>CM056778.1:20000000-20608936 GCA_029852875.1 Mythimna loreyi
TTTCTGTGTTTCTATCAGCTCACAACAAGAAACAAAAGACAACTTCTGGTCACGCTCGTTCTATTATAAACTCCATTGTATTGTAGCACATAAAATCAGTTGCAATTGAACAGAAGGTAAACAAAAGCTATTTACAGTTTTCAATGTTATTGCAAAGGGCTGAATAATAAAGCAATTGCTGTATAAGGTATTGGATAAAAAGTTAAAGTATCAGAGGATGATTGATGGTTTCTTCATGAAAATGTCAGCTGTCACTCAGTCGTGTCCAAGTTTGGGTGTAATTCCGATATCGGTAGCTTTATTAGCGTTTCGGTTTCGGGTATCAAGATGTCGTGACGAACCTGTTACGTCATGTTTAATCAAATGGAACTTGCAATGGCGGGCTATAAGAAAATCATGTTATTGAATTTTAATGATGCGTTAATTTCATAATAAATTATTTTAGTACTTACATATATTGCACGAGATATGAATAAATAAATAGATTTAGAATATGCGAGATTTATCTGATATAACGTAGTGCTTGACAGCGATCCCACCTTTTGCAATTGCACTAGTTTATTGAGAGATCTTAAAGCTACTTAGACCACTGCAGTCAAATTATTCCGATACTTCGTTGTATGCAGTTTATTTGATAAATAAGTTTTAAAAATATTGACTGTCTCTGGGTTTTGTAAAAAAATACCAGGAACGAAAAGAACAAAGATTAATTTTGGTCATTTTAAGTGTAAATGTTTCACGAATCAATATATTTACTTGCCATACATAAAACCAAGGTTTATTTAAACACGCAGTTCTCACTTTTAAGTAAAATGCTTGTTATAAATCTCTGAATGCACTTGCCAAGGCAAAAACTATAAAAAATAATTTACTGGCGATTTAATAAATTGGCAACTCTTTAAAGGAGGCGTCGGAAGCTTTTAGGAAGATTCGCACTTAGGGTTACCATATCATAAGATTTGTCCGGAGATTTCAGGGTTTTTGGACCCTTAAGATTGCTGCTGGGCTTTGTAAATCTAATAAAATCTCATTATTTTTTAAATTTTCAACATAAACCGACTAAAAATTAACTATGGTGGCCGCTCAAACCACGACTTTGAATGTGATTTGAATTGATAGATAATATTACAACTTTTTAATAACATTAAGTACTTCGAAAAAAAAAACTCAAAAATTTTCTTTGGAAATTAGTCTTTTTTTCAGACTTTTTTTGATCTGGTAACCCTACTGACACTTGACTTGTTACGTTCCGTGTGTATCTGACAGTTGTTTACTTGTTGCATAAAACATTAAAGGTCGGACATGTTTAAACGTATGTTATGAGTCCATGTCTTTTCATTGAATGTACTTTTAAAGACTTGTCGGGGACTGAATTAAAGATGCAGATGATAAAGACTACAGTTTACATAATTTCTGTTTTTTGCGTCAGAAGCTCGGAATACACGCAAGGTAACTGATCGAATAATAACTACATGTAAATACATGGAATTTGGAATAAAATGTTATAGCATAGCAACAGCTTTATAAACTACTGGGACTCACGCCCCTCCTGAGCCGTAATCCATCACGCGGGCCTACTGCGAGTTGGTGTATATCACATGTCTTAGAATTTTTGGTTCTATGACTTCCCGGTTTCCTCACGATGTTTAGGATAAACAAAACAAACTTAGATATATTATAGTAGGTTCATTGTAGACGACGCGATAGGCCCAGAAGGAGATGAAGATTTAGATTCCTTTCCAAAAGACAGAAAAAAGTGGAAGAATAAAAGAGAGGCCTTTGCCCTGAATTGGCACATACTAGGCTCATAATATTAAAATTATAAAATAAATTATAGACTTTGCTTATAATGTTGTATGATATTTATTATTTGTCGCTAACTTGTAATCCTTATAGGATTCTTTGCTGAATATAGTTCTCGAAAAATATTATAAAAAAAAATATATTACGTAAATTTAAAAACAAAAATCCGCTCTCAAAGTGTCATGCTGCTGCAAAACAAGCATGGCATTACCAAGACCGGAAATAAATGCGCATAATTTAATCCCAACCTCAAGCTGTTTTTATTATTGTAAAACTCTTTTCAATATCACACCCTGTATCAGCTGCAGTGATAGACGTGCGACATTTCAGACTCACGGTCGTCCAGTGCTGTGTCTGGCGTCTGCGACCCTGAAATTATGACTCACATCTTTCATCATTGTATTTAACCCTTTACCTTTTTTTTTATTTCCATAATTTTAATATCGAACAAACCCGTTTAATCAATGAGTGAGTCATTTGTTTATGTATTCGATATTACCGATACGCGTGAAGTCTGGATTGCCCTTTTACGGTTCTTGCGTCATTTAAGGGTCGTGTGTAGTCACTATTTTATATGAACTCTGTTTGGGTATATATTATGTCGACTTCGTGGTCCCGTAACAGCGGTTTAATTTTTATTGAAAAAAAAAAACTAACTATTAAAATGTAAGAAAAAATATATGGAACCTCTGGAAAGAGGTTTAAAAAAGTTTGAATTGAGTAAAACCTAACCTTTAAATTATTTACAAACTGTTTTTTTTTTGTTTACGAGTTTGATATTATTTATTCTTTAAGTATATTGTACTGGTTTCGGAATATTATGTTCTCTTAATAATTATTTTCTTACTTGATTTCATATCAGCTTATCAACTGGATATTTATATCATTTTTTACGAGTTTTTTTCATAAAAGTTTCTCAAGTCTTGTATTTTTAGATAATTTAATTAATTTAGGTTTAATGTTGTTAAGTATTATATTTTTAATCAAAAGTCAAAATTTTTTTCATAATTTTTTAAAGGTCACGTAGCCTGTCTGTCCTAAAAAAAATATGCTAATTGCACGTAATAAAATATTATGTGCAATTAGCATATTTTTAAATTAATATAATAAAGACGTAAAGTTTGTTTTTTTGTTTTTTGTTTGTAGGAGGTATCCTAAAAACAATCGGACCAGTAGTTCCAGAGATTGCCATCTCTGGAACTACTGGTCCGATTGGAAAAATTTAGCAACAATAGAAAGCTGCTTTACTCCTGAGTGACATAGGCTATATTTTAAATACGCGGGCGCAGCCGCTGATAAAAGCTAGTATTTTATAATTGTATTTTTTTCTGTACAATCAACAAAAATATGGTTGTCTGATAAAAATACAAAAATGTATCTTTATGCAAACATTTAAACTTATTTAATTATTACAACTTCCTGCTATCGACTTTAAAATCTTAATAAATATTGACAGTTCTTTTTGCTAGCACTTTAAATTCATTTAAAGTGTTAATTCCGAGGCTCATTTGCCGGAGGTCATTAACCTCATTTCAACATATATGTTTACTTTTTGACGCTTTCCACTTTCGTCCTCGTAATGATGGTTACGACAATAGGCTTTTAAGATTTTTTACTAATTAGATAAGTACTATTTAGTTTGTTGTACTATGTTTTTACAAATGGGTTTTGTAGATATTTTTTCTAGTACAATAATTATTTATTATATATTCAAATTCTTTTAAAGAACGTATCTAATTTATATCTTCCTGTCACCAAATGACCTTTGGCAATTTTTGTCCACTTTGCAAAATGACAAAATTTTCAATGCTTATCTTTTATTGCCACGCGTGGGAATTAACAGTCGTGCGCTAAATTCATCTTGAAACTGTTTCTAAATGCATTCATGGACATATTAAGATCATATTCAAATCGGCATGTTACCTTGAAACACAATCAAACTCTGTCCCCACGAACGCTAAAAATATTCGTGATATTAGCCCCCGTGGGTCCAAACTATACGCCCCCGCGGCGTCAGGCGCACATTCGCACAACTGGGTAACTATCTACTTCCTGGCAGGGTAACATTGAACCACTTCGAGAGCGGCCAAGTGCACCGAGGATGTTATTACGCGAACCAAAATAGAACGAATTCGAAATTAGCTTCGAATTATTAACGGTCTTAACCGATTTCCTAGATGAATTAGAACGGTCATAAAATGAATTGTAAGATATCTTTAATATCACGTTCTTGAATCTGATTATTTACAGATGCTTTTTAATGTTTTTTCATCTTACTTAATGTCTTTTTCTACACTTTGTTGCACATTTTCTATCATATCGATGATAAGGTGAACTATGCATTTATGATAGACACCTACTTTAAAAATCTGTTACAAAGAACTGGTTTTAAAATTTGTCAATATATAAACCTGATTTCTTGCAATCGGTTGATATTAAAACTGTGGTAGACAAACTGACGTTAAATTAATTTGAATAATAATAAATTATAGCCCAGAGCCCAGAGGTAGAAGTTGTTGGATGACATCCCACTCCCAAAAAAGGCAATGTCGTACCGTGTTAATGCATTACTGCGCATGCGGAAATCAAATATCACAAGGACGAAGCTTTCTGCCTATAAACAAAAAGTTAAACATTTTAGATAGAAATGTAATATTTGTTTCGGTATACCAATATACGAGTTTGTAGAACTGCTGTTCCATAGAAACTATAAATGCGGTTGTGCGACCAGTACTAAATTTTGCAAGAGTTATAACATAAAAGACGTTCAATACGTAGTCCAAAAGCCGTTATCAATGAAAGGAAGCGCGTAGATTCAAATTGCCGTCTAACTGCAGTTGCAATAATTGGAGAGGTGGAGACTGTTATAGACCGCAGGGGACCGTTTCGCCGTATGTTATTGAGTCCTATATTTAGATGACAGTTTGCGAGCAGGGATGTTGTGATTTATATAATAGCAAGATGACCGACCAGTCGTCCTACCTACCAGTTATACCGCGACTACTAACATACATCACCTAGTTCATCTCTGTTTGCATTGCATTCATAAATATTTATAAAACAAGTGTACGCTACAGTGCATTGTGGCTGAAATTTGAAACCATGTGACGAACAGATTAACGATAAAACACATGGACTTTATTTACCGCACGTCATTTTAGCGTCACCATTGTAGCAAGATCAACTACGCCCATTATACAGTCTTTGACATACAATCTATGACACTTTAGTAATTGATCTTTTCTCATTATTTCAGGTGCTGTGTTCTCGTTAAGATGACGTGGCTTCGAGTGTCCGCGTGCTTCCTGGCGCTGTCTGTACTGGTAGCACCGATCCTTGCTACGGTGTGCCCAGACGGATGTGTGTGCAACACCACTCGGGATGGCCTCCACCGTGCCACCTGCAGTAGTCTCCCCCAACTATACAAGTTTACCCTCCGCCAGAAACATCACAATATCAACATCCTCGATCTGTCGCACAACAACATCACGAAGCTCAACCACGAGCTCGACCGGCTTACAGAAGTTGTCACGCTGGATCTCTCCACAAATGGCATCCAGACGCTAAATAAATTCTTCCACAATGCAAAGAAATTAGTACATCTAAATCTAGCTAATAACAGGATACAGACACTTTCCTTCGTACATTTACCTTCAAGCGTTAGTTCATTAGATTTAACTAACAACCTGTTGAAAGATGTGCCTTCAGATATAGAACATTTAGTGGGTCTGGAGCACTTAGAAATGGAGGGAAATCCCCTTGATTGTTCGTGTGAAAACTTATTGGCACGCGACCGTTTGCTCATTGCAAATGTTTACATAGATAATGTCAAATGTGCCTCACCTACAAAGAACCAAGGAAAATCCTGGCTGGAACTAAAATTAAAGGATATTTGCAAGGTCCCTAAACCAGAACCTAACTTTATGGATATGATGTTGGGTGATCAACCTGTAGATGCAGTTCAAATCGGAAAGGAAACATCGGCTTTGAAATCCTTGCCTCTCGTATCTAAAAATGATTTAGAAGACGGCAACGTAATACAGGGAAATGTCCCTGTAGAAGATGATGATCAACAGTTTATGAAAGTAGGATCCAACTCGTCACCGTCACCTTATAGCCAAATCGAGGGTTCAGGCGACGGTGGCGATGACGAATACACGACTATGTGGACACCGTATATGGAAACTAAAATACAGCGAAAAGATGATAAAGGATTATCAACAATAAATGAAGGGTCCGGAGAAACGGAAGGTTCTGGAGATGACGATTTGTACACTACTATTGTTCCTATTATAATCGACGATACAACCACAACACCTTACGAAGAATTAATAATCCCTAAGCACGTTCATAGACTTCTAACAGAAGATGATAAATCTAGTACCGAATTTCCTCTCCCTGAACCTATGTCACCTTTATACACAGGTGGTTCTAATTGGCGCGAGGAACCGTCACCGGAAGTAACGTCTGAAGCAACATCACCTACACCACGTGACACTACTAGGTCTGAACAAATTAGAGTAACGCAACCATACGAAGTGCAGGGACAAAGTGAAAATCCAGCACCTCACAAAACCGGCACGTATGTTTGTATTGCGGTCATTGTAATATTATTAGTCGGACTTATAGGATTCGCAATAATCAAAGGACAAATGAGAAAACGAAGAGATAGAAGGCTTATGAGACAGCAAAAAAGAGACGTGGAAAAGGCATCGAAGGAAATGGTTGATATGAATAAATCACTATTGGGAAAACCCGCTGGCGTAGAGGCTCCAGTCGACAAAAAAGTAAATGGAAAATATGAACTAGTTCCAACACACGAGACACCTCAAAAGAAAACAGAAAACGGGGAACTCGGTAATGGTCTCAATAAATCTAACAATAATGGTTTAAGAACTGAGAGTCCTAGGGACACGAATCAAAATAAAAGCAGCTCAAGAGATAATAATTTAGTTGATGATAGACCACAACAACATGAGACATCTTTTGACTCTGAACCTACGTCCCCCGATTCTAGAAAGGATACAAATTCGTTATCAAGTGAAGATATTTTTGTACCCATCAATGATGAGGATAATTCTAAACTAAACGGCACAGGAGACTCCGATATATCTCAGCCACTAATAAATGGAGACCAAAATACCGATTCTGATTTCTTGTCACCGTCTCGTGAATATGTTCCGGTGTACTCGCCCGATATGGGACGAGTACGCATAAAGATGACTGAGACGCCTAAACCCAAAACACCAGTACTTGTCACCAGAAGTAGGTCGAATGCCGGAGACATTATCATAACTCCTTCAGACGCGCTCAAGCCAACCACTTGAAATCCAGCCTCAGTTGAAAGGACAATAATACTTCGTGTATATCAGTGTCAAACAGCAAACACTTCACTATTGGCGAAATTCTGTGATTATATTGTGTGTGTAGTTAGTTCAAATCTCGAGTATGAAGGATTGAAATCGATGCTATCGATCGTGTGTAAGTCTAGAACCTTTGCTGCCAAAGTGTGTTTGTAGTCGACAGTGCCTTTATTTTAACTTTGTTAGTGGTATAATAATATATTTATAAAAATATATTGCGCAATAAGTAATAAAAATATTTTTATACGTGTAAAAAGTGTTGCCATGTTCATGATAGTTGTAAAAGTCTTGTTAGTAATACATGAAATTCATATCGTAATGCTTACGATGGAACGAGTAACGACCGATTCATGTTGTTGTACAAACATTGTGTTCTGTGTTTCTGTTCGGTACTTTTATCCTACGTTAACTATGTTTATAGTATAATGGGGTACAATTCTTGAATTGTTATATTTCAATGGTTGTGTACTTACTTCTACCCTGAGAATATTTATCTAAACAATTATGTATAACAACGTAAGGTCCAACTGGCTATGTTTAGTTATTGTTTTCTCATTTTTCTTTGGAGAGATTCATTCTTTCATGGTCTGGCTAAGCATAAGTTCCTTAGTAATTTTATTGAGTTTAGATTTTAAGAATGTGATACCATTTATTTTAAGTAATCTGAACTATTTTCTATGTATATATACATATAACTAATTCAAATTCTATTAGTGTATATTTCGTAGATCTTTGTATTTTAATTATTTTATTTTGTAACTAAGACTCTGCTTTTAAATTAATTGCTCGGTATCTTTATGCTTTTACTGACCTAATTTAAATTATGTTAATGAATAGTTAACTGTTAAATGTATCAACATTTTTTATGAGAATCAGAATTTTTGAGAATTAAGAACAAAACGGAACAATAAATAGTTCAGTAAGCGAATATAAATTTAATGTATTTTTATTTCGAAACTATTTTACGATATAAATGGTTGAATCAAGTTTTTGTTTTGTTTTAATGATTCCTTTTCCTTGTACCATCATCAAAAAAGATGAGAGTCAATCTTTCTTCAATCGGAAACTGTATTTTCTAAAAATAAAGTTCTTTCAGTTTAGTCTTCATCATAACTATTAAGTTTACAAATTTTTTTTCTAACATTTAAAATTATTTTTTTTATTAATAAATAAATGTTCGGTTGTGTGTTTTTTTATTATTATTAAAAAAAAAACACAGGGGCGGGACACATTTTAGCACTTCAGAAGTGTCTCTGGCGCATAATACCAAGTTTAGAAAAAAATATATATTAGAAACCTCAATATCATTTTTAAGACCCATACCCCACACGTATGGGTTTGATGAAAAAACAATTTGCGTTTCAGTTCTATATATGAAGAACCCCAGTTAATTGTTTTTTTTCTTTCCATTTTTGTATGAAAATCTTAATGCGGTTCACAAAGTACATCTTCTTACTTATCAAATTTCAACAGTGTAGTTCTTATAGATTCGGAATAAAGGGTCTATGACATATGGACGGACAGGCAGCGAACAGACAGACATGACGAATCTATAAGGCTGCCGTGCAGATACTAAAACGCAGTAAAAGTATTGTAAAATACGCCATTTTACTGCGTTTTAGTGTCTGCACGGCAGAAGGGTTCCATTTTTTGCCAATTGGCTACGGAACCCTAGAAACGGAACCCTTATAGATTCGTCACGTCTGTCTGTCTGTATAATTATAAATAATTATTTAAAGGTATCTGAGTTTTCCCCGCCTTGGGCGGAGCCTCACCGTGTCCTCGTGAACTATCAACAGTGGTGACTGAAGCGCTCGGCCCTGGTTCAGGCAGGAGATGGGAAACAGGAACCTCTTAGTGATGAAATAAATGATAAAAAACTTTTCTCTTTTCTGCGCCCTGTGCTTGGGCACCCCTGGCTCCTTGTTGCGGCGATGGTTACTTCTAGGCAAACATGCTCCATCGTTCGTTCATTCATGTTGTGAGCAGATCATTTCTTTTCATCAGGTGAATCGTGTAGGAG
The DNA here is from genome assembly GCA_029852875.1 of Mythimna loreyi. Lineage (NCBI taxonomy): Eukaryota > Metazoa > Arthropoda > Insecta > Lepidoptera > Noctuidae > Mythimna > Mythimna loreyi. The sequence goes on from CM056778.1 coordinate 20,009,190, forward strand.
GACTTGGTTTAGATATTTTTCATTAATAATCCGCTTTGTGTGACAAAAGATCAGATTAGATCATGTACTTTTTTATTATTTTAGTTACATTGTTCTCACATCATAGCAGCGACAAAAATATGTAATCTTTATATCTATAAAAAAAACATGATTAAAAAGAGTGTCCATGGAGTTTCTTGAACATTCTTCTCCATTAAGACCTACTTTTTGGAATGTGCAATTAGCGTCATTTTTTTCCTCACATACCGACTTTATGACATTTCAAAAGTGCCTGTAAAGGTTTATTTGAAATAAATGATTTGAGTTTGAGTTTTGAGTTTGAGTTTGAAAAAAGTTACAGTAGGTACCTAATCAAAATTTATTACCTACATATAATCAAATTGAGGAGAGAGGACGTCCATTTTTCTTATTGTGAAAAATGTACCTATACATATTTTATTATTGAATAATACGAGTTTATAGTCATTAAAATTATCTTGTCAAATTAAAGTGCCTAAAGAGACGAGCCCAAAAACAAATATCACAAAATTTTACAAAATAAAAAAGAACTTCATTATTGACTAGGTAGTTTGAAACTTTTAGCTTTCTCGTGAATTAATAAAAAAATAAGAACATTATTATTATTATCTTCATACTACATTTATTATAAAACAGCGACATCTGTCTTACAACAACGTAATCATTAAGAATACAAGTAATGAAACTGTTGATGTGACCAAAATCCTATTGAACCGATACAGTAATTACACTCAACTAAACCCTTATTAGTCAAGGTTTAGGTATGAAATGTCATTTAAATCCATAAGAACCAAAACCCTAGAACATAATAATCACTTTATAGAAACTGATTATGAAGCTGGTACGGATGACTTTAGACAGATGGCGTTTGTGTCAACTTTTAAATATTTTCTTCATTAAATCAACTGTGCATAGTTAAACATATTATTATTATTTAAAAAAAAATCCTCTTTATTAGAACACATTTATTTCTCATCATAATATTTTTTGTAGTGTATACACATAACTCTTATACTATCTTAATTCATAAATTAATACATAGGCACTAAATAGGACGTGTTGTTCAAAAATATTTCTACGTATCTATATTTATCAACGTTAATCTCTTTCAAAAGTCGCTTTCCCTGATATCATCATTAGAATACCTTCGGAGCCGGGGCCGTAAGGGTCTCTCCAATTCCGCCTGAACTTCAACCGTCGTATTGTCGTCATTCGGGGAGTCATATTCTGCATTGTACTCCGACATGCGCCGGCGTCGAGCACCTGGCGACTGTTCTAACTCTGCTACCTCATGGCTACCGTATCTGCTTATTTCCCTCCTCGGTCTATGACGTCGGCGGCCATTTGAAGCTTCAGATATTTCAATATCTTCTAATACTGGAACATCTCCGTTTCTCTCTGTTTCCTCCAGTAAATCTCCACTTGACTTAGTTTTCCTTCGACCTCGTTTTCTTTTAGTCTTACCGGTTCCCGTTTCGTTAAGGGAATGACAGGATGCACTCACTTTGGGCATTGAGAGAGCTTCATCGTAAGACGGTGGTGCAATTAGATCTCGTGGATCTGGAGTGTTGCATAAAGCTTCTTGTTCTGCACGCATTCTTAACTGCCTCAGCCTGTCTCTAGCCTCTTCAACTTGTCTTTCTCTCTCAGCTTGTATAGCAGCTAAGCGACGGTGCATGGACCTTTTTATACAATTCACTAATAGGAGACATACAGTTAATCCGACGATCATAACAGTTATGAACCATATTAAACCTTCTGGATTTGGTATTTTCTCGGTGGGATTCCAGACGAAGTAACAGGCTTCTAACCATGTTTGTCCAATCAATGTTATCGGGCTATTGCAAACAAGGTTGTAAGATTCTTCCTTTTTGCTAGGTTCTAGAGTGACATATTCATAAAAATCATACATGTTTCCGTCAACACAGTCACATCTCCACATGTTATCACTCAAATCAAGTCGTTCTAGATACGGATTTGATTCAAAATATGACCTTCTCCAGATTGTTGTAAATCTGTTACCAATAACACTTAAACCAATAAGTCGAGGTAGCATGAAAAATGTATAATTATTCACGAAACTTAATCTGTTGTAGTTCAGGTTTAAATACTTTAATGTGTTAGAAGATATACTGTCGGGTATATGTGACAATAGATTTCTGGATAAATCTAAGTCCACAAGACTCTGTAGTCCTTCCAAAGAATCTTGCCCGATACTGCTTATTTCACATGAACTCATGTCGAGAACAGTCACTGAGTCTGATTTTAAATGACCAACATTCGTTAGATAGTTTCGAGATAATTTTATTTGTGTTAATGAAGGCATTTCTAGTAGGGTATCCTCTGGTATATTCGCTATTTCATTCCAAGATAAATCTAAATATTTTATCAAAGTCAGTCCTCGGAATGTATCGCTTTTCAGTGATCCGATGTTGTTGTATGATAAATCCAAATATTCCAGCATAGTGTTATTGACAAACTCGTTACTCCTTAGAAATCTGATCATATTGTGGTTGAGGATTGCTCTTCTTAGATTAGGAAAACCTTGCAGGTTTGGTTGTAACACATTACAGTATGATATGTCCAAATATTTTAAAGAGTCCGAAAATAAATTATATGCAGTTGAAGACAATTCCAAACGATAGTTGTGAGACATTTTCAAATAAATTAAGGATGGTAAATACATTAATTCATTGTGATTTATTGTGCTAAGAGCGCAATTGCTGACGTCGAGACTCTTTAACGTAGACGATATTATACTTTGTATTCTAATTAAAGGATTTGAGTTTAATTTAAGTGATTTTATGTTAGAAAGACCACTCAATGGAGACCTTCCATGTATTGAATCAATTTCACAGCGTTCCAGTATCAAAGTTTCTATTGAGGAACTAATGATCAGTTCCCGATTTGCTAAGTTGCCCATTGTTTTAAATTTATTGTTAGACAGGTCTAATGTCTTCAGGCTTGTAGTTGGTTGAAATGCTTCATTAGGATTTAGGCTCATCCATGATTCAAAATAATTTCTAGATAAGTTAAGCTCTTCAAGGGCTGTAAGATTAAATAACGCATCTTGTGGCAGCTCATTTAGGCGATTTCCACTTATATCCAAACTGACCAAGTTATAGAATGTATGTAAGTTTCTGGGAAATGTGTTGAATTCATTATTCGAAAGGTTCAGCTTCGTCACCTGTAAATAAAAAAAAAAATAACAATTATACGATCTATTAACTTTTACATAGTATTGTTAGACATAGGCCTCCCCAAATTTTTCTATAAAGACTGGTCCTGTGCATCTCACATCCATACAATTCCTATGATCCTGACCAGGTCATGAAACCGCAATGTGGGAGGCCTACCAATGTTGTGTATGTGTGTTTCAATTTGATCCAAATTCTTTTAACTGTTTAAGCGTAAAAGAAACCACCATACGAATGCCTTGTTGCATTAAGTCCGCCTATGTACCACTACTGTACATGAAGATTAAATAAATTAATAAATATACACACATTTGCAAACTTTCTCTTCTATAATATTGTGGTAACGACATAACAAAATAACAAGTCATGTGAAGATGCCATCATATACCTATTTTAGCTGCAATACGCACAATTAAAACAAAATATTTTAGATTTCGTACTGAATAAATTTCCTAACAAAAAGTCTTTATCTTACTAATATTATAAATGCGAAAGTTACGATGTTTGGATGTTTGTTAATCAATCACGCCAAAACGGCTGGACGGATCTAGATAAAATTAGGCATAGGCATAGGATACACTCCGGAATGAGACATAGGCTACTTTTTATCCCGGAAACCCCAACCCCAACCCCAATACCACAAAAGGTAGTATTACATAGTTGATAAATACCTGACTGTTGAATCCATCTGGAAGATCTGTTAATCCTCTGCGCGAGCAGTCAATGCTCGTTTTGTCTGCACTGCAAACACAGGTGTAGCAGAGGTCACCGAGCCCGCTGTCAAAATCTGCTGCTCCGTTCGCTATACTGATCAGCATCAGAACACATAGTGTTGAGGATAATCGAACCATTACGTCTCGATCTCATTACGACCTGAAAATAACAATGAGGAAATTTAGTAGTAGTTCATCTCTTTGCGCGTTTGTTAAAATAGTTGTGACACATTTCTTCAGTCTTAATAGCAAATGGAATTAATATCCGTTTCCGTCATTTTATTGATATCGTCTGTTTTATTGTGAATCAGGCTATCAAATACTACTTATAGCTTTTCAAACATTAATCACCAATATGTGTTTTTCTTAATTGAGTCATAATTACAGTTATTAGTAATAGCAGTTCATCATTGGATAGTTAGTAAATCATTAGCAAAATTATTATGAGCGGAGTACCTATGATAAAACAGTAGGGCCTGTGGTAAGTAAGCGCTAATGTAAAAAACGAAAGAAGTATCTCCAAGATATCTTAAGATAAGAACCATTACTGAGGAAAACGCTTTTAAGGCCTTTTAATATTATAATGTACAATCTGCTTATTTCATTACTAAGACTTTTTATTAATCATGGAATCACAGGTACTCAAGATGGGACTCTCTTCGCCATTCGAGAGATTCCAGAAAAGAAAGTAGCAGGATAATCTTTCCCTTGCATAGCTAGATTCAGGAGAAACCTCTTTAGTTTCTTCAGGGTAACTGTCTTCTTAATGGAATAATGTTCAGGAGTCGTTTTGAAACCAAAACAAAACCCTTACCTAAATGATTTACTACTAAAATTTAACAGCAAACACTAATGTTGTGTATTTGGCCTATCAGTAAATCGATTACCAGTAAGTAAAATAATACCAACTTCAATCTTTTTAAACCAATATTTTCAGAAAGTATGAGTGTATTATGATAAAAAAAATTAAACACTGTCGCTTTATATTTATAACTACGATAGCTTTTCTACTTCTTGAGGAAGGAAAAACAAAAATTAATTGAACACCTGCTCACTAAAATTTCTTGTCACGCGCAAAGATCCTAAACGGTTTACGAACAGGATTAAAACAGAATCAAAAATTAAATGCTAGCACCATGAATAACCACAGCATAAGTACATACAACAATTTTATCTTCGTTATCAGCTATTGATAAAACAGTAGAATACTTAAATTTAGGTCGACTTTGCGTATCTGTATCGAAAACGTGAAGTAAATCCAGGACAAGCAGTATAAAAACGAGGTTTTCATGGGGTTTTACAGGTGTTCCTGATAGTAGTGATAATAATTAATCATGATGACCTCAACTTAATCGTGATGGTACATAGCGATTCGTTTTGTCTTTTAAATTGAATGCTTGTATGGATAAAATACTCAAAGACTTAAATTTTTGGGTTAGAAAGTCGTCTTTGCCTTTCGATGGCCTATGGTAGATATAATTAACTGGCTAACCATTTTGCTTCGGTCCGCCAGGGTCGCAGATCCAAGACCAACTTATAGGGACTACAGAGTTAAATGAAAATGATGAGCGCAGTCGGAAAAACACGACCCTCGAATAGGACTTGAAAACATTTGTTAGGCCAATCCAAATCCAGTAAAGGATTAAAAATCTTTCGAAGGTCGGATCACCTTTATTTCTGTTTATATCTATTACAGACAGTAATAAAGGTGTAAATGCAGGTGAATCAAATTATTTTCACCTGTTTAAGGACAGTTTCAAGAGGCTGTTGACCTCGTTAGCCAGGTGTTTAATTAAATGTTTGCTAAGTACCGACCTTATTCCACTGTGTTACCTGGAAAATGCTCACTATCTGGCATGACCGGTATGATTATATCAATTCGTATAAAAGATATTTCAGATTATCGTCCATTGCAGCTGGAAATGGCGGATATTTTAGTTTTCACAATTAAAACAGCACATACCTTTTCCTTACAGTTTAATTCAACACTCATTTATGTAACTCACATTATCTGTACTTTTCACTTATCTTCACTTTTCGTAATAAAGTAAACACTTAATCTATCGTTTTTTTTTCGACAACTCTTTTAGTTTCAGACGTGTTGTCCACACGGTACGATTACATTGTGTGACTCAAATTCATGACGTTATCACTGATGATAAGAATGGCGAAAGCATATGTGTTAAGGGGCGCGGTAATCTGTACTTGGACGGATCCTAAGGATTTCTGTGAATAGTATAGGTATGTAAAAAAAAACAAAGTTTATTCATTCATTTTGATTATTAAGTTATTCATAATCATATCCAGATAGAAACCAAACATTTTTTTAAATAACTCACCTGAAACATGCAGAAAGTAGGTAGATACACCATTGTCCAAGTCGTTTAAGATGAAAATGCTTAGGTATACTCTACAATAATTCTGCAGAGGATGTAAGCAATAAAAGTAAAATATTTTTTATTTAGTATTAAATAATAACATTAAAATATATATTAAAACACATTGATGTATTACTTAATATAAATTTGATTTTTGCGCCTTTTTATATTGAAGACAGCGCTATCTACTTTCCATGCTATGAACTTTCTTTTCACTGTACTGTACTCATTTCCCAGAGTTGACTCTTTATTGTATTGCTCCGTACTATTCATAGATGTCTCTACTAGTTCAACTCGTGAATGAAATGGGCTTAAAAATATTTATTTACAAGACAAATCTATCCTATTAGGTGATTATAATAAAACAACACAACCATCAATTTAACACTAGTTTACGATTTTAATTATATTTACAAAAACTTAATTTACCTTAAATAACATCTATTGGCAAGTCTTAGTTTTAGAGCTTATTCTTATAATAAATAGCAATAAATTATTTACAATAGCTGTTTTATTTAAATCGGTGTAAGTAAATGGGTCAGTCGACATGAATCACTATAAAAACGAGAGGTCAAACCTAATTTTTGGGACAGTGCATGGCATTTTTTCACTCAATCGATATTCTGGCATGTATTTCAACAGGACGTCTCATAGATCTGCGGTCGCCTACCCTTGACCTGGTCTCCGTCAGATCACCTATAGATCTGGAACGTCGGTAGTTTCTCGGTTCCTCTTCATCTACAAAATCAGGTAAAGAATGGAAAGACGAGTTCAAGCGAGGCATCAGAAGCGCGTCTTCATAGCTCGGAGGAGGGTCCAGTGGCACTCGCAGTATAACAGATTCGACTCTAGGCTGGGTAGCCGTGCCGTTGAGATTCAGAGTAGTGGTATCGGGGGGTGAACTAGACTGGTCTGGTCTGGTTATAGACACGAGACCACGACACACGCACGACGTTATCACGATCCCAATAATTACACCCACCATCAGTGCTATCGTCGTAAACGGAGGAGTGCTGGACTCGACCGGGTGCCACGTTCGGATGTACGCCTGCTGCCAGCTCAACTGCGTCACATTCGATGGCGTGTAACAAATCAACGACTCTCTGTCAACGATCTTAGTTGGCTCCTTTGTCAGAAACTCATAAGTCAGCAGAAGATTGACGCTGAAACCCTCACAGCTCCAACGGTTTCCTTTCACGTAAACTTGCCTCAAAAACGGGTTTGAAGCAAAGTGTGAAGTCGACCATACTTCTCTGAACTCATTTCCTCTCAAATCCAGTACCGCTAGATGCGGTAACGACGAGAAGCTATTATCAGTTAACGCATTTATTGAATTGTAACTTAAATTTAACTCTTGCAATGTGTACGAGGCAAGGTTTTCCGGGATTGCTTCAACTTGATTCATTGACAAGTCGAGTTCCAAGAGCGAGCCCATTCCGACGAGGGAGTCGACTTTTATATTTGCGATTTGACAGCTGCTCAAGTGAAGACTGCGCAAAGAAGGAGATTGGAAACTGGGTACGTCAGAAAAGTAATTTCTGGATAAAATGAGTCTGTCCAAGTTGTGCGCTTCAGAGAATACTTCGGGCGGCAAATCGTTAATTCTGTTCTCCGACAGATCGAGGAAACGTAAGTTGGGCATTGTAGTAAATGCTCTGTCGTCTACGGCATTTATTTTATTCTTTGATAAGTCCAGGTTTTTGATAGAGTATTTCTGTCCATTAGTTGTCCATGTGTCGTACAGGTTGTTGGATAGATCGAGAGTTTGTAAATTGGCCCAGTTTTGTAAATAACTGGGAATGGGATGACTCAGGTGGTTTCCTGACATGTCGAGCGTTTCTACTCGAGAAAAATTCTGTAGTTGGGTCGGAAATGTGTGAAAGTTGTTGTTCGACAACAGCAATACTTGAGCCTGAAATAATTATAAATACACAATTAATAACAACGATCGTTTTCACGAAGATTTCCGAAAGAGATCAATATTATCTAGATTAATAAGTTTAGTAGTTCAAATATATTTAATTTATTTGAAAGAGCTTGATAAATAAAATTCAACAAAAAAATCAAATTAGGTAGATAAGTAGGTAAGATAAAAATTAAAAATATTACATTTGTGATTTGTCTATTGAAATAAACAGAAATGAAGTAAGACGAATAATTTACTATTTCGACTCTAATGCTTATATGAAAAGATAATAATTATGAATAATGATAATATGAAAAGATGCTGAATAAAAGTGACCATTTGTTTAATGGTACATTACTATACCGCCGACGATAACTACATACCTTACACTCTTTTAAGGTATGTAGTTATCGTCGGCGGTAGGAAGACCCAAGCAGTGACAAGGGTCTTAAGAGAGCCAAGAACGGTAACCAGACTTTACTTTCAAGACATTTGTGAAGAAAATAATTTAGCTAACTATTATTACAACAGTAACTAGTATAGTTTGTCATAACATGGCGCTAAAAAATTAAATCTGTTTTCCTATAATCAATTTCCTATATTTTTAATGATCTTTTGAAGACTAAACACAAAATGAACGATACTTTCAACTAGTTAAATCATAAAAAAATCGTCGTTCCATTCTTTCGATACTTACAGTAGTATCCAGCTCATCAGGCAATTCCTTTAATCCTCGATTTGAGCAGTCCAGGTGCACTAGGCCATCAATAACGTAAGTGAGGCAAGGCGGCGATCTGTCTTCCAGGTCTTCAGCCTGTCGCTTCACCACTCCAGCAGACACCAGGGCTGGTGCCATTAGCCATACCAATAGCGCTAGTGGTATTACATCTGAAAGGATATAAATATTTCTGGTTATTTGTCAATTTGGGAACATATTTGTGATAGAATCAGTTAATTTGGTCAAAACCCTAAAAATAGAAGAGATTAAAATATTTAGCTTATAAATTGGACAAAAAAACGATCATATTTCAATGCGCATTTACAGATTCTCGGGTCTGAATCGAATCGAAGTGCTGGACAGCAAGGGGCTGCACGTTACCATAGCAATAACTCAACTTATTTCCCACGTACTATTGCGTTGCATCAGCTTTATAATGTTCCGACTGCTGGGACCCAGGCTTCCTCTCTAGGAAAGGGAAAGACCCATAATCCACCATGCGGGTCCAGTGCGAATTGGTAGATGTCACATGTCTTCGAATTTTTGGTTCTAGCCCATTCCACCTCCTAGAGAGGAGGCCTCAGTCCCAGCAGAGAGAACATTAAAAGGCTGATGCTATGCTATGTTAAACATTTATTTCAAACTAGCTTCTGCCCGCGACCTCGTCCGCGGAAAATTTTGTGAGACAAAAGTTGTGATAGCTCGGTTAATATCAATATTATATAAATAATTTATAGCCTATGTCACTCAGGAGTAAAGCAGCTTTCTATTATAGCTTAAATTTTTCCAATCGAACCATTAGTTCCAGAGATTACCCCCTACAAACAAAAAAAACAAAAAAACAAACTTTACCTCTTTATTATATTAGTGTAGATAGACCAATTACAGGCACGTTAAAATTGTCTAAATGTCGGTTAGTCAAAAAAAGAAAGTGAAGCTAGATTGCACGTTCCAAAGCTTAGATCGCCATGGAGTAAGTGCAAGAAACTTTATGGATTTCAATCTCTTTTGAGAAAACGTACCTAATCTAAAAGCGATGACGTCTCATTTCACTCTACTTGTGGTTTGACAGTTTCCTCTTCCACCAGATTTTAAAGGATTCCAACCATAAAAAAAAAGGAGTCCAACTTGATTAATACGAATTTGGAAATTTCTTTCTATGTGCGATAAACAATGTTATAAAATTGAGTTAAATACCGAATTGTATTTATTTTACAAAATATTTTGGCGCGTTACCATTCATTATTTTGCCCAGTATCGCTCGCTCATCATTCGCTACTGTTCGTAGGCCACCATTATTCTACTCTACCAAGCTATATATAGGTATTCCCAACTGATAATTATCTATAAGATAAAATAATATTTTTATCTTCAGTGTATCTGCGATGACGGGTTACCTAATCTACAAAAATATTATCTACACATGTGTAACAGCCACGGGAGGTATTATTTTCAACAGATTTTCACATTTTGTTAAGCCGAAGTTGAGATTGAGCGAGAAGTACTCAACTTTACATGCTTAGTTAGATATTGATGTTTAGGGTTGCGTACCTCAAAAGGAAAAAAAACGAATCCTTATAGGATCACTTTGCTGTCGGTCTGTTTGTCTGTCAAGACCCTCGTAAATGCGTGGAAGTATCGAGATGAAATTAAGCAGTTGGAAAAAATATATTTGGTAGTTCTTTATATTTATTAAACTAAAACTAATTTGACACATTTGGCATATGCATTGCAGTAAAGGTGACTGAAACTAATTGCCATAATTTTTAGGCATTGCATGGTATATAGGTAATTTTAAGTCAATCCTTAATACAAAATAAGTTTAAGAAAATAAAACTCAGAATTTAATTACAATATAAGATAAATTTAATGAGATCAGTTCCATAAATAAGGTTTCTTCGTCTCGTAGAATTCCCACTTGGTTCGTAGACTTGACCATGCAGGTACATCTCCCCCTCCGCTAGTACACTCTCATCGTCTTCGCTTTCATTTGGACAAGATTAGAATCAAACTGGATCCATTTTTGTGAGCAAAAAAAAATCAAATAATGTTTCACTGCATAAATTGCCACATATGGCTAAATGCAAAAGTTACTACTAATAAATGCATACAATGCCAAATATGGAAAATATTTTTTTACGTTACTGCATAATAAACTAACAGACCACGTTCCAAACACTACACTGCGCTCCAAAACACAATGGAGGGAGGCCTTTGCCCAGCAGTGGGATAGTACAGGCTAGGTAAAAAAAAAAAAAAAAACTGCATAATATGCCATATTTGTCACGCTAAGGTTTGGCTTGATTGTCGCCAAAATATTATTATTTACTAACATGTTTTTAGTGTTTTGAGACCTTTGATAAGTCTTCTTAGAACCACGATATGAAGACTGAATGAAAAATCGACAAACGATCACAAAATTAATTTTGAAAACTTAGCACAAGCTAACGAAAATTTGAACTGCCACCCGACTGGGTTTGACAAGTTGTAGTTTCCTTACGCGGTATATTACACTAGATGGCAGAACGTGACTTTATTAGAGCTTGGACGTTGCCTAATCTGACTTGTTATGCGGTAAAGGGCAAAATAAAATATTTTAGATGTTCTCAACCGTTTGAAAATAAGTACCCACATTTAGGAAGTTATGTTTGGAAGCTTTTAGTCTATCTATGCGTTAAGGGGTTAAAACGATATTATCCGGTCTGTAGTCCCTTGTAGTATTATTACGATTATAACAAATTAAAATTTTAGAAAAGGAATATTTGCTGGATGTAATGTTGTTTAGTTACTACAATATTTATTTCTTTGTCGAATCCTCTCGAGTCACTGGCCTGAGAGGCTCTAATGTGCAGCTGTCAGGCACCGCGGAGGTCTGGGCTCCAGCAGCTTTACTTGCGTGGAGACCAAGCCCAACAAAAGCTCTCTGCGCTGATGGTTTTGGCCGCCGACACGGGGCAGTTTACCGTTACGGCGCGCATGCCCGTGCTGTCAACGCGGATGGTACAGTCAGCAGCACATCAGACTACAACAAACTGTCAAAATTCTGCAAACGATTTTCAACTCTTAATCAAAATATAACAAGGTTCAAAATGTATTGGAGAAATCTGACAGATTTGTATAATCTGATGTGCTGGTGACTGTACCCACCCGAATCTGCTCGGCCGTGCACCCTCCCACCCTGACGATGGCGGCCACCACCTCGTCCACCTTGACGGAGTCGTCCAAGCCCATGATGCGCATATCTATGCACCTAACCATTCAAAAAAACATCACATTCCTACACCGTTTTCCGGTGCGCCTTTTAAACCGTAAAAGAAGTGCTCTAACGTAATACCTATGTCCAAATGAAGAGATAACTGGAGATATCCTAGTGCTCTTGACCGAGTTCTCAACTAAAGTAAATTACTTGTTACAACTCAGTTTTAACATTGATAAGCCAACCACCTAGTGATAATGTTATTTGACTTTCGAAATGTTTTATCTAAGAAGGATTGACGTTTAGGTACATCGGATGTTACATGTACTTGAAAACGAAGAAAAAATCTTTTAAGGAAAGATTTGAGTATATTTTTGTCGAGTTTTTAAGACAATCTTTATCTTTGCCCTTAAATTATATGCCCTAGCTCATACAGACCACATGCAGACAGACAATATTATTATTATTTTTCAAGGTCTTCAATTACTTCTGTCGCTTTAGGGTGGAACCGGAGGAGGTGTCAGACTTTTTAATGACTATGTTCCTTATTATTTAGGATCGCCAACATATTTATTTAGGATCGCCAACATAACAAGCACTGGACAATTACAAGTACAATAAATAGCACTATTCAAGTACTGCAACTCTTAGAGACAATCACAACATTAACATAACACATTTCTTTTCATAGGAAAAATAAATTACACCTGATGCCTTTGCCTTGCGTTATAGGACCACATGTTTCACTTTTGGAAGAAAACCTACTACGCGTCGTCTACGAGTTGGACTTGATCCGGATGGTTACCGAACGGCCAGATGGCGAGCCACCCATTGTTCGTTGTTCATAAGCCCATGCCTATGGTAGGTGACAATTGTGATCTGTATCCTGGCCAGCGAAGTTGGCCTCAAGATCCAAGCTTATACCAATGCCAATGTTAAATACAACTTGGAATACCTAATGTCATCATCGTACTGAACTTGACATTTATAAAATGATTTGACGTTGACAACTGACATGACAGATAGCTGAATTGAATGGCGGGAAATACATAGGTATGGAATATGGCGACAGTATTTTCATTGAAAATCATGTAATGTAACGTTACGTATGATTTATATTATGAAGAGTATGAATGAAAAATACCAACAAAAGTAAAAAAAGCTTATCAGATGCCTACCCAAATTGGTTACAACAGTTAAAAGTAATTGAATACGGAACAGGGAGAGTATTTAGAGTATTTACCCACGTATAAAGTACAATTGAACAAACAGGGACACACTTTATAACATCAAAAACACAAATCCGCGTGTACCTATAATTAAGCAACAGATTACGAGAACTTTCCAGCGAATGTAACATTTATTTATAGAGCGATAGAATCGAAAATTCGTCGCGAAAAACATGCTTTAAATTCACACTTTATTTCACTACAAAAAACCGACTGAATCGGAGAGAATTTTCATAAAATCGGGTATTTTCATAATACTCACCGGATGCCATTGAATATGCGAACTTATACACCGTTTATCGACACATTTTCACATATTTAAACCACTCAATATTATGACGAATATTATCGTCGAACATTCAGCATGTTGTATGGATCCTGTAGGGCAATGTAGTCCACGGAAAAATAATATGGTCCACGGAAATGTAATATCGTCGTCGAAAAATATCACTTCACTGACGTCGGTGAGTATTGCTTTTGTAATGGTAAAGATAAGTACATTTAGCGATACTACATAGGTGGGTTTCAGAATTCGTAGGAATGTCCGTTATGTACAGGTTGAGTTTTTTTTCGAAAGTGTTTGGTAGTTTCAATAGAATGATTTTGTTACTTGCTAAGCCAACTCTTGCTGATTGCATAAGCAAACACAGGATTATACAAATTGATGGGGACAGCCTTCTTATTCTTATATTCTTTATTGTACACAAAATTACATTAAGACACATACAAGAACAGGTGATGTACACAGGCGAGCTTAACCCATAGTTGGGTTGGTAGACTTTTTTTATCGCGTGTAAAAATCATCCAATGACGAATCCCGCCCTTGAGTGGAACAGAAAACAGTGTCAGATTCTTACGACTAAGCAGCCCACCCCGTTCCTCCTTTACCTTTCACATTGAGTTCAAGCCTTCCTTTCATAAAGAGACCCGGGCCTCAGTTAGCTAAGACCCATTTAAAGAGTACCTACGGTTTTGCTAATAACTCTTTGGACTTGGGCTTGGCCCGGACTATCACCAGAAGGCCGGAGGGCAAACTACCCATTGCTCGCCGTACGCAAGCCCGTGCCTACGCTGGTGCCGTGGGTTTCTTTTGTTACAAAGCTTTTATTTAGTTTCCCGATGTTTGTGATCAAATCTTGTAAATTAAATATGATCGACTTCCCGGTTACCTATTCAGCTGAAATTTATATAAATCAATTTTTAATTATTATATCGTGTAGACGATCTGATGATGGAACCGGTGGCCATAGGAACTCTGTGATTAAATGACACAACCTCATCGAGTTTGGTCTCGTGTGATTCGTCTTGATGAGTTTTAATTTCATTTAGGCATATACGGCGCTATAAAAGCTTGCTATAAAAAAAATAGCGCTTGATAATTAATAAAGTATATAATTATGAGTCCAACTAAAAAAAAGGATTATTATTGTAATTAAAATAAACGGTTTAAACAAATAAATACAATTTGCAGTTGTTATTAGCATTTATTTTTAAAAACCTTTATTTTTGTACGAGTTTTCGAGCGCTAAAATTCGCAGAGCCTAACTTTGCACTCGTCAAGATCCGGCCGTATTGTAATGCATAGCATTTTGACGGAACAAAGTTAGAACATAATTATTTGCGTCATAATGCACTGTTGTTTGCTACACGTGACAAACTTGTGACGTAAAAAAATGGTTGCCTGTAAAGTCGGTTTTACGGGCGAAGATTTTACGTGACAACGTCTTTTTCTCGGTAGAATATTTATTGATATGAATATAATTAAATTGCACAATAGGAACAAGGAATTGAATGAAAATAAGAATTGCACAAATTTTAACTATAGAAATATATTTTGTTTACTAAAACATTGTACATGTTCCTTATTCTATAGTTAGTTCCTAATTCTCTAGTGCTGCGCGCGCGGCAGACCGATCATAGTTGAGTGGGAGAGAGACGCAAGGCATTCGGCGGGCCTCTCTCTCGTTCGGTGACTCATCGTAACGTTACCGAGCGTTACACTTTTTCATAAGTGACTCCCAGCCGCAACCTAATTTAAGACGTTGTCACGTCAAAAACAATTCTTAATTTGAATTAAATTGAACATAAATGATTTTAACTCAATTTCATAAGTCGTGATTTTAATCGTGTTTTGATTATTTTTTATCGGATCGACTTGATACTTGAAATAAATTATTATTATTAAACTTCAGTGCCGGGATTTTTCCTATAACAATAAATACTAAGCAACCTGTACCTTTTCCCGTTATCAGTGTTGTCTTATCAATGATTAGTTATCGACTTATCGTCAATGCAAAGAAATATTCACCTCGAAACGTACATGAAACACAAAACGTACTTTTCTTTAAAAGTGTAAACTGTTTTAAGAGTTTTAGAAGAAAAAAAGTGATGAAAAAATGGTTGAAATATTTTGAACATCACAAGTTGGTAATGATATTTTTTAGATAATCTGCACTTTACAATGTAGGCCCCGTGTAATTATTAAAGATAAGATAAAGTATCAAGTAAGTCAGGTGCGTTGTTTACTCCCACTTTGACACAGTTGATGACAGTTGAAATCAGTTTTTGATAGAGACTTATTTATTTATTAGTACGTGACTCGCGTTTTTTTTTTAATAATTGTTTTTTATTGCTAAAAACTAGTGCTAGACTGCGATCCTACCTGATGGTACCTAAGCAGTGATAGTTAATGGTGAGGCTCACTAGTTTATTAAGAGCCTATTCGCTCTAGCCTTGAAGAAACCTAAATTGTAATCGGACGGAAAGACTGCAGCTGGTAAACTGTTTCAGTCCCTCGATGTATGTAAATGATATAAACTAGTGCTTGACGAAAGACTTTGCTCGCAATTTCTTTGCGTGATCACATCAGAAATGAGGATATTAGAGCACATTGCTTGCTTAGAACAATGAGGACGAAAGATTCTGGAGTGACGACCACGTACCGGAAAAGGCCTCCCACAATATGGACCATTGACCTGGTGAGAGTCGCAAGATTCCGATGGATAATGGATGTGTGTCGCACATGGTCTATGTCCCCGGAGGACACGGTGGAGCACACGGTTGAGGTGTGCCCTGCTTGGGAAGAGCATCGCCGTGTTCTCGTGTGGGCGGCGACCTCTCGCGCCGGGCCTTGGTGCAGGCCATGGTCCGCAGCGAAGAGGAATAGCAAACGGGCGCCTCCTTCTGCGAAGCAGTAATGCTCGTATAGGAGGAGGCCGACCGCATAAGGCAACGGCGCACACGCCCCAGACGCCGCTTGGATCTTGATCACGACTTCCGGCCACAGTAGGCGCGGGCTTGCAGACGGCGAGCAATGGGTAGCTCGCCGTCCGGTGGTCAAGTAACAGTCCGGTCCAAGCCCTAGTCATTGACGGCGCGCTCTGTACCGCGCGCGTTGCACGCCTCAAGGAGGACTGCAAAAGGGTCAAAACCTACTGGGGCCCAGGGTCTCTTTCTAAAAGGAAGGTTTGGCCCCAGTGCGAAGGGCAAAGAAGGAACAGGGTGGGGTGTTTAGTCAGTAAGAGTTTGACAGTTTCCCGCTCCGCCCAAGAGTGGGATTCGTCATAGAATGATTTTACCCACCGCAAAAAAGAGCCGCCATTAAGTAATCTAAGTCAAACTTGTGCAAATGAAACTGACCTACATTTTTATTTTCAGAAGAAAGGCGTTTTAAACTTTATTATTCAGTCTTTCCGTACATAAATTTACTGGTCAAAGTGCACCGAATTTTGTCGTTAAAATAACTTGAATGGTGAAAATCTTATTCCTAATCTCAGTCACTTTTAAACTGTTGAGCCCCGTGTGGACGCCGAATATCACTGAAGAAATTCGTGGTACGGTCAGGTTTTTTTGGGGTATATTATATTCCCGTTATTCGTATACAGGGTTATTGGTAAAACACTAACTATCTTAAAGAGGCCATTGTACTCCACTCTTTGGCATTGAATTTTTTAAAGCTGATCCCAGTAGCCTTATCCATGTACAAGTAGTATCTCTACCCTTTCAGAATGACAAACTATGTTATTTGATATCTACGAGTAGCCTTATTACTGTAAAGTTTTATGCATATCAGTTCAGTTGTTTTGGCACGAGAGCAATAAACGCACATACACATGACAAACTTACAACATTCGAAGGATAATATTAAACTTTTTATCCCTTAATAAGTAGACTTATTACCTCTATAATAAGTCTTTACTGGAATTGTCTTCCAGGCCCTGGTACAGGCCATGGTCCTGAGTAACGAGGAAAAGCAGGCGGACACCTCCTTTTACGAAGCTGTAATTCTAGCAAAGGAAGCGGCTGCAAGCGCTAGCTAGCACCTACAAAAAATCAGGGATTTTCTCCGTAAGGTTTCGTAACAAAATGCAATCTTCTTCTTTGTCGGTATCACTCTTGATAGAGTGGTCGTAGTCATCACTTCAGGTGTTGGTGGCAAGCTTCACAACACGCCGCCACTCCTCTCCGATGGCCGTTCTCCTCGTGCATTCATACAGCGGTGATGAGCTACTTACTCTAGCTTTTATCAGTCCACCTCATCGGTCATCTTCCTCGTGGCCTAGTACCCTCAACTCTTTCATGTACCACAAGTCGCTCAATAGTCACCTCCCGTCGGGGCATACATGACCAAAAAATGTGAGGATACGAAACTGTACTAAAAACGATAAACACGGCTTGATACCGAGTTCTCGAAGTATAGACTCGTTGGCACAAAATGCAATTGATTTAAGTTTATGTCAAAATTGTGTTATTTCTTTGATGACAAAGTTTATTCGTTTCTATCCCTTTTAAAATCAAACTTTATCTTGCTCGCTCACCATTTTAAACAATCATTTACCGCCAATACTGTAAAATCCTAAGTGCTTCAGGATTAATGGAACCAGGTGTCGAATAGCGGTGAGGTTTCGAAAAACGCGACACGTTCGACTCGTCACGCCTGTCTGAGCTCGTTTGCGCTCGTCCTGACCTGTTTACCTCCCCCTCGTCTGAAGTTAGCTCTCAATGGGGAGGTCGAGATGTTCTCTGATAAGCCCCATCGATTAGAATGAATGTTGAAGCTGCATTGGCTTCGGAGAACTTGAGACTTGAGTGAGAGGTTTAAGCATTTTAAGAATATTTACAAGTTGTTTTTGCGTTTATATATAAACTGAAATAATTTTATATTTTAAAAGAGTAATGTTTTATTTTAAAAATATTGATAGGTACTGGCTGATAAAAATACGATTTGTATTTTGCTCACTAATTTTTTTCGAACAAAAAATATGCTGAATCATTTTCTTTTCGAATAAAGAAGTATACTAGACTTACTATTTTTTTTTCTTACATAAAATACAAGCCAGCTATCGAGAAGTTTGGATTGCATGTAAAAGTTTAAAAATTACAAGGAATTATACATCGATAGGTACTAATGCAATTAACAATAATGAAAAAAAAAAACAGATTTAAATGTAGGACAGTGTAGGACTGTTGCCTTTAATTCTATGGAATGAATGAAATGAGCAGTGGTGGCCGAGTGGTAAAGGCCCCGACTTACGAGTTGTAGGTCGCGGGTTCAAACCCAGCCAGGCGCATTACTTTATGTAATTTATTGCATCACCACTGCTCTCAAAACGGTGAAGGAAAACATCGTGAGGAAACCGGCATGTCCTAGAACCAAAAATTCGAAGACATGTGACATCCATCAATCTAGTCTACTAGGCCCGCGTGGTGGGTAGTGGCCCATTCCCTCTCCTAGAGAGAAGGCCTATATCCCAGCAGTGGGAACATCAAAAAGGCTGATATTGAATGAATGAAATGCAGGATGCTTATTAAACATATAGTTTTTGTTTACAAGGAAATCTTTCATCAGGATTTTTTCTTCTGTAAAATTAAGCTTATATATTAAATATCTACATTAAAAGGACAGTTTTCTACCTATGATGCAAATGTAGAACGTAATCAAAACTTTAAAGGTGCCTCGTAGCGTTTCCGTTTCGGCGGCAAGTTCAATAAATAAGGATAAAGCCCATTAGAGACGGTCCAGCAAATCTTCGACCGCCGAACGCCACTTACTTAGACTTAAAGTGTTCCGGGGAGCTATTTTGTTAAAGATTTGGGATTGCGCCATCCATTTTGAGATATATTTCGCTACAACCAACCGACGTAATTTTGTCTGCCACCGGATTTCGAGCGGGCTGAAAGATTGGTGGCCTTTTTGCCCGGGTGGAACTTCCGGGATAGACACTTTTCGGTTACCAGGAAGTCCTTTCATAAATGTGCTTCCGGGAACGTTAAATGTCAAGTAGAATTGCGGGAATGTTTGAAGATGTTACCGTTGGCCTTGGAACGCAAAAGGTAATTGAAGGACACATGTAAAGTATACTAGCTTTTGCCCGCGGCTTCGCCCGCGTGGTATTGGGGTTGGGGTTGGGGTTTCCGGGAGAAAAGTAGCCTATGTCCTATTCCGGAGTGTATCCAATGCCTGTGCCAAATTTCATCCAGATCCATCCAGCTGTTTTGGCGTGATTGAGTAACAAACATCCAAACATCGTAACTTTCACATTTATAATATTAGTAAGATATCATAATATATATCATAGTTTCACACGCCCTCTCGTTCTACCCTTGTTATTAATCACATGCGTAGAACAAGAAACCTATGTTATTAATACGGATGATTTCAGATCACAAAAATATTGTGTTAATACAAAATCAACCTAGCAAAATATGACCTGTATGTGCGTATTTTATTTTGTTATTACAAATGAGAAGATTTTTTTTGCGATCAGGAGAATTAACCTTTGCGGTTTTTAATTCAATTACTTTTTTCTGCATGAGACTTAGGGCCCTCGCCCACGGGCGACTTTTTGTAGCGATGCAGTCGCGATGCTCTCGCGCGTAGCATCGATACAGACGCGAAGCTGTGTCTAGCTGTGTGCCCGCGCCCACGGGACCATTTTCAGTCGCGATGCAAACGCGATTCGGTCGCGATGCAAACGCGATTCAGTCGCGATGCAAACGCGATTCGGTCGCGATGCAAACGCGATTCGGTCGCGATGCAGTTACGATACAAAAATACCTTGGATCAGTACAGTTACATTACATTAGTCACGTTGTCTTTGGTGCTGCTTTTACGTAAGCAGCCGAAGCGTAGGCAACGGAAGCAGCGTCAATATTGGATGCATCCATTTAATACCCAGAGATTACTTTGTGGACATCATGTAACAACATTCAAACAACTCAAAAATTATGATCTTAAATTCAAAAGTTGTTATAGACTGTCGTATTCGACGTTTTGTGAATTGCTTTCCATTGTAAAACCAGAGTTGACACGCAGAAATACAATGATGAGAGAATGTATAACAGGTCGCGCGTTTGTATCGATACAATCGCGATGCAGTAGCGCGTTGCAAATGCGACTAACACGCGTTAGAAGTGATGCAGTCGCGCGTTTGCTAAAGGCGCGACTGCATCGCTACAAAAAGTCGCCGTGGGCGAGGGCCCTTACATGCCAAAAGACTGTGTTCCCTACATTAAACAACTGTCAACATTAAATAAAAACACTTCGAATTTCGAAAATCTATTGCAGTACCTATTATAAAAATAACAATCAATTTTCTAGTCAGCACATTCGAAACTCAAATCTTCAAAAAAATAAAAAAAGAAGAATCGTCGAAAAAAACAATAAAACATCATTCATATCACTTGGGGATCAAAACCCCGTATTACAAGGTTCTAAGAGCGTGGTATTGCTGACCCTTCGGAAGGGGATCATGGAAATATGATAGTTTCGTTCGTCCCGTATTTATTTGTGCCCACTAAGGATTTGCCCTTCGTCCGCTAAGCCGTTTGACCCGAAACGAGATGCCAATTTGTTTTATTGACTTCTTGATCTGAATGTTACGTGGCTTGTAAGTTATTGTATTTTTATTTGTATGACAGGCTGTCTCTTCTGTTATGATTTAGACAAGTAGAACTGATATTCAGAGCTGATGGGCAAAGTATTATATGAATGCAGAAAGTTTAGATTTTTATCATCACATCAAGTGTCACGAACTAACTCGCTGCTTGTTCCTGCGCTTTCTGTCCTAAAAACCCTTCTGACATTTACAGTACGGCCGCCGGATCTTGGCGAGTCTGGAGTTAGGCACTTCAAATTATAACACTTGATAAGTGGTAACAAAAATGGTTTGACCTTTCGTATCGCAGATCTAAGCGAGATACAATAACTTCTTAATTGTGTCTCTTATTACGGCATACGAGAGGTTAAACCAATAAATGTAATTTGCAGTTGTTATTGCTGTTAAAAACTGTTATTAGCATTTATTTTTTTAAACTACGTGATATTTTAATAATACATGAAGTACAATTTCGACTTTTTGATCAAAGCATTTTACACAAGAATTTTATTGTGTTAGACCAGATCTCTATATACCCACCTTAGGCAAGGTCTTGCGGACGCCAAGCAATGGGTAGCTGGCCGTCCAATTGTCTGGTAACAGTCCGGACCAACTCCAAGTCGTCGGCGCGCACTGCACGCCTCAAGCAGTTGTCAGTAAAACCGTAGGGACTCTGCAGAAGGGTCGAAGCCTACTGTGGCGCGCGGTTTCTTTCTGAAAGGAAGGCTTGGCCCCAGTGCGAAGGAAAAAGAAAGAACGGGGTGTTTAGTCAGTAAAAGTCTGACTCTGTTTCGAAGTCTGACAGTATTGACGAAAATGCGTATAGCATTCAAAACTTTTTTCAAGTGGAAAATCAAACAACTCTAAATTGTCTATCATACCCACCATATTCTTTCAGTTAATTTGACCTTTTCTAAAGGTCGAAGGTAACTTTTTCAAATAATTCCACAGCCCAAACTCATAATACCTTAAATTACAGACAATTGGCACTTACAGATACAAAGATAGCTTAGACGAGTCCCCTCAGTATTCAAACAGATCTGACAAATAAGAAATTAGGAATATATTTGAATATCTGCGGAATATTTGCCATTATTAAAGGCGAACCCATTCGAAGCCGACTTTGTCTTCGTCTGAATCCGCTCCTTCGCCCGTCCTCCGACTCAAATGTCAATCCTTTTATATTAGGCATGAGAGATTTGTCGATAAAATGGTCTATCGAATTTCTTTGACGGGAGTTAGTCTTATTTGTAAGTATCTATGAATATAACTAAAGGTTGTCTGATATATTTCCATTGCTGATCCTATTTATTTAGTAAAGTAATGTAGTAATAGCATTGATTACTTCAAAAACATTAATTTAGCTTTTAAGCTGTTTATTCATTTTGTAACTCATAAAAAAAATACTTTTTAACTCATATGAGTGAAAACATGTAATTAACCTTAAGCTTTATTATAATAAGATAACATGTAGGTATATATTAGCTGTAAGTTTTCCAAATAAAATAAATTTATCTTAATATATAAAAATAAGTGCCATTTTTCGTTGTCATTTTATAACTCAAGAACGGGCTCATCTATCCAAACCAAATTTACAGGGTTTGTTTTATGTATGGTTTAGGTATGTGATGTTTGCACAAATTCGGTCGAGTGGTTCTTCTTTTATCACATTCTTCTGTTGCCGGGAGCGAAGCCTCGAGCAAAAGCTAGTTTATTATATATGTATATGTCACCTTTGTACTTTTATAGGTACCAAAGGCTATGTTACTATTTTATTATACCTACAAAAAAGTGTCTATTGGTTACTACGAGTATTTCGGTATACAATAAAGTTTATTCTATTCTAGGAACGTTTTATTGATATTTGTGTTGTACCTACTGATTTATTATTAATTCAAATTATTATTTTGAACTCGAGTTTAATTCGTAATCAGTCCGATCAGACTTTTCAGTACACTTTCTTGTCCAGAACAGGAACCTTTGTACAAACTACGGAATTTGGCTGCATCATAATATATTTACCACTTTAAAAAGCGCAGGAGTAAAGTTTGGGCGGTTCTGTAGAGCATAATCAGCCTTATAATAATGTTCCCATTGCTGGGACTTGGTCCTCCTCCTGTCTGTAGGAAAACTCCTCTCTTATCAGAAAAAAAGACTCAACTTTACAACGACATTTGTTCAACATATCGATATCAACTACATCACTAAACCGTTCACAACCGTTTTAAGTATTGATGGCAGCAGAATAAAACAGCATTGAGTCGATGTCGCAGCCCTAAACCTGCCAGTCGGGGAAACAGGCTTATTCCTCCGATGAGTGCTATCGCTCCTGGCCTTTTAGCTCCACCTCCCACGGGAGCTCGGCTTTTTACAGTGTGTTCCTGTGGCTTTATGCGATCGACTTTCAATATGAATTTCAGATGGGTTATAAGATTGTTCGCTTTGTGCTTGTACCGCAAATGTATTTGATCTGTGGTGAGCGCTGTTCGAATATTTTATGGATTGAAAGTTGATCACTTTTTTTCACGGTTGTATTTACTACTAAGCTAAATAATTTTACTTTTGTGGTATTTGATATGAAAATGATTCTTGCCATAACTTTGAATTTGAAAGCTAGGGTGCTATTCTACTTCATCGTCAGCGATTAATCGCTTTATCACTGTTTACCGTCAGATGGGATCGTAGTTAGGAACTAGTTTATTATATATAAAATAAAAAACGTGAGCTCATCGTAACAGATAGATCAAAAAGGTGAGCAGATCTGGTCCGCTCTACTCCACTGCACAGCTAATTTCACAACGCCTTTCATGACGCCTAGAACCGATACAGATAATGAGACCAGTGGAGAAATATGGATATCGCAAAAATATTTTTTTACTCATATGCCTGTATATTAATGTCTTCAGTTGGTTTTTGGACATAAACATGTCGGTTATATCGGTGTTAAAACACTGTAATGGTAGCCACATATATTACAGTACGAGTATACTTGCACAAGTCTAAACTTGTGCAAGTATACTGTAACGTGTGTGACTACCATTACCAATACACAGGCTCTCAAGTTTCCTCAAGACATTTTTACCTTGCTCCAACATAGAATTACACACCGTTCCCCAATTTGTCCGTCGAGAAAGTCAAGAGAAAAGTCATAACGAAAATTAAATACGCTTTGGTAATTTTTTGCTGGAAGCCACGTCTTACTTCAGAGCTCGAGTATAAGTTTTCATAAAGTTATAGTTTCTCAAAGCCTTTCTCGAAACTGTGGAACATTCCAGAAAATGGAGAAGCAAAGCATCGGAGTGAAACGTAGACGCCTCGGCTGAGGCGGAATAAAGTTGACATTTTTGCAAAGCTACGTTAGAATTTCAACAAAATTAAATGTGGCACTACACGAAATGAAAATAGTGTGAGCGAGGCAGCCCCCCCTTCCCCCCAGCCTCGCCACGCCTCGCCTCGCGCCTCGCTTCGGATCGCGCCTTATTTTTGTTGAGAATTCTCCAACGAGTTTATTTTGTTGTAGTTACCCCTGCTTATGCAATAGTGATTATTAGCTTTTCCTGCAAACTGAAATATAATATTCTGAATAGGAAAGGAATATATATAAAACAAATAAATAAATATGTTGAAACAACAAAAGCATTGGTAGAAAGAACTTCTCATGGTACATGTGAGTTACCTATATTAAATTTTAGGAGTGACCAAAAAGTCATTAAATTTTATTTACTACTTATACCTAAATTTATTTACACACAAACACTTTAAAATGAAAGTAACAAATACAGATCGAAGAGCACAAAGGTACTCCTAATTTTTAAGTGAAATTTTTTCCAGCAGACTTGCGACATCAGAGTACTTCTCTCTCGAACGACTGAACGGATTTCGATGAACTAGAATTCGAATTTTTGATTTACTAAATTCAATGCATACTGTTTTACCCTGGGAGTCAAATCTTTTGGGATATTACAAGCTTTTATTTACTTTAACCTGTCCCGTTGTCTGTCGTTCTGTAATCAAATCTTGCAACTTAAATTTGATCCACTTCCCGGTTTCCGATTGAGCTGAAATTTAGTATACACGTTTAGTTCGGATGACAATGCAATATTATGATGACATGGAGCTGATCTGATGATGGAATCGCGAGGTAGCCACAGGAACTCTGTAATTAAACGGCACAACCACGTCGAGTTTGGGCTCGTGTGAATCGTCTTGACGAGTTTTATTTATATAAGTATAGACCACCGCTATAAAAGCTTGTTATGAAAAAAAAAATTTTTCATTGAAAACTTGTTTTTTTACTTACACGCAAGCGATGCCGCTGCCAGTTAGTTACCGTATAGGTTCTACCCTCCACGACCCGATTTATCAACACTATATCACCGTAGGAGCGAGCTTGCCGTCCGGTCGTTTGGTAATCGTCCGGACCAAGCCCAGTCGTCGACGGCGTGCACTATTCCTCAAGGAGTTGTCAGCAACCGTACGAACCCTACAAAATGGTCGAAGCTAATTAGGGCCAAGGGTTCGCGTTTGAAAGGAAGGCTCTGGCCCTAGTATACATACTAGGGCCGGTCTTACATTGCCATACATGGCAATTTAGGAACGGGGTAGGTTTTTTAGCTAGTAAAAGTTTGTCATTGTTTCCCGCTCCACCCAAGGGTGGGATTCGTCATTGGATGAGTTTTACATACCATAAAAAGAACACTGAACAATATCATTACAGCTACTAACTCCAATCGTCATCTTCATTTCCTCAACCAACGTCATTGCCATCAGTTTCGGCCAAATATTTGGTTGGAAGTGCACTGCAAATGCAAACGAGATGCAAGGGAACATTATCGGAACGAATAACCTCTGTCGCGGCGACTATCGCGCTCCACATAAACTACCGCGCACATTACCGACGCTTTACACACTGTTGGGACCAATGGACAACCAAAACCACGGTTCAATTATAGAGCCTTGGTACTAAGGACCTATTGTGGACTTATGACCTGGTAAAGGTTGCGGGAATCCGATGGAACAAGACGCTCAGAACCGTACATTGTGCTGCCAATTGGGAGAAGGCAAGTCTTCCGGCTGTAATGATGATGATGCACGAGACGGATATCCTCACACCTTAGCCGCAGGGAGTCTTACTCCACCAGCCACCGTAAGCGTGGGCTTGGGAACGACGAGCAATGTTTACGCCGTCCGTCCAGTAACCGTCCAAACCGAACCCGAGTCATCAACAGCTTGTTTTCTATTCTACGATTGCCTTCTGAAATTCTGTTTAATGCAATCCATGGTGCTAGAATGCAAAGAGCAACTGAAATACGGTGAGAAAAGTCCGACCTCAGTATGAGGGCTAAGAAGGAATGGGGTGGGTTGTTAAGTCAGTTAGAGTCTAAAACTGTTTTTCGCTCCGTTCAAGAAGGGGATTCGTCGTTAGATGATTTTTCTCACCATAAAAAAGGGTCCTCAAGTGAGGTTTTAGTCAGAAAAAATCTGACAAGCCCTCTTGCTCCACCCTAGAGCGAGGGAATCCATTAGAGGATTACCCACTTTGAAAAAAAGAGTGAGGATATTATCGATATGATTGGCTACACGGCACAACCGTATGTCTTTCAATAGACCATCAAGAGTGCACTATCGTAAGGCTAATGTGCCCTGATCGTAGCTTACGAGTTTCATGGCTGTTTTACTGTTACGACTGCTACTTACAGACGATGTTTTTATTACAACAATTACATAAATAGGTATGTAAATATATACTCATATACATAACATAATTATGACTATTACGATTCAGCGGGATTTTACATTTGACCGACGCACACATAGAAGTTAGGTAATGTTGTTTCGTTAACGTCGAACGCTCTGAGTTAGCCATGCCCCATTTCCTTTGTTTTGACGTCATGGCAACGCTCAGTCACATGGTCAGACTAAAGAAATTGAAGACTTGGCCAATTCCAAGCGTTCGACGTTAGCGAAACGATAGTAACTTTAATTGGCTATGGCGGCAGATCTGTGATCTGTTTATGGCGTTCTAAGCTAAGTAAGATATCTGTACTAATTATTATTGGCTGAGTTAAATTCACGAGTAAATGTCAATATACTATCTGATAACCTATAATACTATCACAAACTCTTAACGCGACCCATTTTAAGACCTAAACTGTACTGTTAAAAGCTTCATCCGTCGATTTTTGTTCTATATAATAATAGACAAGCACGTTCATGAAAACTATTACTGAATACTTTCAGCATAAGTTTGCTGCAGCGCTTAAGTGGCATTATGTTGTCTAATAAGACTATTAAAATATACAGCGGTAAATAGCTTATCCAAAGCTTACCGCAGATGCATAAAAACTGCACTAATATCATCAAGTCATCAATGTAAATGTTTTTATATGATGGGCAAAAATTATCCAATGACGAATCCCACTCTTGAGCGGAGCGGGAAACATTGTCACTGACTAAACACTCCATCCCGTTCCTTCTTTGCCTATCGTACTGTTGCCAATACTTCAGAAAGAGACCCTGGGCCCCAGAAGGCTTCGACCCTTTTGCAGAGGTTTACGGTTTTGCTGACAACTCCGTGAGGCGCGCGGGAACAGAGCGCGCATTGACTACTTGGCCTTAGTCCGGACTATTACGGTGAGCTACCCATTGCTTGCTGTCCGCAAGCCCACCCGCGCCTAACTAGTTCATCATCAGCCTTTTTAATGTTCCCACTGCAGGGACACAGACCTCCTCTCTAAGAGAGGGGAATGGGCCGTAATCCACCACGCGGGCCCAGTGCGTGTTGGTGGATGTCACATGTCTTCGAATTTTTGGTTCTAGGACATGCCGGTTTCCTCACGATGTTTTCCTTCACCATTTTGAGAGCAGTGGTGATGAAATAAATTACACAAAGTAATGCGCCAGGCTGGGTTTGAACCCGCGACCTACAACACGTAAGTCAGGGCCGTTACCACTCGGCCACCACTGCTCCCCTAACTAGTTAATGTGGTGATATTTAGGGAGATCAAAGTTTAGCAGTGACCATATTTCAGCTCATCATTTTAGCTGAAAGACGTCTGCTGTTGGACATAGGCCTCCTCCCCCAAGCGTCGTCACAACGGCCGGTCCTGCGCGTTTTACATCTATCGGATTCCAACAACCCTGACCAGCGGGCCTACCACAAGCCCTTTTAGCAGTATTACTTCGATATTACTTTCAGTGGGAAAGAGACGGCGCTAGACAACGTGTCTAACGCTGTCACTTGCACACTCTGGAACAGGAATAAATCAATCTTACTTTAAACGTCATGGTCTAGGTCCAGGTCATCGGCAACATTTCTGATCAGGATCCGGCAGGAAACTAAAATTTCATCACAGTCATTCAGGCTCCAACACTAAGTAAGGTATCTGCACCATTTATCGGTTAGTTGAACTTACAGCTAAATGTCTCCCGTAATTGGCTCCAGTCCATCTACAGGCAATTAGGAAGGCGGCGCGTTTTAAAAGATCCATATTTATTCGCCAAGCCGTACCTACCGCTGTAAATGTTTTGCACTGCCCTGATTACACTGGTCTCGCTATAAATTGGCGTATTTACCTCATTTTGGTGTTTTGGTTTGTTGTGTTTGTTTATATCTGTTCCATGGTAAAGATAGTTCCAAATTCTAATAACATTTTTTGTATAGTATTTTTTGTTTAGCGGCAACTGAAATACATCATCCATGAAAATGTCAACTGTCTAACTATCACGTGTTATGTGATAATGCCAAACAGACGGACAGACAGACAAAAAGACAGCGAAGTCTTATTAATAGGGTCCTGTTATTCTTTGGGTGCGGAATCTTAAAAATACCTAAGTCTCAAAATATGGCTAATTAGGAGGTCTACAAAGGGGTATATTCAGCCTATAAGAAGGTGACTCTATACTATTAATTTCTAACTTCCATGTTAAAACAAAGGAGCATCATAATTGAACATCACTCAAATATTACTCAACGTACTTACAGTACACGGTTATAGTTTGCCTAGACCGTTAGCAAGTCTACCGGTCAAACCAAGGAGGCCTAATGCACAAGACGATGCCGCCATATTGAATTAATAAGCTCCCAACGTTCCAAATTCAAAAGCTTCCACGCCGCTTTCTGGATGATAATGACCTCTTGCATGCGGCCAGTAACTCAAGCAAACTTGTCTATGACTTAGCAAACATATTCCTTTCCTTACAAAACTCTTTTACCTATCATATCTCTGACGCTTAAGGTCGAAAATTCCACGTCATTTGATGTTGTTGACTGAAGATGTAGGGTGGTCGTTTAGTATTGGACGTTAGAGGCACAATGCACTAATTATATCAGTATCTTAGAAAGCCCCTAACCAGCCCCTTAACAGTTTTCCACGGTATCGGAGAGGCATTAGTGTATTTCCCAGTAATGCTCCTAAAGACGGTTGGCGCACGATGACCAAGGAGATCAGTCAGTGGCACCGAACTTTAACTATCGTTTTGTAAACCTAGCTTTGTAAAATATATTTTTATTTACAGTGCTGAAAATAAACAGTGCACTTCCCATCATTTTATCAAATATCATAATTTACTCACAATGTAAACTCGGGGACAATAAATCGATGTCAAAAATTTTAGGTAAACTACAGGATTTAAACTTAGATTAGAATAAGAAAGCTGTATAAGAAAAAACTGTCTTAAAGACTTTACTACTAAATCATCCGCACACTCGTATTACAAAAATATAATCCGTAGCACGTGAAAAGACTTTTTGTATCATCAACTAGGAAATTGAAGGAATACTTACATTTCGATATTAATAATTTGATTCGAAGAAGATTAAAATTATATCCTGGAATTGAATTACATCTTAATTTCTGTTTTTTGTTTTCCTGTAATTTATAGAACGCTGTACAAGTGTACATTCGAAGGAAGTACGTCCTTTTTGTTGCTTTCAAGGATTCTCTGGATTTTTTTGCTCTGTTGTAAATTGTGAACCTTAACTTATTCAATACTTAATAGTAGTTACTTATATTTAAATATTCAAAATTCAATTCAGGGAAGATAACGAAGATATTTTATAGGGTTTAGTTAATTTTTAACTTTAGAATTATTATTTTTTTCGTAATTTATGACAAGCGGTTTACTGGCTGGTTATTGGCTGGAACTAAAATTTTGGTTTCTCTCAAGAATTCTTTGTTTTTTTTTCTTCCCATCTATGTAAATTATTAAACTAAACTTAACCAACGTTTAAAAAGATGGTGCAACCGAGCATCGGCTAATTTAGAACTATCGGCCAGCAAAGTGGCCGGCACCGTCTTGTGTCATAGACAAGTTGCGTCCCAACTATTCTGGGTCACCACTCTGACCGTAATGTCAGTGTGTGTCATCTTTTGATCGTGTACTAACGTCAAATATATATTACGAGTATATTTAGTAAGTACTTAGTTCTCTGAAACTCGAAAAATTATTGGCTGGATTTTCTTTACTAATATTTTTTTCGATATAATTGAAAATTTAAAAATAAGTATCAGGTAAATCGTTAAAACAGAGATGCTCAAAAAGTCTCATAATAATTCGATTATAAATATTTTTTCAATAAGGGAATTTTTCAAATAATTTTCAAAATTAATTATATAATAATGTATTATATATATAATAATTTATTTTTATTAGATATTATTATTATTTTTTAATTTAGTAAGTAGGTACTCTGTTAAAAGTAATAATAATTCGAGTATAAATCCTGTTTTCATACTTGGCAAAAAATTACATCTTACAAAATTTCGCGCACCTGTCTGTTTGCAATAAACTCACAATCTACTTAATTGTCATGAGGTTTCCATGAGGAAGGTATAAAATATTTATGTTATGTTATGGAGCCGGCGGGGTCTGCAAAGAGAAGAACGTTTACGTAGAACTACACTGCGCACACATGTGCCGTGCAACCGTGCCACGCACGCCGATCTGAGACCATCAGTCTTCCTATATTTTGTGTACCTAAATAAACATGTTTATTAATAAAGAAAAGCCGTGAATTACAAAGATTTGTGCTCAAGAAGTTGTCAGCAATCGTAGGAACCCTGCACAAGGGTCGAAGCCAACTAGGGCCAAGGGTTCGTGTCTGAAAGGAAGGTTCTGGCACTAGTATGGATGGCAATGTAGGAACGGGGAAGGTTGTTTAGTCGGTAAGAGTCTGATACTGTTTCCCGCTGCACCCAAGGGCGGGATTCGTCATTGGATGATTTTTACCTACCATAAATAAAAATACCCGTGTAAAGATTTTTATTAACTGGAACCCAAAATAGTAATACGATCTTCAATAGCACCTTCGTGGTCACCGAGGTTATTGACATAGGTAATATTAATAACCTTATATTTCACGATCTTGTAGTCACTGCGCTACTTTTAGACGTTTTACGTCAGAAGCTGAGAAAAGAAAAAATGAATGATCGCACAGATCTTTCATTTCTATTCTCTACTTTTCACTTCCCATTCTCACACTTCTCACTTTTCATTTCTATCTTCCACTTTTCTTTTAATAATATGTCAATAGTACATTATGATACACATGCAGAAAGTATGCCATCGCGACCAAGCGTTCAGCTCCATAACACACTCGCCTACAGCAACTGTGTTATGAAGCTGCAGTGACAAATTTGCACGTGTATCAAAACGATGTTTAAGAAATAATTTCTCTGAAAATTACAACGCATTTTCTTTTTAATTAATTTTATATTGAATGTAGGTACGTTCTTGGAACTGTGTATCTGAAAAATAAAAAAATAAAGCAAAACGTCACTGATCGGTCTCCATACATTTTACACAAATATGGCAGCTTATTCTTCTCATTAGAGCCGCGAGGATTTTTCGGAAAAAAAACCCTAGTCTTCAACTCAAAGGGCAACTGGAAACAGGTGTAGTTAGTTTACGAAAGTCTGACAAGCCTTCTTGCTTTCCTTCTTTCCGAAAGCTGGAAAAATCATAGTATAATTTTCCCGCTAGACAACAAAAAATAATGGCGGGTCATCCTTTAAAAAATCTTCATTCATTCACAGCTCAAACTTTCAATCAATACTTCCAAATCAAAGTGGAAGTTAAAGATCTCACAACACATATACCTACTTACATAGAAACGCAATCAAGCTTTGAGACACAATACATCACCCAGAGACGCACAGGGTCCATGAATTAAAGCGCCGGTATATCTTAATTGCCAAATATCGTCTGCCAAAGGGGATCCGTCTTCACTAAACCGTTAAAAGGATCCTGCTAAGTGCAGGATCGGGGTTCGATTCCCCGTTTTGTAATTCGATTCGGTGCCAATTAGGAGTTTAGTTGTCGTCGAACTGTCTTAAAGGTAAGACGAACTATTTAGTTGTATCGTCCATTTCAACCCCTTTGTCGATTTAAAGGGGGTCTGCTCGCCCGGCCAGACACCCTTTAAATATACAATTATTTAATTAAGTTGTATGGTCTTTGATTACTGTAATTAAATGTGTTGGCTATTTTGTGTGGGTTTTTGAGATATTGTGCTTCAGCTGATATACTAAAATCAGTCATTTCTTAAAGTACGTTGCACTATTCGTATACAAAGAGTAAGTAGGTACGTTGTACTATACATATACAATATTAAGGGTTTCTGATGATAAAATTACAAACATGTGATTGTTTTATAATATGTAAAGATATGTGTAAATTTTACCTAAAAAAATTAAGTGTGATTGGTCCGGAGATGTAGGTGGCGGATGTAGGCCGCATGTTTTTTTTATTTATGGTGGAAAAAAAAACGAATCCCGCCCTTGGGCGGGGCGAGAAACAATGTCATACTCTTACTGACTAAACAATCCACCCCATTCCTTCTTAGCCCTCATACCAGGGTCGGACCTTCCTTTCAGAAGCCGGACCGGGCCCCAGTAGGCTTCGGTGCAGTGAGGCCTCTACATTTGCTGACAACTCCTTAAGGCGCGCGGGAACAGAATTTATTGTATACTAGCTTTTGTCAGCGGCTTCGCCCGCGTACATAAAATATAGCCTATGTCACTCAGGAGTAAAGCAGCTTTCTATTGTTGCCAAAATTTTTCCAATAGGACCAGTATTACCTCCTACAAACAAAAAAACAAAGAAACAAAAAAACAAACTTTACTTCTTTATTATATTAGTGTAGATGTAGATGTAGGCCGCATGTTAGATAAGCTGTGGGTTAAATGAGCTACTTATTGACACCTAATAAAGGGGTAGCAAGCGGGTCACAAGGTTACATCGCGGCAGATAAAGGTGAAGGTGGAGAGATGAGCTTGACTCTTAACGGAGAGGAGCGCGGACCCTCCGCTAAGTGACCTTTTTGAGATCAGTGGTGATTAAATTACTTACACTAAATTATACACCTGCCTGGGCTGCGTTAAATTTTTTCGAGCACCACAAGGAGTTGTAGGCCCAGCAACACAAAGGTTTTTTTTATGGTAGGTAAACAATAAACAACCTACCCCCTCCCTTCCTTGCCTTAGCCCCAGAACCCTGGTGTTACGCTTTAACATCAACCCTTGGCCCCAGAAGACTTCGACCCTGTAGGGCCCCTACAGTTTACTGACAACTCTGCTGGGAACAGTGCGCGCCGTCGACGACTTGGGATCGGTGCGGTCTGTTACCAGACGACCGGACGGCGGGCTACTCATTGCTCGTCGTCCGCAAGCCCGCGCCTACGGCGGCCGGATATCGGCGGAATCGCGCCGTGCAACACAAAAGTACACAGGTGGACTTAATGCCTTAACCGTTCTCTTCCAGTCAACTAATACTGAGGTACACTAATATTTATAAGAGATGTTTCTAGTAATTTCATAATGAACTTACCATGGCCATCCGGATGGTGCGGGGATACCGCACGGTGTCCCGCGAGGCGGCGAGCCTCCTTGCTGGCCTACCACCATGGGATTTGGAGGCAACAGTCCTTGCACACATGCACGACCAGCGCGTGGAGATGCAACGCCGGGGCGAAGATCCGCTGCCCGAACATGTCGAGGCGTGGCGGAAGGAGCTCCGGCGAGATCTCATGGTGAAGTGGAAACAGCGACTGTCGCAACCCAGCGCTGGGCACACCGTAATCTCAGCGGTAGTGCCCCTCTTTGAGGCGTGGCTGGATAGACCTCACGGCGTCCTCACTTTCCGCATGACGCAGGTTCTCACCGGACATGGGAAGTTCGGGAGATTCCTGCACCGGATTCGTGCGGAAGAGACGTCCGGGTGTCGCCACTGTGAGGCGAGCCCGGAGGACACGGTGGAGCACACGGTGGAGGTGTGCCCTGCTTGGGAAGAGCATCGCCGTGTCCTCGTGGGGGTGATCGGCGGCGGCGACCTCTCGCGCCGGGCCCTGGTTCAGGCCATGGTCCGCAGCGAAGAGGAATGGCAGGCGGTCGCCTCCTTCTGCGAAGCAGTAATGCTCGTAAAGGAGGAGGCCGACCGCATAAGGCAAAGGCAACGGCGTACTCGCCGTAGCCGTCGCCGCCGCGATCCTGCCGATATCCGGCCACCGTAGACACTGGCTCGCGGACGGTGAGCAATGGGTAGCTCGCCGTCCGATCGTCTGGTAAGACCGAGTCCAAGTCGTCAACGGCGCGCACCGTTCCCGCGCGCCTCAAGGAGTTGTCAGCAAACTGCAGGGGCCCTTCAGGGTCGAAGCCTCCTGGAGCCTAGAGGGTAAGTGAAAATTGTAACCTCGACTCCAGAAATAAGGCAAGGAAGGTACGGGGTAGGTTTTTTAGTCAGTAAGAGTCTGACACTGGTCTCCCGCTCCGCCCAAGAGCGGGTTTCGTCATTGGATGATTTTCACCTACCATAAAAAAAAAAAAAAAAAAAAAAAAAAACCATGAAAGGCTAAGGCATGTAAAGGGGTTTCATTCTGAGAAAATCCATAGCTTCTACGCTCATTGACGGCAGTTTGTTTGTCTTACATTGCTCTATGACTCTTTGTTATGATTCGGAGAATGTAAGATTTTGCATTACTAAGTTCTGTAGGCAGAAATGTATTTTTTGATGTTGATTATAGTTTTAAAAGCACTCCACTCATTATTTTGCGAAGACAACACTACAGAAGGTTAAGCTTAATTACCTGTCATCCTGTTTGGAGGTGTCTCTTTTTTGGAGGAGAAAAATCATTTCATGGGTTCTCTCGCTCTACTGACTAAAACCATACAGACATATCATGGCCGAATCTGCCTTTCAGAAGCAGTCTCTTGACTCCAAATGACCAATTTGGAACCGTGCACTAGCATCTGACGTTTTATAAGTGCCCATGTAGGCCCATGTGAAATAAAATTTTTTGACTTGACTTGACTTGACTTGAAAAAAAAGACTTCGACCCTGCCTACCCCTATGGTTTGACATCTCCTTGAGGAGCGCGTGGAGACGTGGAGACGGTCGGACGGTGAGCTACCCATTGCTCTAAATTCATATGCTATTTAGGTCATTCTTTTACTGACATGTTTTCCTTACATACACAATCTTTTAACAGTCAGAGTGATTAATGAGGAAGGTTTAATATAGGTTTAAAGAAAATTTATTCTCAATAAAAAACTTAACATGTCACTTACTTGAAAACAATAAAATTAGGTTCGACAACATCCGTCACAAAACTTATTATTAATACTACCCGAAACTGGACTCAACCAACGCATTTAATTATATACATATCATCATCTTCCTGCCCTTGTCCCGTTTTATTTGGGGTCGGCGCAATATGTTTTTTTCTTCCATTCTGTCCTGTCACCCGTCACGCTATCACTAACTCCTCTGTTTTCCATATCACTTCTCACACAATCCATCCATATCTTCTTTGGTCTCCCTCTCCCTCTCCATCCATCCACATTCATACTCATGGCTTTCTTTGTAACATGCGTTTCATCCCTCCTTTTTACATGGCCATACCAAGACAAACGGGTCCCTCTCAACTTTTCAGTCACTGGCGCCACTTTCAAACTTCCTCAAATATACTCATTTCTCACTTTATCCATTCTCGTCACACCACACATCCATCTCAACATTCTCATCTCTGCTACATGCAATCGCTTTTCATCCGTCTTTTTCAGAGCCCAACATTCTGACCCATACAGTAGGACAGGCCTTATCACGGACTTGTAGATTTTACCCTTCAACTTGAGGGGCATCCGTGGGTCGCAAGTTGTTCCAGTGACCTGTCGCCATTTCATCCATCCTGAGTTGATCCGATGTGCCACGTCTCGGTCTATCTCACCATTCCCTTGGATAAGCGACCCAAGGTACTTAAAGTCGGAACAGATTGGTATGGGCGTTCCGGCGAGAGCTATGGGCACAGGACTAGAGAGACCGCCAAAATCACAGAACAGGTACTCTGTTTTAGTTCTGCTCAATTTTAGGCCAACACTCTCCAGTCTTTGCCACCATACCTCCAATCTGCTCTGGACCTCTGAGGCACTCTCAGCAACCAGCACAATATCATCGGCAAACAGCATACACCAGGGAGCCTCTTCCTGAATGTCCGACGTCAGAGCGTCCATTATTATCAGGAAGAGGTAAGGGCTAAGAGCCGACCCTTGGTGTAAACCGACAGCCACATTGAAGTTGTTAGTGGTGCCCGCTGCAGACCGGACTTGTGTACTGCAGCGACTATACATTGATCGGATCAACTGCACATACTTCCCAGGCACACATTTCTCCTTAAGGGCCCACCACAGAACCTCACGAGGTACCCGATCGTATGCCTTTTCGAGGTCAACGAATACCATGTGCAAGTTTTTATGTGCACCTCTGTATTTTTCGCACAACTGGCGTATAGCAAATATGGCATCCGTTGTACCACGACCAGGCATAAAACCGAATTGGTTCTGTGAAATTTCACTCTCTTCTCTCAGCCGCCGTTCAATTTAATTATATACATATATATACCATAAATGTATATCATACTTGAGCATTGCTTATAAATAGAGAATTTCAAATATTTGTAAAACCCGTACGAAGCTGGGACGAATCGCTACTAAATTGTAAAGACTTAATGATATTTTAATTAAGTTTCGCATTAAGTATAAACATTTAGTGATTTGGGGTTCAAATGAGCCACAAAGTCGGGCCTCGTCGGGTGTTTCAGCATCGAACCTGGGATGTTTTTATTAATGAGTATGTGTGTGTACTCGCCCCATATAACCTACTAGCTTTTGTCAGCGGCTTCACCCGCGTACATAAAATATAGCCTATGTCGCTCAGGAGTAAAGCAGCTTTCTATTGTTGCTAAAATTTTTCCAATCGGACCAGTAGTTCTAGAAATTACTTCCTACAAACAAAAAAACAAACTTTACCTCTTTATTATACTAGTGTAGATAAAATAGTCATGCCTCTGTCTGTTAAAAATATGATGGCGCTGGAAGTTCAAAATACATGGGTTGCAATATGGTCCGAAAGAGTTAACGGGGTCTCTTTCTGAAAGGAAAACTTGACCCCAATGCGAAAGACGAAGAAGGAACGGGGTGGGGTATTTATTTAGTCAGTAAAAGTCTAACACTGTTTCCGGCTTCGCCCAAGAGCGGCATTAATCATTGGTTGATTTCTTCCCACCATAAAAAAAAAAACTGATGGAAAACGGGTCTGTCCACCTAGAGCATAAGTCTATATATAAAAAAAACAGACAAGTGCGAGTCGGACTAACACACCAAGGGTTGCGTACAAACGTACTTTTTTACGTAAATAAACAGTTCGATTCCCGAATCCCCTGAGTTTGTTTCGGTGTTTCTTCTCTAGGTACTCCGCTAGGAAACATCGGCCTCATCTAGTTTAAACTGGCAAAAAAAAAATTGACGTCTAAAAGTGTTATGGAAAACCTATTTGCAAAAATAAATATAATTTACATAATTTATAATTTAATCGAAAGTGTTTTTTGTTACGTAATTAAAAAAATCATATTATCTCTATATTTGTGCTATAGGATCTTGGTTCAGGACAAAATTCAAGGTTCTATTCTAGGTCAACATGAAGTCTATCTATGAATTTCGATTCCCTTGAGAGTGTCGAAATACACAGACGGTCACACAT
Organism: Mythimna loreyi; assembly: GCA_029852875.1. Lineage (NCBI taxonomy): Eukaryota > Metazoa > Arthropoda > Insecta > Lepidoptera > Noctuidae > Mythimna > Mythimna loreyi. The sequence continues at coordinate 20,047,453 of CM056778.1, forward strand.
TGATCATATAAGGGTTCGGTTTTTTGCTTTGAAGTACGGACCCTTAAAAAGAAAGACGCTAAGTATATAACACGCAATATAAACATTCATTCATCTGACCTGTTTCTTCAGTAATCTTATTCTATATTAAATCTAACCCGTTGGGCGTCGCGAGGCGTGGCGACGGCGGATATCGTCGTATCCGTAGATCCGCGCACACCGCTATATCCGCGCATATCCAGCGGGGGCGGATCAGCCGGATCAGCAACAGGTGGGGGATGAGCCGCGGATGTATCCGCCCACTGAAGCCACGTGCTGCACTTTTCTGTTATTGTTATGAAGTTTGAGTTTAGAACTTTGGAAGTTAGGATTGTGATAGGAATCGAGTGTTTTGGTAGTTCTTATAAAGTTTAAGTTACATTATTTTTTTAAATATCTGTTGGTACTTTTATGGTTTACTTGTCCTCGTGCTGTCGCAACCCTCATCAGGTTGGTCCACTTTGTGGAACGCCTTTTAATATTGAATCTTCCAGTACGTGGTGACCACTCCACACCTTTCGGTCTCATTTACCATTTGTTCTGTTAGCTACGGGCCCACTGCCACTTAAGTCATTCAAAGTTCCATTTTACCGAGATAATAACTGTTTCAATGATTTCACAAATTATCCAGCTGTGACTTTCACTCGAAAGAAACCCCGCAAAAATTTCTAAATCAATCTTAATAACAGCGTATCTTGGCATCAAAAGTATGTCATAGAATTGGCAGCAGAATCACATTATACGGCGATCATCGACCCTCCTGCCAAATGCGGTGATTATGGCAAACATTTCCCCAAAGAGATCGTTGGAGTGACTCATAAATGTTGGCCCTTGCCCAGTTCAAAACGTTTTATCGCTGATAACGTGATCAAATGATATTTTACACATATATTTTTAAAACCATTCGATATTATCGATGTCTGTTTGTTCCAGCTTATCTCCGAAATGGTTAGACCGATTTTTACAGTATTTACCTATAATGGTAGATAACTGATGTTATAAGAGAGTAATATGGACCGATGGCCTGGTGTAGGTCGCGGAAATCCGATGGATGCAAGAAACGCAGGATCGTTCGTTGTGGCGACACTTGGGAGAGCCCAATGTTCACTTTTGGGCGTCTTTCAGCTGAAATGATGATGATGAACTTTTTACAGTGAGGAATTATAGTAAAACTGCATTTTCATTAAATTGTCTTTTGAAATTCGTCTGAAATGCGAATTGATGTTGAAAAGTCATTTTCATTTTTAATAATCCAATTAAGTACGGTGATGCGTAATTTTTGCTCCGCACGCGACACACTAGCATTTTCGGGTTAATATATATAATTTTTGTACAATTGAAAAGTAAAAAACCAGTTCAATTCACTCACTTTTTGATGCAATTCTCATGAATTTAATCATTTTGATACTTAGGTACCTACGTGTACGTCGCGTCGTGGCCAAAATCAAAGATTCAGTGTAAAAGACAGAGTGAAAGGGTTAATTAATTTAATTTAGTATTAATGGCTATTTTGCTGTACTAAATAAATAAATTATATGGCCAGTTAAACTGGCCAGATCGTTTAAATGGTAGGATTTCTCTTTCCTTTCTTGATAATGAGTATGACTTGCCAAAATAATAATTATGATTATTTATTAGGCACCATTACAAATTAGTTCACCAATAAAGAGTTTTGATCGTCATCAACCAACTTTAAACAAGTTAATAAATTAAAAGGATTTATTCTTCCAAACAATTAAAATAAATCTAGACACATTTTAATATCACTAAGTTGTGAGCCAAAATAATCACTGAGCGAAATTTATTGTAACATTTTCGCACAAATTGACGAAAGCAGTCGTTTCGAGTGCGAAAACTTTCGTCGAAAGTCATTATAGTCGAATCAATCAAGGCGTAATGGCACCCTCAATACGCTAGGGATGGGAAATGGTTGTTAGTATGACGCTCTACTTATTTATGGTAATCACTAGTGTTGTGAGGGCTCTTGGGCTCCGCGGTCAATTTATTTTTAGGATGGATGGTTATGGTTGTGGGTGTGGAATATTGTTATGTTTGTTTGGTTTGCATATTATAGAAGTAGATACAACTCAATCTGATGAATAAAATTAAGCTAATCATATGTAGGTGAATATACTGTTACTAGCATTTATAATATGTTATGTACATATTATAAATGAAACATTGAACTTAGTACTTAGTAATCTTAGTATTACGTACAAACTAAGTATTTGTACGTAATTTATACTTTACATATTTTTAGTAAGTGATCTATATAGATAATTACGAGTCCTAGTAATGCAGTGAACATTTGTAAAGATTTTTTTTGAAATATCAAAATTATGTTACCAAAAAATTTAACTCTCACCCTTAAGTTTTTTCCCTGTTATTTGAGATCGGCTAACTCTGTTTTTCTTCCATTCTGTCTTGTCGCCTCTGATGCTATCACTTTTACCTTTAAATACTTCTTTTTAGCTGGGATATAGTTAAATGACTTCTTATTTGCTGAGCAGAGTTCCCAGGGCATCTCAGACTTTAACTGACTAACCTGTTATGTTCCTTTTTTTTTTTGCCTTACGTTCTAGGGACTCTGCAAGAGTGTCGAAGCCTACTGAGATCTAAAGTCTCTTTCTGAAAGGACGGCGACACTTAATGCACATAACAGTACAAAGGCGGACTTAATGCCTAAGGCATAAGGTGTTTGTTTTGTTTTGTGCTGGTACACAAAACAAAACAAACACCACAAAACATCACAATGTTTAGTCAATTAGAGTCTGACACTGTATTCCGCACCGCCTAAGAGCGGGATTCGTCATTGGATGATTTTTGCCCATCATAAAAAAAAACCGACGGTGGCCTTAGTGCTAATTCACAATAATTCCCATCCTCATCACTTCTTTCCTTCACGCCGAAATTAATGCGAAAACACACACACGTATCCATATTTGTCGGAGTCTAAGTCCCAAATTAATAGTCTAAACTTGGGTGTATCCCGCACGCGCGCTCGCGACTTACTCGCAACTTAGAGCCAATTAATTTATTGCGCCAACTTTACTTTCCATTCTTTACCTTAGCACTTATACATCTGCGGTGGCGGGTTAGCGGGTTGCCAGCTTATTGTGATTTATTCGCACTCTTGTCTTGCGAATATTAACGGACTGTACTTTATGGGAAATGAAGGGAGTTAATGTTTTAATTTTATGCCAGATTTTTAGTTTTATTTTGGAATATTTTTAATACATTCTCTTAAACCGCTTTTTTTTACTTTTCCGTTTTTAATAAGTAATAATAATTCGTGTCATTTAATAACTGGAAATTAGAGTAGGCATACAATCTAAGTGTAGATTAAAATCCAAATACAAATGAACAAGCAAGAAGCACATTTAACGTTGTGCTTGTCTATGAATGTCCGTTAATCATTATTAATTATGATAATAATTTTATTTTCAGATTTTAAAATGTCCATAGAGTTTTTAATATTGAGAAATCCATAATAAATTTCCAACTTCAATTAATAAATCCCTCATCTATATCGCCAAATTTATCCCACCATCACGACTATATCGTAATTAATTACCCTAAACCATTACAATAGATAAATATCTGGCAACCCCGGCGAGACGTCGCGCCTAGCCTCCTTCGATAACCGCGCGAACGAGATTTATTTCGCGAACTTGTTATAACTTCATAATTTCCACGAATTATCGGCACACAGTATGTGGCGTACATCCTTATCAGAAGTGCCGTGTGTTGTTCTTTTGTAACTTTTGTTAATTATTATTTTACTAGCTTCTGCCTGTGGTTTCGCTTGTGCCGAAGACTACGATTTATCTTTGATTAACTTAGCTAGACTTATCTTTGTTCCTCCTGGTTTCACCCGCATCTTTAGTTACCGCTTTGCTCCTGTAGATTGTAGCGTAATGTTATATAGCCTATAGCTTTCCTCGATAAAAAGGCTATCTAATACAGAAATCGTTTTTCAGATCGGACCAGTAATTCCTGAGATTAGCGCGTTCAACCAAACATACTCTTCAACTTATAATATTCAGTATAGATGTCCTTTTTTAGAGGGAAGAAATCATCAAATAATTTCTTCCGCTCTAATCTATGTTAACCCATTACAATATTTTACTGCGGATAATATTAGAATAAAGTATTCTATGATTTAGTTCATTATTCATTCAACTAATGTTATTTACATCTTGAGTTACAAAAACAGGTACACATTTTCACATACACTAGCTTTACTTTCTTACTAGCTTTTGCACAAGACTTCGTTCGTTTGAATGCAATAATGCAGGCGCAATGACAAAAGCAAAGTCAGATAAACAGTATCCACTCTTAGTTTTACTTTTATGGCAGTTAAAAATCATCCAATGACGAATCCCGCCCTCGGTAAAAATCATCCAATGAGCGGGAAACAGTGTCAGACTCTTACTGACTAAACAACCTACCTCGTTCCTTCTCAATTTGCTGGAAGACGGGGAAACTGGTCCTCATCGCGAAGCCGGGGCGCTCTGCGGACTCTCCGACCGCGTATCGGTACATTGTGCTGCTTGATGAGGTGGGAAGCTCATTGAAAGAGTGATTGCAGGTCTGCAAGGCGGTCGCCTTGTCTCGCACCTCACATCCTACTTAATAAGTCTTGGGTCTAACTTACTCCATAACAAATTTCTTAAAAATCAGGTTCAGTAGTTTCCCGTGGTAGTATTTATAACAGACAGACAAAGAAGTCACATTTATGAGATTTTTTTTTATAATAATAAATTTATTTATTTTCTCATCACAATATTTATAGATCACATAGAAATAATTTTTAGGAACGTAATAGGTATTTAGTTTTTTGAAGTACATATTCAGGTTACATTGACTCGTGAATTTTCTTTAGAAGTTTTGTGAAAATTTGTAGATTTAGGTAAGACATTTGTTGCTTTTATCACCCACATTCGGGTTCCGCCCACGACAGTTCGTGGGGCTCACTTTTCTTGTAAGAACTCCCACGCTCCTGTGCTGACGTCATTCCGATAATAGTATCTGTGGATAGTCACAATGGCACAAGTATCCTCTATATGTGCTTCAGAAGTACAGGAGCTGATCACAAATTTTAGATCCATAGCAGTAACCTCGAGAATATATCAGATATAGATAATATAAATCAGGTAATATATTCATATGTTTTTATTCATTAGGTATATACAAAGTTATAATAAGATACGACAGAAGGGCTTTCCTTAAAAAGGATCATTGTACATAACAATATGAACAACTTTTACTCTGAGACCAACCCAAAAATCACGAAAAAGCAACCGCTGCTCCACACATTTTGTGGAGTTATGTGAATATAAATCTACGGAGCAGAGAGTTTTTTTTTGTTGATTTTTGAGTTGATCTCATAGTAAAAGTTGTTCATATTGGTGTGTACAATTATACTTTTTAAGGAAAGCCCATCGGCCCAAGCAAAACAAAAAGGTCACTAGCAGTAGTTATTGCTGTTAACAACTGTATGGCATTTTTTTTAAACATTTATTTTTATACGAGTCTGTACACGAGCTCAAAAGTTCTCAGAACCTAACTTCAGGCTCGCTAAATTAAACTGGCCACACTGTATAAATGGTAACTGACACATTCTAATTTCAAATCCTAAAAATAAATAACCAATCTATCTTTAACAAAAGCTACAACTCACCTAAAATCGCCTACAGAACCCAATAAATTGCGTACAAGACGTAAATTCAACACAATATTGAGGTAACTAACAACCTTAACAAAATCTTGAGTGTATTCCGTAGTCGTACAGCATTTCTAATTAGCCTGTCCTTATTTATGATTCATAAGCCAAAGTACAATAAATTCTGGTGAATCTTTCCGTCCCACATGTGCCAGTAAGCCGAGGCTTTAGCGAATGTTGAATGTAGGTTCTCGCCTAATAAGAGCAGGGATGTAAGGAATCGCACTGATTACTATATTATTTATTACGCTACGTGCCTCCCGTGTAAACGCTTCCTAATACTCCTATCTACGCTCGCGTCTTAGAACCTTTGCTAACTAAACCTCGGAGAGAATTTTCTCTGAACGTAATAGGAGGAGTCTTGTTTTCCTTGCTGTGAAAAGGTTGTAAGTCTGTAGGAGGTATAACACCATCTATCAAATGGGGTAACGATTAAGTGAGTTGCAGCGCGCGGCACCTATGAGATTTTTAATTATTGCCTGTATTAAATCGTGATTAATGTGAACCATGGTTTATTGCACGGTTTTAAGATGTTTATGGCTCTTTACTTATGAAGGAACGTTGTTTACGAGATTTCTTCAAAGCTTTTGAGCGTTAGAAGTATTGATCGTTTTATGAAAGATTTTTAATCACTTTTTAGCCCCAAGAAGTACCAAGTAAGTATTACTTCCTACTGATTTGGTTTTATATTGTGGACAAGTTAGATAGGCCTTCTTTTTTTGTGGGAAAACATCGAATAAGTCATCTCACTCTGGGAAGAGTATTAGTGCCAATTTATGTTCGCTTAACTTGTCAAAATGTACTGAACATGCTGATTGTTTCGTGATTTCCGATTTGGTTCCATAGTAAAAGTTGTTTCTTATCATACATTCATGCCTACAATCAAGTTTTTAAGTATCGGTCACTAATTACCAGTCACTCTATGTACAGATTTAATAATAAATGCTGCATTAAAAGACATATGGCTTATTTGATGACATGACCATTTTTTCTTGGCTGCAATATCATTAATCCATCAAACATCCTCCTCCTCCTTGGTCCTTCACTCTTTATAGAGTGGTCGTAGTTGACCATGTTGCATTTGCGTTGGCTAGTGATGCTCCCACGATGCGTCTCCACTTGACACGAATTACGGCGTCATGGTACTCTGGACCATGGAGGTTTGTGCAGCTCTAATGAGGTCTGTCCTACGCGTAGGTGAACGCCCACGAGACCTCTTCCCCTCTATTTGTTCCTGGACAATGATTCGCACCATGGAATGTTCATTGCGAACAACGTGACATAAATATTTGAGGAAACATGCCTATTAACAAAGATTTGGGTAACCCTCGAAAATTCAATAAACAATCCAAGCACATTTTCTTGACTTCATTAAACAAGATCACCTCTTTTACTGAATTTTCCCCTCCAACACACAGATACCGGCAAAAATGATTATACAGTATAACCCAGGTACGTAATATAAATTTATCAAACGCATGTTGACAAAGTACCTCTGAATAATGACTATCATATTTCTCCGTATCTCCACTCATGATTGCCGAAGGGGATAAAGAATAGCACATTTTGCTTTATATGCTGAGCGCAGAGAGGGAAGCACTTATACCACACACCGATAATTTTAATGAATATTTATAGCTTTATCACGCTTGCTTTTGCTTTAAGTTTTGATAGAAACTGTGTTGAATGTGATTAGGAAAGGGTTAAAGGTATATCAATATATGAAGTTTAGAGGAGACAAGCCAATATCTACTTTACTCACCCTACTTTAATTTTTGGGTTAGCATATCCAAATGATGCCATCGCGACTCTTTTACTAAGCCTCCGCTGTCCGTTTTTCTGTACGTCCGTCTATCTCTCATAGGCTGAAATTTTCATAGCCTATACACTAGCCTATACATAAATTTTGATCGCTTTAATCCCGTCTCGCTGTCCACCTATCCCGTAACCATCCGGACCACTGTTCCCGGGCGTCTCAGGGAGTTATTAGCAACTGTATGGGCCTTGCAGGGTCGAAGCTTTCTGGAGCCAAGGGTTGATGCAAAAGCGGAACACCAGGGCCCTAGAACTAAGGCAGGAAGGAAAGGTAGGTCGTTTAGTCAGTAGAAGTCTGACACTGTCTTCTGCTCAGCCCAAGGGCGGGATTCGTCATACGGTGATTTTTCCCACTATAAAAAAAGCGTGTGTATAAAGTGGGAATGTAGCAGGCTGATGCTATACTGTGCTAAGATTACGCCATGCTAAGATGCTATTGCTATGTTAAGATTATTAGATTACGTGGGTTATTTGCCCTTTCTGCAAATAACCCACTTAACAAGTTGCAACTTCTCAGATTAAACCCAATATAGCTATCAAGGCCTTCCTATATTTAGCTTTTCCTGTTCAGGCCCTCACTATAAAACTACCTACATGAAATTATATAAGTTTCCTGTTGCTAACCTTGTTTTTTCCGTGCAACGGGGTTGCTATAGACCACGAAGGAGATGACTCGACGAACTAGACAGATTTCGTCAGAAGTAATGGAAGGAGTGAAGGCCTAAGAGTCAAAGAAATCAAGCTAAGAACCAACTTATTTTTTAACCTTTAATATGATATAGGGAAATTAGTAAATGTGATTGAAGTCATTATAACAACCAACTTTTACTATGGGACCAAACCTAAAATCTCTTAAAAAATCAGCAAGTTCAGGACATTCCTACTGGAGCCCAGGGTCTCGTTCTGAAAAGAAGGCTTGGCCCCTGCTGTGCGTAAGGCAAAGAAGGAACGGGGTGGGATGTTTAGTCAGTAAAAGTCTGACACTGTTTCCCGTTCCGCCCATGTGCGGGATTCGTCATTGGATGATTTTTGCCCACCGTAAAAAAAAAGTTCAGGAGGTTAGGCGAATATAAATGTTTTGACGAACATAAGGTTTGCTCGCATAGTAAAAGTTTATTATAATGATAACATCACGTGTTTAAGTGTCGGTCACTAACTGTCAGTCACCTACCACCTACAGTCTTCAACTAACAATAATCGCACCTTGGATTGATTATGATATTGCCTCATTGGTTATGATATTGCCTCTGTGCAAAGTTAACTAAGGGCTAAGGGTTGATGCGAAAGCGGAACACCTAGGCCCTAGAACTAAGACAGGAAGGAACGGCGGGTCGTTTGGTCAGTAGAAGTCTGACACTGTCTCCCGCTCCACCCAAAGGCGGGATTCGTCTTTCGATGATTTTACCCACCACAAAAAAAAAAAACACTTACAGTCTGCAATTTCCTGCCGAGTCTTTCCAGCAGTCTAGCCAAGTTACGGTCGTTTTGTTTCGCTTTTCTTCAGTCGATTGCTTCGAGTCGACCATGCCTCCAATTCCTTTGTTCTGACCATGACACTGAGTGTTGAGATGTCATTCCCATACATTAGAAGTTTTCTATTAGCGTTAATGGTTGTAGATTATCAAATTGGCTAAGCCCTTCTTCTTCAGCGGCTACCTGTGGTTCTAATAGATAGGTTGGTCTTTAAGCCGAGAGAAGTAATCTGGAAAACTAGAGCACTGCTATCCATATGTGCTCCTGCATTGACAACATTAGCATTACCCAATTTCCATAATATGAGTTAGGCCATGTCCGCACAGCGATTTTTTTTCGCAATTTTTTTAAAAATCTTATAGAGGTATCCGCACTTCGATAATAATAATTGCTATATTTTTTTTATGTTTATTGTACTTTTTGGTATATTTCTTGGGTATATGGGTTGCTCTCAAAAGGGAAATCGTTTTAGAACGCAAGGCAAGGAAGGCACAACGGTGTTGTTTTAGTCAGAAAAAGTCTGACACGCCCTTGCGTTCCACCCTCGATCGAGAGAAGTCATTGGCCATATAAAGCAAAGTGCGGGGACATGTGTATGTGGCCTATTTTAATGAAATTTATTTTTAATGAACATATTTATGTGTACTAACATCAGTTTGTAAGTAGTGTATGTCGTTACTAACAATAAATTATTGTATTATCTAATATTAAATGATTATTATTAAAAAAAGAAGATGCAGCAAAAATCCTCAGATCATAAAATTCTACTCCATACGAAGTTCGCGCCCTCAATCACGACAACAGCCATGCATCATCTCAACCTAAACGTAATCTACGAGGCGCAGAATTATTATTTATACGGTAATTACAAAAACACTCGTGCGATATCTTACGCTTTGCTAATGTTATTTATGTGGGGATAAACGACTATGAGGAGTTTTTGCATATCGCCCCTCGTTCGTAAATTGAATGATAGCGCAAAACGCAAGCACACGTTCGCGGTATTTTTAGAACGAGATGACGTATGGAGCTTTTTTTTATGGTAGGTAAAAATCATCCAATGACGAATCCCGCCCTTGAGCGAAGCGGGAAACAGTGTCAGACTCTAACTGACTAAACAACCTACCCTCGTACATCGCCATCTATACCAGGGCTAGAGCCTTCATTTCAGACACGAACCCTTGGCCCTTGGCCCCAGTTGGCTCCGACCATGACGTATGGAGATGCGCTAGAGTGTGATTTGACACGTGCAGTAGAAAGTTAATCAATTGATCAATCTTTATTTTGTGAACAGGTATTATAATAAAAGTCCTGTAAACAGTACGGCCGTCGGATCTTGACGAGTCTGAAGTTAGGCTTGAAAACTCGTAAAAATGGTTTAAACAAATAAATGCAATTTGCAGTTATTATGTATTACTGTTAAAAACTGTTATTGGCATAAATTTTTTAAAACCTTTATTTTTGTACGACTGAAGCGCTAAAATTCGCATAGCCAAACAGACTCAGACTCGCCAAGATCTGACGGCCTTACTGTAAACGTGTTATTTAATAAATCATTTGCTTGTACAATGTTGTGTAATGAGCATCATTAATAGTTGTGTAAAAAGCTAAGTAGGTATAGATTTTTCATCGAAGGTAAAAATTTCTCTAACGACTCCTGCCGCTCTGGAGTGGAGCGGGGGAGGGAGCGTGTTAGCTATAGCTGACTAAAACCCCCAGGTGTTTCTTCAGTTGCTTTTTATTTTGACGGCTGCGATAAATTCTTCCTTAACCATGGCAGGCGAAGACCTTGTTCTCGAATCCACTCGCGCCAGCTAGGTCCTGGTCCAGGGTTTATCGTTGTAAAGTTATGTTCAACTAAATGCCAGACGGCGATCTACCCAAGACTCGCCGTCCGCAAACTCATGCCTACAGCGGCCAGTAAGTAGTCGACCTGCAACTTCTGACGTAATGCACATGCCAGGACTGTGGAGTCCTGGACTTTAGCAAGGCGTACGAGTGGTTGAAACCAATTTAAGTTCTTTTAACACTTTTATTACTTTACTAGCTTTCTGCCAGCGGCTTTACCCGCTTGAAAATAGGTTTTCGCACAAACTTTGGACACACATTTCATCCCTTTAAGGGGTGAATATTGGAAAATCCTTTCTTAGTGTTCGCCTACATCATAAAAAGAACCCCTGTGCATTTTACAAATTTTACGCTCCTGGCTCAATAGTTTCGGCTGTGCACTGATATGTCAATTGTCAGTCAATATGTTTCTCCTTTTATATCTATAGATAGAAGACAGATTACTCGTAAAATAAGGCACCATTTGCATTACACTTTAAAATATTCCATTAATTAATTATGATTGAACCACAAAACACTGAATTTCCATCAATATTTTAACCCGTGACACCTAAGGCGTTGGCCACAAACTTTATTATCGTTTCCGCTAACCGATGTATCCAAACTTATTTTGCATGTTAGCCGAGATAGGGTGCAACGTGAAAGAAACTTATGAATTATGTGACACCCCTACGAACACACATGTATGACGTAGGTACTGTGGCGACTGTGATTATCTTGGGTAGAAGTCATTATTCAAATTTTATAGGACGTGTGAAAAACAATTCAAATTTAATAGGACATATGAAACAGATGTCGGGATGATCTAGACACGTACCGAGAGAACTGGTTCATGTCGGCGTGGGAGAAGGTTTGGAAGGACTTGGAGAAGGCCTTTGCCTAGCTGTGGGACAGTAATTAAAAAAAACCGGCCAAGAGCGTATCGGGCCACGCTCAGTGTAGGGTTCCATAGTTTCCCGTGTTGTATAATATAATTGTGATTGGAAGAAGTTATTATTAAAATAAAGTGGTTTGAAAATGAAGGCTTTATAGACTATGTGTGCTATCGTCAATGATATCTTTATCGTATCGAGAGGTTAAACCGGAGAGATGATCTTTTGTAGGCCTTGACCAAAACAGACTACATATTACAAAATATAGTATGTTTTTCTTTAATAATCGTTTTAATTATGTAAAATGGTGCTTGACTGCAATCCAACTAAATGGTAAGCAGTGATGCAATCAAGCGGAGCGCAGTAGTTTATTAAGATCCTGTTCATTCTAAAACAGGACTCTGTATAAATTAATAATTAATAACTCAAATGCTACAAAAAGACATGCTTTATAACATAACAAAAACGACGTCATAAAATTTAATGAGCAAAAAGTAACGAGTGCCTAACAGTTTTATTTATCACGAAAACCTGCATTATTTTTCAAGAAAACCTTTCTAAAACTAACATAAAATAAAACGCTTAACTCAATACACGTAATAACTCGTGCTATCATGATAGCAGTTTGACATTAAACGTCTCAAAGGGAACTGTATCCAGTCTTAAAGAAAATCATATTCATAGAGTCTATAAATTCCCAGCCAACTCGCGCACCTCTTTAACCATATCTGTATTATTTTAATATACGTAAACCGAGTAATATGTCTGTCTCTTTCTTGTTAAAGGGTATATATGATAGTGTTGTCTCTCTCTGTTTTCGGAGGATATCTTAATAAGATTCATGAAAGGACGCCATATTTTATATCCGACTCTGTCCTCTATCTTCTTATATTATCCGGCAGAAGAGCGCTCGTGAAATATGTGCCTGCTTGGGAATTTCCAATCTTTCAATAACACCTTTGTGGGTAAGTTCGAGTGTTTCCAAAGTTCGGAGATAAAAGCCTTGTGCAGCTAAAGTTGACGTTTTAATTACGTGTTGCTTTTTGTTCTTAGGAGCGGTAGTTGCAGTTCTTTTGTAGGGATCTTGAATTTTAAGAAATCTATGATTACTACAGTTCTGTTTTGATTATGGGGAGCATTGTTATCTAAGAAGTGTTGTGGTCAGCCTTTGTCATCCTTTTCTTTTTTCTTAAAGTGACTTCTTTCTCGAAGTGTCAGACATTTACTGACTATAACTCATAGTGTATCTTCAGTTGCCTTTTACGAGGCAGCTGAAGATGCAGGGCATCAGCTTTAGCTGACCGCGTCAATCTTTCTGGCATCTCTTTGAAGCGCGTCTAGAACACAACGGCCCGTTGATCCATGCTTGGTCGATGCTTCGACATGGTACAATCTTCTAAAAGTAGTCATTTTTGTTACTTAAATAATAAGTTTTTATCAATCTTAATAATAAATTATCTAAGTCTCACGACTGGCCAAGTGGATATAAACCAAAATTTTTTTTAAATAAATTTCTTTACCCGACTTAAAACCCGTTTTTTTTTTCAAAAAATCCTTAGACAAAATCTAACACGTAAGCAATGCAAGTAGTTCATGTAGCTTAAAAGTTTTCGTTAAGGGAAGGCACGCGGGGTTACACCGGGATATTAAATAAAGTTACACCCATAAATATTTCTTCAGTTAACTCGGTAACAAGGTAAAAACCTGCTGCATCATTATACAGCGGATGGATTTATTAAAACGAGGTAGAACACCTCACATTTATCATTCTGACGCTGCTATATTGTTTGTTTTAAAATAAGAAAGGGTTTTGAAAAAAGAATACTAATTGACAACTCGTAGTTTTTTTTTTTTTCTTATGGGCTTCGCATGGTTTGTGCATTTAGCCAGTACAAAGTTTAAAAAGCAGTTTTTTAATACAAAATAGGTTTTTTTTTAATTTATAATGCATATGTAACAAAATCTTTTAATGTATTTGCAGGGTTTTAGCAGCAAATATATGCAGATGTACTATAATCTATAATGCATTTCCAGTTTTTAGCAGCAAATATTTAGCCGAGATAGCAGGCTCAATATTATGAGCCTGCTATCTCGGCTAGTTTCATTGAAGTAATCAAAGTAAATAAAATTGCAATAAAATTATCAGGTCCATTTTTATCGAGATCGCGCCTGTTTCAATAGTTTATACACTTAATACATAAAGCTACACCAATTTTAGAACACAAAAACCACTAGGAATCGATTGGCGAATGACTAATGAAATCGGTACGCCACTAGCCGTTTGATTTTAAAAACAAGTTTTCAATGAAAAATTTTTTTTTCATAACAAGCTTTTATAGCGGTGGTCTATACTTATATAAATAAAACTCGTCAAGACGATTCACACGAGCCCAAACTCGACGTGGTTGTGCCGTTTAATTACAGAGTTCCTATGGCTACCTCGCGATTCCATCATCAGATCAGCTCCATGTCATCATAATATTGCATTGTCATCCGAACTAAACGTGTATACCAAATTTCAGCTCAATCGGAAACCGGGAAGGGGATCAAATTTAAGTTGCAAGATTTGATTACAGAACGACAGACAACGGGACAGGTGAAAGTAAATAAAAGCTTGTAAGAAAACTTATTGAAAACAAGTTTTCAATGAAAAAATTCTTTTTCATAACAAGCTTTTATAGCGGTGGTCTATGCTTATATAAATAAAACTCGTCAAGACGATTCACACGAGCCCAAACTCGACGTGGTTGTGCCGTTTAATTACAGAGTTCCTATGGCTACCTCGCGATTCCATCATCAGATCAGCTCCATGTCATCATAATATTGCATTGTCATCCGAACTAAACGTGTATACCAAATTTCAGCTCAATCGGAAACCGGGAAGTGGATCAAATTTAAGTTGCAAGATTTGATTACAGAACGACAGACAACGGGACAGGTGAAAGTAAATAAAAGCTTGTAAAAGATGTGTAACAGGAAAGATTATCAATTAAATGATAAAACACAAGAATTATTTTTTTTTTATTGTATACAGGTTTGCACTTGACCGCTATATCTCACCTGATGGAAAGCGACGATGCGGTCGACGATGGAGCGTGCTTATCTGGAAGTAACCTATTCACTCTTGACTTGCAGATTCCCAGATTATATATTGCTGTTGTTGATAGGGTCGTAGATGAGTCATAAAGAGCAATGAATAATATAATACAAGCAAAACTAAGTTTTTTTAACCGACTTCAAAAAAGGAGGAGGTTTTCAATTCGACGATATGGTTTTTTTAGTGTGTTTGTTACACGATTACTCCGCCAAATGTGGACCGATTTTCAAAATTCTTTTTTTTCATTCACATCACACTTCTGTAAGTAATAATTTTTTTATTTTCTTTCCTGTTAAAATAAACTGTAACAAAAAATAAAATATGAAAAACAATATTCGAGAAGTAAATAACATTTACGTCAAAAAAAAAAACCCAATATTTTTATAACCATAATTCGAAATACTAGTAGCATGCAAACTTTTTTCATAGACAGAAACGTAAGCTTATTTCTTGGGGGGTGGCAGTATAATATAATACCTTTGCTCGTAAATCTTAACTTTAAGAGAAGCCGGGAGGGGGGATTAAAGATCAGTAATCTGAGGTACAGATGAGTTATGGCCGCACCGCGATCCTTTATTGTGACTTTAAGAAACTAAGAGGAGATTTTCTTAAACGTTTGAAATTAATTTAGATAATGATTAATGGGATCTTCGGCCTCCCTCAGGGTGTATATTTGCATAATTGAACGGTGCGTAGTTTTCGTTAGTTTTGCGGTCTCTTGTCGATGATTTGATGTTGTTAGTTGTTGATTTTAGTTATTGGTTCGGGTTTGAAATTAGCCTTTCGTATACGCAAATCTACGAGAGCTAAAATGGCTTTTTAATTGATTGATTGATTTGATTTTTAAAGGTCTTTATTTAAATAAAATTATGAAATTGTTTACAAAAAGATGTTATTCTAATTGTTTACAACTATTATATGTATTTAGTTTTTAGGCCAACTTACCTTTACAAACATTTCACAGCGACATTATTTTTAAAATTCTGTATATCACAAGTTAATAAAGAATACAATATTTCTATCTTTTTATATAATTGTGTCTCTAATTACGGTCAGCATTGATTATAAGTGAGACTCGAGTGTAGACTAAAACTGTTTATAATTTTAGGTTTAAGAATTATCTAATGCTGGTCATTTGTAGATTAATTGCTACAAGTTAAAGGATTGATTTACTGAGGTGTTGTTTGTCTTTTTTTTCAGCCTTATAATATTATTTATTGAATTATTAAAATTCTTGAGCCCTGTGCGAACGCCGGCTTTCTCACATCTATTGTATTTCTATAATGTATCTAATTACGGTACTTGAAAGGTTAAACTTCAAGTACAATATTGTTACAAAGACGGACTTAATGCGACAAGGTAGTTAGACGTCTTCTATAGGAGAAGAAACGGGCCGTAATCTACCACGTGGGCGCATTGGGGATCAAACAAGTGTCGTAAATTAATTAAGTAAATTAAAAAATGCAGTAGGTAGTACCTAATTAACAGGAAATAAAAGGCTTTTATTCTAGTTATAAATAAAACTTTTTTTTTTACGGGGAAGTTTCCACAAAAATTCGGTTTTTTTCTCTTTATTTTTTATAAATAACGTTGCCCCACATTAGGAATTACTCCTCCGTCGTGTAGACCCGGAACACTAAGCTGTAGGCCATACAAATATTTGTTCCGTGCGGAGATCGAACCCGCGATCCACAGACGAGCCGTCCGTTTATAAGCTACTTACATGCATTTTTTCCATGTAATTTGTATGTATTTTTTATAAATATTGCCTTATCAGTTTCATGAAAAAGTTCTCATATTATCGTTTCTAGTACAAAAGCTCGTAGAGTGACTTTTCACACCAATATCTTAATCTAAATCACCCGAGCCGCGAAATTACTCGCCATCCCTTTATCAGCCAATCAGCGTAAAGACAAACGGGCTTATTCATAAATCTCGATGGCGCGGGCGCATTATTCTGGAAGGTGAAACAACAAACATTACAGACATAAATCTGGAACGTATCGCGGTTGCGAGTTATAACTCAGGAATACGGATGCGAAGGATAGTCAATGGTTCTGATGATTTGCTCGGTGAAATGAATTTCAGAAGATTTGACAAATTAAGAAGCTAAAAGAGCTTTTGATTAACTTTTGGTAAAATGATCGCATTCCATAAAAAAAATAAGGTGGTTCTTTTTTTAAACTATAATTTGAAATGAGTTAGAGAAGTATTAAGATTTTTTTTATAATAAGTTTATGAACTAGTACTGGACTGCGATCCCTTCTGTTATTTGTTTTTTTATGATCGATAAAAATCATCCAACGACGAATCCTGCCCTTGGACGGAGCTGGAAATAGT
The DNA here is from genome assembly GCA_029852875.1 of Mythimna loreyi. NCBI lineage: Eukaryota > Metazoa > Arthropoda > Insecta > Lepidoptera > Noctuidae > Mythimna > Mythimna loreyi. The sequence continues at coordinate 20,064,641 of CM056778.1, forward strand.
GTCAGACTCTTACTAACTAAACAAGGCCATGGCCCCGGTTGACTTCGACCCTTCTGCAGGGTCCGTACAATGAGTTACGTCGAAAATGAGTAACGCTTTACATGTAGGCCCAGCCTCGGCCAATCGTTATTGTGTAGCCATTGTATAAATGGGGAAAGCCCGTTAACACAATGGAGTTTTGCTGAGGTTGGGCCCACATGTAAACGTAGCCTGACGATTAAATTGCCAGTCTTTAAAATTTTTGCCATAAGGATACTTATTACACTTCACTCTTCTCACTCCTTTCTTCTTCTTTTCTTCTTATTATATTTGTCTTCATAGCAAAACAGCTCGTCGAAACAAAGAGCCGTGTGTCCCTTCCGTTATCTGCGACCGTCGCGCCATAAGACAATAGTAACGGAATAATAAAAATGTTGAATAGCCCCCGTAATGATATTGTTACTGCGGTAATGCATCGCGCGATAACGGATAAACTGTACCCAGAAGACGACTACTGGGTTCTATGAGTTATGGGAGACTTAGGACTTTATCTTGGGAAAATAGCGATACATATGAGTACAGGCTTAGGAGTGGGATTTCCTGTCAGAGTCTATGCTTCCTGACAGCCTAAATCAGAATCTCTTTAAGCTAAGAGTGACTAGGTTTATATTTGTAAGTTAGTGTGCGCCATTGTCGACAACATCATCGCTTACCATCTGGTGAGATAATGGCCAAGTTTGAAGTAATCCTGAAAAAAAAATGAATAGTTTAAATGAGTACTTTTGCGTAGAATGGGAAACTCTTTGCCAAGTAATTACAGCTGCAAAGGTCCGGTATAAAATATGAAAGCCAACGCACAAAACACATTCCTGTTCCTTACAGGAGTGTGTTTTAAGTCAGTAAAAGTCTGACACTTATGTCAGATGTCATTGGATGATTTTCCATAAGAAAAAACAGTTGCAGAAATTGATATTTGAGGTTAAGAATGCTTACCTATGGTGGTACGTGGTCCATTCCATTCTGAGACTCCTCTAGACCATTAAGCATAGCCGCTATTTTTGTAGATTTTTAATTTTGTGTTATGGATATTTAGAAACCAGAAAACTTGATACTTGTCTTTTACCAGGGTTGTTGAGAGGGGATAGGCTATTGCTCCACAAAAAAACTAATATTCTGCTGTTTTCGATAAATTAAACTAATGCGACGGCCAACTCCTCATGTTTGTGACAACGTTGGGACTTTGGGACCAACATTTTGATCCACACATTGGACAATTACTTTGGTCAATGTGTGGCACCAACATGTGGAAAAGTTTTGGCTGAGTTATTGTGTAAATAGTATTTCTAGCAGGGTTACGAAAAAAACATGGAAGATAATTTTATTTAATGTTTTTTTCTGTGAATACTCTAATGAAATCATTTACTTACCAACTTTCCTCACCTGCCCATTTTCCTTTTCAATTTGCCACAATATCCTCACAACGAAACAATATAAAAAGCTCACAACAAACTTCTAACCATGCCGGCTTATTTATGACAGAACATCAAGATTTTCTTTCAAATTTCCCCGAAGTAAACACGTATATTTTCTCCGTTTATTATCCAGCGTCGACCTCCTTACTTATCTTGCGGAGTATATTGTTAAAAACATGATGACTTAGGAACTGAAAGTCCCATTAAGTAGCGACTCTATTCATGTGGTAACACGGGCGCGGAAGGGGGTCGTGCGGGGCGTGGCGGGGGAGGGGGGGATGTGGAATAAATACAAATAAAGACTTGTTTAAAAAGCGGGTATTCCGCGCGAGATAAGGGTGCGTTTCCGTCGTCTCCCCCGGCGCGGCGGCCGCTCGCTGGAATTATTTCAGCGGTTCGACGAAACCCAATGTCGTGTCGCTGTCGCATTCAACACTCTATCTTTAAAAATGTCTAGTGTTGTACTCGAGGTTTAAACAGTCGATTGCTCCGGTGGGAGTTCTGGGAAAATTATTATTTTTGTTAAATTACCTAAGCATATGCTACAAAAGTTTTATTATAAAAGACAGTTCTGTTATCTTAATTTTATCAACAGAGAAATGAATGCTGCACCATTTCTTAGTACGCTCAAGAAAGATCCTCTAAAACTTACCTATTTATTTTAACGTAGGAAATCATCAAATATCATCTCCCAAAATTTGGTGGAGCGTGTCACTTTTTTACTGACTAAAACCCACCTGATATCTGCATAAAATTTAACCAATCAAACATTTCCAAAAAATAATATCAAATGTCTTGTTAATTTTTTTTTTTCGATAAATATGACCTCCTTTACAAAAGTTATCGATATATCACTTCTGGTTGCCGCCCCATCACTAGTGACAGATCTGGAGAGAGCCACCGTGTCAGATGGTCGCTGTTTCTTAATTTCCTCTCGCCAAGATAAGATTGGCTTTTAGCTTTTTATTGAATTTTCTATGTTAGACGTAGCACTTTACAACTTGCTCTTATTTTGAGATAATAAAGAAGCTGATATCAATTTAATTACGATGCCATCAGCGGTATAGACTTTATTTTATATTGGAAGAATATATTATGTTATTTTACTTATGATATTATAAGCAAGTAAATAAATAACAGAAAGGTGAATATACTTTTTGAACAAACATTTAAATCTTTAAAAAAAAACCTAAACTTTTCGACTACCGTAATTACAGACACAATTAAAAGACAAGAGGTATGCGGACACCGGTGTCCTCTTAGGACTTAAAAAAAGTTACACAAGTGGATTTAAACCCTTAGGCATTCTCCACCAGTCAACCAAGAATAGTCTCCACTATTCCACTCCACAACATAACATATATAAAAAATATTAATTAAAAAAAAAAAACATTTTCATTAATATAAACCCCATGTGATTTGACCATTACATATTTACTGTATGGACATGAAAGAGATTTTACCCATTAAGTTTATTTTGATGATTCTTCTCAGGGAAGTCAGCTAGGAAAAACTGACCTCATACAGTTTAAACTAATGAAAAAAATATTGACTACACGTCTTTAAATTGTTTTTTAAAACTTATTTGCAAAATAAGAAAAAAGGTTCTCATTCTTAGCGCAAAAAATCGCAGTAAAGTACACAGTATTGACAATTCCTAATGAAGAACTGTTGCTATGAGGAAAATGAACTTTTCCTGTCAACGACTTTTTCGATACTTACGATGATTAAAGAAATAGTATCAAACATGACGATCAATTGCAGGAAAGAGAAAACCTTTGAAAATAACTTCATTAGTTTTTTATTTCTTGTTTAATAAAAACTTACAAATAGATCTCACACCACACCACACCGGCCAATCTTTGAGACCCGTATTCTTTTAGGGTGCTGAGATCATGGGTTCGCTTCTGAAAGTAAAACCTAGGCAGGCGGATTAGAAAACCGGCATATCTTAGAACCAAAAATTCAAAGACATATGATATCCAAGAACCAAAAATTCAAAGCCATATGATATCCACTAATCCGCTCTGGCACAACGTAGTGGATTATGGCCCATTACTTCACTTAAAGAGGAGGCCTCTATCCCAGCCGCTTTTAAACTTTTGAGCCCCAAGCTAAGGCCGGCGTTCGCATACCTATTGTTCTTTAAATAAATACCTATTATAAACAACCCTACATTTTTTCTTTTTCTGTTACATAACTTACCTACTACTATTTACGTTCCAGCCACAAGAAAAAAAAACATTCACGAAATCACTTCTAAAAACAATTTGATTCATCTCGGGGCGTTTCGTTTTACGTTCGTACTTCGTAATATAAAGATACTGCACACATTTGCTCCTGCACGTCTTATCTGTCGCATAAACCGAGCATTAGCTACGGTTGCACATTTCCGCTTAACACATCTCTGTATTTTATTCGTCCATTCTCCTTTGAATCTTGATGTTATAAAAATATTCGAAGGGAGATACAGAAATGACTTGTGATGTTCAGATCTTTGTAATGACGTTGTTATTGAAAATGTAAATGAGTATGTTTAATCGGATCTTTGGTTTTATATTTTTACTTTTATGTAGGGTGCCTGGTGATAAATGAGGGATATTTAAACACGTGATTTTAGCCATGATAACAAACAACTTTTACTGTGGAACTAAACCTAAAATTGCAATAAAAGTCTGCTGATCAGTACAATTATGTTCGCCTAACTGACCAAAATGTAATGAACTTACTGATTTTTTTCGCGATTTCAGTTATAGTCCCAAAGTAAAAGTTGTTTTTTTAGTATCGGTTACTAATTACCAGTCACTTCAATATCTGTTATTTATTTATTCTGCACACCTACCTTTTTTGTTGTCTTTTTTAACCCAAAGGTTGACTGGTAGAGAATGTCTTGTAGCATTAAGTCCGCCTATGTACCACTACTGTACATGAAGTTTAAATAAATAAATAAATACAACATTTTATTTGGTTTAAATGTAAAACCGGGATAAAATTTGTTTAGAATTAGTAACTGTAAATAAAAAATAATATGACATGTTGTAAAAATGATTGGAATCAATTCCAATAAGTTTAATACATGTTATATATTTTTTATTATTGCGGACATTAAGATCCTACTCTGTCAGTACCTAATTTCCTACTTAGTAGCTTTTTTTTTCATGCAAAATATTGAGGACCGTTACTTTTTAAATAGATCTTACTATAAGTTTTTTTTTATGGTGAGAAAAAGCGAATGACAAATCCCGCCCTTGTGCGAAGCGAGAGACGCTGTCAGACTTCTGCTGACTAAACGATATACCGTTCGTTCTTGCCTTAATTCCAGGGATCCGGTGTTCCGCTTTCGAATCAACCCTTGCCCCCAATTTTACTATATTTAGTTTGCTGTATTAAAAAGATAGAATGGTAAAAAAAATAGAATTTGGTTCCAATAACCCATGTATTAACGTGATTGATTGGAAAAGTGGAACGCTAAGAGCAATAGAAAAATAAGAGTGGGTATAACACAGCAAAATTCTGACACTCTCTCTAGCTCCGCAACCACAGCACCTTCATTTGATGATTTACCACGTAAAAAAGAAACCAATGCACCTACCTACTTATAAAAAAAGCAGTAAAACAAAAAGGCACCACAGTAAATATTCAACAAGAATATTACAAAGCCGAATCACGGTGAAAACAGTCCACAAAATGCAAAAAGAGAAAATATCAATTAATTTAATTTCCCTCGTCGTTATCGTTAAAATTAAAACCGAATAAAAACAAGGCAAGTGCAACGGAAACATGGCTCCAGTAAGTTTAAACAAAAACGAATTAAAAGTGTGAAGTCTCTGATTTTTTTCGCTTATCTGTGCATTTGTCGAGACGCGCGACAGATTCTTTAAATAAGTTGCAGTAATCACAAGAAAGCTGTATTGTGTAAAGACAACTGCGGACACTTTTGAGAGGGTGGAAATGAAAGATTTTATGATGTCGCAATGTTTTTATTATTAATACACTTTTTAAAATATTATAAACATCCGAACACAGTCACATTAATATTATAAAGGCGAAATTTTGTTATTTCTTCACGCTCGAACGGCTGATGAAATTTCAAAGAAACTCTGTGTACGAATAGAAAAGTCCTGATCTAATGTCTTCGAATAGCACATAGGACAACTTACTCGTGAGGGATGACCTCACGAGCAATTTACTTTGTGATTTGTTTTTTCACTCGGGCAGAAGCACAGAAGCTAGTGTTTCATAATTTGAACTATAAAAATGACACACTTTCAGCAAGTATAAACACACAAGAACAACTTTTACAAAGCGAAAACTGGCACAATCGAAATAAACCACTTCTTCAAAACGGAGCAACCATCATTTCCTTAAACATCTTCGCACAATAGCCTCAGAACTGCTCCTCAATTGTCACTTAAACAATCACTTCACTGTCACCTAAAACGAACTTGTATTTTTAAGAGGTAATTTCCTGATTACGTCACAAGGGGGCGCCTCCATCTCTCATTTATTGTTGCAGTTAAGGTTGCTAACCAAAACGGTTGATTAGGCCGGCCGTTTCACGCTTAGCTGTCCCTCAGGGATGTAATTAAACAATTTTGATGAGTGCTCGTTAAAAATTAACTTGTTTTGTCTCGAAATAAACGAAGGGTGGGCGGTGATAGGTCTTGTGTTTGGTGTGGAACGTTTTAGGAAACACGAGAGAATAACAATTAAAAGAAAGTGCGTATAATTTTGATTGTCAACTTAAACCTAACCTATTTATATTTTGCATTGCTTGTTAATTTTTTACAAAAACTTAAAACAGTGATCTAACAATTCATACACAAAGCTAGCTTCACGTAGCAATGAGTTTTTTTCCCAGGAAACTTTTGATCATATTTCAGAGTAGGATCCAGTGTGTCAAAATTGAAATACATTATTATGTTAATAATTAAGGGGAAAAAACATCCAGAGAAGAACTATCGCAAAGGAAGTGTGGAAAACAAAGACGAAATGCAGTTACAGAAAAGGAGCCATCACACGTAGTTGGTACTTTTTCTATTTAGGGTTCCGTAGTCACAACAACGACAACACAAGGAACCATTTGCATTTTTTTACTTTTTACATATTTCATTATCCTGAGCATATCTTCTGTCAAATAAAAATACAAAAAGATTAAAATTGGTTCACTCAATCCAAAATTACCACCGGGTACAGCGCTATCTCTCGGGAAATTGGGTTACTAATTTTTGCTTGTGGTTGTGTTGTTAAATTGTGAGAAATTTGTGACCGACGGGAAACTACGGAATCCTACACTGAGCGCGGCCAGACACGCTCTTGGCCGATTTATTTTATTCATAAACTAAGCTATAGCATATTTAAGCTCTTTTTAAAATCTAAACATCTAAAGCCTCTAAATAATCACTCGCAAAAGCTAACACAACTAAATCCTGTCATCAGCGAGATTCGAGCTCTCCACCACAAAGGTCTTCTTGACATAACTCTCATCTATTGTCGGCAGTAATACCGCGGCTGTGCCGTCGCGGGCTCGGCAGAACAGTAAACAGTTAAACCAGACGCAGACGAGGCGTGGGATCTTTTCACCTGAGGATGCGGTGAACGTGGTGCGCGCGAAATTAACTGTATGTTTATAGAGATGTTGATACCGGAATCATTTTTCAATAGGGGGGCCGAGATAGATGCCCCAGTGGGATATATAAGTTTTAAGAATGAATCGTATCGTAAGTATTCAATTATAATTATTAATCAAAAGACTTTCCAGCTACTACTATGTTTTTTTTTTTATGGTGGGCAAAAATCATCAAATGACGAATCCCGCCCTTGGGCGGAGCGGGAAACAGTGTCAGACTCTTACTACCTACATACTAATCTTGGATACACGAATATTTGCGTTGTCTTTAGATTAGATTCATTCCAAGTATAAATGTATAGACCTTTCGCCAAAAGATCACCTCAGATATTAACCAACATGTTCACTGTACTTACTTAGGAAACTTCCGCCTCATTTAGTTTCAAATTGAAAAATATTATACACAACAAATTTGCAAAATAAACAACAGAGCAGTGGTGGCCGAGGCCGGCCCCGACTTACGTGTTGTAGGTCGCGGGTTCAAACCCAGTCAGGCACATTACTTTGTGTAATTTATTTCATCACCACTGCTCTCAAAACGGTGAAGGAAAACATCGTGAGGAAACCGGCATGTCCTAGAACCAAAAATTCGAAGACATGTGACATCCACCAACTCGCACTGGGCCGGCATGGTGGATTACGGCCCATTCCCTCTCTTAGAGAGGAGGCCTGTGTCCCTGCAGTAGGAACATTAAAAAGGCTGATGATGATGACTATTTACGCTTCATTAGCTCAATAATAACCAATTTAGTCGGTATCATCAGCCGCATACAGTTCCCCGGTGTTGCGCTGCATAAGTGCGATTTAGCTAGATGTCAGGGCGGGCGATGTTACTCATGCGTTAATTTTGCGCGACAAATTAATTCGAGCAAAGATTTAGTGAAAATAAAATGTTGCCCGCGTGCTTTGTGGCCCCAAGTGTGTGTACTAATGCTATTGTTTCTTGAATAATATAAAACATATTTTCCAAGTGTCGTGCAAGTGCGATTGTAATCCAAATTTGATTAGGTAGGTCCAGTTTTAAAAGCTCAGACGTAAGGTAGCCATATAGCCAGCTTTTTGGTATTTTACAGGATGCATTTTGAAAAGTGCGCGAGAGTTATGTACATGACTTGATTCTACCATCACACACATAGAGACAACTCAATACACAACTAGAGTATTCTATTATCTCGATTAATAGATGAAAAGTGATTAAAGACATAGTTTTTCCTAAAGGGTCTTTGACATGTTTATTAAGGATGATGATTTTAAAGATTTACACACTACAACAGCCAATGCTTCCAGCAATGACTTTTTTCCTTTTTAAAATTAGTTATTTTAGCTAATTAGCTACATAAAATACTAGGTTTTGTCAGCGGCTTCGCCCGCGTACATAAAATATAGCCTATGTCACTCAGAAATAAAGCAGCTTTCTATTGTTGCTATTTTTTTTCCAATCGGACCAGTAGTTCCATAGATTACCTCCTACAAACAAAAAAACAAACATTACCTCTTTATTATATTAGTGTAGACAAGGCCAAAATACCACATTTTAGTTTATGAACGAACTACGGTCTCAGGAAAAACGTCTCGACACGTCGCGCGTCGGCAGCGTGAAGCCGTAGACGGTCTACGGCGTAGGCGGCGTAGCAACTGCGTGGGCCGCGTCCGTTGTAAACATTCTTTATTTCAATCAAAAATCATTATGCATTTTTGTTAGTTAAGAGTTTCATTGATGAGATGAATGAATGAGAAAGGTACTGTGCTTTACCTATCTATTTTCCCTTTTTTTATACATATATAAAAACATTTACTATTAAAAGTCTAAATCATTAATTTGTTTAGCCTTTTGATAACTATATTTTGGTAAGTTTCTTCTAGTCTAACCGGATGCTGTGGAGCACCTAGTTTCGAAAAACCCGGACTCATCGAGTATCGAAAAAAAAAATATGTGTAAAAGTGTTTTTTAAGCCTACTTGCAAAATAAAGATCTTTTACCTGCGTATTACATGGAGCAACTACCTATCTGATATCCACAACCTAGTAATTAAATAAGCAAATAGTCTAAATTGAATACTTATATCTGATGAACTTCAGTTTCCATTGTAAAAATAACAATGAAAACTGTCATGAAAATAAAAAGGATTTAACTAAGAGTTCCACTTAAATAAAATGACAAACAGTAGATAGTACTGATTCTGTGAATAGCGAAGAAACGTTAGAGATATCTAATTTTTACAGACCACATTTGAAAAGACCGTATCGAAATTAAAAACTTCCAACAATCTTTTCTCCATCAAAACAAATACATATTTTGATTCAATTCCATAGAAATTTTTAAACGCATTTAACAAAGCGACTGTCAACCTGATTACACCTCAATCTAACTGAATGGCGGATGAATTGAGACGAGTATCCACCCCAATGAATAAAAAATAAGCCGTGGCTCATCACAAAAAACGGGGGAGTAAAAAAATAATATTATCCTGTGGAAATGAATTAAGCAACTCACAGATACTGTGGATACTGACTGGAGCGGATTGGGAGGAAATGTGGAGAGGGACTTCGCAAATAGAAAAAAAAAAACAATTACCTTAATTTATTTTATTATATCCATCTCAATTTTACCATCGAACAATCGCGTACAACCTGCGTACGGCACATATTCACCCTTACGTTGTTGTGTCATTTATACCGCGTACATCGAGGGACTGGAACAGTTTGCCGGCTGCGATCTTTCCGTCCGATTATAATTTAGGTGTCTTCAAGGCTAGAGTGAATAGGCACCTAATAAACTAGTGCGCCTCACTATTAACAATTGCATCACTGTTTACCATCAGGTGTGATTGCAGTCAAGCACTAGTTTATAGCATTTTTAAAAAATATATATGACATTATAAATTTAGGTTAGCAATCCCTTCCTAGAGAGAGGCTTGTGTTCTAGCAATGGGAACATTGAAAATGAAAAGGCTCATGATGAAGTGGGCAATCGCTAAAAACTTCTGGTGGCGTGAGAGGGAGTGTCAGGCTTCTAAAACTAAAACACACCCATGTTCCTTTTGTTGTGTTTTGCGCAGCAAGGTCGCGGTAGTTTTTTCAAATGATTACGCAACTACGACAAATTGCGCAGTTCATAAGGAAAATTCATGACGTCACAATAAAAATAGATCCAATCATAGAAAGTTTTGTTGTGTGTTTTTGTGATACATGTTATGTAAATTCCTAGAAAAAAATATTGAGCAATCATGTGTACCTAAGTGTCGGTTGTCATACACTGAGAAATATTTTCAACTTATTTAAAATGTAATTATTGTCATTACAGTTCCTAATATAGCCGACAATAACATCATTCAAGACATTTCCAAAATTAAAACTAAACAAAAATTAAATTTATTTATTTATTATTTATTTAATCTTCATGTATAGTAGTGGCACATAGGCGGACTTAATGCAATAAAGCATTCTCTACCAGTCAACCTTAAGGTTAAAAAAGACTACATTGTGGTAGGTGCAATAAATAAATATCAAATAAAAAATACCTACTCAGATTTGAAACAAATAAAAGCAGGCGTACCGCAAGGAAGTGTATTAGGACCAGTCCTGTACTTAATATACACTTGCGATATTCCACAATCAGAGCACAATACCATTGGGACTTTTGCTGACGATACAGCCCTCATGGCTGTAGGAAATAGCCATGAAGAAGCAGTTGAAAACGTTCAAATGGCTGTCAACCAAGTCTATGACTGGACCAAAAAATGGAGGATTAAATTGAATGAATCCAAATCAGTACACATAGATTTTAGTAACAAAAAACACCAGTATTCTCCGGTTTATATAAATAATAAACAAGTCCCATACGAGAATACAGCCAAATATTTGGGTATGACTCTTGACGCTAAGTTACGCTGGAAAGCTCACGTCAAGAAGAAAAGAGATGAACTCGACTTACGATTCAAAAAAATGTATTGGCTGCTTGGAAGAAATTCTACGTTGTCTGTACAGAACAAATTGTTATTATACAGACAAGTCCTTATGCCAGTTTGGACTTATGGTATTCAGCTATGGGGCTGCACCAAACAGACCAATATAAGTATCATACAACGATTTCAGAACAAGGTACTAAGGAAAATTGTAAATGCACCTTGGTACATACGAAATGGTGACCTCCATCGGGACTTAAAAGTTGAGTTCATCGAGAAAGTAATAAAAAAATCTGCAGAAGCTCACGAAAAGCGACTTCATCAGCACGTGAACATCGAGGCTATCCAGCTTCTCGACCACACGAATATAGTGAGAAGACTAAAAAGAACAAAACCGTTCGAGTTAGTGTTTAGTGATAGTGAATAGTGTTATGTAGCAAATGGCTACCTAATAAATACAAGAATTAAGTGTATTCGCCTTAATAGAGACAATAAGAAAAGTGCTATTGGACACATTCTTAGTAAAGACAATTTATTAGTTTAGGATAAAATTAAATTACTTATTAGTCTGTATATAGGCTAGATTGTAATAAAATTAGGGTCTATCCTTTGGATGTACTCTAGGATTAGTAAAAAAATAATAATAATAATAATTTAATACGTACAAAATCCGTCTCCATACCGCAGAGCGTTTGTCTCCGATCCTTGGCGGGGTAAGTAGGGAATAAAATTAACGGAGGATGATCGCTAATGAAAATAAATTGGCGGCGGGAGATTCCAGATTACAGCGACCGCCACGCGCTAGTCCTGCGGAAAAAACGGGACTCGTACCGACTTGGAGTCCCGGGACCGAGTTGGTTATTGTTTTAGGACGAATGTATTTAGCTACTCGTATATTCTTGTGCATAAATTATAGAAAAATAAATAATAGAACAGATGATGTACACAGACGAGCTTAACCAATAGTTGGGTGGTCGAAGCCTACTGGGGCCCACAGTGTCTTTCTGAAAGGAAGGCTTGGCCCCAGTGCGAAGGGCAGAGAAGGAATGGGGTGGGGTGTTTAGTCAGTAAGAGTCTGACACTGTTTCCCGCTAAACAAACAAACGTTTAACGTTTAAACGTTAAATAAACGTTTTTCTTTTTTTTTTCTCCGCCAAGGGATGGGTTCGTCATTAGATGATTTTCTCAATTCAAATCAGTTGAACTGACAGTAAAAAAGGTTTGTTTGAATGTTTAATCTTAGTATCAACTCGTGTAACTGTTTTTTTATGTTAATAAATAAAATAAAGCTTAAAATTAATAAAAGCCGGTTTGCCAACTTTACAATACCAAAGAGAAACTGCACTTTGTAGACTTCTTAGGGAAAATCTACAAATTGATTCTTTTTGACAAGCTAGGCTTCAGTGCGTAATCCTGATTGGGGCTTTTGCTATTTTGAATAAAATCACATAATATTCTGTTATGGGAAAGACGAACCTACATATCCTTTATCTGAGCATTAGGAGCTCAATGTTTTTAGTCGTTCAGTAGCACTGATTCTCTTGTACACCAAGAAACTTATTTTAAATTATCGTTTTCTCTTTCTAATCGTTAAAACTAGAAAGAGATAGCAATAATTATAATGTGCACTTCTTTGTATTGTTACCTAAGACTTAATTTACGTGTTCTGAAATCACTACTAAAATTGTATTCACAGACAGAAGTCAAATTCTTGAGAATTATAAAATTATAAATTTTACTCGTCTTAGGTAGTGCACAATAAAATCGGCGTCTATAATTGTCATTTAAACGTCTCGTCCTTTTTTTGAGGAAGTGTTAAAAAACCCACAACAGCTATTTGTTTTTTTTTTTATTGCAATAAACAAGACAGTGCTTGACTGCGATCCCACATAATGGTAAGCAGTGATGCAATCGTCGATGGTAAGGCAGATAATTTAGTTAGTTTAGTTTTTGGTAATACTCAATTTTGATTATCAAACTCGATTTGGTTATTTTTCACCGAAAATATCTTCAAGTATGGACGTACAGATATAACATAGAGTGGTGGCAGCGAAAATGAGAGTAACATATCCGGCGTGGTTCATCTTAAGACGATATGAGATCAGCCGTGAGTTATGGCTCCGGGAAATAGGGAGTTATTAAAGAAAGTGCGATTACGGTTTAAGTCTAAATAAGGAGATTAGCTGTGGTAACGACGTTCACGATGTTATTGTGGGTAAGATAAACAGGGTTAATACATGTATGAAGTTAACTGTTTCATAAAAAAACACACTAACAATTAACACTTTCATTGAGCCAAGGAGTGGAATTCCTTGCCAGATTCTGTTTTTCCTGATGGCTACAACCCGGGAATCTTTAAGTCAAGAGTGAATAGGTTACTTCTAGGTAAGCGCGCTCCATCGTCGACCGCTTCGTCGCTTTCCATCTGGTGAGATAGCGGTCAGGCGCAAACCTATAATCAATAATTTTTTTTTTCTGACAATAAAAAATCTTTTTTTACATTATTTGTGATTTGTATCTACTTGGTGACTGCTCCGCAGTTTTATAAAGGTTTTTAAATATACATTTTTTAGTTTGTATTTCTTATTGTGAGTTGAGTAGGTAGTTTTAAAGATATATGCAGTTTATCACATAAACCATTTAGGGCCAAATTCACCATTCTTTTTTTTTTTTTTTTTTTTTAACTTGCAATAAACTAGTGCTTGACTGCGATCCCACCTGATGGTAAGCAGTGATGCAATCGTAGATGGTAAGGCGCACTAGTTTATTAAGAGCCTATTCACTCTAGCCTTGAAGACACCCAAATTATATTCGGACGGAAAGACTGCAGTCGGCAAACTGTTCCAATCCCTCGATGTACGCGGTATAAATGACGAGGTAAAACGCTTAGTCCATTCAAACTAATCGCGATTATTTAAAGTTTTGAGAGCAGTGTTGGCCGAGTGGAGAGTGGTATTCTCCTAGAGAGAAGGTCTGAATCCCAGCAGTGGAAACATTATAAGGTTGATGCTATCGTTGCGCACAAAACTGACAATTATACAACAATTATCACTAAACCTCAAATCTGCCACCCGTAAGGACTCTGCAAAAGGGTCGAAGCCTACTGGGGCCCAGGGTCTCTTTCTGAAAGGAAGGCTTGGCTCCATTGTGAAGGGCAAATAAGGAAGGAGGTGGGATGATTAGTCAGTATAGAACCTGACACTGTTTCCAGCTCCGTCCAACAGTGAGGTTCGTCATTGGATCATTCTTACCCACCATAAAAAAACCCTCAAATCTGCCACTCTTCTATTATCCCTTCATTTTAAGGACAACAACAGGATGTAGAAAAAATGTCATGTCAATTAATAAAATCTAAGGTAAGCCCCGGCTTAGCTGGCTCCTTGTTATATCATAAGTAAAGCCCGCAGATAGGCCGAGGGTCGGACAATACACTGTTTAACTTTGCAGGAGAGCGTATTTTGTAAATCGGTATTTTGTTCAGAATTTTGGCATAAATGTCATAAAGGTCGATATGCAGTTTCTTCGCGGAATGACTGGTTTATCCTAGGCTAGGTTAGGTTAGTTTATTTTTTCAAGCCAGACCTGAGGATTGTTATCACTGTTAATCCTAAAACTGCTGGACGTATAGAAACGTTTAAAACTAAACTCATTAATAATTTACCATACTTGTCAACACATAATGACCTCAATCATCAATATGAAAGTTTCTTTAACATGTATTGTAATCAATTTAATTCTACTTTTATACCCAAGACTATTTCGGTTAATAGTAACGTGTCATTCAGTGAATGGGCTACCATTGGTATTCATAAAAGCAGAACTCGGCTTTACGAATTGTATGATGAAAAGATTGTTGTTAATACTGCTGAATTTAATTTGTATGTGCGAAATTATTCAAAATTATTTAAAAAAATTTGTTCGGTAGCGAAATCACGTTATTTGAGTGCTAAAATTAAAAACAGTACTAATATAATTAAAACTACGTGGAATGTTATAAATAGTGAAACCGGAAGGTCTACAAAATCATCTAGTGACTATAGACTTGTAATTGATGGCAATGAGATCACATCAGATTCGCAGGTTGCAGCGGCTTTTAAGGATTTCTTTTCAGAGATTCCCATATCAACAACGAAATCTCTGAACTCATTACCGTCTGCTGCAGAATCCCTGCTTAAAGAAAACGTTAAAGTTTGCGAATCTGATTTTAATTTTGAACATGTGACTTGTGTGGATATTGTCAAAACGTTTAACTCCTTGAATGTAAAAAAGACTAAAGATTTATGGGATAATTCTGTGGACGTTGTTAAGTCTATAATCCACATTGTAGCTCCTTCTTTAGCTTTTATTTTCAATAATTGTATCGATCGCGGTGAGTTTCCTGACTTAATGAAGAATAGTAAAATAATACCATTGTTCAAAACGGGTAGTACATCTGACCCCACAAATTATAGACCTATTTCAGTGCTACCCACTTTTAGTAAAATATTTGAAAAACTTATTTTAGAGCAACTTCAAAGATTTTTTAATAGACATAAATTATTGCATACTAAACAGTTTGGTTTTACAAGGGGTCGTTCAACAACCGATGCCGGTGTTGAACTTTTAGGACACATTTATGATGCATGGGAAGACAAATGCGATGCTCTAGGCATTTTTTGCGATTTGTCTAAAGCCTTCGATTGCGTTCTCCATGACACATTAATCAGGAAACTACACCATTACGGAGTCCGAAACTCCTCCCTGGATCTTCTTACGTCATATCTGAGTGAAAGGATTCAGAGAGTTGATGTAAACGGAAAAAGATCTCCCGGATCTGTATTAAGAATGGGTGTCCCCCAGGGCTCAATTCTTGGACCATTTTTGTTCCTTATTTATATAAATGACCTACCTTACCTCATAGAAGATAATCATAATATTGTATTGTTTGCTGACGACACTTCACTTTTATTCAAACTTAAACGTCAGCAGCCGGTTACTGACGACATAAATATATCTCTTTCCAAAATAGTACATTGGTTTAATGTAAATAACCTACATCTTAATGGAAAAAAAACTAAATGTATCAAGTTTACCATGCCTCATGTTAGGCAAGTAGAAACTAGTGTACTAATAAAAGTTAAAGAGTTGAGTTCTGAAGATACTACAGTGTTCTTGGGCATAACTCTAGATGCCAAGCTTCAATGGGGCCCACATTTAGACAAATTATGTAAGAAACTTAGCTCTGCAGCATACGCTGTTAGACAAATCAGAAATTTAACTGATGTAGACACAGTCTGTTTAGTTTACTTTGGCTATTTCCATAGCGTCATGTCGTACGGTATTTTACTGTGGGGGAATGCCGCCGACATCCAGACAGTTTTTGTTTTACAGAAAATGGCTATTCGTTCGATTTATAAATTAAGTCCCAGATACTCCCTCAGGGATAAATTTAAAGATATAAATATAATGACTGTCCCATCGCAGTATATTTACGAGAATATTTTGTATGCACATAAAAATAAATGTATGTTTAAAAAATACAGTGATGTTCATAATTTTAATACTAGAAACAAAAATAAATATGTATTTCCTGCTACCAGGCTCAAAAAAATAGGGGGCTCATTTAGATGCCAATGTATACACTTCTATAATAAACTTCCTAGTAATATCCAACAACTAAGCCTTAATAAACTTAAAGCCTTTGTTAAGCGTAAACTTTGCCAAAAAGCCTTTTATAGTGTAAAGGATTATATTGAGGACGTAAAGGCTTGGGATTGACCTGCTCCAGTACTCACTTTAACTGTTGTAACATTTTCTTTGTTTTTATTATTATTATCTTCTCTCGATTTGACATTAATGTTTATTTTTAAAAATTTTACATTTGTAAACTATATATATTATTTTTGTGAACATGAGGACTATGTGGATTATGCTATATGTATTTTCTTTTTTGTTTCTGTCTCTTTAGTAAATTTAGCGTATGTCTGGCAATTTGAGTATTTGACGACCTACTCAAATGTCCTTTCCTTGGTATTGTTCGTCGGGTCGTGTTGAGCTCCTTAGTAGTCCTGAGTTGAGCTTTGCGAATACTGACAAATGCTTGCACTGACTGGACAGGTCTACTCAAATTTGTATGGATCTTTCTTCAAAAGACCATCTCAGACAAATCTGCATGGTTCTTATGTGATTTGACCAATACATATTTTCTGTATGGACTTTAAAAGAGACTTTGACCCCTGAGTTTGTTTCGGTGTTTCTTCTCAGGGTAGTCCGCTAGGAAACACCGGACTCATCTAGCATAAAAAAAATGACGTGTAAAAGTGTTTTTTAAACCTACTTGCAAAATAAAGATCATTTATCATTTATCATTGACTAGTCAAACCTAGGAGCGCCGGAGCTTCCAGGATTGACTATAACATAAATACGATACTAGATGATCTGTGAGTTAGGTGAGCAGCATGTGTATTAGAAGGATCGGATTTCTTTTTTGTGGTAGGTAAAAATCATCTAACGACGAATCCTGCCCTTGGACGGAGTAGGAAACAGTGTTAGCTCTTAAGGTGTCTGCACACAGCGGGCGCGGCGCGGCGGGACCGGGCGGCGACGCGACGCTGAGCAGTTGTAATGTACTAGAATAGTACGGACGACGCGCGACGCCACACAGAGCCGTCCCGCTCGACGCGACGGTAACCTCGGATCTGTATGGCGTCGTCGCGTCGCCACCCGGTCCCGCCGCGCCGCGCCCGCTGTGTGCAGACACCTTTACTGACTAAACAACCTACTCCGTTCCTTCCTTGTCTTGATCCCAGAGCCCCGGAAATACGCTTTTTTTAACCCTTTGTCCCAGGAGGCGTCTACCTTGCTGGGTCCCTACAAAAACTATTGGATTGGATATAACTTTGAGTTCATTAGTAGTCCTGAGTTGAGCTACTCGAATACTGACAAATGTTTGTACTGACTGGACATGGACAGGTTCACTATATTCTGTGTGGTGTTTTCCTCAAAAGACAAGCTCTGACACCAATCTGCATAGTTCTCATAAGATTTGGTTACATGTTTGCTGTATGGACTTTAAAAGAAACTTTGAGTTTGGTTCAGCTGGGAAATACCGGCCTTATCTAATTAAAATTGAATAATGAATTTAAAAAATTGAAAGATGTTGTTTCCCAACTTTAAAATAGATGCCTTCATTGGGTTCGCCATTTCTTTTGAAAATCACTGGTTATTGGACAAATGACGGTAGCAGGATATTAGTGACACCGTCCATAACATGATTGGAAAAACAAGTTTTCAATGAAAATATTTTTTTTCATAACAAGCTTTTATAGCGGTGGTCTATGCTTATATAAATAAAACTCGTCAAGACGATTCACACGAGCCCAAACTCGACGTGGTTGTGCCGTTTAATTACAGAGTTCCTATGGCTACCTCGCGATTCCATCATCAGATCAGCTCCATGTCATCATAATATTGCGTTGTCATCCGAACTAAACGTATATACCAAATTTCAGCTCAATCGAAAACCGGGAAGTGGATCAAATTTAAGTTGCAAGATTTGATTACAGAACGACAGACAACGGGACAGGTGAAACTAAATAAAAGCTTGTAAAAAGAACAAAGCGACTCGAAATATCGTGTTCATCTGAACTTTTTTACTTTGGAAATTAAGTCTTTATATTGGAATATACCCAACCTCATACGTGTTGTGTATAAAGTTAGTGCATAAGAGTGTTAGTTGCGGAGGAAACGTGGTAAGTGTTAGCGTCTATTACACTAATGTTTTTCTCATGATCGGGCACGATTCCACAATACACATCACTCATATTATTATGGCACATTTAACCTTGCGACTACCGAAGTACAGACTCAAGTAAAAAACAATAGGTGTGCGAACGCCGGTGTTGCTCGGGGCGTAATGAACTAATATTGTTCTCAGCTTGCGGAACTTGATAGCCCAGTAGACTTACGAGTTGTAGGTTCCGAGTTCAAACCCAGCAAGGTGCATAACATGGTGAAATTTATTTCATCACCACTGCTTTCATAACGGTGAAGAAGAAAAAAATAAAAAAAAACATGTCCCATAACCAGAAATTTGAAGTCGTGTGACATCCATTAACCCACACTGGGCCTGCGTGGTACGTTGTGGACATACATTAAAAAATATGTGCCTAAAGAGAATTCATAGGTTAGGCTGCTAAAGATTTTATAATAACAGATCTGTGTTTGTAAATAAAATACCCACCCCACAATTTCGCGACCAACCCTTAAGCCCAACATAATAACAAGAAAATAAATAATAACAAGCTCCTATTTGTTATTAATCTCGGTTGTAAGGCAGCGGACAGACAGCGATATTACGCCGTATTAAGTAAGTTGTTCTAGTAAATCTTCCCGCTATGGTACGGGCTTAGAGTTTTACTGTCTTGTCTTATACCGTCTTGTCTTATACTGTCTTGCCTTATACCGCTGTACCGAGGGCATGTCAGACGGTATGCACTCGGCTTTATAACTCAGTTTAACTGGCTGGAGAAAAATAAAACTTGTAATTAGTTGTGTACTTTGGATTGGCGGAGAAGAAAATGGATTTATTATGGCTTTTTTTAAAGACTTTATTTTATCGTCAATTGACTGATTAGCGGATTCATATAGAGTAGCAGATAGTATAAGCAGATTTTATAGTAAGTAACAAGTAACTAATTTATGAGCCTTACTAATTTCCAGTTTAAAAAAAAGGAAATTAGGTAGTTTCTTTAGCTGAGCGAGTTCAATAACCTTTAGGTAGTTAGTAGTAAGCAACGACCGCCTACAGGTCATTGGACATGTTCAGCTTAATATCGTACATGTATGCATATATTTATTCGAGTTTTAGAAAAAAAAGTACTTACTTAAACTTTATTTTTCTAAATCGATAGTGTTTCATATACCTACCGGATCAACCGTCCACGGGATTAAATCTATCAAAATTTAGGAGCGTGTGTAATTCGGTGCGGGATTCAAACACGCGACACGCAGTGCGGCAGCCAATCGTTCAACCACTACGCAACCTTATGTTCTATAAAGAAGACCATCTCGTCATTCTTACTCAAAAGTATACGTGTAATTTTTTTAAAACCTATTTGCAAAATAATATCAATTATCAATCACCATCATCAATCGATCGATTTTCAATCTAAAAATGATTACACGACAGTTGCTATAGGATGGTGCTAGTGACAGCTGTCAGATTCATACAATGTAGCTACCTATCCTTTTCTATCATCTTAAAGATGCATAGGTATTTTCGTCCTGCTGTCATCATACCCAAGCTATGTAAAAACGACCTTAGATCCTCTATCTGGGTCTGTGGAAGGCGAGCTGACAATTGCTCATTTTTGCCTGCACTCGCAACGTACGTAAACGAAAATTTCAATGGTTCGGTTGGCGCCGCGCCGCAGGAATTCAAGCGATTTTTTTTTTAATGATCAGCCAGAAATTACCTCGTTAGTGTTTATTGATTCTAACTCTTTTCCACGTCTATTGATGTGGAAAAGAGTTAGAAAAGAGTTGCTTCGGATTAGTAAACTTTCGGGAGAGTGTTATTCGAGGTAACTTTTTTCGGTATCACGTAACACACTTTTTTTTTGGGTAGGTAAAAATCGTCGAATGATGAAAATTAAATCTCTTACTCACTAAAAAACCAACCCCATTCCTTCCTTGCCTTATTCCCAGGCCCTGGTGTTACGCTTTCGCATCATCCCTTGGCCCAGGAGGCCTCGACCCTGTAGGGCTCCTACAGTTTGCTGACAACTCCTCGAGGCGCGCGGGAACAATGCGCTCCGTCGACGACTTGGGCTCGGTCTGGACTGTTAACAGACGACTGGACGGCGAGCTAACCATTGCTCACCGTCCGCAAGCCAGTGTCTACTTGCGACACTGCGCGACGTAACACACTTAGTTCTGAGTGGACTTGTCCAGTCACTACCTAAGTAATTAGCGTCAGTTAGGTCCAAAGAGAACGTTTCTTCACTAGGAAACCAGCCAACCAAGAACTAACTAGACACAATATAATAAATAGCGTTATTACACCGAGTCGTAATCCACGGTTAACTAACATAAATGCCCGGCTCGGCTGGCAGGCAGTTTGTTTAGATTAAAACTTAATGCCCCACTGATATTAACATGACGACAAAGTTATTTATTTTTTTCTTTACTTTCTTTGAAAATTATGAGGCTTGGTTAGAAGTTATGATCTGTGTACTTTGACAGTTTAGTAATTACCTACTATAAGGGAATACGCATTAGTATCACTATCAGAATACCACAAATCTATGATCAGTGTCATCACAGTCGCAAACCAAGTCAATGATAGACAAGGACAGAGACAATTGCCGGCGGCTGCTAAGAATTCAATTCGCTCACAATGAGCCTCTTTGGAAGGTATTTAAGTAGTAAATTATTCGATAATGTTCAACATACCTGTTTTTTATTTTTTTGAGTCCGCTCTGGATGGTACGAGTGTCAGACTTATACTAACAAAAGTCAATGATTTTATGTTGCTCTTTGCGTTCTAGAGTCATGATAATTCTTTAGAACATTGTTGCTGCTAGGTGAAGGAAAACATCGTGATGAAACCAGCATGTCCTAGAACCAAAATTCGAAGACATGTGACATCCACCAACCAGCACTCGGCCCGCGTGGTGGATTATGGCTCTTTCTCTCTTCTAGAGAGGAGGCCTGTGTCCCAGCAGTGGGAACATTAAAAAGGCTAATGATCATTCTTGCTTCTCGTCTTCTACCTGCCTGAAGCTGCTATGTCATCGGCGTATAACCTTCCAAGTACCGTAATTAGAGACTTAATAGAAATACAATAGATGTGCGAACGCCGAAGTGCCATTTAACTCTTGAGTTAAAGTGACCTAACCTGCTGGACTGGTCAATATTCTAGAATGAACAGAATAAACAATAAACAAACTACGAGCAATGCTTGAAGCAACCTATGGTCAGTTTATTGCCTTTAGCTGCCTATTGGCTTATTAAAATTAAAGGCTATATCTATGAAAAACTGCTTTTAGCGAATAACACCGCCCATTGTTCATCATCATCATCATCATTTCAGCAGAAAGACGTCCACTGCTAGACATAGGTCTCCCCCAATTGTCGCCATAATTAAAGGTCCTGTGCATCTCGCATCCATCGGATACCCGCTATCCTTGCCAGGTCATCGGTCCATCTTGGTGGAGGTCTTCCAACACTGCGTCTTCGCGTACGCGATCGCCACTTCAGAACTGTTCGACCCCAACGGCCACCGCAGCAACGTGCCCTAGCCATTGCTACCTACTTAAGTTTGACTATTCTTTGGGCTATGTAGGCAACCTTGATTTTCCTTTAGATATCTTCACCGCCCATTTTAGCAACAATAGAAAGCTGCTTTACTCCTGAGTGACATGGGCTATATTTTATGTACGCACTAATAATTCCATACATTAAACTACATACAGGATCCCAAACAATTCCTTAATAATTCGTTCGGGATTATTTCACAATTAATTTATACATCACTGATTTCCCCACTGATTGATCCATGAAAATAATGCCGTCAGCATCAACGGCAGAAAGCCTGAATGACTTGGATTAATTTGAAAATGCTTTTGTATCTGTACTCTATTGTACTTCATTTAATGAGTTTCGATTCCTACTGAAATATTAATCTGCGTATTTACGCAGGTTAATTAGGTATTTATATTCGACATGTGTAGGCATTTTATAGACAAGATATTTAATAAAATTGACAATATAGTAACCTACAATTAGAATGATTAATTTATTGGCAAAATAAAAAAAACGCCTGAAACATTGATTATAGCAATACACACCGAGACATAAGTATGACTTCGAAAACATAATATTTTACACCTCGATTCATAATTAAAAAAGTTACATTATCAAAGTAAATAAGTGCTTTAAGTAAATACTGATCATTAGTACTTTACGAACTCGAAAATTTTGTTAATGAGTTCGAAATAATTAAGAAGGTACTCAAACGCGAATACGCTAAAGAATGGATAAGAATCTCGGAGGAGTGTGCACGATCAAAGAATGATTCCACGAACGAACTTTAAATCTCTCTAATTGGAATAATCCGTCTCGCCCTATGTTCGAACGTTCTAGCCGAGCGGCATTCCTGCAGTCGAGAGCCAAGACATTCATATCAGCACAAGAAGTGTGCTTCATATTTTCAAGTATTTATTTTACTTGTAAGAGCTTTCTTAGAATAACTTTGACTCGAAGACTGTTAGAACACCAGTTTTGTAATTAACAGCGCCTAGCAAAAATATTATAGCATCAACTGCATATACCTAGTTTTTAAACTATGAAATAAAGTACAGGCTCTTAGTCGGTATCCGGACTAAATACAATATGCATTGTTAGCGAAGCCTTCGGAATAAAAATTAGACTTGTCCTCTATGAATCATATTTATATGCATATTTATATGAAAACTTAGTCGTATCATGTCAACATTTTCAACACTTTTTTTTTCCGTTTCATATAACTGCCGGACAGTTTATGAGAACTCTCATTCTAGCTCTAAATCAAGTAGCTACAAATACCACGACTAAACTACAAAGTTCTGGTCTCAGAGCAAAGTTTTGGAAGTCTCGCCTTGCACCAACTAGTGTAGTACAGCCTAATATTGTGCGAAGCCCCGAAACAGTCGGTCATTCACCACAAAGATCGAAGTGTTGACAAAGATGTCTGTAGATACTGGCGATTACACCAAGACTTGCAACTTTGACAGGTGATTTGGGTCCCGACGACCGCTTCCGTCGAAGCTTCGGAGATAACTATTGACACATGTTTCGTTCCACAATGGTTTAGAGGGTGCCCAGTGTACCTTGGTACTTAGTAGTGGTGTTGCTTGCACTGGCAAATGTCAACAAGATATGTACTAGATTACTGTTTCAAAAACGGCCACAATTTTTTGTGGTGATATTTGAAGCCAATAAAAAATAGAATAAGAACCACTGTTATTAATATTTTATTTCAAATCTTATTACTTACGGATTGGGGTTCTATTTTTGAATAAATATTTCTATTTTCGAACACATATTTTTAAAAGGTGGTTTGATTATCGAATGTTTTTTTTTTTTTTTAATTTTCATAGGTACTATCTAGTCATAGGTCTTGAATATAAATATAAGGCAACGTTTTTATAGTTTGTTTATGATTTAAGGTTTATAATTATCAGTTAATGTTTTACTTGTTGCTACTTATAACTTCTGTCTAGAAGAAATATAAATGTAGAAATTCTGGGCCAATTATGTATGCGTTATGACTTTGTTCTTAATCCTTGATCTGGCACATTAATTATCGAAGGCCTTAAGCTTGAGTTTATTTTTTGACCGCCTGCTAGAATACTCTGAGCAATTAACAAACTGACGATAAACTGTAAGATACTATGACCAGGCGTTTGATTGGAAATTCTCTTTTGAGATAAATGCAGCAACTATTGCTTTGTGCGTAAATATAGGCAGAGATAAGCCAAGTATAGTGTAATGTTCTGTGGTGCAAGTTTTAATTATTGTATAACTGAACATTGGTACGGTATTTTTATTACCATCATTGTATTTCGATAAAGCAAAACGATCAGCTATCGTTAATTGTATTATGTTTTGTACTTTTATGATGTATGATAAAATAATTGCAATGAACTTCATTATGAACTCTGCGTAACAGCTGTTTTAGAGCTTTGAACACAATATTTTTTTTATCATCACCATTATCATCCACCTTTTTAATATTTCCACCACTGGGACACAGATCTCATCTCTAGGAAAGGGAATGGTATATTTTTAACTAGAAAAACCGTAACCAGTGCAGATATACGTAAATAAGTAAGGTAATAAGGTATTTCCTGTTGTTGTCAGCAAATAGAGAAGCCCAAATGCAGGGCCGAAGCCTACTGGGGCGCTGGTCCGGCTTCTGAAGGGAAGGTCCAACCCTGGTATGAAGGCTAAGAAGGAATGGTGTGGGTCGTTTAGTCAGTATGAGTTTGACACTGTTTTCCGCTCCGCCTATAGGAGGGATTCCATTACATGATTTTTCCCACCATAAAAAAGGTATGTCCTGTTAATAGATAGTCGAAAATGGAAAATACACATAAATAAAAGAACAACATCTTTTCATATTATATTCAATTAAATTTTCGTTTATATAATTGAATCGAATAAACATTTAGCCAATATTTTCTTTACCTAAGCGGTACTGCTTCAATTGTTCGTGTGAGCCTAGTGACATAGTTTTACAATAAAACTTATGTTTAACATTAATAAAATATTTACAATATTTGGAAATTTCATCACAGCTTCACGAAAACAAGCATAACAACAAAACAAACTGTCATATTACAACTATGATGCGTCTAAAACTATAAAACAAGGGAGTGATGAAACAGCCTCAATCGATAAATGCGTGAATACTGTAATACAAACTGTTTTGTGGAACGATTTACTGGGCAGAGCGGCTTTATGGAACTATCAAATACCCCGCACATAAACCTTTACAAAACGAGCTCAAATCATCAGCGCTTATAATACCTACGCAGCAAACAAGTTGAACCATTTGCTATGCTCACGCGCTTCGATCGAAACCCAAAAATCTGTTAAAGTACCCGAAAAATAACTTGAACTAAAATGACCGTTATTGCTATGGTTACACCCAGCCTCTCTGTGTCCCGCACTTCGATTAAGCCCAAAAATCTGATAATATTTTAGTTCAAATTACATGTCGCGTACGCGTATTGTACCTCTCCACTTTATACTCAAAATACAGTACCTAATCAGCGCAATAAGAATATTGCCACCATTTCTATCCTACCTACAACCTAAACGCTCTGCCCAGCATAACGAGAAAGTAATCGATATCAGTAATTACATGAAAACTACAACACTAATCGATCTTTGGATTGAGGAAGCATTAACATCTATAACAAAAGAGTACATAATAAGGAATGTGCGTACCATTCGGCCATCGAACCAACCGAACACCGACCTATACAATCAGAAATATCGATTCCAGTATACTATGTGCAATATAATATCATTATTTCTATGACTCAATACTAATTATACAAATAATGTACATAATTAGAATAACATTGAATACCATTCTATACTTCGACCTCGCTATTATAATTTAAGTGGAACTTTTAATGAGACAATCCATTAATTTATATTCTAACAACAAATTTATACAACTACTGTAAAATTTAATAAATAAAAAACCGAGTTTTGAGTTACTTATTTACACACATACTACTAGAAATATTGAGATTCCTTCACAAAAAATTGTAACATATGTCCTTTGATAGTAATTTTGTACCTACGCTATGTACATAATAAACAATACGATGTGATCGCTCTATCAGATAGCTTGATATACTACTTTAAACTTATAATGATATCGCTTTCAAATATTTCTAGTCTACCGTAAGCAAAACTATGATCGTTAATATCTACACAGTTACTAATAAAGTCCTGAATAATACGAACTGTTTAAAGTAAGGATGACGAACATTTCGTCATCTTAATACTAACATGGCACTGCACCATTAAACGATTCGATATCAGTCTTTCGTGTACATGCCGCGACGCCACAAACACAAAATCTCTCACATTTTACTAACATTGAGCGCAGTTATCTCACACCAGTTTCCTTTCTGCCATAGCGTGGGGGTGTCCCGGGTGAGAGTAGTGCCCGGGAGACGACGGTTCGTATAATGACATCTTCAATCTCTTGCACTTCGCTCGTCGGTTCTTGAACCAAAATTGCACGTTCTTCGACTCCAGCCTCGGAAACTTCTGCCTGTAAGGCATTCTGTTCAACTCCTCAGTGTACTTAAGTATCAGGTTGTGCGAGGGGTGCGTGTTCATTGAGAACCATTGTTCTAGTACTGGGACCTCCGACACGGGGTCAATGAAGGTTCGGTTGCGCTTGCGTCGCTCGTCCGAAGCTCCTGCGAGGGCCAGGTTGAGGCCGCTAGCGCCTTCCCCGGGGACTGCCCCGACGCCGGGAAAGCCGCTCATGTATTGACTCATGTACATGATGCCGTGGCCGAACATTGGGTGGTTAGGCACCATGGGGAAGGGAAGACGGTCTAGGTGCGGGGACGATGGCCTGTAATGCCTCTCTTGAATCACATCTTCATCAGAGCCATCATGGTCATCCCCAATACCGTTTTCATCCTCGTTGTTGTTGTTATTGCTGTTGTTGTTGTGCGAACTGTCGCTGTTCTTAGCCGGGGAGCGTTGCGGCGAGTTTGTGTTGTCTGGCTTGCTCAAATCTCTTGGCTCTTGCTTTATATCATGTACCTGTGACAATAACAATGTATTAGTTAAATTGTTTAACAAGACATTGGTTGCATTAACTATTGGCCTTATACAAATCTAATCATGATAGAAATCGTTACTTATGATTATATTTAAGGCTAAATAGTTGCGTTTAATGGTTAAAACCTCACCTTAATAATATCTGGTGGCTTTGGTGACTCCTCGGGCCTGTCATCCGTATCATGATCATTATTCTTCTTAGTTGTGATCAAAGAGAGCGGCGCATCAGGACTCTCAGGCCTGTCATCAGGATGTATGTCACCTCCATCATCTTCTAAGTCTGAACCTCCATTGGATAAGTTATCTTCAGACATCACTGACATCGGGTATCGTCCCGGACTGCCTGATAGAATAGGACTCTTCATTGAGTTGTGATCTTGAGAACCGTAAGTATCACTGCCAGCCATTAATGACCCATTTGTAGGACTATGACTCCTGCTATTAAACCCATTCACTCCGAGATGGCAGCTGAGTCCGCCGATATTCCGAAGCTCAGCGCGCTTCTGTGCAGCACGCGCGTTCTTGAACCAGTAAACAACGTTGTTGACATCGAGAGGCTTGCGTCCTCGCCTCGATTCTAAGTTATTTAACTCTCGCACATACTGTTGTATTTGCTGTCTGCTTGGATGTTGATTCTCAGAAAACCAACGCTGTAGTTTGGGCAGCTCTAGTTCAGGATCAAAACTTGTCCTCATTCTAGTCTTTTGAGTAGGATATTGACTCTGAACAGTTTGTAACGCCGGATGCAAGTGATCAGGTATCGTGTTCAGGGTAGGTGAACGAGTTTTAGGTCCAGGCGATGGGTATCGCCGAGGGCTGAATGGCGGCGGTCGTGGTGACACTTGAGCACTCCACCAAGATTCAAATTTACGACGCATTTCTTCAGAAGGCTCATGGAAGTTGTGCGGTCCTGGAGTACGGTCCTGGCCACGACAAATCTGAGCTAATGTTACCTGTAACAAGAAGAAGCACTTTAAAAGGGAGGTCACCAAACGTAACTCGAACAGTAAATAAAACAACAAGATACCGCAAACAATTTTAGACGGTTTTAAAGAGGTCAGTCTAACCAGCAACAGATACAGAGATAATTGTTTGAATAAACACGGAGTATTGTTTCACAGAACATCGCCATTAGATTATGAAAATATTAGGTCGACTGTTAATGCATGTGTCATGCGCGCGGCCGCTTCTGACGCGAGGTGTTGACTCGGTGGTTAGTGCGCATCAGTCCGCGAGCCGACGAAACTTCAATCATGGTCTGCTCTAAAACAATGAGCGGGAAGGGCGTCTCAACAATTAGCATCCACCCACTACGCCCTCCACTAGCGCCGGTACCTAAGTGCTCGGCATCGTTACCGCACCGCCTGCGCTAAACAAAGCACCCGAAATGCCTCAAGCCGTTCCGACGCCGCTGTTTGAGCATCAAATCAACCGTGTGACTGGAATGATTCCAATGCGATGTTTAAATTTCACAACTATTTGTCTAACGCGATAACAGGAGTGCATGTTTAGATAGGTATTAATCGCACAGCAAGTAGTCAATCATAAAGAACTTGTCAGATTATAGCTCCGGCGCGCAGTTTACCCAGCTTGACAGTTATGCAAGTGAGATCTGCTCGTATCGCTAGATTACATAGAACAATGCCGGTGATTACGTCGTCAAGCGAGTTGTCAGGCGCAGGCTGCTCCGGACTGTTGCTAAATCAGACGTTAAATTAACTGTAAGTATTACACATCGAGATTGTGCCTATAAATCATGTCAGAGGTATTAGCGCGCGCTCGAGTGATACGTTAATCCGCTTCTTTGTTTTATATTTTTAAATAGTGAGGCCATATTTGCTTTCAGATATTGTCTGTTTCAGCTTCGTGGAAGATTTACGAGAGCTGGCGCCTGCGCGTGATAACTCGCGTCACGTGTAATCCGCCTAAGTACGTAATTCGGTGTGTGATTGCGAACATTTCTTGATATACTCGTAGTTAAAAGGACAACTTTGAACACAATAGGCTTAGTGTTATCTTATATTATTTTCGTTGTGTGTACATACGCTACTTACGCACGCTTGAAGGAGTGATTAAATTGTAACCCGTTACAAAGAACCTTGAAATTTCAAAGAGATTTCGAAATTAAGTAAGAAAGTAGTCTTAAAGAAGATTTATGGTTTAAAATTGATCCTGCATCGAGGTGGCACTCGGGGAACCCCTTCGATAAAATATGCGCGGAGCGTCCAAAAGTTTGCTCCGAGTTAAAATCGAAGTGGCGCAAATTGGCGTGAGATAAATTACCATAATATCATAGAGCCGAGTTCATCTGGCGTTTAGCTAACAGTTTCAAGTTCGACGTGCTTGATTATCTTGCCTGTTTCAAGTTCCTTTGCTTCATTTGCGCGAACTTCGACTCGAATTTACAACTTCAATTTGTTTGTAGCTGTCTATTAGACCGTTGGATCTTCATTTGTCTTCTTCAAGATATTACAAAACATTGAAAATGATGTAACTGAACCGTGTCACTACACGATGTCACTACAAACTCGAAATTGAAATATCCGTGAGCCGGTTACGGCGGGAGGGCGCGTGGAGCGCTAACCTCGCGTTTAATAAGATTATAAAGCATTATTTTATGGTATTAATAAGATCAAAAGCGTTCGTACATCTAAAACTCCTTTTAACCCTCTTTCGGTGTGGCTCAAGTTGGCAAGACGAGGGCATCCCCCCTCCCTAACCCGTTCGCTATAAGGTGGATATTTAGAAAATATAATAAGGCCTTGCTCGGCGCGGATGAGACGTAGATTCAATTAAATTTATTATGTATGGAGATCTTACGTATGAGGCAGGTGCTCATCGCGCAAATTGTTCTCTATCACGAGAGAGCTTTAAATCTCTTTAGAACTTACTGAGTTGCTGAAATGTGTTAACGTTCTCTTAATAATCTCGTCTGAATGTTCTTATTCACATAGTCTATGAATGCTAACATCGTATCATACGTTAGTCTTAAAAACTGTATTGTAAAATAGAATTTAGATATAAAATCTTGTTTTTATTTTTTCTAGTGCAAGTTATTGTGATAATGAAAAAAAAAGCACTAATAAAGCCATGAAAATGAAATGATTTAAAACAGTCAATAGCGATGCAGAGGAATATTTTGATGCCATAGTTAAATCGAGTTTGGTGTTTATTAGCACATAATATTATATTCTAAAGGCATATATTTTTAAATTATTTTCCTATATATTTTACACGTTTTTAAATTATTTATCGAATCGTATCAAGAAGTAATGCCTTCTATATCCCTTGATCCAACCGCGCAACCAATGCTTCGACAGATGGTTGTCAAAGCTTTTGCCCATCATGCCATTGGCGGCCACAACAATCGGCACAATCACAGCCAAGTCCAAATTCTACATGCTAACAACCTCAAGTGCTAAGTAGTCATATTATTTAATATCAATATATCTCAAAAACTTGAGGTCCTGGACCATTGGAAGTACGAGGAGCTAAAACCTACTTGCAGAGGTCCTATAGGTAGATAGACTTTTAACGGAACTTGATGCTAACCGACGATTGTCTCTGTAGGCGCAATACTAGTGCATCTGCTATGGTTTTTTTTATGGTAGGTGAAAATCATCCAATGACGAAACCCGCTCTTGGGCGGAGCGGGAGACCAGTGTCAGACTCTTACTGACTAAAAAACCTACCCCGTACCTTCCTTGCCTTATTCCCGGAGTCGAGGTAACAGTTTTCCACCACCCTCTAGACTCCAGGAGGCTTCCACCCTGAAGGGCCCCTGCAGTTTGCTGACAACTCCTTGAGGCGCGCGGGAACGACTTGGACTCGGTCTTACCAGACGACCGGACGGCGAGCTACCCATTGCTCACCGTCTGCGAGCCAGTGTCTACGGTGGCCGGATATCGGCAGGATCGCGGCGGCGACGGCTGCGGCGATTACGCCGTTGCCTTTGCCTTATGCGGTCGGCCTCCTCCTTTACGAGCATTACTGCTTCGCAGAAGGAGGCGGCCGCCTGCCATTCCTCTTCGCTGCGGACCATGGCCTGAACCAGGGCCCGGCGCGAGAGGTCGCCGCCGCCGATAGTGCATCTGCTATGGTGACATATGGAAAACAACGTAAAGGACTCTGCAAAAGGGTAGAAACCTACTGGGGCTTAATGCCTCTTTTAAAAGGAAGGCTTGGCCCCAGTGCGATGGGCAAAGAAGGAATGGGGTGGGTTTGTAGTCATTAAGAATCTGACACTATTTCCCGCACCGCCCAAGAGCGGGGTCTGTCATGAGATGATTTATGTTCACCATAAAAAAAACATTTGGAAATCAAAGACAATAGGGCTCTGGTTTTTGAAGTCTTAAGTAAACTGATTTATTAGAGACTACGTTAAAACTATGGCCCCTGTCCAAAAAATGTTATTAAACTCTTGAGCTCCAAGCGAACACCAGCGTTTATACACCTATTGTACTTCTATTATGTCTCTAAATATGGTACTCGAAAATTCATTCCATCGATTCCATCCATCGGTAAAAACGCTTGGGGCGTTATTTGTTATTATTATTGAGTATTAAATAAATCAATGACCTACAGCTTTTCCCAAACAACATTTCCTTACATTCAAAACATGACATCAAAATTTCTATGATCCTCTTCATTGTGAGAACTCAAGCCGCGAACATGAAAACAAATGCTTCCTAATTCTTCCCCCGAGCGATGATCCCTATTAGCGAGGTCTTAGCAGTCACCTCGCAATTATAAAGACCAAATTGTAGAACGCTCGCCTACTTAACGAAGAGTTTTGATAATCTGTCTTCGTCTTTCATCCTGTTCTTAATAAGGCCCGTCGATATCGAGTGATTTGATAATATTTTTGTTTGATTTGGAGATGAAAGCTTTTGGCAGGCGCAGGTTGTGCTGATTAGGGTATTTTTATCTTTATTTGTTGTTATGTAAGACATTTTTTATTGTATTAGCTTCCTTAAAGATTTGTTGATCCCTCTTAACAAATGTCACAGTAAGGATACTATAGAAATTGTATTAAAATGTTGAGCATCATAAGGTTTGTTTTCACTTGCTCCTTAAAAATACGGATTAAGTAAAAGGCTAAAATTTTGAGAAGAACCAGACGAATGGTAGTCAGGCGCGTCCAAGGAGTTCCGTAGCGACCGTAATAAAAAAAAATAAAAAAATCGCGATTGTTTTATAGGATCCCCACTCACATATTTATTTTATTCAGTTTTTTGTCTAGCAGAAACAGCAATACAACATTTGTGAAAATTTCAATTGCTTAGCTGTAACGGTTCATGAGATACAGCTTGGTGATAGACAGTAGAATAGCGGAGTGTTGACATTAGAGCCCTGTCTTTACACTTTAGTTACGGAACCTTAAAAATTGACAGTTTGAATACGAGATATGTTTAAAAAAATTGCTTGATAATTACCGACTCGCTATTTACTTTCTATTTACAGAGATAAACCAACGACTTATTCTTAATTCACCGTATTTAATAATTTACAAAAAAAAAAAAACTGAAAATCCGCTAATAAGCTAAAAAAAACCTGATACAAAATTGCCCTCATTGACCAAAATTACGAATCTTAAGCAAATAACCGCTCAATCTTTAATGAAATCAATAAAACAAACAAAACCTACTAGGATAAACGTTTTCAACTGAAAGCGCGAATTGCAAAGCGGGCTTAAAATATGGAAAACAATGAGTTTCCACGTTAATAAGGGGTAAGAGGGGGCAAGGGGTAAATTGGTAAAGGTTTCGTTTAGGCCATTGTTCGTGGGGTAAATCAAGGACATGGCGTGGCGCTGTGAACGTTGGTTTAGTTCGGTGTAGCGTGTACTCATTGTCACCCATCGGGATGATGTTAACGCCTCAATCGGTTGATGTAATTTGGTTTGACAGATGTTTTTGGATTCTCTGCTGGGTGTACGTGCTATTCGGATTATGACGACTGTTTGCAGAGCATTTTTTTTTTAAATTAGTGTTGTGTTTGTAAAACGGAAGATGCTTTTTTGTTGTTTTTGATAGTACGGTGTTTTGTAACGTAGGTATTAAAAGAGAGACGATTTTAAGTTCAGTTCTATGATGTTAAAATCACGATCATCTGATTACTAAATGAAATTTGATGTTCAAAATCTATCAACAAACTCCATTTGAACGTATAACGAAACTTAGTTCTTTCATGAACAAAAACTAGCTCCATTCTATATCCTCTTTATTTTACACCTTTTTTGCTATTTTGTTTGGTCAACCATGTTTTTTAATTCCATATTCAATTCTTTGTAAACCGTCATTATAGACATAATAGAAAAACAATAAGTGTATGAACGCCGGCGTTCGAGGGCGACTTGAGTTGAGAGAACTACGTTCTGGTATGGTGGTCGATAGGTTTATTTTGTTTTTTTTTTTTTTATTTAATAGTAATGTACAAAGGACATCCCCCCTTTTTATTTGTAAGTTCTTGTTAGTTGAAAGTTCTTACAGGCCATCCAAAGGTTGTCTGGTAGAAATCGCTGTCAGTGTCAAGACGGCTATTGTACCCAAAGTTGTGTAAATATTTTGATGTACAAAAAAGTTCATTCTATTTAAATTACTTGTTTTTCTTTTCTTTGTATCTTTGCAGGTTAGACTGATAGTAACTACCAGCTACATCTAATCAAAAACATGAACCTGTTTTTGGAGCAGTTGGGTAAAAAGTAACCTGTTTTTCTTACATTAAATACCAACTCTCTGACTCATAGGTACATAATGTATAGACATGTGACATCCACTACCCGCTCTGAGTCCGCGTGGCTTATTCCGTTTACGGCTTATTCCGACGCGTAGAGAAGAGGCCTGAGTCCCAACAATGGGAAGACTAAAAGGCTGATGCTCTGCTATGCTACTAACCTCGTCCAAAGGGCACCCCGTGGACATGAGCAAAGGCCTGCTTTGCACTAGAAGGAGTCGCAGCAATTTATCCTTGATATCTTGTAGCGGTGTAGGTCGTGGTCTCAGCAGCTGGATCCTGAGGGTCGCCACGGTTGTCAGCTCTCCTAAGACCTCACCGACTGTGGCTAGAGGACCATCGGAGATCCTCTCAAATGATAATGGCTTCCAGTTGTTTATTACTACGGAACCTGGTGACAAGGAAATGAAAGGGATTAAAAAATTGACTTTCACATACTATTAACCCTTGGCCAATTTATTTAAGGTTATAGGGTGTGGTCAAATATGTTTTATTTCATAATATATAATTGAAGGTTGTACATGCAATCTCTAAATCGCTTTTTTCCAACTCTCATTATGCATTTCTATAGAAAAAAGTAAAGTTGTCATCTTCTTGTCTTTTCTTATGTACTAGCGACCCGCCCCAGCTTCGCACGGGTGCAATGCTGATATTAAATGTTACTCTTACTTATTGTACACTCTATCTATTAAAAAAACCGCATCAAAATCCGTTAAGTAGTTTTAAAGATTTAAGCATACATAGGGACAAGAAGCGACTTTGTTTTATTTATACTATGTAATGATGTAGACATTTTTTTTAATAATTTAAATTTCATACCTTTAGCTGAAGCAGCCAGCTCGTGGGGATATCCGAGTCGCATCATGGCAGCAGGCACCAGCTCGTGGAAGGCGGTGGCTGCAGGGATGATGACGTAGCTGTCTGTCTCCACAACCGCCCGGCGTCGCCATGCGCCTTCCTCAAGCGAGGCAACTGCCTCCACCACACAGTGCACCGGCAGAGTTTTACCTAGGACAAGAGAAAGGATTGGTCAGATTTTGTAGGTATTAACTCAATTCTTAAACAGTTTCTATTTGTACCTTTATTTTTTGTTGTATACCAAGGCTGAAAGTTATAAATAGTCTAAAGCTAAGTTCTCATTGGTCACAATAATAGGTACAATTCTCCACAGCCAATCGCTTGACTTCCTCTAGACTGATATTTATTTGTGGAACTCATTGTACCGTTCTAATGCATGTTGCGCCTTGTTTACCTTACAACTTTTAAATTAAATTATTGGTTAAGAATAATATTTCAGTAATTATCAAATACCTATACATTTATATAGGTATTTATACAAAGCGGTGCTTCTTTAACCTAAACGATGCAACCATGAGATATAGGTACAGTGTTAGTTTTATTAACTTGTTTTTTGCAGTCTTAAGTTTTAGAACTACTTTGTATATCTATGTGTGTAAATGAAACATTTTCTCTTTTTTTCTATACCTTTGGTAAAAATATAATTACAAACATAATCTTTCTGAAGTCTGAACATCTACCGAACTGCTACAAAAAACGTTCCTAATGGAAAAATCTTTTCCAAGACGAGGTTCCTCTAAAAAATCAGCTACTTAGTATTTCTTGGACGTCGAAACACTGTCGCTAAGAAAGCGTCTTAATTATTTAGCAACTTTTCAAGCGAGAAAGCAATGCTTTTGACTTGCTCGCGGGTGCGGCAAAAAACCTACTCAAATGTTAAAATAATAATTAATCCTGGTAGGAACGGCCGCCGGCGCCCATCGCTTTGTGCCGCTGCTTTGTTGCGATATTAAATAGTTTTTGCTGCTTCAATGCGCTTTTTTATAGCCATTTAATAGCTCCGCGTTTAATGGAAATCTGTCGTGCTTTTCTTTCATGAGAAAATTTTTCTTCCGAAGAAAATTTGCTGAAAAATTGATGCAGCTCATTTAAAATTACACGCTATCAATTTCCATAGAGGTAAATGATCCGAAAATGTTACCTATATTCAATATTATTACGGCAACACTGATTTAGAGTATCAGTTGAAAACAATAGACGTCTTTGGGAGCACAGTTATTGAATTTACATAATACTGTTCCGGGATTCAGTTCACAAAACATTGAGGGTAGTTAGATTGAAATTATAAATTTCCCGCCGCAATAATTTTTTAATAACAGGGTTGAGGTGCGTTAAGCTGTGTTAGCCTTTGGGTTACGTACTTTTGAATAGAAATTTCAATAGTTTTGGTAATCGCTGAAAGTAAGTTTCAATAGTTTTCGCATGAAACTTGTTCGGGTGATGCGATAGAAAGGGGTTATGCGTTTGGTAATTATGATCCTCTATGGAATGTTGGTATAACTTCATAGTCGTTTCGGTCGAAAGGCGTCCACGGCTGGCTACAAACCTTTCCCAAGTGTCGCCTCAACGACCGGTCGTTTGCGTCTCGCCTCTATCGGATTCCCGCGAGTAGGTCATTGGTCCATTTTCCAACTTGTCTTCCGGTACGCGGTCACTACTCAAAAGCCTTTGAACTATATCGACCATTTAAATCGATACTCGAAAAATCCTAAATTGTGTGATTACCTACTTAACCATTAAACAGTGGTGTATTTCAATTGGGAGACAAGAGCATTTTTTTTGTAAAAGACTGTTTTCATATTCAAATACACACTTCCTAAGATAATCGTATTGCAAATGAGTACACACCTTTTGTCACATTCTAACCAACACATTTCCTTCTTCAATAACAAGGATTTTCCTCTAAAATTTCCTTAAACATTGCACAGCCAACCCTAAAACTTCGGAGGGTAGTTGCAGGTTAGCACCTAGGTAGCGAGTTAATACCAGCTTGGATTAGTAAGGTTTAGTTGTGGCCCGCCCGCCGCCCGAGACGGTCCTCTGGTCAGTTTAAACCCTTACTTTATGAAACTATACACGAGGAATTGAATATTAATTAAATGTGATAGGTGCGACCATATTTCGGGTAGTTCCTTGTTTATCGGGTGTGCAGGTAATTTTGAGATTTTGTTTGTATACCAAGATATTACTATATAGAATCAAAATGCGTTACTTACAAAGACAAATCTTTTCACTTTCTAAACTAAGTATTTATATCCTTATGTTTAAAATTAGACTGATCTACTGAAAATTGATTATAAAGCTACTAGAAAATCGCGGGAAAAGTTACAATCGTATGAAACAAATACACATCACAATGTTCACAACATTGTCAAAACCAAGGGTTGTCTGAAGGGACCCCCGGGGACCTGGAACGAAAAACTTAGCTTAAAGCTTTTATGCATGCCCTAGAGCGGAAAAAGGCATTGAATGATAAAACTTAAAAAAAAAGAAGTGTCACCAAACACTAATGACTTATGACGTCATAAGCGTGTCCCACAAATCTCGGCACACGTGTTATCTCGATTTCGGCATAAAATTAAATCGAATTAGTACCGAGCTCGCCACGCATTGCCACAAAAAAGTAATACTCTTTTATTTCGGCTGGCGTGATTCGCCAATTTATAATTTGACCGTCTTTTTTGAAGTTACGCGGAAAATGTTTAATGATGTTTTGAGAGAAAATAAGAAAGTTATTCGAGATAAGTACAGCACGGCCGTCGGATCTTGGCGAGTCCGAATTTTAACGCTTGAAAACTCTTAAAAAAATAAAGAAAGAAAGGCTCTACCCCTGGTATATATTAGATTCGTCATTGGATGACTTTTACCTACCAAAAAAAAAGTTGCTCAGCCAAGTCGTATTCGACGATTGACCTCTTTCTCAAAGTTAGACCTACCTAACTAAATTGTCATTCCCAGGTAAAATTACCGTTCGAGAGTGAAGAAATAACAAACACACACACACAAACTTTCACGTATACAATATAAGTATGACAAACCAAAACATTACATTACATCCTTATCCAACTTTACAATGATCTTAGCGCAAGAAGTATAAATCAGGGCAAGTTAAGGCACACAACGTCAATTAATCGCTACATATAATAGCAATTAGATGAACATAGAGACGAACCGAGTATCCTAAGAACTAGCACGAACAGAGTATCCTAAGAATGTGCACCAGAGTATCCTAAGAACGTGCTAAGAAACACTCGACGTAATCACGAGCATGCGACTAGTTACCGATTGGAACTGATTAAGAGGACAAGAATAGATGCTCAATTGTTTTATTTTTTTCATCTTAAGTTGCGTTTTCTCGGGTTCATGTCAAAGTTCGATTTTCTTGATGAAACTATTTTATACGTTAGCAACATAAAAACAAGATATCAGTTAATAGATATATATTTTTATAGCAAGCTTTTATAGTGCGTTATATATCCATATATCTAAGACTCGTCAAGTCGAATCATACAAGTCCAAACACGATGTGGTTGAGTTTTTGTTTACAAAGTTCAAGTGCCACCTTCCGGTTCCATCACCAGATCAACTCTACAACATAATAATTCATCTGATTGACACATGCATGTAAAATTTCAGCTCAATCGACTTCCGGTAGGAAATTCCAGTCTCTGAATTTGTTCTCAAGACGTTTATGCGTAGGGTTAGTCAGCTAAGCGGACCCCGGGCACCGAGGTGAAAGCCAAGGTAGCAACCGGGACGGGCGCTAGGTTGATGATGATGATGACGTTTATGCGTAGGGTTAGTACTATGTCCAATGTACCGAATTATGTCATTATGTACTCCTAAGTAATCCAATTTTGTTATTTTACGAATAGACATAATGTGCTAATTTTAATATCATGCTTGTAAAGGATTCTGCTTATTCTAATACAAACATAAAAAAACTATTGTTTTCAAGTATTTTTCCAGCAAAAAATCCATTTGATCTTTGATTATCCAATTCACATCAACGTATTAAATATTTTTGATTTATTATGAGAGGGCAGGTCTTTTTTTATCGAGGTCATCCAATGACATTTCCCGCTTTTGGGTGGACGGATAGGGCAAGTCAGACTTTTACTGACTACCACACATGTTTCTTTCAGTTACCCTTTGCGTACTACAACTACGGGTTTCTTTTCCAGAAATTCCCAGTGGCCCTAGCAGGCACGCGGGTAGGTTTTGGATTTCTGAGTATGACGTAAGTTTGGAGAGGTTTAGAGGGAAAAAAAGGAGGCCATTGCCCAGCTGTGGGACATACAATATGTATGCGTAAATATATTTTATGATATCAAGAACACCGTGTTCATGCACATATAAAAAAATGTGTAGAGTCGGGTTCAATTAAAGTGCAGTTACATTCCAGCAATGCTATAGTGTCCAAAATTAAAAAGAGGATCGATGGCTCAAGACTGATTTAATTTGTAGCATAGAATCTAAAGTATTGAATAAGCTAGTTGAATTTCTATCACAAAGAAATTTTAGACACTTTAGAATTGGTAAAATGCAATTGCACTTTTTACTCCTGAATGTACGTGAAGGTATGCATCTATACATACATATAATATATGTAATTATATGTATCTAACATCAACCTGCATTAGAAAGATAAAACGACTAAAATGGTTTTTTATTTTACCACAATAATTGATTCCAAGTACTCGTCTCCTCTTTAAGGAAAGACCTCACCGACTGGTTGATACTTTGCCTGACCTGACTGACTCGATCTTTGCCCAAAGAATTAACATTGCCAGTCAACGTGGCAATGCTGTCGCTTATTTTCGGATGTCAACGATGTGGAGGAGTACTCCTCCACATCGTTGACATCCGAAAATAAGACGTTTGACGCGAAAGTATTTTATTTTTGTATAGATACATAGTTAAGGTTTAAAAAAAAATAACTGGACATCCCGGCAGACGTTGTCCTGATTAAAAGCAGGAAATATATATTTTGTCAGAAAAAAAATTAGAACCCGATTGCAACTTTGCCTGCCGGTCCAAACGAATTTTCAAACCATCCTTTTTATGGTGGGCAAAAATCATCCAATGACACCTCCCATCCTTGGACGAAGCGGGAGATAGTGTAAAAATTTTGCTGACTAAAAATTCACCCAGTTTCTTCTTTGCCTTATTTTCAGGGCCTTAGTGTTACAATTTTATATTTACCCATAGCCCCAGGATTTTCAAACCATATAGAGACTCATTTAAATATACGCACAAAATCCAAATCCATCAAGTCGAAGAACTACTTTTATGTATCTTTAAAACTACATCATCAAAGTTTAAAATCTTCCTTTGTACAATAACACAATAATTGTTGTAGACTCGCAGCACAGTACATAATACGCGCTGCAAAGCTAAGCCGAGCCAAGACCACTTGAAAAGAGTTCAGTACACAAGACCGGGATGTCGGCTTGTGTAAGTACTGAATTAAAACTTTGTACCAACAGGAATTAGCGCATTCACTGTAGTGTAGTCTAGCCTTAATAATACTACAGAGGAATTATTGGGAAAACATGGAGAGGGTGCGATTTTGTTTTGTTTTTAGATAAACATTTTAAATTTTTGTGGTAGTAGTAAATTATCTCTAGAATCGAGGATGTCTCAAATTTGACCCATTCTTATGGTTTTCCTGCTGTAGTTTTATTATTTGTAGGATCGTAAAATAAACCAAAATATGAGGAATACATAATTAATACATTGTATTCAGTCAACAATTTAATTTATTCATAATCTCTCTCTATTACTGTAGCCAGTTTTGGTCTTTTTATAAATATATAATGACCAAAATTGGCTACAGTAATAACCAATTAGTAGTAGCCAATTTTGGTTATTTTATATTTATAAAAAGACCAAAATTGACATTGATCAACGCTTCCAGTGTTGATGTTTTCCGAAAAAATCCTAAATATGTGTAGAATATTGTTTTCATTTTAGGTTAGAATAAAGAAAAGTCGTTTTCAAAATCCCTTTTATTTTTCCTTTTAGGATATTTTTGGATCATTAAAGTAATATCACACACCAGCTTCTGCCAATAGCTTCGCTCGCGTGAAAGTAAAAAATATATATCTATGTCATTCGAAGATAAAGTAGCATTGAACGGTGAAAGGATTTATTCAATACAAACAAAAATGCAAATCTTTCCTCTTTATAATATATGCTTAGATGTTTAGATACCTAATTTAGAGTACAATAGCGTAGTTACAAAGAGTTTAAATTGAAAATAGGTGCCAAACTATCTGAGTAGATGCTTAGATTTAAGTTTCTTTAAAATTGTTAGTACTATTTTGGTGTACAATAATGTTGATTCTATTCTATAGACCCTTCACTTTAAGACGTGCCACTGAAAAAAGAAAAAAAATTGGTTATGACGTGGCGAAAAAGACCCTAGAATGACCCTAGAACGAAACTTCAGGTTCATTTCAAGAAAGAATAGAATAGTAATCAGGGGCTCAAGGGTGAGGGCTGGTGTAGTATAGCTATTTTAGTAGTAGGTAGCATTAAAAGTAGCAGTGACATTACACCGGAGAAGGGTAGTCAAAACATAATTGTCAAAACGGGTCTTTTATTATTTGACCACTATTATATATATTTTAATTTGTAAACCTAAAGCTTTGACAATAGGATGATTTATAAATTAACCGAATGTTAAGCATATTACGTTGGCGTGCTAGAATTATTTTGCCTTGTGTGGTACACCCCGATTATAACCCCAAAAAAACTTTTTTTTTTCTAAAAATCTCCCATAAAATTACTTACACCGTTTCAACACACTCTTACAAATCCCGTACTCCCAAATCCACCTAATGGTGCATGATGTCACCGCTGTCTGACTGTACTCACCTGTCGCAACGGATCTAAGGGCTTACACAGATATGTTCTGAATCAAATTCAACGCCTTTTGGGAACGCGCACCCTTAACTTGAAAACACGGATATAAACTTACTGGATTAGCGAGAGCGTGGTTTTTTGGAAATTTCGAACGTGGTTGTAACGTCATTTGTTTTTATTAAGTGATAAGGTTATATTTAAGTGAACTTTTTTGCGTTCTTAATGTAAATAAATGTCTTTAAGCCGAAGGTTGTTGGGGTAATTTTTTGTGTTATATGTAAGTGGATTTATAAAGTAAATGGATTTCCCGTAAATAAAAAAAAGATTTATTTTAATGATTAAGATAATAATTTGCGTAAACATTTAATTATGACTAATATATTTTCCATTGATGCTACATTTCTTAAATGTAAAGACTTTTTTTAAGGTTAAATGTCATCAAAGTATTCATCTATCTTCTTCTAGAGCCAGACTTTTATAAACTAAAACCTGCCTTCTGCCTCTCACGTTATAGGGCAACAGTGTGGATATCCTCTCCCTCTAGCTTTCCGCCACCTCTTTTGCTCGCATTACTGTTTGCTTACATACTCTTCGTTCGCAGCAATGTATCCAAACTATATTCATTTGACTTAATTACTTACTAATGGCTCTAACACATGCCAAAATAATTAAAAAACCCTATTCAAATTCTGTTTCTGTAGGATTACCCAGATTTACCTAATGGGCCATCTATAAAAATTAATACGTTACTTAAAATGACGTAATGTTTAGTCATTATGATAACAGTGCAGTTGTTTTTTATCTGTTTAAATTTTGTCACATGATAAAAATATATTTAGTTTAGTTAAATAACGAGTTAGACTAATCCACAGCATTCGCCTCTAACGAACAGAAGAGAACATCTAATCTTTACAAAAATAAAAATCTTGTTTTTGAAGTACTTTTTTTAGTCTCTGTCACCGAATGTATTTTGAAATTTTAAGTCCGTTTACAAATGGTTTGATTATTGTTTTCACGACTGCTAACAGAAGTAAAACGTGATGTTACCAAAGAAGATTTCCATTTGATCCATGACTCAAAAAATCAAAATCAAAATGTTTTTTTTTTCACATAGGCCTACATGGGCACTTATAAAACGTCAGAAGCTAGTGCACTAAAATGGCATGCAAACTAAAATGGCTCATCTAGTTAAGCAACAAAAGTCGCAAAGCATTAACAATGAACCGTGAGCGACGCGTGTACTTACTGCGGAGTTAGCATAAGTATTCCGTTAAAAGTCTCATCCAGTCCCCGCCCTAATAAGAGAGGGTTAATTGACGAGTCTGTTGTAAATGTGTGGATAGCTCGCTTTGTGAATATTGTCAAAATAAATTTTTATTGAACAAGATTCTACGATTTTTTTAATCTATTATAATACGCGGCAAATAACTTGAACAAAAATGGCCGTCGTTGCTTTTGTTGTTATTGATCTGTGAAGGTTAATCGCCATTTTGGTTCAACATATATTCCCGTGAATTGTACCGGCTTTTTGTGCAACGTTTCTTATAGAAAACTGGCCCGTGCCTCGGAAAGCACGTAGAGACGTTAACGGCAATTGGTCCCGGTTGTCATTCGTAGATCTTTAACTGTCGTTACAGGTTGACAGATGATAGAAAGTCTGACCATCAGTCTGTCAAAGACTTCAAAAGTAGAATCAAGTAGGATTGAACCT
Source organism: Mythimna loreyi (assembly GCA_029852875.1). Classification (NCBI taxonomy): domain Eukaryota; kingdom Metazoa; phylum Arthropoda; class Insecta; order Lepidoptera; family Noctuidae; genus Mythimna; species Mythimna loreyi. Next base: position 20,108,144 of record CM056778.1, read on the forward strand.
TTCAATCAAAAAAAGTAATTTTCCAAATCGGTCCACAATTGACTGAGAAATCGGTGAACAAAAAAAAATCATACAGCCGAATATAGAGCCTTCCTTTCGAAGTCGGTTAGCAAAACTTTACCAATCTAAAATTTTCATAGCATATCATTTCAGCCGTTTAACGTTCCCACTGCTGGAAAACAGGCCTCCTCTCTAGGAGAGGGACTCACCACGCGTGCCCAGGCTTAGTGAATGAAATGATCTTTATTTTGCAAGTAGGTTACTACCCTGAGATGAAAAACCGAAACAAACTCAGGGGTCAAAGTCTCTTTTTTATGGACTTTCATATAGTAATTATATGTATTGGTGAAATCACATTTTGTCTGAATTGCAGGTCTTTTGAAGAAAGAACCATACAAATTTGAGTTGACCTGTCCAGTCAGTGCAAGAATTTGTCAGTATTTGCTAAGCTCAACTCTCAGGACTACTAAGGAGCTCAAAGACCTGACGAACAATACCATGGAAAGGAAATTTGGGTATGGCGCCGAAAATACTCAAATTGACATACGCTAAAATTACTGAAAAGATAAGAGAGAAAGACACAAATATCATACGTCTTCAAATTTTTAATTTACATGCCGTTTTCCTCACGGTATTACATCTTTTACCTACATATAAAGGGAGAAACTGACGGACTGACATATCAACGCACAGCCAAAACTACTGGGCCTTGAAGCGTGAAATTTTGCACAAAGCTTCCTTTTATAACGTAGGCGAACACTAAGAAAGGGTTTTTCAAAATTCAGCTCCTAAAGGGATGTAATGGGGGTCTAAAGGTTGTATGAAGAACCCTACTTTCACGCGGACGAAGTCGCTGGCAGAAGGCTAGTTTATTTATACACAGTCACATCTTCACACAATTACGTAACAAACTGCCAGCTAATTGTAATGTCCAGTATTGGATTTGCGTGTTGATCGAAGGCCCATTCGTGAGCGATGATCTATTTAGATAGGATAAGTCTAGCGTGCTGGGCGCCGGATGCTGAAACCTAGCAAATACTGTGTCATGCTATCATTAAGTTCCAGGCTTTGTCTGAGCGACATTTACAACGTAATTATGTGTTCTGTTATGGGGGGAAAGCACGGATGTTTTTATTTATAGTATATAGTGTTTTATTGTTATATAGTGAAACTAGCTGCGGTTTTTCCGGCGTGGTAGTAGAATTATACCAAACCCATCAAACTTATATATATTTTACTAAAGTCGGTCTAGTTGTTACATAGGAGGTCGATAACAAACACTATGATACGAGATATTTATAAATTAGATTTAAAAGACTGCGATTAACATTGTATTCATTCATGAGTTACTTTATTTGATGTTATGAATAAGGTTTACTCATTGTTTCTTTTATTCTAATTTTATTAATCTTAGCCCCTCAGTAGGAAGTACTCCTGCAGATTGGATGCATTTTTAAAACATACACAAGACATCCTAACCCGAAACACCTATTAATTTGTAAGTCACATAAATATTCGCCCCTGAAAGTTGGGTCATATTTACTAAAACGCTACTGAAAAACGTCGAAACCGCTCATGCTCTATTCAATTCGCCCCCAAATCTACCCTCACAATCGAAATTGAATTGTCTAACAAACAGTAACTCAAAAATGAAGTTTAGCAGTTTAATTTTGGGCAGGACAGGATGTGGACTAACACCTTCGGTCGTCTGCTAATCCCTTTACAGTGGCCCCTAAACTTTCACGTGACCGCGGGCAGACGGTCTAATACTGGACTAAACAATGCACATACATCTACCGACTACCTTCTACCAGTCTACCTGAACTAGAAACAGACTTAGAAATGTATTGACTCGACTTGGTTCACTAATATGGATTGATGATTGCCGTCAAGTAGCTTTGAAGTTCATTACAGTAAATAAAATAAATTTTCTCTACTTCAGACTCAATAGTCCATAAATTGTTAGCGTGTAAGGAACAGAAAATGCTTATGTACTGTAATAGTGTTATTAATAACCTATAGTTAATTCCACCCAGTATCTCTGGATGGGGCAATCCGGCCTGTCAGCAATCACTTTTAAGATGCTGCTACGAGTGTTAATAATTCATTCTTATATTTGTAAATTTTGTATAGGAGAGGGTAATTTGTAAATGAAGGCACTTGGCCTAGAGGGCGCAATTTTGGGTAAAGTTTCGTGGCAACTGTAACTTTGAAGATGATAAACTCAACAATTACTGAACAGATTTTCATGTAATTTTCACGAATAAACGAGTAATAATTAAGAAAGTTTAGGTGTATAATAATAAGTAATAATAAAAAATATATACTTTTCATACCCATGCGAAGCCAAGGCGGTTCGCTAGTACCTAATTTTATATTAAGAGACAAAAAAACTAGCAACGTTTTTTTTTTCTCTCGTTTCTTTCAAACGAAAACATAATAAACCATGTTGAGGTCTTATTATAATCCTCGCAGGACACAATTCAGAAACAAACCCGTTAAAATCTTAACGACAAAGCAAATCCGTGCAAGTACTTAGGTCTTAGGTACTTGCATCAGTTCTTAAGTAAGTTAAGCCTGGCTCGGTATCAACTGACCGTCGTGTCTGGGCAGGTAACATGACCTAGGTCTCCGACGCCCTAGGGCTTAGGTCTAAGCCCTGCAACCTTTATTATACTCTACTTTAATACTTAGATTTAACTTTACTACAAGTTCCGGTTTACTGTACCTACTGTAGGTGTTACGTTTAGATGGCGTTAGCTATCTAGAATATGTAACTAAAATGATGGATTCACACCCTTATATTTATTAGATAATTCACATACATTCATTACTTTTTATTATTTTTAGACATTTATTATATATTGGTCTTTAAGTCAAGAGTGAATAGATTACTCCTAGGCAAGTATGCTCCATCGTCGGCTACATCAGACGAAACAGTAGTCAATCGCGAGCCTATCAATAATAAATATAAAATAAATAAATAAATTACAGTCACAAGTTAAGAACTGTAATTTTCCTTAAAAGCATTTAGGTAGTGTTTTTTTTTTTGACGTGACAACGTCTTAAATTAGGTTGCGGCTGGGAGTCACTTATGAAAAAGTGTAACGCTCGGTAACGTTACGATGAGTCACCGAACGAGAGAGAGGCCCGACTGCATGCAATGTTTTAGTAAACAAAATATATTTCTATAGTTAAAATTTGTGCAATTCTTATTTTCATTCAATTCCTTGTTCCTATTGTGCAATTTAATTATATTCATATCAATAAATATTCTACCGAGAAAAAGACGTTGTCACGTAAAATCTTCGCCCGTAAAACCGACTTTACAGGCAACCATTTTTTAAGTAATTAATTATTGTAATTGCAGGCAGCATTGAAATTTACACGCACACAAAAAAAAACTATGGGTACAATCGTTTCTTAACTATTTCATAAAGTCACTCAATTCCATTCCATCACTTAAAATAATTTTTTCTTCAGCTAGTAATCATTAAAAAAAAAACTTGCGAAAAATTGTCTAAAGGGTAAAGGAAAACGCAGCCCCACAGACCAATCCAAAAACTGACTTCACTTAACAATATGAATAAAGATACAAACAAGTACCCGCACACAATACAATAAATAACTGTTATTCCCCACTTTCCCATAGTAAACTTATTCACGATCAACATCAGAATTCAGCCAAGTTAATCAAGTTGTTTTGTAATTCAAGACGTAGCGCGTACAAGCCGACAATGGTGAAGATAACGCTAACAACTGATGGAGGCGCCACACCTGTCATCTTTGATGTTTGTTGCTTTAATTAAGAAACTCATCCCCAGACTCATCCACTTAGATGTCTACGTTAAGTTTGACGACATTATTAATTGATTGCTGTTTTTTGAGCCTTAAGGTCAGTCAAAGAATATATTTTTGGAACTTTTAAAAAGAGAAAAAGAAACTCATCCCCGGATTCATTCCCAAAGATATCTACGTTAAGTTTGATGACAGTTAATTCATTGCTGGTTTTTGAGCTTAATGCTCAAGCCGACAATGGTGAAGATAACGCTAACAACTGATGGAGGCGCCACACCTGTCATCTTTGATGTTTGTTGCTTTAATTAAGAAACTCATCCCCAGATTCATCCACAAAGATATCTACGTTAAGTTTAACGACACTTTATTAATTGATTGCAAGGACAATTTAACTATTATCAAAAAAAAAAATAATTAAACATTTGAAACCCTTGTGATGAGATATTGTTGTTGTTTTAATTAAGAAACTCATCCCCAGATTCATCCACAAAGATATCTACATTAAGTTTGATGACAATTAATTCATTGCTGGTTTTTGAGCATTAATATAATATATAATTCGATGACCATCACACAACGCTTGAAGCAAAGCAACTTTTGAGCATTAATGTTAGTCTGAATCTCGGTCAAGAGTATAGTTTTTAAAAAGAGAGAACCTTTAAAAAGAGAAAAAGAAACTCATCGCCTGTTTCATCCACCTAGATATCTACGCTATGTTTGACAACAATTTATTAATTCATTGTTGGTTTTTGAGCATTAAGTTTAGTCTGAATCTCAATCAAAAGTATATTTTTTGGAACTTTTAAAAAGAGACAAGAAAGTCATCCCCGAACTTTTAAAAAGAGAAAAGAAGCTCATCCTCCGTTCCATCCACTCATATGTCTACGCTAAGTTTAACGACACTTTACATAATTATAATTCATCGCTGGTTTTTAAGCATGAAGGTTAGTAGTCTAAATTTTGATCAAGAATATTTTTCATATCTTTCAAATTTAATGAAAAATATCACCCCCAAATTCATCCTCTCATAACAATGCTATGTTTGACAACATTTTATTCATTACTGTTTTTTAGGATTTAGTAGTCTAAATTTTAATTAAGAATATTTTTTAAACTTTAAAACCTAATGAACGGTCCTGTTCATCTCGCATCCATCGGATACCCTACATCATCGGATACTGGACCGTCAATTATGGCGACAATTGGGGGAGGCCTATGTCCAGCAGTGGACGTCTTTCGGCTGAAATGATGACGATGATGAAAACCTACTTGTGTTACCACTCCTAACATGTTTAATGTGTGCCGTTTCAATTTAGAAATTCATCGCCATATTCATCTACTCGTCGCTGCATTTGACATAATTTTACTGATTTATAGCTAGTTATTGAGCACTAACTTTACTCTTTTAATGTTTATTGCTTTAGACGTCAAATCTGAAAGATCTTTCTCTCAGGTCGACGTTTCGTTTTACACTATTTTAATAATTCATTGATTTTATTGATGGCAATGTGGTTAGAATTATAAATCTTAACGATATCTTTTTCTAAGATGTGTCATTGATAAGTTTTATTGCAAGTAATGCTACTTGTCAAAACGGATGTTAAATCAAGGCTATGAAGATAGAGGTTTACTTAATAATGTTTCTTATTATTATGAAACTGTTGATTATATCGATATATCTATTGTTAACAGGAGATATATGTATAAATAGATAGATAGACGTATTGTACAACATGATAAGCAAAGTAACGAACACATATAACGTAGCTTGTTAAACAAAAAGCTTGAATTCAATAAGATTGATACGATTTAACGAACCCCCAGTAGGGTAATTAATTCAATCGCGTGTTTAAAGGGCGACGCTGAAGGAAATGTCATCATTATCTTAACTGTTGTTGCGGCAACGCTCTGCCTCGTACTGAATGAGTGTCGTGTGTCTCTCAAGCCTTTGTCCCACCCCTCGTCAATCGGTAACACATTTACCCACTTACGACTGGGTGAAAACTTGCAAAACGAACGCCATTGTTAAGAACGCTACAGTCACAATGACCTGTCGCTGCGGAGCGCTTATCGACTGCGCGTCAAAGAAGTTCAAAAGCTTGGTTTAGACGTTCGCTATCGCTACGTCGTTTGTCAGTTTACGCCGGGAGCTATGATTGTCTCTGCGTTACAAATGGCCTTTTTGAGGGCGACGTTCGTTACCGTTTTAATTGACAACGCGAAAATATTTGTGCTGTGAAATTCTTGTATCGCGCCGTCGCGTGTGTGAACGCTGAAGACGGGCTGCGTTCGACTTTGATTTGTCTTTGTTCTGTACCGAGTTCAAGCGATATTCATTCATATACCACCCCCACTTACACATTTTTATTGAGATTCAAAATCTGGCTTCTTTCACTCTAATATTTATACCGCGTACATCGAGGGATTGGAACAGTTTGCCGACTGCAGTCTTTCCATCCGAATATAATTTGGGTGTCTTCAAGGCTAGAGTGAATAGGCTCTTAATAAACTAGTGCGCCTTACCATCAACGATTGCATCACTGCTTACCATCAGGTGGGATCGCAGTCAAGCACTAGTTTATTGCAAGTAAAAAAAAAAAAAAAATATGGAGCGAGTGTGTCAGGCTTTTTCTGACTAAAACCCACCAGTATTTTTCAATAGTAATTTTGTTCCAGATCTACGGTAAGTATTTCAAAGAATCTCCCGGACTTTTATATTTATTTATGTACACCAAATAATCCAAGATTAAAATTTAGATTAAAATTTAGATTAAAAAAGTTATTATATTATACTTATAACCAGAAATGTCTGACAGAGATTACCTAGAGACAAAATAGGATTGGATTTGGTGCAAATATAAAAATAAACAAAAACTAAATAGGTATTAAGAATTACGTAGGTAGAACTTATGTATTAACTTAGCAATTTTGATAAAGACTGCTTCAAATACATCTCAACAAAACCTTTGCCTCCTAAAACAGAAGTTGCGTAGAGCCGCTGTAGCACTCAAGAGATTTATTTTCCTTACGTTAACGGCAACACGAAGCAGCTAACAATGTCTACGGCTTTACGTAACAATGTGCGTTTGAGTATTAATCTCATTTGTGTAATAAAATCTGTGCCTTAGCCGAGCCGATGGCAAGGCGTGATCCGGCCGTGAAATGCTTGCCTCCAACGATAATCCTGTTAGGTTAAGAAGGTTTCTACATATTACGTGCTTTGCTACGCCTTAAGGATTAAAACGACGTGAACGCATAACTCGATACGTATTGTTAGGGAAGACGTACCCCAGTTTTATCGATTTTCCATCGTCTGTATCATAATAATGTAGCTACTGTGACGATGAACTCGTCTACGAATTTATAGGTATTCATTTAGCGAGGACTAGCCCAGCCGGGCTTAAGCGATTACGTCACGGCAAAGATGCAGCGTAGATTTACGGTAAAGCTCGCCATGACAAGGTGGTCATCGGAAGCCCGCAGATCTTTATGCCGGACAATGAAGACAAAGGACGTTTAAATTATTCAGGCAGAGTAAAAGGGACCTTAATGCTTGAAGCGTAAATACTATTTGTAAATATTTGAGTTTGCGCGTCAATTTTGCGTTAAGACGAATAGTTTGCATGAGAGAGGAATCGGAGAGCGTCTGGGAGCTAAAGCTACCCTCGGGCAGTAGGGGGCGGCCATAAATAATTAATCTGCAGCGATGTGCGTCCGACGGTTTACTAAATCCGGTGGTGGTTTAGGAAACTGGCCGTCGGGGATACCTCAAGACCAGAGCATTGTTTCTTGTTCCATCTTATTGTCAGATAGACTAGGTGTTTGGTTTAATCCCTATATTCGGACGTACAATACATAAAACAGTAAACTACAGTTAAGTCACGGCTTGGGTTTATGTTTAGGTAAAAGCGTGAATAGTGTTGTGTTAGTACCATAAGTACACTTCCACGTAACTACTAGGTAACAATCACAATAAAATTGCAATATTATAAAAGCGAGTTTTTTTAAATATCGTTGTATATATTACAGATGTCATGATATATATATTCATAGGTATTAAAGGTACCTGTGCATACTTAAAAAAATACTAAAATGGGTACCTATCATTGGTACTGGGATAGCATAACTTCTGAAGTGCTTCTGTCTGACATGCTATAATTTACAAAGGTCAATTAAAATTATTTTTTAACACGGATTGGACCGCAAGTGGTAGCTAAGTAATCATTTCTTAATATTAAAGTTTAAACAATACGTGTCTTCCAAACTGTATATACAGTTTCATACTTTTTGAATTTTTTGTCATTTGTCAAAAGAAAGTTTTTGTCCCCGCTTTTATATTATTATTTTCACATGTCCGTTAAGTATACACATATACTATATCTTTTTTTTTATTATTGTAATTAGCCAGCCTGTACGTATTTAGTTTGACTAGTGAAGCCCCGCGGTGTGGCAAGCAACAAGCGGCGTCTTGCGGCTCGGATGGGTGGGCCGGCTCGGATTAGGCCGCTTTGCGCGTAAGACAAGCCACCGACCTATACAAGTTCATGTTATCATTGTACTTCGATTGTTTACTGTCTTGAATTTGCGACAGACTTTTTTTTTGCAAATTCCTTAATTTTTAAGAACGAAACTTGTTTTTTGAACGATTTTTTGTTATATATTATTTATTATAATTATTTTTTTTATTTTTGTATCTTTATTCCACAAAGGTAGCTTACCTACCTATATTTTAAGCTAAGCCCATGTTTAAATTGATTTTAATTCATGAAACGTGCCGAATGCATGATTGCCTATTGAATAATAGATAGGAGACGACAATAAAAAAAATTGTACTATTTTAATGCTTTCTCTCGCTTTAGGGTGAAGTGGCCCGGGGATTGTCAGACAAACAACAAGTATGTTCCTTCTTTTAGGACGTCGGGTTTTACTTTGCAGAAGTCAACCCATGCTACGGCTTCGGTCCTGCTGAGCTCGTACCGTTTTGCTGACATCTGTTATAACTTAAACAATACGCGTCATCGACAACTCGAACTCGGTCCAGACGGAACCGCTGGATAGGAACAACCCATTGCTCTGCTCGTCGTCTGAAAGCTTACACCTACGGTATTTGTAAGATCAAGTTCCGACTTGATCCGTCGATCCCGGTCCTCGTAACTGGGGCAACTACACGACAGAATTTAATACTTCATCGGGAAGAAAATAAGACCAAATCGTAATCGCTTAGCTGAGCTAGCGACTTATACAAATGTGATAACGTAGTCTCATTAATTACCCCAACCTATAATGCATAGCACGCCCAAAGCGGCCTTCACTTCAAAAATGTACCATTTGTACAAAGAATCAGCCTTCACTTCAAAAACGTACCATTTGTACAAAGAACAAAACATCAAACCCATCCTGAAAATACACTTCACGAACACGCAGTAAGTACATGTATGTTCATTAAACGATACGGAAACCCATCACAAACACAACGAACAAGTTTTAAGCTTAATTTAATTTCAATGGCGAGCAAAAAGTTAGGTTAAAACTAATCGAGCCTTTCAAACTCAAACTCAAACTCGGGATATTGGATTATTTACCGTATTCTGTCTAACCTACAGTTAGAGCCATTTGTTAGTTACCTACCTTTAGTACCTACCCGCTATGTTTCATTTAGTGACCGACCTAAACACGATTTGGAGCCGAAAGCCGAAACCGAATTTTCGGTTCCTTTTTCAGTTTCGGCCTTAACTGACGTGGTGGCAGAATACCAGAACAGAAAAACTTATAAAAATAATATTAACAGACAATTATGTTTAGAAATTTTAAATGTAGTTATAAGTTTCGTGAAATACTAAATTATTCAATAAACATGAATATTATAACATACTTAAATGAAAAAAACAGTTGTTAAGTAGATGTCTTTCACAACCGTCAGCTCTAATACGATAGTCTCGATAAAACTAAATATTAGGCCCTTATTGGCCGAACCTGAACTGAACAGTCTTTGCCGAAACTGTCAAATAAGTTCCCACACCTTTGAGTGCATTGAGAGCGAGTGCAGACTATTGCGTTCAAGTCTGCGACAACACTTGCGAAATTATTTCGAACCCCTCTGTCCACCAATGGTCAAGCCTAAAGCGAGAAAAACCAGTTTAGATAAATGAAAAAAATATATTTATCAATCTTCTAAAATCAATTACCCAGAATAAAAAAAAGACTCAATTAAAACGACCACAAAACATTATCTAAAGCACCCACTCAATATAACACAAATCACTAACATATTCCGTTAAACAATAATAACACATTATCAGCATTAAAATAAATTAATCGGTTAAAACCGTAACACCGTATTAACTGAACCTAATGCGTCCATTCTCAATCAATGGCAGTGGACAGCGACCAAATAATCGCGACCAAATAATCGCAACGCAGTTAATGAAAGCATTTGAAAAGTTAAAAGCCTGTTTAGGCCGAGGCCAGGCCACAGACTAATTAACGTCGTGCAGTAATACCAACAGTGTGAACGAGGACTTAGCGGCATTATCGCCTAAATTGTACTAATGTTCAGTTGTGGGCATGAATGGTCATTATGATTTGAGACGCAAATTGGTTATATTTTGATTGTTGTGTATGATAATACTATAAAGCTTATATATTGTCATTTTATGAGAGCTTTCGTGGACCAAATTCCTTATTTAATTAGTCATGAAGTTGAAAAAGAAAAACTAAATTCATGTCACATGTATGTCACTAATATATTTTTCAATGACATAAAGTAACGCTCTCTCCCACGCTCTATGTAGGTACCTAAGCCTACGATCCGCCTAAAACTTAGATACCTATATGAACAAACCATGAAAAAGTTCAATTGTACCAATGTTTCTTCAGCTGAACTTCGACCAATAAACACAATGTAGACCCAAGCGTAGAATGTGCTAAATAAAATAAGTCATTCCTCGAACGCTACAATAATATAAAAAAAACAAACCACACAATTAATAGGTATTAGGAAACCGTGTAATTACTCCCCTAAACAGCAACGGAAACATGTTATTAAAGTTAGATGACATAATTTTAAGCGTCAGTCAAAAGGTGGGATTACTGAAATTGTACGCACTGTACGCTTTGAAACGAATCGTTCTATTTGAGCACGCAGACAGACTCGATTTAGTAATTAATTTTACCGCGCGAAGTGCACTAAATGCACTAGAAACTATAATCCTCATTAAAATGGGAAATAGTCGACTATTCACTTTGCCATCAAATATAATTTTGGTTTCTAAACGCGAAATAATTATGTATTTTAGCAAATCCGTTGTGCGCCGTGTGTCGACGCAAATGTACCTGTTTAATATTATCATCTTTTCAACGGTACATTTGTAAAATGATTTATGCAAATATTATCGTCAAAGTACATTAGAATCGGCAGCGGGCGAATGTAACTTATATTGTATACACAGTAAACAAAGCGAAATTGCATCAATAATTCAATAACGGACTTTTCAGTTCGACTTGGTAAGTAGTGCACTTTGCGGACGACTATCCACGGAAACAAAATAATATGAGGCGATCATTTTCATTTGCTTCCCGACCGCTCAATTTTTCGCATAACGCACCACCCAATGAAAACACAAATTAATCTGCTCATTTTTTGCATACAATTTTATATCATTGAGTCCAAATATCTGAATGCGATGCATTTCGCGCTCCATAATCCCGTGTCAGGGAGATAGTTATGGATTACTTTTGTCTCGATTGAATTATTTCATCATAATAAAAATATATTATTAATTTGTTATTATTCCGGCGCTCGCGTCGCGGTAATCCCCAAAAGGTTCGATCTCGCTTTGTTTACGCGTGCTTTTATGCGAGTTCAATGAAGGTGCGCCGTGAAATCCGAAATCAATATACATAGGAGAGTATAGAAACAAGAGTGCGGGTGAGGCCTGTGTCGACGCGATATCCAACACGGGTTCGGATTAAGCGACGTCAAATCCGGGATTAAGCGGGGCCGGGATAAAACGGAAGCCGGGATCGGCTCGAGCTCGGGTCAGCGGGATTTCGCCGGGCAATAAAAGTGTCTGCAGCCGATTTAGACTGAGCCCGCTGGCAATTCGGCGCGGCTACCAATTGCTAGGTAATTTCGGCGTGCGAGCGCGATCTGTCCGGACAAAGCCGTTCTAATGCCCGCCAATGGGATTAGCCGAGTGTCGTACGGCCTTTACAATTTATTGGATGGAATCAGACAACTGAATTAAGACTTAGTTCCTTGATGTGTCTCGATGAAATAGAACATGCGACGGGGAATTATATCTATTATTTGTTTGGCACAAAAGATGAAAACAGATGTTAAGTAGTATGACACTATACTCCTTATTAAAATATTAATCAGGTCTCGGTATTCAAAACGTCGCGCACTAGACTAATCAAAGTTTTTTCTAAACTAAATCCCGCTCGTTTGCAATGGCCGTCGCTCGTCTATTATAGGGGCCCCTCGGTAATCCGGATTGGAGATTCATTAGGGTGAGATTATACTCTATTGAAATCTGGCTTAAGCGGGCATGGGCAGATCGGATCGCGGACCGCGGAGCGAGCGAGCGGGATCCGTCCGTACAATGATAGCACTCATATGAGTGATGCGGAACTCATCTATTTTAAGTAGGTTTAATATTGACTGCGACTTAATATTGATTTTTTTATTGAAAGAACTGGTTACTTACTTACATTATTTTGTATTGAGATTACGACTCGTTTTAGCGACTTTCGTAATGGTCTTTTTTTGGTGAATAACTTAAATTCATGTCCCTTTATAAGATTGATCATTTTATTATCCATACTTAATATCTGACTGTTACCTCATGACGTCATTGGAATTGTATGAAAATTAGATCGAGTCTTGGAATCTATTCCAAAGCACGAACATCTACTACAGGAACAAAAAGTATCCTATGCTCTAGTATATTTATTTAATTATTAAGACTTTATGCATAACTAAATTCTGTATAAAAGCGGACATAAGGCCTGAGGTATGTTCTTCCAGTCAACCTTTTGGCCTGTACCAAGGCCCGCCGATCGTCCCTACAAGTTACACGGCAATGCTCTGCCGAAGCGAGGCATAGCTCAACCGTGTGCTCCTACCGTATCTTTTAGGCGGTCTACACAGGTGATGATCATCATACATCTAGATGAACCTTAGGGTGGTGGTGTACATAATCTGGTGATTTTAGTTCCGAGACAGTTTCCTTGGAATACTGTAGGTACTATATATATTTGACATCATATGAGCGAAGCCACTGTCAGAATATAGTAATCTAAAATACAAGCGTCACAGTATCCTCTTTAGTCGCTCTAATATCACGTACAGGAAGTTTTTTTTCTACGCCCATAACCTAGACCGCAAGCCGACCGACATTTCCAGGTAACGCTATTGTAAAAATCGATTCATGCAAGGAGGACATAATCCTGGTCTAGTTCATGACGTCAGCCTTTGTTACCTGGTTCCTAACCACCATTATGATAATCGTAACCTTAATACAGAAGTCATAAATAGGGTTGCACGTAGATGATATCGATATGAATATCGATTTTTGTATCGAAAGCTTGAAAATAAACGTTGACATTATTATATGTATACAGTTCCAACTTGATATTATCGATGAATTTAATAATATTTAAAAAGTTGTTAAAAGTTATGTAAAAAAGGTATTTTTATTAAATAATAATTTTAAAAAAATATACACAAAAAAAAAATAATAATAAAACAGAGAAAAAAAACCAATAGATTATATAAAAATACTAATATAGATATTTAATTTTTGTAAAACAAAATACTTTAAAGTTAAATGAAAAAAAAACATCAATTACTCTATCATGAAACCAATGTTGCCATATTTAAAATTACCAGTGCTTGTTGTGATGCGACATATTAAGTTATTTCGACGTGTTAATATCGTACTGGTATTGTTAAATGATCTTTATTTTGCAAATAGGTTTAAAAAAACTTTTACACGTCATTTTTTTATTTCATTTGATATCGATATTGTAGGGTCGATATCATCGATATTATTGCAAATTCGATAGAACATATCGATGCATCGCTAGTCATAAAAGCTATCAGAGAAACCGACAGGAACTTATTCGAAAACATTATGATGAATCACCGTTTCTGTGTTATTACATTACGCTAATCAATTGATATTCTTAACGTGCTAAAGGAAACTCACGGTACCATAAAGGCACCTTGAAGCATTAACGTTATTGGATAAGGCTGAATACGTCAACATCAAAAGAGACGGTAAACAAAAACCGTATGAAACATTTGCCGGATGAAAATATTGTTCGTAATTACCGAGATATTTCATGTTATTTTCTTTGATGAGATACGTAAGGAATATGTTTTGTTCGGTTACTAAGGAAGGGTGAGCGAATGCGCGAAGCGTTAATATCGTGTTCGACGTTTTCAAACTAGTTCGACGGTTACTTAAGCCGTTGCGAGAGTTGTGTGTCGGTTTGCGTTTGGTGTGCAACAGCCCTAAGAAATTGTGACGTTTTAATATTAGAACGTTCTGTCAAAATTTAAATCTTTATTTTTCGAACTCCTTTTCAAAAGTGATTTCGATTAAATTAGTAAGGAACAAGGTAGAATTAATAAGAGTAAGTTAGTTAGATTAATTAAATCGATAAAGATTATTTCGAAGATTTGATAATCAAAAGATTTTTCTAGATAATATTTCAGTTTTCTTCTTGCCCGGTTATTATGACAGACTGGCCTGTTAGTCTAGTGGTTAGTGGCCCTGACGGCAATGTCGTAGGTTCGTTTTCCAGCCATGACAAATGTTTGTGTGATGAGCATGATCATTTGTTCTGTGGCTGGGTGTACTTTATTGTGTATGTATTTAGAAACATACGACACAGAACAAGCTTCATTAGAAAGAAGATAGTGTTGTGTAAAATTTGTAAAATATTATGTATTAATTATATTTTTTTACCTAGGGGTTCCATATACATAATCCATTAGTTTTAATCAATACTTATCTTCGTTTTAATTATATTATGCGTGTCATTTCAATATTAAATATGAGTTTGTTTACTTTGTAGAATTGTATTTTTCTGGTGTAATTCAATGTTATATGTCGTCATTCGTTTCCTACTTAATTGTCAACATATTAAAAGATTTAGTGATAATTTTAATATCCTATTACGTAAAAGAAGTCATTAAAAGTATTAAAACATCTTAATATTAAACAAGCTTATTTGTTTCATAATAAAAAAATACATAATTCCAAATAGTTGTCTCTCAAATTCAATAACAAGTATAAAACATATTTTTTTAATTGATATAAACTAATGCTTGACTGCGATCCCACCTGATGATAAGCAATGATGCAATTGTTAATGATAAGTGCGCTTCACCATCAAGTTTATTAAGAGCTTCACTCTAGCCTTAAATACACCTAAATTATAATCGGAGGGAAAGACCACAGCAGGCAAACTGTTTAGTTGATGATTGAGATATTTAAAAAACTATTTCTCAAAATCATGACCTGATACGGGTCGTAACTCGTAGGGCTTTTTGGACCGGGACCGCCGTCCCAACTCCAACTTATAAAAATAATATATATTTTTAAGAATTACTCTGGCATCACATGGAAAAGGCTATTACAAAAAATAATGTTTTTATTTTATTTGTGATATCTATTAGGTACTCAAGAAATATTGTATATTTTTATAGATAGAAATTTAACCACGGTCCCGGTCGTAGGGACCCTGCAGACGTATCAAAGCCTACTGCCAAGCGTTCATATCTGAAAGGAAGGCTCGGCCCTGGTATAAGGGCAAAGAAGAAACGGGGTATATCGTTCAGTCAGTAAGAGTTCAACACTATTTCTCGCTCCACTCAAAGACGGGATTTGTCATTACATAATTTTTAACCACTATAAAAAAAAAAACTAAGAAGCTTTAACCCGTTTCAACCAAAACTCAGTGACCCATTTTTTATCTGTTTTATCTTTATCCGGTCAATATTACCAATACCATCTGGTTTCAGATAATAAGGCGACGTAGGTCATAATAAAATGGACACGTTACAAAAACTCCACTTAATCGCACTAGTAGCTTATCTCGTTTTGTACTCGTCCACGCGGGATTGTTCCGGGAGCGACTTTATCCAGGAATAAAATATTTATTCCCGACATAGCGAGCTCACGAACAAACATGGGATCAGCAATGTTGCTTTTGATTATGTTTATAAATAATCGTGACTTTTATTCTGGAGTTCGAAGGTAAGAATGATTAAAGTTATCTAATTATTATTAAAAAAAAACTTTACCTTAAACTGTTTAGTCTATCTATTATGTCACTAATTACGGTATTTTAAACAAAGAATTACTTTTTTTTCGTGCGTATGTTGGTCGCATGCATAAGACATCCAATTCTGGAATATACGGAGTGGTTAACTTTTGACCAAATATATATTGGTTCCATACGGGAACTGAACCCGCGACACGCAGCAAAGCTTAACTACTGAGCCACCCGTGCCATTAACTGTTATTAAGTTAGGTTACTTCGAGGCGAACGAGCTCCATCACCGATCACAGCATCGCTTTTCATCAGGATTTTTTTTAAGTGAATGAGACAAAAAGAATACAAAAACAGCATAGTATAGCACTAGCCTTAACTTTCCCACTGCTGGGACTCAGGCGGAGGCCTGAGTTATACACCCATTCCTATTCCTATTCCTAAAGAGGAGTCTCTAGGAACAGGAATTGGCCGTAACCCAATCCAATCCAAAGATAAGGTCGTTTGCGTCTATTCGGAAAAATCATCTACACTCCATTCGCGGATTGAATTATTTACTTCTAGGTAAGTTTGTTCGGCACCCTCAGTACGCGAGCCCGACTCGTACTTGCCCACTTTTTTTAATTCAACAAGATTATCTCAATTAATATGCAAGTCCGTGTCTTCACGGTTGTACGGGTCACAATCGATTAACAGCAAATCTTTTAAGTGGGGTATTCTTTGAAAACTGGATTATTCTCCCGGCTTTATGTTCGCAATGGGAAAATAATATTTATTCACGACTACGAATGTATGGCATAAAAGTGAAGTGTATTTATTTAAATAAAATAATTTATTTACCGGCTGTGTACCTGCTTGGATTGGGTTTATTCAGGATTATAGTGAATATGCTGTTTTTGGTTTTGGAGAATTATTAGAGGTCGCGAGTTCAAACCTTGTAATTTATTTCATCACCACTGCTCTCAAAACGGTGAAGGAAAACATCGTGAGGAAATTGGTATGTCCTAGAACCAAAAATTCGAAGACATGGACAAATAATCCGCCTTTTGCCTGAGAGGTAGAATACAGTCCATTCCCATTCGTAAGGAGGAGGCCAGAGTCCCAATAGTAGGAACATAATAAGACTGATGATGATAAGAAACTAAAACTAAATACTTGTCAGTTAAGACTACTATTACAAAAAGTTCTATTAAATACTACTTACTAGAACACTATTAAAATTTTATAGCAATAAAGAGATATAAGAAGCGAAACATTGAATGTAGAAACATTTGACAACTCGACAACCCCTA
This sequence comes from Mythimna loreyi, assembly GCA_029852875.1. Taxonomy (NCBI): domain Eukaryota; kingdom Metazoa; phylum Arthropoda; class Insecta; order Lepidoptera; family Noctuidae; genus Mythimna; species Mythimna loreyi. The sequence continues at coordinate 20,125,519 of CM056778.1, forward strand.
CGGTAGGTCGCGGTTTCGTCCTACGAGGTTCATTGACTACCGAAGAACCCCTAATAAAACGTCCACACACTAAATCAAACCGTAACTTCACATTATTAGAACACAATTTGCAAAAACAGAAAAAACCTGGTAGCTTTCCACTGCAAGCTGAAGATAAGCCGGCGGATTAGTTCAGTGGAACGAAAAAAAAGAATAAAAAAGTATAAACTTCAGCCCTGATTGAGTTCAATTCTTTTTAATGTATGGGGTTTGACAACCCTACTGAATATATCCGTAGGTAAACATGAATAAAGAATACGTGTTAAAAGATTAAAACGAATCCTCTTGCTTTTGTACGAAATTATTAAAGTTTTTTTTTGCACATCTCTAGGAAAATCTCCAATATAGTATGTACCTACATCATTACATAGTTTAAAACAAAGTTTGCTTTCCCTATGTATGCTTAGATCTTTAAAAGTACGCAACGGATTTTGATGCGGTTTTTTAATAGATAGAGTGATTCAAGAGGAAGGTTTATGTGTATAATACATGCTTAATATATTCAATATTAATACCCGTGCGAAGCTGGGGCGGGTCGCTAGTTTACAAATATGGTAGCAAAAGACACTAGACTTGGCAAAACTTATCTGCAAGCGTTACAATTGGTTTGCTCACAGGAATCGTAACTGAGACCCGCAGTTCAGTAGCCAATCGCTCATCTACTGCACCAGCCGTGTTGTCGTTCAAAATACAGCCTTATAATTTTTGCTGCATGGACTCAACCTCCTTTCTAGGAACGCGGGCCGGGTTGGTGAATGTGTGAACATGTCCTCGAATTTTTTAGTTCACAAATGCCGGTTTCCACACGATGTTTTCCTTCACCGTTCTGAGAGCACTGGTGATGGAATAGTGCTGGGTTTAAACCTGCGACCTTACACTTATAAATCAGGACCGTTACCAGTGCTCCACCACAACTTCCTTGGATCAAAAAATCCGATTAATTTCCTCAGCCATACAGCGAACGCCGGCGTTCGCGGGTACTATAGCGAACGCCGGCGTTCGCGGGTATTAACGGAAAGTTATTTATCTATAAAAACTTTTTTTTTACGTTCTTGGATAAATATCAAAATACCCTACAAAAAAAAAATCAAATATTGTACGTTAATAGTTTCCTTTATTACCCGCGAACGCCGGCGTTCGCTATAGTACCCGCGAGCGCCGGCGCTCGCTTGGGTGTCAAGGGGGATTAAAAAAATAATATGATACGACACAAAACGCGACCTTGGTCCGTGAACACACACACACACACACAAGTGTCACCTGACTCGTGTAGGCTTTATTGTAAATAAAAAGTGATTGTAAAAGCATAGTATAAAGAGGAAGGAAGTAGGCTATCTTCGGCCAAATCCGCGTTATAATTGCCTACTGTCTTATGGTTGTCACTTTTAGCTAAATTTTAATTCAGTGCCAATAAATGGGCAAGGGTAAGGAAGTTGTATTTTTTACTTGTATTGTCTGGTTACAGGGTTTATATATTACTAGCTTTTGCCCGCGGCTTCGCCCGCGTACATTAAATGTAGCCTATGTCACTCAGGAGTAAAGCAGCTTTCTATTGTTGCTAAAATTTTTCGAATCGGACCAGTAGTTCCAGAGATTACCTCCTACAAACAAAAAAACAAAAAACAAACTTTACCTCTTTATTATATTAGTGTAGATTTATTATAAACTTGGTTTGTAGGGTGTGACTCTTTATTTTTTTACTCTTTATTTATTTGGCGGTAACATAGACTAAGAGCTTGTGTTTAAATTATTTTCTTAGTAGTTTATACATAAACTGGTCAGATTTTTGTATTTTTTAATAGGCATGAAATAGTTTTTTTTTAAGGACCATATTTATTTTTAATTGATACAAACGTATCTATTGAATCACACGTTTATTACAAAATTACAAATTAGCTAAATAAAAATACTTTCTTCCGTTACGACTATTACGAAACGACAGAATATCAGACATTTTGGTTTCATTTAGCGGTGCCGAAAAGCAGTGACGCGCGAACCTCGTGCAGTGTTAGCCCCGACTGGCGCACTGAGAAACGCGTCGAGATTTTGTTAATGTGTGCGTGCGCCGACGCATAGATACTATGGCGCACACATACAAGCCGCGCGCGGTGCGTTTGTATGAAGATAACCTACTTCCCTCCTCTTTATACTATGGAGTTAGTGTAGGGCTCCGTCATAGTATAAAGAGAAGGGCAGTAGGCTATCTCCGGCCCAATCCGCGATATAATTGCCTACTGTCTTAGGGTTGTCACTTTTAGCAAAATTTTAATTCGGTGCCTATAAATTGGCAAGGGTCGGGAAGTAGTATTTTTTACTTATATAATAAAAATAAAAAACTGGTATAAAAAAATACGTTTTTTTTTGCGATATAAACAGCCGTGTCTGTTTTATTCGTTAACTTAAAAGTTTCGTTTTTTCACATCTCGAAGGGACTATCTATGGTTTTAATTTCAACTAGATACATCACGCATTCTCGAGATAAAGGGTCTTAACAGACAGACATACAGATAGACGAAGGGACAACGAACTGATCCTATCTGAATAAATAAATAAATAAGGGCTCCGTTTTTTCCTTTTGAGGTACGGAACCCTAAAAATGAATAAAGTGACTAAAATATTATAATTAAAAGAAACACTAAAACAACATTAAAAACTAACGCCTATCTCTTAGACTATAATCGAATTTGTTGTTATGATTCGAACTTTGCATTTAGAATTAGTCAATTATTTATTTTGAATTACAATTTTCTAACTGAAAGTAGGTGAAAAACTAAAGTAGGTAACTGAGAAATCGGCATAACCAAACGTAAACAAAGCAATAGCAGCAAATCAATTGACAGATCAAAAGTAGAAATTAAGCCTACCTACCTACTTCCTCTGTGTGATAGAAAACTAATACAAAAAAAAAGTAAGTAGGTATCTCAAAATCAAGTAAAAATTATATGTTAGAATGAGTGACTAGCTTACCTTTTTTGTTCAATAGGTAATCTGAACAGAGACAATTCTAGAATCGATGAATTGTTAAGACACCCAAACACACAGCAATACGTTCTCCTGCGATTATCAGACATTTTGTTTTGATTTGCGGTACCGAAAAGCAGTGACGCGCGAAACTCGTATAATGTTAGCCCCGACTGGCGCACCGAGAAATGAGTCGAGATTTTGTTACAGTGTGCGTGCGTCGACGCGTAGATACTATGGCGCACACATACAAGCCGCGCGCGGTGCGTTTGTATGAAGATAACCTACTTCCCTTCTCTTTATACTATGGTAAAAGGGACTGGGGCGAGAAAATCCTGAAAAAGGCCCGCACGTGGCAATCCCGGATTCCGGGATTTCGCCTATCCCGCCTTACCTTAATCCCGTGCCCCGGGAAAATATACAAATATGTGTGTGGGTGTATTTGCCTTTGTGAGTACACATGCCGTTAACAAATAAAGAGTTGTGATGTATTATTTTCTGGATAATAAAGGCCACCTGCGGTATTGTGGATCAAGAGGATATCAGTTTTTGTTTATAACATTACATTTTTAGGCTAGATTACCCGTACCCACTACACTGATCTTCAAACATTTTTAGTGGATAAAATATTATTAAATTATCACAATCAGTACCTTTGCACTCTACTATCTGTATTTGTTCTTTTCTTTTTGTGTTTGTGTGTATATAAATAAATCAAAAATAATCTATGTTACTAAGAAATATTGCACTCGTGCCTTTCTACTGGTGAATGAATTTTTAAAATTGGTTCAGTAGTTCCAGAGATTGAACAAACTTACGAACTTTAGTACAGTTTTTTTTTATTGCTATAAAATAGTGCTTGACTGCGATCCCATCTGCTGGTAAGCAGGATGCAGTGATGCGATCGTTGATGGTGAGGCGCACTAGTTTATTGAACTTGAAGACACCAAAACTATAATTGGACGGAACCTAATGTCATGTTTAAATAAGTCCAGTATCTCCATCTATTCTGTGCTTTCGCGTACACACACAACTTTGTATTTCATTCCCTTTTATAATAAAAACACGGTACACAGAACTGGCGAGCGATTACACCGGCTTGTCGCCAGCCAGCCTTGCACACTTAATACCTTAATTTCGCATTCTTTCAAATCCAAAGCTAAATCTTGATACTTAGCGCAACTGCGTCACATATTCGTACGGGCACCACTTGGCGCGGTCCGTCGAGGATAATCCCGTCTTCCGTCTCGCTCGCACCCGCGGCTGTCCCGCGCAAATCCTCGCCGCGTCCCTCTCTAATCCCTTATTTGAATCTTATCAGATCTCCTGAGATACACCGGTAGTGGTGGGCATGTGTGTGTACCGGGTTTATCCCCTAGGGTTGTCGAAGAAACTATGATTTGGGAGCTTAATCTTCTTAAGAAAAGCTTTAAATCTATCAAGATTTAATGGTCCATACGTTGTTTTTAAATAGGGGTTTTTCATTTTAAATAGTAACGTGAATGGATAAAAATATTTATATGTGTAGGTAGGTAAGTTCCTTATCCGTATCCGTATTTTTTATCACAGAATACGTGATACTTAAAATTTTAATTAGGTCTTATAAATTGCCACACAGTCAAACTTTGGTCTAACTTAAATTGTCACAACTATGACGCAGTTGGCATACTAATTTTATATAGGTACCTAGTTCATGCTTTAGGTTATTTCATCATCATTTTAATCAAAAGACGGACATATGCCTCATCCAAATATCGCCACAACGAACAGTCCTGTGTCTCGCATCTATCGATTCTCGCAATTCTCATCAGGTCATCGGAAGATTATCCAACGCTACGTCTTCCGGTACGTGGTCATTACTCCAGAATCTTTCGGCAACAAACTAGCAACCCGCCCCAGCTTCGCACGAGTGCAATTGGGATATTAAAATTATTATGCACGTATTACACATATAAACCTTTATCTTTCCTCTTCAATCACTCTATCTACTAAAAATACCGCATCAAAACCCGTTGAGTCGTTTTAAAAATCTAAGCATACATAAGGACAGACAGCGGGAAGTGACTTGTTTTATATTACATAGTGATTCAGCACATCCCTAAAGCCAGCGCATGCATTAAAGGTGCGTCCACACTGAATCCGCGATTAATGGCCTTTGAATGTGCGATTGAAGCCAAATTTATGTATCTGCAACCCGTCACCAGATTACCACGACACCAGAATTAAGATATGAGCAGCTGCTTTGATCTGTCTCCAAATGATTCAAGTAATGGTTGGACGGGGATTTTCTAATATAGATATCCTGTATTAGTGTTCCTTATGTTACATACCTAAGTACCTGCTTATATAAACAACATATATGTGACTGCTGAGTCAATTTTATCTTCAGTAAAATCTTTAAAGTTATTACAATTTTTATTTCTGATTTCTGCCAATATTGCGGACTGGGCATAGAAAATATTATTTATTTTTTATCTAATATATAAATTTATATATCTTTTTATTTATTTTGAACTCATCAGACATTTCGTAGTAGTAGTTGTCGGTCGTTGCGTGCGTGGTCGTAGCTACACGTCATTGGACTCGCTAAGCTAATAATGTTTACTTAATGAAATTAATTTCGTACACGCGTAAGTATATTAGTGTTTTGTGTCCCAGATGAACCCTCCACGGGATTGAAACGATAACAATTTTGCGGTGTATAAGATATTCAAAGATTTTGTGTTTTTTTTTTAAATAAAATGTAATCTATACTAGATATTTTGTACATAAATAAAAAAAATGTTATGTATACATTTTCCAATACATAAATTAAATTCGCGCGTCCATATTTTAAAGGAAGCTCGAGAATTAAAGGTTTATTTCTTGCGTCTGTAATAAGATAATATTACTAACCCTTTGTAGGGATTAAGATTTTGTTAAGGGCGCTGTCCCTAAGCCTGCCAGACGGGGTCCCGCGATTAGGGTGAACGAGCCCTTTGCCGCTCACTTCTATGGTTTTTACGATGCCCTAAACAATGAGAGGAATTGTCTCAAAAACGTATTTAGATTTACAGTTGCTAATGAAATTATTATACTGTGGATTATGCAATAAATGGTCGTTTTATAATTTATAATGTCTGCATTTAACACTGGTAATCTAAACGTATTTTTAAGCTTTACTGCCAATCTCACCTTCTGGCTCGCAGTGATGCAATAGTTGATGTTGAGGCGCACTAGTTTCTCAAGAGACCAAATAGGCTCTTAAGAAACTACTTTACCCTTGAATATATCTAAATTATAATCGAAGGGAAGACCCATAGGGAAGACCACAACAGGCAAATTGTACAAATCCTTCAATGTACGCGGCATAAAAGATGAGAAAAAACGCTTAGTCAAGACCATAGAGGTGTTTTCAATGTTGTTTTTGTACAGACAAACCAAATGGACAAAGTTATACTCGTATCATGACGTAACACGACAAAAAGCTCCCGCTTGACCGTTCGCGTTCCCCGAAGCACGGCGAGGACACACGGGAGTGACAATCCGCGCCTCGGCCCGTAAGCCTAATCTTGACAAATGGTCCGGATCATCCGTTACCAGAGCCTACAGGCCACGTTTATTTGTCCACACAACTCCACCGCCACGATTTTTTATCGATTGATCAGGGGCTCAGCTGATTGCCTCTCTCTGTTGTTGCCGCCGGATTAAAACACACACGGAAACCTTCCCGTGTACTTACGACTGTATGCACGGACGTGCGCGTGTAGACGTGGCTTTAAAACCAAATTAAAGTCAGACACAAAAGAATAATCGTAAAGGATTTGCATTATGATACGCACACATTGAAATGTTATATGTAATCAGAAGCCGTTTATCGTTCGTTTTCGAATTGAATCTGACAAACGACTTACAACTTTATGCCTTGGGGAAATGTGCTTGGTAAACTTTAATCGACGGTTAACTTAGTAAACTACGAACTAGTTTATTTAGGTACCTACTTAACTCTTTAGAATTTAATTTCTTTTTTTCTAATTCAGTAGACCATCCGAGACACCAAATACAAGTCTCAAATCATCCATAGATACTTTTGTAAAAATGTTTTGAGAATAGGTAACAAGCTCAGTATACAAATCTAAGCACACAAAAGCTTCAAGCAAAAAAATTCAGCATCAAACAAAAAAAGTTCAATCAAATCTTTTTACGATTATCATTTGCGGGCTTCCACCGCGTGTATAGTAGCTAGCCCGTCGTGTAACCGGTCCCTAACTGTCTGTTGGTGTGCGTTAAGCCGAGTGCATGCCTCAAATTGGGCTGAAGTACAGGAGATTATCTCAAGATGATTGATGGAGGCCCCCTTGTCTCCTCCCACCTCCCCGAACCCCGACGCACGTGATAACCAGTCCATTGCATTGATATGATTGGGTAATGTAATCCTCCGTGTAATTAGGTAAAAGTTAATCGTTGAAAAGGAACCGATTTGTTTTGGACATGACAGATTCGTAACGAGTTTAGGTACGGAAGAGAATTAACAACGTAGCACAAAATTCAGCTTTATTCAGACAATACAATTATTTCCAGCGAAAACCGTTATTTTAATTGATAGCCAACAAGAAACACGGAAAATTCTAACAGCACACAGCGCGGATTTGATTTTTTGTTCGTCCATTCCGAGTAATAAAAATAAACGGATTTAACAAGTAAAATCGGGTCTGAACCGGTCCGAACTAGTATTCACTGGAAAATCCTAGTTTCTAACAAAGACCTGAGGAGCTCCGACACGTAGAAAGCTAGCTAAGTAGAACATACATATAGAGCTAAGTATTCGTGATCCGGATCAGGGAGATTAGGTGGCGGCGGCCGGCCACGGTCCGGGATACATCTCCTACCGGATTACTGAAATCCGGATTTCGTTGAATAACTTGCCGGGGATTTGTGACGTCATTTATATAGTATAATGGAGTTTTCTTATGTGTGGGACGGTCATCAGCGTTTTGCAAACGTTTGGTTTCACGAAAATTGAAAAATAATGTACTTTTTTACCATCACTGTTTTTATTTTTTAACCAATCTAATTTACTTATGTTAATCCTAAAAACCTACTACAAATAAAATAAATAATCAATAAACCGAACACAACACAAATATTTGAGATTGTTACGTTTATGATTCCTATGAAATGTAAATAAAAGTTTATAGGCTAAGTGATGACCAGCGAGAGATTATCGATAGTCGGTATAATATCGATCGTTTACATAATTGTATGGCCACCGGTGTTTACGAGTGACGGAAAGTGCCTCCACGATTGACCACTCGACATTGAGAACTTTACAAGTGTCTTATAAGATAGCTTCGTCGATGGCCGGCCAATAGTATTTATAATAGTTTTTTTTTTCTATTTTGGTTTTGGTTGTAGGTTTTATGAAGCATACAATTTTTTTTTTACTCTTAGGACCATTATGATAACGATTTTTTTTTAAATTTTGTCTTAATTAAAGTGCTGGTATCCACAGCCATGTTACTAAGTTAACTGCAATGATTTAATAGCTTATAAAAATTAGGTAAATCAATAGATATTAATGAATAATATTTTTAAACTGTAGTGTTTTTTGTTTGTATGAGCTAATCTCAGAACTATTGGTTCGAATGGTTAAGGAAAAGCTGCAGGCAGGAAGTATTGACCAAGGACGCAAGTGAAATCACGCGGTACAGCTAGTTCAACAATTTTGTGTTAAAAGACTTAGTTCGTACATCGAACAGTTTATACAGGACCTTTTTAATGCTACTAAAATGCTACAAGGTTGGCCTGCAAATTCATTTAACACATCTAATAGGCTTGATCTTATAAACACTATGTCTCAGTCAGCCGTCCATGGTAGGCACTTTCATTTATTACTGATGGAAAACGCTACTTCGACTTCGCAATTACAAAGGCGAAGCGTTTCTGAATTAAATAAAAATAATAAAAAATAAAATAAAACTGTACGTATCATCATCATTACATAGTATAAAACAAAGGTACTTCGTCCCTATGTATGCTTAGATCTTTAAAAGTACGCCACGGATTTTATGAGGTTTTTTTTAATAGATAGAGTGATTCAAGAGGAAGGTTTATGTGCACAAAACATGCATAATATATTCAATATGAGAACCCGTGCAAAGCTGGGGCGGGTCGCTAGTAAAGAATAAAATAAAATTGTGACAAACTACTGTGTGTGACAATTTATTTGTTTTATTTTATTCTGAAAAGTTTTTCATTCATTTGAAAACATAGTTTCCTTTTTGTTATTAATAGGCTCATTTTTGACTACTATTTCACGTGGTAGTAAGCGATGTTATGGTCGGCTAGTAGTATTGTTTTTACTCTTGGCTTCAAGACTCATAACAATCGGTTTTAAGCGAGCTTTAAAACCAATACAAAGAGTGAACTCGAAAAAAACACGGTAGCACTAAAATATACTACACTAGGAACAATATAAGCGTGTAGGGTGTGTATGTACACACGTATAGTCGGATCAGTCCTAAGCCGGATTACGCGACCGCCAGATCTGGATGTACGGGACTAGAGGTACCTCGAGGTCGACAATATTATGGATTTGAATATGGAAAATGTACGTTGGGAATGTTTTGAATTTATCGTTTTATGGGCGCACTAGTGAGACAGATTGGCTGTATTAGGGGTTAATCTTTGTGACTGTTGTCTGTGAAAATTGAAAACGTTTTTTTGAATTTTTCATAGATAAATAAATGTAAATTTATATGTGGCTTTATCGTGTCTGTTTTTGTATTTTCAGTTTATCTACATTTGTTTTTATGGCACATAGGCTAATATAAAAACTTTTTGATTAGGTATACCTACTATCTAAAAACTTAAATCTATCGCAGCCCAAAAAAAAACTATTTTGATATTTCCATGGATCTCAAAAACAAAATATGTAAGTATGAAAAACTATCGATTTCCGGTATAAGATTTTAAAGTTCTGTGTAAATAAAAAGATAGCGCTTGATTATTTCAATGAGTAAAAAGATATTAAATAAAAAAAAATGCCATATTTTTTGTATGTCTAATACGTGTACGAGTGAATATCTATACTAATATTATAAAGCTGAAGAGTTTGTTTGTTTGTTTGTTTGTTTGTTTGTTTGAACGCGCTAATCTCAGGAACTACTGGTTCGATTTGAAAAATTCTTTTTGTGTTGAATAGATCATTTATTGAGGAAGGCTTTAGGCTATATAACATTTCGCTGCGACTAATAGAAGCGAAGAAACAACGGAAAATGTGAAAAAAACGGGGAAAATTATTCATCTTTGAGGGCTTCCGTTGCGTGCGCTGCGTAAACGGTTCAAGATACGAAAAAAATATGTATGAAAGAATGATTTCTCTTAAAATGATCTAAAAAAATGTCCGCGACAGTATATATCTATCTTTTAAGATTACCTCACTAGAACCGTTTTTATGGGAATCAAATTTGGCCGAAATTAATGCATTATTTGTTAGAGTTGTATCAACATAATAATATTAAACTATATCCAAATAAATGTGTTGTTGATTAAGAGTATGTAATTGAGAACAAAATTGTCTTTGACATCACTTATTTTCAATGAACATCTTAGAAGATATTACAATTTTAAAATAACTCCGATATAAAATTCACACGCGCCGCATGCAAAATATGACGCTGCGCCTGGCCGGCAGGCGAGGAGAGGGGTTGCTTGCGGGCGGCGCGGAGGGGTTTTTTTTATGGTAGATAAAAATCATCCAATGACGAATCCCGCTCTTGGGCGGAGCGGGAAACAGTGTCAGACTCTTACTGACTAAACAACCTACCCCGTGCCTCCCTTGCCTTATTCCCAGAGCCCCGGTATAACGCTTTCGCACCAACCCTCGGCTGCAGGAGGCTTCGACCCTGAAGGGCCCCACAGTTTGCTGATAACACCTTGCGGCGCGCGGGAGTAGTGCACGCCGTCGACGACTTGGTCTCGGTCTGGACTGTTACCAGACCACCGGACGGCGAGCTACCCATTGCTCACCGTCCGCAAGTCAGCGTCTACGGTGGCCGTATATCGGCGGGATCGCGGCGGCGACGGCTACGGCAAGGGCGCTGTTGTCCTTGCCTTATGCGGTCGGCCTCCTCCTTTACGAGCATTAGGTACTGCTTCGCAGAAGGAGGCGCCCGCTTGCCATTCTTCTTCGCTGTGGACCATGGCCTGAACCAAGGCCCGGCGCGAGAGGTCGCCGCCGCCGATCACCCCCACGAGGACACAGCGATGTTCTTCCCAAGCGGGGCACACCTCCACCGTGTCCTCCGGGTTGGCCACACAGTGGCGACACCCGGGCGTCTCTTCCGCAAGAATCCGGCGCAGGAATCTCCTGAACTTGCCATGTTCGGTGAGAACCTGCGTCATTCGGAAGTGAGGACACCGTGATGTCTATCCAACCACGCCTCAAAGAGGGGACTTACTGCCGAGATTATGGCGTGCCCAAGGGGGGGTGTAGCTCTATGAAGTACTTTTAGAAAATTATGTTCTTTTAAAAATTAAATTGTCGAAAAAAAAAATTATAACAGAAATTGACACGGGCAAAGTCGTGGGTAACAGCTATAATTTATAAAGCTGAGGAGGTTGTTTGCAAAAATAAATATGATGCCCAAAATAACTATTCCACGCGGACGAAGTCGCGGGCACAGCTAGTGTAATATAAAATCCATTTCGTATCATTTTTCCGTAAGGTTTTTATCTTAGGATCAGTCGATTTGAATGCAAACGCATTTAACTACAGCTGTGTAAATGCATACAAAGAACTAATAATTTGATTCAGACAAACATTCACACGATTACATGATATTTATTGATATTATACAAGAATTAATATACCATATCCAGATTTATAAAACAAGCTTTATAATGCGGTATAAGTAAAGAAAATTAGATACAGATGCATAAATCAATAAATACATAAACAAGTGAAGCTTTTTTGTAAATATTGATTTATTTGAATTATTGGAATTATCATTATTTATCCGTAAAGAATGGTTAAAACTCTTATGCGTGTGATATAAAGGTCTTTAACAATAATATTTCGTTAAAGGTATATTTTTTGTAATTTGTCAGCTAAACCAATGAAATTCGCATTTTATAATTTTACATTTATGGTTTACTAGGTTTTGCCTGCGGCTTCGCCCGCTATATATATAGTCTATGTCCTATTCCGGAGTGTATCCTATGCCTGTGCAAATTTCATCCAGATCCGTCCAGACGTTTTGGCGTGATTGAGTAACAAACATCCAAACATCGTAACTTTCGCATTTATAATATTAGTAAGATATATCATCTAACTTTTTTTTTTGCTTATAAGCAATAAAAAACTATTTCAAAATTGTAATGTTTTTAGAATTACTTGAGTTGCATTGTAATATTATAGAGAGGTAAGATTTATATTTCCGTTTATAATAATTAAACTTAAAAACTACTGAACCGATATTTGATTTATTTCACCAGTAGAAAAGAACTTTATTTTAACGAAAAGTGGCATTGATTTTTTATATACTGATACAATCAACAAAAAAAAAATTCAAGCGTACATTTTCCCGAAATTACTTAATCCTGTGTACTACACACACTGTGTGTTACTTAGTCCTGTGTGTGTGTGTGTGTGTGTGTGTGTGTGGGTGAGACAGCGGTCAAGCGCGAACCTGTAATCAATAAAAAAAAAAAAAACTATTCCAGGTATTGATGTATCCGTGTACGAGTGAAAATGTAACAAACATACACATATATAAAGTTATAATATTATTGTGATGAGAAGCAATGTCTGACATTGTCTATGTCGGTCGGTCAAGGTTGAAACCGATTCTCAAAGGGTGACCCACGAGGTAGGGGTGGCTCAACCCCCGTCGGACAAAGCAAAGGCGGTAGGTATAATGGTTCTAAAATGAATGCAAAAAAGTAGATGTATCTACTTCTACCTACGAGTATCTTCTACCGGTTTCAGATTAAGAATTGCCATACAACGTAGCAATATCGCCAGTTTTTTTGGGCACACTTTAAGTCCACAGCAATACGGGGTTTTTTTTTTGACGACATATTATTTTAAGTAGTAACTTTTCTTTAATGTATCATCATCATCATCATTTCAGCCGAAAGACGTCCACAGCTGGACGTAGGTCTCCCCCAATTGTTGCAATAATTAACGATCCTGTGCATCTCGCATCCATCGGATACCCACAACTCTTGCCAGGTCTTCGGTCCATCTTTAATGTATGCTTAAGTAGTTTTAATTAGTCACGTGTTTTTATTTTTTAACTGACTTCAAAAAAAGGAGGAGGTTCTCAATTCGACTGTATTTTTTTTTTCTATATTAAAAAAAAATACTTCTGAAAGCATAAGATTGTTATTCTAAGCGCCATGTGCACTATATCGGTTAATCTTAAATTGATAAAAGCTTTGCAGGGGTCGCGAACTTGGAATTCAGTAGGGTTGTCTCGCCGTGCGACAACCAATAACGGCAATAACTGAGGGTTTGCCGTAATTATTGGGTAATTCTAGATGTAACTCTTGAGCCCCACGTGAACACCGGCGTTTTGTCTTTTAATTGTGTCTGTAATTACGGTAGTCGAAATTTTAATTATATACATTTTTTATGTATAAGCCTTGAGCCTTAATGAAAAAATAAGAAATTATTAATAATTTTAAAATCCTTTGCTTTATCAAAAATCTGTTGCCATAAGTGGTCGTAATAATACCGGATGGTTAAGCTAAATCTGTTTTTTCGCGGAATTCATCGGAATTCTGATTTTATCTTAAAATCTTATCTTTCATCATCTATGTATCTAATATCAGAAAAAATCGTCGCATTTCGTCAATCATTAATTGGTTGAAATGATTTTGTTTAGGATCTAAATCCATTCATACCATATCATTTCTTAATCTCATAAAGATTTCTAAAAGATAGTTATTATAATGAGTTCGTAAGCTGCGTTAGAAATGTTATTTTAGAAATACTAAATTAAAGTTTTGACGCAAAATGCATACCTATCTTATTTAATTTCTATTCTCGTAACAGTAAATTATGTCAAATATCTAAATATTTATGTAAATAATCATATCATAATAAAATATTTTTCTTTATTTCTTTCTTATTCCAGATTTTGGCAAAATATGGACTGGTTCGAAAGAGTTACCATGGGTCAGGACTGCTAAGGGCAACTGAATACATCTTTAGAAAAAAAAATGGCGATGGACAGTACCTTCAGTTTTAATAAAAGAAACCCGTTTTTAACACAGACCCCCAGAAACGTATTTCACAAAGATTAAAAATATCTGATACGAAACATAGCTATAAAAGTACGCTACAAAAGATCAAAAAACACACACATGCAGAGAACAGTTCGTAAGTCGAACATTAAATCGATAACACGCACACCCCTACGGATCCGTTGATCCGGATCATCCCGCGCGGATCAGCCTCGTGTCGCCCGGAGATAAAGCGCGGCCCGCGTGTGTACCCCGCCTAATAATACGTGTCACACCGCTTCGTCATATCGTGACAGTTATGAATTTGATGGCTTTTTTTAGGGTTTAAATTTTTACTAGCTTCTACCAGCGGCTTTGTCCACGGGAGTTTTGGTTATTACGGACGCAAAGTCGAAGTTGAAGACGGGTAAAAAATAGTTTTACAATTCAAGCATGTGAAGGATGCTTGAACTGTAAGACTATTTTTTCAACTTCCGTCTTCAACTTAGACTTTGCCAGGTTTCGTCAAAATCGTTTCAGTAGTTTAATGAAAGCGCGAGCAACAAACAAAGTTATTTTTACATTAATATTATGAAATAGTTCGGATATGTTTTTGTTTTGAAGGGTTGAAAGGATAAAACTTTATCTGTAAAGCTTCAAATTAAATTAGATCAAATAAGTGAGCGATAAAAATGAGTAACCAAGTGTTGTCAAACGCTAAACTCAAGTGTGACTATTTGTAATAAAGTTTCAGGAATATGAAAACCGTGAAAGACTCATTGTCACTATTAAAATTAGCCGTCCGTGAAAAAAAAGCCCTCCTTAACAATAGATTTTGACAAAATGACGTCCTTTGGGTCAGCCAGTATGTAACTGAGTATTTGTCACCAGCTTTCAGCCAGCGGCTCTACCTGTAAATAATTAGGATTCTGTATACAACTTTTAACCCCCCGTTTATGGGGTTAATTTTGAGAAATTCTCCCTTATTGCTAACCTATGTGAAAAAGGAAGCCCTGTGCAATATTTCACGCCCCTAGCCCGTGTTTCGGCCGTGCGTTGATATGTCAGTCAGTTTCTCCTTACCTACTCCACTTCGTTAAATAAATATAATTTTAATTGTTTTGCAGTACAATTCAAACTATCTACCTACTGCTAAAACTGCCTACTGTGTGAAACCGCTTCCGTTACGGTGGTTTTCATTATCAGTATAGGTAGGTATCTACCTAGTTGTGGCTCCTTAGGTTTTATATATTTTTGAACGATGTTGACCGTATATCTACACTAATATAATAAAGAGATAAAGTTTGTTTTTTTTGTTTGTAGGGGGTCATCTCTGGAACTAATGGTCCGATTGGAAAAAATTTAGCAACAATAGAAAGCTGCTTTACTCCTGAGTGATATAGGCTATATTTTATGTACGCGGGCGAAGCCGCTGACAAAAGCTAGTAACTTATACAATTAACCAACGGCTTGACAATTCTTATTCAGTTATAAAGTAGCATTCTCCTAGTGATAGAATTTTCAAAATAGGTCCAGTAGTTTCAAAAATTCATACGAATAAAAACTTACACATAAAAACTTAACAACGCATAAAAACTTATACATTTTACCTCTGCAAGCACAGAAGGTGATTAACAGGCAAAGATAATGCTTTTAAAAAAAGGAAAAAATATATAACGCTTTTTTACCAAATGTAGGAGAAATAAATAAAATCTGCAATTTTTATTAATAACATTGTCTGCCTCACGCACGGCTGCGCCAAGTAATATTTTGTTCTATCTTATTCAACGCGCACTGGGCCCGCGTGGTGGGTTATGATCCATCCCCAATCCTAGAAAGGAGACCTGAGGCCCAGCAGTGGGATTCAGGCCCTCATTATTAGGCAAACTTATTCAATAGAATAAGTTAGTATTAGAGTATCCTCTAAACTAATTTTTGGTGTATACAGGGTAACTGGTAATTTGTGACAGATACTTAAACACATATTGTAGTCGTGATAACAAGTAACTTTTACTATGGGACTAAACCAGAAATCGCGAAAAAATATATCAGCTGGTTCCACATTTATGTTCGCCTAACTGGTAAAAATGTACCGAACTTGCTGATTTTTTTAAGCGATTTCAGGTTTGGTCCCATAGTAAAAAGTTTGTTTCTTATTATGACTACAAACACGTGTTTAAGTGTCGGCCACTAATTATTATCAGTCACCCTATAAATATACTCGTAAATATACACCAAGTATTTGTAAGTGTACCTACATCATATCAATAGGTAACAACGTATTATTTATGAGAAATCCCAACAAATTTAAAAAAATCAATATTGACTATAATTCCACAAAATGTATCTCTGATTAATAAAACTTTCGTTAATCTGATCTGAGATTAGAATAATTTTATCTGTAAAGTATTAAAATAAATATAGAATCAAGATAACATCTATTAGATACACGGCTAACGACCATATCCAAAATATTATTACTTAATAGTCGATTTTCTGCGATAAACCTAGCTTTAATAGGAATATTTGCATATTTTTATAAACATACCGTTCGTTTTAGCTATAAAACCATGCTTAGCTACATACGTTATATCTTACATATAAAATAAAAGATTATAATAAGGTATAATAAAAAATATAAATCGGCTTATCTATATAAAACTGGCTTATTCGTGTAAAGTAGGGATGGCAACGAAAGTTTAAAATATTGTTTTTTAAAGTCTTTTTCCGAGTGCGACTGGCGTACCTATTTTTGTGTTAAAAGATAAAAACGATGTAGTTACTTATTCAGGGGTGTTTTTATCAGTAAACTAAATATAGGTAGATAGGTCTCTAAGAAATTCTTCTACTAAGTTGAGGTAGGGTTTAAAAAACCATAACGACGCCAATAAACCAAAATCAATTCATCAATGATAAGATCTATCTTTTGCTAACTCTAGTTCTAAATTCGAAACAAAACGATGATTAAAAATCAAAGCATTTCCTGCCAGATTTAATCTTCTGACGGTACTCAGGTACGATTTGACAAAAAGATATATCTTCAACGTCGGGCGTAATCCGTCGGGCATTGTGCAATCGCTAATCGGCGCGGATCGGCGGCGCGGGCGGCGCGCGGCCCGATTCGAAATTAATAATGATTTATAACGCCCGATTAGTGGCATTAGGCATTTACTCACCGGGCGATTGGCGACCAGCTCGCCTCTGCTAACGCTACTTATAATACTCTTCTTGTTCATATTTTTCATTCTGTTTGCGCAACCCACAATAAAATTTTATTTCATCTCTGCGCTTATGATTATTCAGATTCTCTAACGACTTCAGCTACCATTATGCTAATAAGCTAAAGAATAATGATGTTTTCAGGAAATACAAGTCTTATGTGAAGGCGACAAAATTCAAAAATAATATCTAAGTAGGTAGCTAATACCGAAATTGATGTGTTCTAAAACTTCAAGGATAAAAATATTTTCGAATATTTGAAAATTATTCACAATAAATCTTTAACGTAATTACACACGGCGTACACCTATTATGTTGTTAATTTATCTTGCGACCTACGCACAAAGAAGAATATTTAGATAATGGAGCTCACTGTAAATGTGATATGTGCCCACTGCGTGTGCACTTGGGCTTATACTTTGAGCTTACGGCAGACGGGATGTCCCGGATTAGATTTAAGGGGTAAAAGAACTAGAAAGAGACGGAACAAAGAGGATCTGTGTTAAAAAGACAAGGACAGAAGACGGTAGATTTAGAGATTATGATTTATAAGGAGGAGAATGAATGGGAAATTATTAGGTACGGTTTGAACGGAGGGTATTAGTCCGGTGTATGGAGTGGAGTCGCGTCGGTTCGGGTTTCATGCGCAATGCGCGCCAAACTGATCGTGAAATTAGCTGTGTGGATTTAGGGGTCGTTCTCATTAGCCGTCTAGTGGGCTTTGAAGAAAACTGCAAATATTTTTCTTGCAATAGCTTAGAACCGATTTCGAGATTGTTTGTTTTTCAAATTAAGAACACATCCTTCTTTTAACGGTTCGTGGGGAACGTGACATTTATCATTTATCATTTGTTGCCCCAAAGAAAAAAAATCTTTTCATAGATGGATATTAGGACCACGATCGCGGTCCAAAGAACCCCACGACGATAGTTTGACAGTTTAATGATAAAATATAGTTGGACTAATACTTAATTTGGCTTTTTTTACCAACGCATTGTATTGCATTCTCAAAATAATAATCTAATCAAAAGGATGTTCGGCTAAATATCAATTTTATCGGTTATTTAAATCATTTTCGTGGCACTTCCTCGGCTTATCGCATTTAACTCTTTAGATTCTTAACGCGTATTTCTAAGGAAATTAGTACAAATAAGATAATCTCGATTGCACTTTACTATACACTTCAACCAGTGGAAAATAACTGAAAATTTAGTTGAATTCCATTAATGTAGAAAGCAGTAATGTATGGTGGTAATGGTCTGATTGTAGTAAGCCATAGTTGATTAAACTTGGCCTACACGCAGAATAATGTTGTCAAAAAAGGAATGATTTTTTTTTTAGTTTTACTTTACCACGACTTATTAAAAACAACTTATAAATACTAATAACAAAAACCCCGATGATCGAAGCTGTTATTATGCGGTTGGATCAAGGGCCAGATACAGAACGCAGTACCTACTTCTCGATACGGCTCGCATTGTAAGGTTCCTGTCTCAGAAGCACTAAACACCGGTAGCTTGAACCCTGCTCTGGACATCAGCGAACTATTTATATTTATATTTTGTGTTATAAGGGATACTTCAACTCAAACTGTAACTGCTGTAAAAATACGTACAGAAAATGCACAAACGAAATAATTATAAAAAAAAAACAACTGATCAAAAATCAGTTCGAGGCCAAAACATGCATTTCACCTCAGTGTATGTTACAATACACCTAGATACACCATTCTACTTGTCGTCCAATTGGTATGATGACGTTACAGGTTCCATCGAACAGATTTGACCGTGTCTAGAAAGGGATCGGTCGGCATCATACCAATCCATTCCCGCACACACAACCAACACAAGCACCAACGAACTCGAAGACCAGAATTGACCACCCAACCATTCCAATCATTCCAATACCAATCCACTCCCACACACGCAACAAACCGAACGAAGACCAGAATTGGCCACCAGCGGATTGCACTGACCAACCAAAGCGCCCGCCGCCTCCTATGCAAATGCACCATAGCACAGAATTAATTCCTGAAGCCTACCCTGATAAACAAACTAACGCAATCTTTCAATAACAATAAAACATAAACACCAAAGAATAACTAACACTAGAAAGGACAGAGAGGCGACTCCTTTGAAACTATTCAATAAACATTGAAAGATTTTATTGGCGTTATATATATTGAAATCACTGGCGCATAGACTGAGAACGTTTGATTTAACGACTGAAAGATATCGGGGAATCAATAATGGCATCAGATTAACCAGGCCTGTGCAGATGAACCGTAGGTACACAAAGGGACCGAAGGAGAGTCCGTGACTTCGAATAATGCTTGTTTTTAAAGCGTTTGAAAGACGTTTCAGCTTTGGATGAGAGAGAAGTGTGTGATTGAATCTTACTTTTTTTTGTTTTTTGGTTAATCGTGGTTTAAACTTTAGTTAAGAGTGTACTGTCTACACTTATATATGCAATATAAAGCTTAAGGCTTAGCTTATTTTTATTAACTTTGGGTTTGAATTGAAAAAACTATTTTAGTGCTACATTGTCCGGTTATTTATGTATTTATGCACGCAAGAGTACTGAGGCGGACTTAATGTCTTAAGGCATTTTTTTTTTGTATTAATTGAAATAGACTATAAGGTATAAAACATCATGCTATATCTACAGATAGGAACAGTGACCAAAGACACAAGTGAAGTCACAGGGGATAGTTAATTATATTATAAAGCTGAAGACTTTGTTTGTTTTAACATGATAATCTCCGGAACTACAGGTTTGTATTTAAAAAATCTTTTAGTTTTGAATAACCTATCTATTGAGGAAGGCTATAAGTAATATAACATAATGCTATGATAGCCAATAGACTACTATAAATCAGTTTGGTTCAAAGGCAGACTTCGAGATAAAGGCAATTTTTTTACAGAGAAATTGTTTAAAGTATCTATATTATCAGGGCGATATATATCGACGTCAACTTTTTTCAAAATGTTGGGGATTTAGAGGATCTTTTGAAGAATTGCGACGAGGATGTGAAGGTTTCATAAAAATAAGGTAAGTGACTCATTAGAAAGGCAATTAACGTCTTTATATTCTATACTCCTAACTATTTACTATGCAGAGCATACAATAGTCAGTAGTGAGTAACAGATCATTTACTACACTACGTTTTTTGCTAACCCTCCGAACTTTCTCCACACTTAATGGAATAAGACGCCGCGCCTTTTGTGGGACGATATTCATAGTCCTGTCATAAAATGGTGGTACTCACCAGTAATACCTTTGTTCAGCAGATTGTTGAAGGCCTCCTTCTTAGGCGAGAGGTGCGGTGTGTGCGGGGTATGCGGTGTGTGGGGGGTGTGCTGGATGCGCTCGTGGTGGACTGGCGCGGAGGGGGGGCGCGGCACTGCGCGTTCCTCTGGCGAACGGCGGGGCGGCGTCTTACTGCGCCTGAGTTCCGCCGACAGATTCTACGAAAGAAAAGTGTGGGTTAGAAATTTGCATGCGAGAGGCTATTGCGCATAGAACCGGCAACGGCTTCAGACGTCATCTGCGCTGCCTTTGTGTGGCGAGTGTGAGTTTTAGGGCCAAGTTCACCAATAAAACTAATCGCGAGTTAAAACAAAACACAAACTGTTTTTTGTTTTGAACGCAAAATAAAGCTATAATCTCGATTAGACGCTCAAACTGTGTTTTGTTTTAAATAATCGCGATTAGTTATACTGATGAATTTGGCCCATAGTTGTTATAGACGTAGTTCGAATTGTCACCCATTGATGACAAACTCATTAGTTTCTATAGGTAGCCCCAGATACAAGTGAGTGTTGACTCGACCAATTAGAAAGAAAGAAAAGCAGTTTATTCACGCGAAATGACGCAACTTTAAAGCTATCAATTCGTGTATCATTAAATGTAAAGTAAAAAAATTGTATTTCTTTTATTAAAAAGATATAAGTAGCAATAAAAAACCCTACAAAACATTAAGTTCCGCACCTTTATATTATCAAAAAAACAAATCAATGAAATCCAAACTCAATTAATTCTGTTTTATTAATTAACTTAAAAATCAAAACATGTTCTAGGCTAATCACTAATTAATCTACAGTAATCAGAAATATTTTTGATAGCCTATCTTTTTCTATCTTAGATAACCGCTTCTTAGTAAAAGATTTGGACTAGGATAACGATTTAATCTATCCTTAATCTCGAGGCCTCGGTCTAATCCTGTGATTATCCATGTAAAAACACGGAATTCCCATTTTTACATTGGTTACAATGATGAAAGATATTGAATATATACTGGCTTTTTTTAAATTAATATAAACTAGTGCTCGACTGCGAAACCACCTGATGGTAAGCAGTAATGCAATCGTTGATGATGGGCGTATTAGTTTATTAAAAGCTTATTTATCCTAGGCTTGAAGACAGCTAAATTATAATCGGATGGGAAGACCGCAGGCTAATTGGTTGTTTGCAACTAACACTCTGCCCGTGGCTTCGTTCGCGAAAATATTTTCAGAAAATCCGCAACATCTCTTAAATCGTATTTTGATGGTTGTATTGAAAAACTAATAATGGTGGTCTAATATTTTGAAAAATTTTGATTAGAATTAGTGCCAAATTACAAGTTTATTAACCCCAGAAACAAGAATCTTCTACACTATTGTTAAAACCCCAAAATTCTATTTATTATTTACTTAATGTGACTATTGCTGCTAAATTTCAAGTTTATTGGCTCACAGAATGAGATGCATATTTAAAAAAAAATACATATTGGTGAAAGGGTTTTTTTTTCGAAAAATCCGACTTTTAAGGAGGTGTCCTTAAATTTTGGATTTTTCAAAAACCCCTGCTTAGTAACTAATGCTCGCCTACATCATTAAAGGAAACCTTATGCATATGTCCCTAGGCCTAGTAGTTTCGGCTGTGCGTTGAATAGATAACATTTTGCTTAGAATAATGATTCGCAAAATTAATCTAAATTAAACAAACGGATACATAAACTTCCAATAGCAGCTAATTGTTCCGAACCATAATCTAGACATTAATATTTAATTTGCGTACGCCCAATTAATATAGCGGAGTGGATAATTTCAATACACCGACACGGGCTTATCCATGCTTTTATGGCATCGTGTCTAGACAGGTCCCCATAGCATCCATTAAGGTCGAATAATAATGAATAATTCTACAATTTGCGCCGGTACACTTGCATGCATTGGTGCAATATGGTTGCGTATGCGCACAGTGTCCGTCAGAGGCAGACGTGAGGGACATGAGAAACGTATCGGCAGACCAAGGGAACCGTTGCCTTACATTACATTGTGTATTATGTAACTGTATTTTTTTCATGTAATTGTACCGTATTTAATTCATGATCTGATTTTAATGAAGGCGGTTTTGACGGATATGGTGTGTTTGTTTGAGCCGCTGCAAAAACGCTTATGGAATCAACGGTAAAAAGCGCAAATGTGTCAATACTACAGTTAATTGACATGACTGAAACGAAATTTCAATAGAAATCATGACAAAGTGTATACTAAAACGGTAAAAGCCACAGAATTACCATCTTTCACGTCACAAACACGTATTGGAATTATCAGATTACAGATTCGGTCATACTCGTTTGGTTAGCACTAGTGCGACACTGTGAAGTGTACTCAAAATAGACAACGTCGCTATTTTTACCTTTGTACTAATAAGACAAAAGAGTCACGATGAGAGATGACAATCTACACTAATATAATAAAGAGGTAAAGTTTGTTTTTTTGTTTCTTTATTTTTTTGTTTGAAGGAAGTAATCTCTGGAATTACTGATCCGATTGGAAACATTTTAGCAACAATAGAAAGCTGCTTTACTCCTGAGTGACATAGGCTATATTTTATGTACGCGGGCGAAGCCGCTGACAAAAGCTAGTATTTTATAATTTACTGCCCATTGCTGGATGTCAATGAAGTCATACGTCATTTATTGTTTATGGGTGAAAATACTGGACTATAGTTTGCAAGACAGATAGCACCCAATCTAGAAATTTCCCATGTCTAGGTTATATCGTCTAATCCTTGGATTCAAAGATTTATTTCTAAATTTATTTTTACCATATCTCGTCATCACATTTTAGAGCAAAGTTATATGATAAAAAGTAAAATAAATTTTATTACTTTTTATTACATCCAGCGTCTGATACATCATATACAAAAATAATACATATATATACTTTTTTTTTTCTCCTTTTGACCTTATTATACGTAAAAGACATAAAATACAGTCAGCTGCATAAGCATGGACAAAAGTACGAGCAGAGAATGTTATAGAATTAATACGATGACTACATCTTCACCACCAAGTGAGAACTAAATTGCTAGTAAACTCACAAGAAAAATAAAGTACACATCTTTATATATTCTTATCTAAGAAAAGTCGAACCACTTAAGGCGAATCGAGATACAAATTGGACACTTGGCCATTGCGTCAGTCGATACAAAACGTTCATGAGCCGCACTGATTACTCTCATTGAATATTGTTACTGAACGCAGCCGACGGTTTGACCACATAACGGCAAACTCACAACGAATGATAGTGTTTTAATAAGGTTAATGATGTGCAAACACGACATATATCTCACCACGACACAAAAATCACAGCTGAAGAAAAACAAAATGAGCACAGAGATTTTAATTGAAATTAAAGAATCATCACACCACACCCGAAACTCATAACAAATGATCTTATAATTTTTGATTCAGTAGCAGAATCATGAAGCTGAACAGCGTATTGGAGGTGAGATGAAGAGCGAAATGATCTCGCAGCTGAGGTACACTTGGCTCTCAATAAATTAACCCTTACCAATTCTGAGCAATTTGACGTGCACAATCAAAGTGCATGTGCAAAATGTGCCGCATGAAGCGGAGAAGCGCAGGGGCGTGTTGACCAATAACACGCACAGTTGTCCGTCCATAGAATCGTTGATTCTCGCCACAGATACGTCTAATATCGTATTGGAATTTGTGATGTCGTTTGACCCCTGTTAACCCAGATTACGCGCGTCGCCGCCTGATTCGTCCTCGCTGGAGCCTGATTGTGTTGTGACATAAACTGTAATGTATTATGTGTTAACTCTTGCTGCAATCACGGCTAGCACGTACCACAATTACAATGGATATGTTCGCCGAACTTTACAATTTATTTGGAACGATTTGTGTGTACTGAGGACTGGTTGAGCTTTGCTGGGCGGTTTTGTGATCGAGAATTGGAGGGTTAAGAATTTGTGGTGTTGGGGGAAAATGGTTTTTCTGTGTTAGTCGAAATGCTGATCAGTTTGGAAGTAATAACGTTTTTTGATTATTCGTAACGGTTACGACACAATATTTTAATTTAGTACAAAAAGTAACGAAACCTAACTAGTTACAAGTAATCTTTTTGTTCAAATAAATTGATTACACTAATTTCTTGTTGTTTTAGTAATCGCTGATAATCCTGTTTATATTCCCACACTCTAGTGTTTAATGTTTATCTAAGATTTGGTGGTAATATTGACAAATAACGCATTAACTAGTCTTTTTCTAAGCGATATGATTTGAAACTGGACATAATTAATAAATATTAATAATAATTATTATTATTTTTATTATTGTTTATCCTGTGTTAAGCTAAGGTGTGCAATAAAGTTATAAATAAATAAATAACTTTGTTATTATTCGCCTTTATATATCAGCTTTTTTATTTTTATTAGGTTCACGCTTGACAAGTATACCACCTGCCCCGCTAGCCAAGTTGATAATCTACAATCGTTAACGCTAGTAAACAACTAATCAAATGTATGGGAATGACTTCATTTCAACAAAATAAGTGGCCAAGTTTAAAGTTAGAAATGACAGAATGAAATGTAATCGTTTGTACAATGATCATCGCTACATTCTGCAGTTTTACTTTATAACTAGCCTCCTACCAGCGGCTTCGCCCGCGTGAAAGTAGGGTTCTCCATACAAACTTTAGACCCCCATTTAGTCCCTTTAGGAGCTGAATTTTAAAAAATCCTATCTCAGTGTTCTCCTATGTCGTAAAAAAAAGCTTTGTCCAAAATTTCACGCTCCTAGGCCCAGTAGTTTTGGCTGTGCGTTGATATGTCAGTCAGCCAGTTTCTCTTTTTATATTTAAAGATAGATATTTTCGCTTCAGCGGTCGCACTTGAACTGCCCTAAAACAACATACTATTTTTCCTTATTCGATTTTCAAACCTATTTTATAACTGCGAACCTCCTTTGTAAGATCCAACAAGCCAGTTCGTTGGTTAGTAAGTTATGTGGTCTCTTTGGAGACACCACAATACCGAATAATTCCTTCTTTCTTGTTAAGAGCCATGTGGAATCTGGTTTTTACATAACCATTCTTATCCAACATTAAAACAACTACCTACCAACTTCAGTAAATATTACATACGTGCTATGTACACTACAACAAGTACATAGAGGTGACAGTACATCCGTCGTAAGACTTCAGATTACAAGATCGGCAAATATGTAAATCATAATTGCAACAATTGCTCCGCAAACAGGGCTCAACGACTGACAGCTTCTATTTTCTTAGATATCCGACTGGTACTTAGTGGGATATGTTTGTTTTAGTGATAACTATTAGTTTAGCTATGTACTCGTAGAATACTATGATGTCCCCAAAGAGATCGCATAACTTATTAGCTAACGTACTGGCTTGATAAATGTTTCGAATGATGTTGACAGTTCTAGAATAAGTTTGAAAATTTGATAAGAAAAAGTAGTACTTTGTTTTTTTAATCTGTTTTTTTTTTTCGAAGCAATCACCCCGATTGCAACTGATATTTTTGCTTTTGTTTTGTTGTTTTTTTTGTGTTCAAGCCTTTTGGGTACAGGCTACTCTCTTAAGAGTTTTTTTTTTAATTTACGTATATACATGTATCTACAAGGATTGTAAATAAGTATAAATTATATACACATATGGTGTTGGTCTTTTAGTGCTATAGAAGATCCCAGTACCAAAGACCTGTCAAGCTAGTGCTATCACAATGCAATAGAACAGAATATTATATACTTCTAAGTATTCAGTAAAAATATTGTGATGGAAGAGGAAGAATAGGTTAAGGAAGACTGCCACAAATAAACTCCAGCGACTTTTATCGGTACTAACCAAATTTTTTTTTAAAAGACGGTTCTATTTGCCTGCTGCGGTCTTCCCTCCTGAAAATGCTTTAAGTGTCTTCAAGGCTAGAATGAACACAAACTATCTACAAATGCGTCACTTCTAACCATCTGGGTCGCAGTGAAACCCTCATTTTTATCATTAAAAAAATATCTACAATACACGTTACAGTACTTTACCAATTTGTGATCAATTCGTCATTGGATGATTTTTACCTACCATAAAAAAATCAACATTGGTTTAAGTTGCTTAAATTTAAGAATTAGTCTTCTTAATCTTCAGAAACAGATAAATAAGAACATAAAACATAAATCTTAATTATACAGATAACTACGTGATTCTTGTCATGGATATAAAAACTAAAAGTGTACTGTGATACACTGCTGGATAAGCTTTCCAGTTACCTTATAATTTACTGAATAAACCTCGCGATTTCATTTACATTATACTTCTTACCAGCTCTGTGAATTTAAGCGCTTAATAACTCATAAAAAAATTGTTTAAACAAATAAATGCGATTTGCAGTTGTTATTGCTGTTAAAAATGGTATTGGCATTTATTTCTCTAAAACCTTTATTTTTGTACGAGTTTTCAAGCGCTAAAATTCGCAGAGCCTAACTTCCAACTCGCCAAGATCCGACAGCCGTACAGTATCTCTCTGTTGGAAATGCTGCCGTGTTGATCCTTCCGCTTCCATGGGCCATAGCGTGATGATGTATAGTAAAAATATCATTTGTCATGAACCTAGCTATCCCATACAAGCCTCCCGGAGCTGAGGGTTGATGCGAAAGCGTTACACCGGGGCTCTGGGAATAAGGCAAGGAAGGTACGGGGTAGGTTCTTTAGTCAGTAAGAGTCTGACACTGTTTCCCGCTCCGCCCAAGAGTGTGATTCGTCATTCGATGATTTTTACCTACCATAAAAAAAAGCTATCCCATACAAAAGGTTTTTACATCTGCATTACACTTTCAGAGATTAACGCGTTTAAATCAACTAAAAACCGGGAGTGTTTTCCCCACTTTATTATCCTATACTAATATTATAAATATGAAAAGACACAAAATTACTGTCCGTCTGTCTAACATTCACAGCTAAACTATTGATTCGTTTTTTATAAAATGTGGTACAAATTAAGTTAAAACCCCGTAGAAGAACAGCTTACTTTTTATCAGACGAAGTGGCTGGAAAAGGGTAGTACCTATTAATATGATGAATTCTTAGAATTTGTAAAAACATGTAAAATTTTGACATTTTATGACAATTCTATAGAGACTGTTTAAATACACATGTTTTCAAACCAACATGAGAAATACCACGCCAAAATTAACCTACACTTTATCTCGTTATGATGCAAACGCGATAACCGACTCCCGTCTAATCTGACGAATACAGAGGCTAGCAAGTGACATACAAACACACAGACAGACGCTACGATAGTAACATTTACCGTGGCATTACCCCTGTTGTCTATAAACCAGGGCTCTGATTAATTAATGTCCCATTATTTGAACGAGATAGCGTTTAGAAACTACTCATATTTATATATCATGTGAGCTTATCTTTTAATTCTTCAGCTGTCAACGCTTTCAAAACAGTTACGTGGTTTTTCCTAAATAGTTTATTTTTTTTGTAAATATATTTGTAACCTTCAGGACTAAGCAGGTCGTATGAAATCGCCTTTCAAATATTTATATACGACTTTACATTTATTTATTACGTAAAACTTAATTCTAACAATTTTGAAACCTGCGCTCTCTGAAAATTTTGTGTAATTTTTTTTTTGCTTCATTATCACGCGTTGGTAATCGTTTAGACATGCGTAAAATAAATAGGTACGATACTTTATGTATGTACAGATATAAAATTTCCACTGTAACTCCTAATACTATAAAAAACATTAAAATTGGTATGATTCGCGTAAAAATAGATAATTAAGACGGACAAATAGTTTAGATAAGAACTTTAACAGCAGAATTATGGTCGTGACATACGGATTTGTAGAACTGCCAGCGATAACTGCTCTACAAGAATATTTACGTCAGTTGCTCTAATTATCTGCTAACTCTTTCTAAATGGTGCAACGTATTTCACTGAAAGTTCCTACTTCTATAAAGAACAATAAACAGTGATGGTTTGAGTGTATAATTTGCACCCGTGCGAAATTTGGGCAGAAGATAGTGAATGCGTATGTGTGTGAGGTTCTTACATCTTTACGCTCGAACTGCTAAATAGATTTGCTTGACTTTTAGCACACAGGTAGACCATGTCCTGCCGTGTCATTCTCTGAGAAAACAGCTTTGAGCGCAACGCTGGCGTTAATCAAATTAATTTATTTGAACAATTTTAAGGTATGTTACAGACTTCGGGTTCGTCATATACCAGCTCGACATGAAAACTCCTTAGTACATACTTGACATTGTAACTTCTTGGTCTATTGACGCGAATAATTATAAATAAACGATTATAGCGCCTTCCGCTTGTCAGCTTCCGGTACATCAAATAATTAGTAAAAGTTATCATATTGTGCAATATTCTTTGATATATATTATTGTTAATAATTAATATTTAAGGAGCCATTTTATTAGATTATTCAATTGTAAATTAATAGTAATGTGTTCGTGTGTGTTATAAAAGCCGCTGTGTTGACAGTTTTCCTTTTATAAGTCTCCTTAGTTACGGTTGCTAAGCAAATAACATTATGAGAAAATTACTCGCTGCTGTAATATTTGAATTATAATTATAAACTTGTTGAATGAGAAGTATCGTTGTTTTACTGTGACCATCCTGACGTAACAGTTGGTTCACAGGTAATCATTTAAAATAAAAGCAATTTCATGCTAAGTAATTAAAATTGTGTAAATCACAATCATTTAAAAATAGTTGTACTACAACTAGGGAGGTATAAAAATCATAGATGGAAATGGGAAGATAGAATTTAGATAATACTAGCTTATTTTTGAGGCTTCGCTGGCATGAATTAAGAGGTTGTTAGGCAATTAAATTTCTTATTAGTATTATAAAAGTCCGCTTATGTGCTACTACTGAATATTGAAGTAAGGTAAAGAAACAAGTCATATTCAGAGTTTAAGTACCAGTGTAAGGACTTAAATTAAGTACATATTATATACAGGAGTTACCTCTGCCAAAAACTGCTCAGTTGCAGTTCGGTAAATTATGATAAACGTGCGTGATGAGTAAGTGTTTCTTAAAACCTATTTGCAGAATAAATTTCTTTAGTCATTGTTGATTTTATTTTATTTTAAATAAGTTAACGCTAGCCGACCACAACGGCAGTGAGTATCAACCTAATCGGGATTTATGTTATTATACGTCGCAGATTTTTATAGTTTACGATGAAGTTATCTCGGCTTTTGAGCCAATTTCGTCACTGCCAGTCACTGGTGCCACGGACATGATCCGACCTTCGACCTTCCATGGAGGATGACCAGATACACCGCGTGATTAGCGACTGCGAACTTAGTAGTTAATGGAGGATGAATTCGGTAGATAATGAGGCGCAATTATTTTAGTAGGTACTTATCGAAATATTGTTTTTATTTTGTAGCTGGATAAGGTAATTATTAGTATCTGTGTCGGATATACTTAATGTTTAAACTCTTGAGTCACAAGCTCAATAATAGAAAGACAAAAGGTGATCGCACAACTTTTGTCTTTCTATTACTCGTAAGTCTCTATTTACGGTATTCAAAAGGATATAAAGAAAATCTTTTCGAGATTTTTTGCGACAGATAACTTGAACCATTTATTATTGTATTTTCTGGTGTTAATCAAAGTGGCAGGCTGCACGCAATCATAGCAAATGTTTCAACTTAATTACCGCGTTTATTTTTATTAAAATCCTCTGAAACAGCTTTACCGATTTTTATAATTATTTTTTATGTATTTTTGGTTGCTTTAGAGAAGGTTGGAGAATAAGCTGTAGGCTATTTTTAACCTTCCTACCCCACGCTTCATTTTGTTCTTACATCATTTATACGGCAGAACGTTTGCGAAGTCAGCTAGTTACATAGAACATAGAGGTATTAGGTACAATATGTGAGTTTTTTACTCTTTCTTTTAGCTTCGCGCAATTTGTGTATTTAGTTAGTACTAAGTTTTGAAAGTGTGTAGTTTTTGAGGTACAGGTATTGTGTTTTTCATTACGATGCGGTTTTACCTAATATTCTTTTTTTTTTGTAATATTTGACAGTAAATATAAATCGGTAAAGTCGGGCATTTCGGCAAGCTACACTGAGGTAGTCGCAATACTTATACGACGATAAATGATTAATTTTAGCAAGAACACGTCTGTCTCAAAGATCCCACATAATATCACGTTCAGTTATGTACCTATGTTCGTCTGTTATGCCACTTGAGATACAAAACTTCATCAATACGAACGACGTCCACTGATGGGCATAGGGCTCCCCCTAATTGCACCATAATGACCGGGATACTCTCCAGGGCTCTCACCAGGTCATCGTCTACCTTGTGGGGCGAAGCGCCTCGAAGCGTACTACTTTGTTGATCATCTACTGAGCCTCGCAACGTTGGAAGGCCTTCCACTGCGTCTCGTCTCGACATGAACGTCAAACGCTGACTTTCGTCTGTCGCCACAAGTGCTGCCTCCTGGCGAGCATCATTTTAAAAATCCGTTTTACGTGACCTAATATTTTGAATTCTATTGTAACAAACCATTTTTTTTTAAAGAGTAACCATGGAGTTTCTTGCCGGTTCTTCTCCATAGGAAAAGACCAATTTGAAACCGTGCACTAGCTTCTGACGTATCACAAGGGCCCATGAGAAAAAGTAATAGGTATATATTTTGACTTTGACTTTGAAAAAAACTTAAGTTCCTATCTTGCCCAATAGATGTCGCTACAACATCACAAGTTTACTTTACGAGACATCTCATAGAGCGGCGCCCTTAACCCATGTTTACACTGACTACCGCACGGGTGCCGGGATTTCGGGACCCTAATCCACATGAGCGGCGGGAACGTTCCCATATCCAGCGTTTGTTTAGCCATGTCGATTTAGGGATTTGTCAAATACCTCGTTGCTCGCTTACAAGTTACAACCCGTGACTTAGAACCTCTACGCAATGGAAATGTATGTGATACGTCATTCACACATCCGAAATTGGTGTTGATATGATTCGGTTCATTGTTCTAGTTGCTCGTCGGTTAATTTTTACGGGTGATTTTCTTGGAAGGTGTTTACGAGGATTTTATTAGATTAATTTTGTCAATATAACTGAGATATCTACACTAATATAACAAAGAGGTAAAGTTTGTTTTTTTGTTTGTATGGGGTTTTTTTTTTTATGGTAGGTGAAAATCATCCAATGACGAAACCCGCTCTTGGGCGGAACGGGAGACCAGTGTCAGACTCTTACTGACTAAAAAACCTACCCCGTACCTTCCTTGCCTTATTCCTGGAGTCGAGGTAACAGTTTTCCACCACCCTCTAGGCTCCAGGAGGCTTTGACCCTGAAGGGCCCCTGCAGTTGCTGACAACTCCTTGAGACGCGCGGGAACGGTGCGCGCCGTTGACGACTTGTGTATGGGGCAATCTCTGGAACTACTGGTCCGATTGGAAAAAAATTAGCAACAATAGAAAGCTGCTTTACTCCTGAGTGACATAGGCTATATTTTATGTACGCGAGCGAAGCCGCTGACAAAAGCTAGTTTGTAATAAGTGTTTAAGTATCGGTTATTAATTCCTGTTACCCTATTATCTACACTAATATAATAAAGAGGTAAAGTTTGTTTTTTTGTTTGTAAGAGGTAATCTCTGGGACTATTGGTCCGAGGAAAAATTTTAACAACAATAGAAAGCTGCTTTACTCTTGAGTGACATAGGCTATTTTATGTACGCGGGCGAAGCCTCTAACAAAAGCTAGTCATATAATATAATAAAGAGGAAAAAATGTTTTTTTTTTGTTTGTAAGAGGTAATCTCTGGAAGTACTGGTCCAATTGGAAAATTTTTAGCAACAATAGAAAGCTGCTTTACTCCTGAGTGACATAAACTATATTTTATGTACGCGGGCAAACCCGCTGACAAAAGCTAGTTTGTAATAAGTGTTTAAATATCGGTCATTAATTCCTGTTACCCTATTATTACTATTAAAGACGAGGATGAAGCCCGGTAGACAACTAATGTCGAAGAAAATTAGAAATCTTGAAGCGTACCTATTTTTCTGCTTATACCTTCAGGGATAACCTTCATAATACGTGTTACGAGGAACAAGCAAATTATCACTGATAGCTTAGTTAATCGTCTGTTATCAACGGATATCAATACAGAGTTTATATTCACAGATTTATTTGTTAGATAAAGCTTATCCGGCGATAGTAGGTCGTTCTGTAATATAATGCGATTGATTTAATTACACGTGTCTTTTTTATTGTGGGGTATAAATCATACATTATGTTACTCAAAGGTATGCTGGGAGAAAACTCATTATTGAGTTAAGCTCGCCTTTGTACATGAATTGTCCAGCTACTAACTACTGTGTACCATTCAATGTTTTGTGTACATCATCATCATCATCAGCCTTTTAATGTTCCCACTTCAGGGACACAGGCCTCCTCTCTGTAGGAGAGGGAATGGGCCATAATCCACCACGCGGGCCCAGTGCGGATTCGTGGATGTCACATGTCTTCGAATTTTTGGTTCTTGGACATGCCGGTTTCCTTCACCGTTTTGAGAGCAGTGGTGATGAAATAAATTACACAAAGTAATGCGCCTGGCTGGGTTTGAACCCGCGACCTACGACTCTGATTTGACCACTGCTCTCATTTTATGCTGCGCTGCTGTTATTTTCTTTTTTGTGTACAATAAAGAATAAATAAAGAATCCATTGATAAATCCCGCGCTTGGGCGGAAAGGGAAATAGTGGCAAACTCTTACTGACTAAACGACCCACCTCGTTCCTGTGTTACCTTATATAGGTACTAGGGCTAGAGCCTTCCTTTCAGTCTCAAACCCTTGGCTCCAGTTAAGTTCGACCCTTCTGCAGGGTTCCTACAGAAGTACACGTGTCTATGATTTTTTTTGTTAGTGACTAGCTTCTACCAGCGGATTTGCCCACGTGACTGTACAAAAATATTCACCTACCGCCTATGACACTTAGTGATAAAGTAGCATTCAACCATTTTTTTATCAGTCCAGTAGTTTTAGAGTTGATAATTTATTAACAAACAAAAATATATACTGTATTCTATTTATAATATATGTACAGATAGCCTGGCACATGACTACTATCTCACCTGGCCCCCTAGCCACGCTACAATCGTTTCGTTTAGAGTTACTGCTTGTAGTTGGCCACGCCCCCGCTACCTTTTTTGAGATGACGTCAGAACAAGGGAATTGGGGAGGTGGCCAATTGCAAACGCTAACTATAAACGAAACGATTGTAACATGGCTAAGGGGCCAGGGTGAGATGATCAATACAGTTTTTTAGTCTGGTCACACACAAAAAAACCACTAAGTATACAAAACTACCACTGTACCTATTTTTTTTTTATGGTAGGTAAAAATCATCCAATGACGAGTCCCGCTCTTCGGCGGAGCGGAAAACAAGTGTCAGACTCTTACTGACTAAACAACCTACCCCGTTCCTACATCGCCATACATACCAGGGCCAGAGCCTTCCTTTTCAGACACAAACCCGTGGCCCTGATTGGCTTCGACCCTTCTGCAACCACTATACCTATTAACAATAACACTGGCCAATTTTCATCAATCAAAAACTACACGTGTTTGTCATTTAGACAATAAATAAAGTTAGGGTACTTAGAACTGTAAAAAACAGCTGCTGCTTATTTTAAATAAGGTGATAATTTGCACATCAGCTTATGAAGTCACAAATAAATGTGCTTACTCTATGGTATATTAACAATATGACTCAGGAATGACAATAAAAATAAGCAAGAAAATGTTGAGATGAATGTGTAGGGTGACAGGAATAGACAAACTAAGAAATGAATAGATACACCTACAACGTTAAATTTTGGTCATTTTAATCCCTTGAAGGGTCGATCCGGCACATGAAACTATCGATTTGTAAAGATAAAATTAAAAAATAAAGTAGGTACTTTTTTTCTAAAAATTAATTTATGCATAAACGAAATTCATATCTTTAAAACAGCTGAACGGGTCTAATGGCCATAGGTAGTTAGTACGCATCGACCGACAACTACCTACGGCCATTAAAACCGCTCAGCTGTTCTATACTAAAATTATAGTATATCTAAAGCGTATAGTATATCTATAGCTTTAGATATACTATAATTTACAACCAACAACAACATATAACTTATTACTTATTATTTTACTTATATCTCACCTATCAAGGAGAGGAGAGCTATATAACAAAAGCTACCTACGATGAAAAGAAGCGAAACAGTACCCAAAACCCATTAGCGCCATCTAGCGGAACAATGGCGCGCACGCACACATAGTCACAGTACCCACTCCGTAACGTTAACCCGACTCAGTCTGCAACAATCCGTTAAGCTGTACGGAGCCTCCAAACGGGATCGCTGCTTTATTCGGCTGACGGTACACTTAAGTCTGTGTTTAGCTAAATATAACTACTGTAAAATAAAAGTGTTTGTTAAGTGTAATTTGGTATTTGAATTTTACGCCATAAGCTAGAGAGTTAGAGGGAGCTAATAGACCAAAGAACCAAGTAAAGTTTACA
The DNA here is from genome assembly GCA_029852875.1 of Mythimna loreyi. Taxonomy (NCBI): domain Eukaryota; kingdom Metazoa; phylum Arthropoda; class Insecta; order Lepidoptera; family Noctuidae; genus Mythimna; species Mythimna loreyi. The sequence continues at coordinate 20,160,834 of CM056778.1, forward strand.
ATTTCACTTTTTTTTCAAAAATTGACGGTAGTGGTGGCATGTTTGTGCAAGACAATGCGAACAGAGATAAGCGTCGCCATCCGTCACGGCGGTGTGTAGCGTCGAATGAGCAGAGTCGCCCAAGAAACTCAGTAAGTAACTGAGTACTGCACTACTGCTTTTTTTATGGTAGTTAAAAATCATCGAATGACGAATCCCACTCTTGGGCGGAACGGGAAACAGTGTCAGACTCTTACTGACTAAAGAACCTACCCCGTGCCTTCCTTGCCTTATTCCCAGAACCCCGGTGTAACGCTTTCGCACCAACCCTCAGCACCGGGAACTGCACTATTGCTTCGACCTATGCTGGACGTGTCTCATCTTACCCAAACTTTGGTAAATTAAAACTTAGATACTAATTGCAAGTTTTAACATTGAACGTTCTTTATAGCAGACTTCAATCAGTCTCAAATATTGATATCAAAGAATGTTGATCAAGCAAACTTTTGTTAATTTTAATTAATAACTAATTAATCAATTTCCTGATTCCCACACTCCACATAATCAAACAAATATTGGACAACGGAAGTCGATATTATCGTTAATTCAATAATTATGTAACGTTTGGATATTTACTAAATTGATATGTTACTACCTAACTACCTATAAGTAACTAGGTATCTAGGCTATAACACAACGTTAATAATTTCTACGGAAATGCACAAGGCAGGAAGGAAGGTGGAGGCAAGGAAGGTTTTTGGCAGACTTTTTTTTCAAATAGCTCCATATTGGAACAGTTGCAAAAATTTTATAATAAATATAAAGAGATAAATATTGACCAAGGACGTTATCAAGCTATTTAACCGTAATCGAAACTATCGGATTTTAGAAATAAAAATCCGTAATCTAATATTTCTAGATTAGATTACGGATATTCTTTAAACTTTACCTTTATTCTATAAAGGTTCAGTCTTGGTTATAATTTTTATAATTATAAAATTCCCCCTACCGCAATGGAAACTATCCGAAATTAACTGATAATCCGAAATAATTACATGTCCATAGCCGTATCCGAAAACTAAATCCGTATCCAAACTCAAACTCATTTTTTTCAAATAGACCATTTACATGCACTTTTGAAATGTCAAAATTGAAGCTAGTTTGACAGATCCTGAATTTCATATTCAACTTTATAATTGAGTACTCCGCAACACTGATAGTTCATAAACTAACCATAGTTACATTGTAAAAGAAACAATCTGTTCAGTCATCCCGCAAGATTACGAACTTATCTTGGTCGCAATAACTCGATGACATAACCAACAAAAATCCGGATTAAAATCCGTCAACGCAGAAAAAAAACTTATCCACATCATGATGCAATTCTGACCTCTATTTCATTAAATATTCGTAGAACACGATAAGAATTCGCTTGAACTAACCAAAAAAAAAAAAACGAATAACCTCGTGTGTTCTTTAATCTGTGCTAATCACTTATTACAAACAGTGAAGGATATACATTTTTATTATCTGCCACATTAATAGTATTATCATTTGTTCGTCATAAAATCAGATTTATTATGTTATTTACTTTCATTTTAATCCTCATTTACATTGCAGAGATTATTTTCCATGCCTTACGGTTGCGGCGGAGGAATATCTGAATTTGTTTTGTTACAATAATAAATGTAGTTGATGGAAAATAAAACGTTTTAAAGTAACTTGTTGTTGTCCCTAATTTGAATGATTATGAAAAAAATAAAAGTCATCATCATGACTATCCTTTTCTTTTGAAAGGATTAGTCATCAATTTACTCCTCCTACTTTAGTGGAGTGAGATTAGTGTCAGATCTATACTGACTAAAATCCACCCAGGGTCTCTCTTTCAGTTCCTTTGTGCTCCAGGACCTCAGGTTTCTGTTTCAGAAATTAGTCCATTTTTCTACTATGACATCTGTTAGTATAGTTGTTTATAAATGACATTCAGGTGTACCTACACCAAAATGTTCTGCTAAATATAGTAGAGTGGGTATATTAGTTAGTACAATAACAAACAAATATTAGGAGATCAGTATCAATAAACTGGAATCACGTGCCCAATGAGTAGCAAGAAGTATATGCAGTAGGTACTGGTCTCGATAGCAAATCAATTGCTACACGAAACACTAGTGGAACAGCAACTGACAAAACGGATAAATTGCTCGATGGGAGAGATAATGTCAAAAGGATAGTGTAAAATCTTGTTTGATTATTATAAACTAATGGGATCAGCCATTCTTTCAAGCGCATTGATAAGAATATGGATGTGGAAGATTAAGGCTCAATGATTTTACCTACTCTCAAACTAAGAATCAAAGCATTTTATTCACCCAGACACTAAACTGCTAAAAAAGACGAAGCCAGTAAAAAAGCATCAGACGATACAGATTCAAATTTGATCACAGAAACATACTTAGTTAAATATTTGGTAGTGTTACCCAAGCAAGAGTCGGTCTTGCAGGCGTGCAAGACCGATTTGCGTCTCGTTTGAGATTTGCGTGTAATTGAATTTTTAGTTCCTCAGTTTCGATATCAATACCGTATCGTTATATTACTGAAAGCTAGACATTAAATCTAGAGTGAATAGGCAAGTATGCTATCTATTGTCGACCACACGGTATATCTTAGTTTATAGATGAGATCGAGGTCAAACAAACGCGAGCTTATCAATGAAAAAAGAAATATTTTCATCTCAAAAAAAGAGGCTATAGTTGGTGAGAGGGCAACCTAGTGTGAGTTCAAGGATTGGCCAGCAAACCTTAGGGACTTTGCAGAAGGGTCGAAGTCTACTGGGGCTAAAGGTTCACTTCTGAAAGGAAAGCTCTGACCCTGGTATAAAGGCGACGTAGGAAAGAGGTGGGTTGTTTGGTCAATAAGAGTCTGACACTATCTCCCGCTCCGCCTAAGGGAGAGATTCTTTACTGGATGATTTTTACACCCACCATAAAAAAGCCTATAGATCCTTTTTTTTAATTCTAGACGACGATTTGACAACTCAGAATGTCTCACTCTAGAAATATTTTCCCGATTTTCTGGAATTTGACATTTTAAGTTGTCAAATCGTAGTCTAGGATTAAAACACTAACTATAATGTCAGTCCAAACTCCAGCCAACACAGCGTCAGTATTTGCAAACAACACTGACATATTAAAGCGAAAGGTTCAATTCCACAGTTCACATTTGAATTAGTGACGTATCTATTGACATCGTCATTCGGACACTCGATATGATACCCAATCATAAGAAATAGGTCGACTTAGATTTTGCACACGTAGGAACCATTTGACAAACAGCACTGAGTACTTGCAAGGTATAATGATAGAAAACTTATTTTCTAAAATAATGATGACTACAGCGATGACAAGAGAGATGACGATGATGAGAGATAGCGGGACGACTTGGATGGCTTCCTTGGGAATTGGCAAGAAGTGGCTCAAGACCAAGAACACTGGAAGGAATGGAGGGAGGCCTTTGCCCAGCAGTGGGACAGTATGGGCTAGAAATAGTAATAATAAAAGATATATATTTTTAAAGTTTTTTTTTTATTTTTTGAAATATTAAAAAAAAAACATTTAATAATTAAATATTTAAAAATATAATTTATACGTTAAGTAATGAATAAACGGAATAATAATAATGACTATAATTTTGTTTATGATGATAGTTGACATGGTGAAGATCGTAATCAAATAGATACCTGAGACTGACGTAAACGCCATCAAGGTGAAATTTGAGTAACAATCTAATCTTGTATGCGGCGGGGGGTAAACATGACCAGGGATCTTCCAAGACATAGAGGTTTGAAAGGAGAATACGGAAGCCTAAATTAGCAGTGGACCACAATATAAGCTAATACAAAAAAGTGATTCTATCATCATCATCTCCCTGCTTTAGTCTCGTTTTAATTAGAGTCAGTACAACATGATTTTTTAAAAAGTGATTCTGTAATAATTTTATAATAGTCCATTTTATTTTTTATTTTTAGCGCCGGCACTGGGTACGCGTGGTGGATTACGGCCCACTCCTTCTCCTGGGATCCTCTCCAGTCTCCTTGACTGCTTGAGTACCAGCAGTGGGAGCATTTAAAGGCTGATTATGTTATGCTATGCTATTTTTAGACAAGTGACTTCGCATTCAGATTATTTGCGTTTAATTAAGAGTACTTCGAAATGCATTAAACAAAAAGCACAACAGACTGCAAACAAATAGTAGTCCAATCCACGTGTAAGTGGTTGTATATGGAGCGTCCATCAGCGCTTTAGTAGAATTCAGAGCGGTATGAGCAATCAATTAACACGGCTCTGCTACAATGGCAAGTGTAGTTAGTGTCATTTGCACTGTTTTTGGACGGGATAAACACATAGGGCATATTGTCGAACGGCCCACAAATTGGAGGCAAATGGTCTCTAGGCATCGAAGTGCTAACTTAATTTGTTCGGCTTTCGCTAACGTGTGAGCAATCAGGCGGATCCCTCACAGAGCTTTTGTTATTACTTCACGTTCAACGTGTGATTTGGTTCACTATCATTCACCGTTACCCACAGGCCTTCAAATTTGACGAGTTACAGTTAAGTAGATGGTCAAGATTTGGGGCTTAAATTAAAAACAAATAGTCGGTAATCGAAGTGGTTTGTTGCCGATAGAGTTACGCGTAATGATGAGAGGTGTAGGCGATGGAGAATGAAGTTGGATTTGAGGTTGCAGATGAACTTTATGAATGAGTCATACAATATCTCAACAAGTTAGTCACGAAGATTATGGCGTGGTGGTTTTAGGTTTGACTTATATAATAATATCTAAGGCTGTAGGCTGTGACTTTGAATCATAAAACTTATGTTGGAAAAATTTACCGCAGCCCTAGAACGCAAAGGGCAATTAACTAAAGGATCAAGGTTGTGCTTAAGTCAATAAGTCTGATAGTTACTACCTTTTGCTTCATTCAGAACGCTAGAAGTATTTACTAACTTCACACCCCACAAAACATCCTATCACGGTTCACTGTAAGACATGGGTCTTAGTCAATAAACGCCGCAGCACCCGGTTACCTTCACATAAAGAAAAAACCAAAGTAGGCAAAACAACTTAATTACACACAAAACGTTTCACAGAATTCCCAAACACTCACAATCTCAGAAATCCTTAATGCCACCATCATATAAAACAGCACAATGATACGAATATAATATGATAAAAATAAATCCAATGACGTTGTCAGTCAAAAACAAGTACGGACAATCTTGTCGCGATCTCTTTGTGAATTCCGACTGAACGCGATAAAACAAATAAATCAGTGCGGTAATCCGCGACTTAGTGCGATAATGCACGTTTTTCGATATACCTCGATATAACACGACATATATATCGTCATATCTCGACTGCGGCACGGATAATCCACACGTGCTCTATCTAAGAAACTTGTTTCAATAAATGACACGAATCGCTTTTCAACGGAAACATTTCGTGTTTGACTATTCCGCGGTTATTTTATTATTTATCTTATGGACAATCTTTTAAGATATGGATTTCCGGTATATAGCGGCATCTGTCTCTAATGGGCATTATTGGTTTGTTATTTCTTTAAGCATATGGATCAATATTTACTATATTATCACGCAGCGCTTAGGCCTGATATTGATAATAATATTTTCGTTGTCTGTATTCTTTTATTGGTTTGTCATCAAAAATGTAACATATCCAATAGTTCATTGAATTTAAAAAGAGTACTTATCTACTGTTATCGCAATAGTATCATTAATTCAGATCACAAATACTTGGTCAAAATGATAGTACTCATTAGTTTTCTAAAAATAGGCACTGCTGCTTAACTTTTTTTGAGATATCGATAAAATCTTTATTTATCGTATATCCAATGTCTTAGATACGTAAAAATATACTGAAATGTTAGCTAGATTAAAATGATTGGGGGAAAAACTATATAAATATTAAAGATTGTATAAGGAATGCAACTTGCGATTTAGGCACTTAGTGCTTTAGGTACTATGCTTATAAAATAATATTATTACGATTGTGTAGATAACGTTATTCAAAGTATTTTTATATTATGTTTATCAAGGAAACGATATAAACCACTCGAGATATTTCCACTTGAAAAATAAACCTGTCAGTAATCGACACGAAGATTATTTGCCATCATGATTATCGCTAATTAATACTCAAGTACTGAACGATTTAAATGGAATAACCCAGTTAAACCACTTGCAGCGAATAGAGATATTGTAGAGCACCGACTGTCGCGAACAATCAGACCGATTGTTTTCAAGATATACCTACGTCTGTGTCATACATTATGCAATATTGCAGTATTTAATATGGCGCCGTCTATAAAAGTACTTTGGAAACGAATTTATATGAAACAAAAAAGCTATCAATGGCACCGCGGCGAGTTCGCGGAGCACATTAGATATTGTTAACAAAACTTCCTCCTTCATTAATATGCATCGGCAGGTAATATTGAGTACGTGCCCGTGCGCCGCCGCCGTGCGCCCGAACACATTTGCGCATGCGCGACGCATCCATGCAAAATTTTAGGCGGGATGCGTTTGCTAACGTAATAAACGTCCAGTAAAAGTAGTCATACTTTCCACCATTACTTCTTTGTCTGCGACGAACCTCGCTGACGAGTTAGACAAGGAAGGCGCGGCAGAGTCCGCTGCGTTTGGACTTGAGAGCACACCACGCATTCGGTAAAAGCGGGTTTTGACGACCGCCGCGCACATTCCCATGCAAGGTATGCCCGGAGGAGCTATGTCGGCAATTTAAATATTACGGCTACTCAAAAACGTGAGATGTTGGTAGCAAGAAAACCCGTGTGGGCTCCAACTCGACGAAATTCGGATACACTGAATCCGACTGAAAAAAATAATAAGAGGCGACATTTTTTCGTAATTAAATTGTAGCTTTTTACGTGAGCTCTCTTGAACTTACGTAATTAATAATATGCGCCTTAATTTCGACAAGGACCATCTGAATGTAATATGGAGGTATAATGTCAACGAAAAAATTCGGGACGACTCATAAAGCTTCTACATGCTGAGATTATGCGCTATAAAAATTCTTTGTTTTGCGTCAAAACGTTTGTTAAGTCGAGCTCTGAGCAGTATTGCGAACATTGTGTGTGATGCCCATGGCGGGAGGTAGCCATTCCCATGTCGACGCCGAAAAAATATTCAAATCGATTCACGCGCGCGCGCCTCCGTCCGAATTTTGCAGCGCGTTTGATGCGCCCGCGCCGATTCCGGCAAATCCGTCGCGTCGGAAGTGCGTGGCGCGCGCCGCCCTGCCGCCGCTGTCGATGTGTCGATATGCTCACATGGAGTCGTTGACCTCGATCAGGACCTTCGATAATGGACATCTGATAAACTCTTATTGGTTAGATTAAGAGGCCGAAAGAGATATTTTGTTCTTAAAAGTCAATGTGCCTAGAGGTGCGTATGTGTACATGTGAGAACGCAACCATTAAAACGTCACATAAAAAATGTACAGCAAAAACCTAATTAGTTAAATTCAAATAAATTCTTCCAACGATAAAAATTCCGTCACCTGTCGGTGTGCTCGCTTCATTGGGTGTGCAAATTATCGACGTTACGTATTCCCCTCACTAATCCGAGTGAAACGTATACGGTCACACAATGCACTTATTATTCGACAGTTCAGTTTCTAAGTAAAGTGCATACGGGTTGAATACAGTTGATATGACGTGTGCGTCTGCCCTTTCAATGACTTGAATAATATAAAAAAAAATGCGCCATGAAAATAATATTACCGCACCAAATACGGATTTTAATTACAATAACCAAAGCTAAAGGCAAATGAAGTAAAAGGTCAGGAAGGCGATAAATTATTAAATTATATAGTTTATTTATCAACTGTTTATATTCCTACATCCGACAGTTATTGAAGAAATGGAATAATAGATAATTGTGCGTGACATCTCTGTGCTGGGTTTGGGAGCAATATCAGCACAAAAAGCCGTGTTTACACGAACTGAACAAAAAATGAAGTTGTCCTAAAAGTTATGACTTTGAAATAAGCAACACCTTTGTGCTTTAATTTTTTTTTTATGTGTTTGTGTGTACATGAATAAATGAATAAAATTGCATCGGTACAGACTTTGTACAGACTTACGTAAACTATAGAATTTTATGTGTTTAACATATCAGTGCAAATTAATGTCGATTGATTTTCGACTGCCGTAATTACAGACACAATTAAAAGCTGTGCGGACACTGGTGGCCTTTAAGGGCTTAATAAATTAATGTAGGTACAGTACGGTCAAAATCTGTAGGTCGCTCTGAATTTGGAGTTCAGGACTCTTGTGCATACTCAGAAAATATACAAAACGCATTCACCACATGATTATTAAATAGAATTTCTGCTCAAGCAATGGTTCGAAGATCAGAGCCGTCAAATATTTCGGCTGCAAGTTAGTACTAATTCCGTACCATATGAACGCACCATTATAAAGATTATTGTTACATTTACATTTTTTGCACAGATAAAATTATTAAATAAATATCCACCCAACAAGCTTTATCAGGAAGAACATAGTAAGTAACAGTAGTTTTTTGCAGTAGGTGTTTTTATTTTTATTTTAATGTAAATTAATATCGTTTTAAAAATGTAAATATTTAAACCGGATTTGTAACCGAAATCATCCGAAACTAGGAGATAATCCGAAATAGTATCATATCCGTAACCGTATTCTAAAACCGGGATAATATTGTTTCGAATTTCCGATTACAGATCCAAATTTTGATATCTATCTGTACCGTGTAGCACAGGTTTAATTTTTGAACTTATGGGGTGTCCAAAACTCAAAAAAACAACCATGGTTGTTGGAATTTGTGAAACTCAAAGTCATTAAGCTATTCCTGCAAGTGAGGTAGCCTTTACCTGTATTTTATGACAGCTTAACAATACCTGGGATATCCATTGTTTATCCCATTACGTCAATTTAGGAGTAATAAACCGTATTGTTACAAACAGGATCATCAGTTTAACGGTAATATTTGAAGGACACAGTTCGAAGAATTGAAAGAATATCTACCTGTGTGATGACGGTGTGCTTTTGAACCCTCAAATCCCAGTGTCGGAATAGATTTAAGTAGTAAAATAGTAAACAAGTGTTTTTTGAGCTGTAGTTGTGTTGTTGAGCTCTGTGTTGTACCGAAAAGCTTTGTTTATGTTTTGTTTTTTGGTGCGTTTCTGTTAATCTTTGCTTCCTTTTGTCTTTCCTCTTTTTACGTGTTCAACTAATTACTTCTTCCGATGTGGATGGAACGAGGAATATCAGATTTTCACTGAACTAGGGGTAAGCTGTTGTAGCTTACCCCTAGTTCCAGATTGCGTCAAGAGCGATTATATTACGAATCCAACCAATGTGCAACGTTGCAAGTTTACTCAATAGTCCTTATAATTTGTGACTATTAAATTTGATCGGATTCGAGATATAAGTAATCAATCGCTTTTGACGCAATTCGGAACACGGCCCTACAATGTTCTTTTAGTTACCCTTTTTAAGGGTCATGGTGACTCTTTCAAACAATCCGAAGCCTTGCAGGTATGACCGTAACTAGCCCCGTCAATTTTGCTGACGTTTCTTTGAGGTACGCGCCTGTGACCGGACGGAGAGCTACCCATTGCTCGCCGTCTGGCCACAAGCCCCACGACTAGGCAACTGGGAATTGTACTGTGACTCATGCTCGGAATATCTCCGGTAGAATCTTTACTTGAGATAGATTGTGAAAAAATTTGTCGCATTTGGAGCAAAGTAGCGTGACATGACGTGACATTTGACGTGACGACATCAACGTTTTCAGTACATTCAATACCAGATTACTACTAATTTGTTAGTGAATGTACTAAAAACGGTTACGCTATCGCTCCGTATCGGATTACTCAATAAAACACGGATCAACAAACCGAACAACAACGATTGAAACACGAGCGCGCGCGAGCGTATAAACGAGTGATCTATCAGTGCGTACGCACGTTTACATCTCGCCGGAGTCTGGAGGCACAAAACAGAGATTAGAGTTCGTTCACACAGGATTTTATTCCTCTCCATCAGTATCGATGCATGCATATCGGTACACTCTTACTCATTTGTTGTTGTAATTGTAAAAGGGATGGACGGACGAGATAAGTGGGTCGATGACATTTGGCTCCGACTGATTACTACGATTATGCACTTTGTGCGTTGAACTTTAACTAGAAGCTTTGATATACACAGCTTTGATATGACTCTCCCGATTTGACGTCTATCGGAACAAAGCACGCGATAAGCTTTTGTTTGTCGTCTACTGACTCACTGTCTACTTCTCTCTTTTTTTATTGCTATAAACTAGTGCTTGACCGCGATCCTACCTGATGTAAGCAAAGGGTTGATGCGAAAGCGGAACACCAGGGCCCTGGAACTAAGGCCCGAAAGAAAGATGGGTCGTTTAGTCAGTAGAAGTCTGACTTAGTCAGTAAAAGTCTGACACTGTCTCCCACTCCGCCCAAGGACGGGATTCGCCATTCGATACATTTTTCTCACCATAAAAAACACGATGGTAAACAGTGATGCAATCGTTCATGGTGAGGCGCACTAGTTTATGAAGAGCCTAGATTCTCTTGTAGAATTAGTTTTCAATGAAAAACTGGAGTTTCCTGATAGCTACAACCTAGGGTCTTTAAGTCAAGAGTGAATAGGTTACTTCTGTTAATGCATTGTCATCCAAATTACATTCATATACCAATTTACAAAATAGTACCTATATCTACTTAAAGCTTATAAAAATAGAATTAACTCGCTTTTGCCCGCGGCTTCTCTACCGGCAAAAAGAATGTGATAAATGAAGAACCGCTTGACCGATTTTGTGCAAACTTCACATAAACTATCTACTAAATAGTCCGAACAAGGCCTAAACATTTGATTTGTATAGGTGGGCCCGTTATTAAGTTATAAAATTACAACGAAAAGTGCCATTGATTTTTAGGTATATATTTATATAGCAGTGATAGCCGAGTGGTACGACCGTTGGACTGCCAAGTCAAAGGTTGCAGGTTCGAACCCCGGCACGCACCAATGTCTTTTAGAATTCATGTGCGTATTATAAATTAACTATCACTTGTTAAAAACGGTGAAGGAAAACATCGTGAGGAAACCAGCACACCACACACACAAAATCTCTCAAGATTTTTCAACGGTGTGTGAAGCCATGTCAGAGGCCTACGGGCGGTTTAAACTCTGACACCAGGTTGTTCATCAACCATACGATAAGAAGAAGAAGAAGGTATATATAGGACTAGCTATCCGCCCCAGCTTCACACGGGTATATTGAATATATTATACACGTAAACCTTCCTCTTTAATCACTCTATCTATTAAAAAGCCACATCCAAATCCGTTGCGTAGTTTTAAAGATCTAAGTATACATAGGGACAGCGGCAAGCAAGATTGTTTTATACTATGTAATGATATAAGCATTTTAATAATTCACATGCTGAGTTTATATTTATATCCTACATCTAGAATAAAGGGATCCGAACAACATTTAAGAGAGTAACATTGTAAATAATATGAAATATCGCGACAATTTCAACTTTATTATTACAGTTTAATCTCCGAAACATGTTGCTGACAAGAATCATAAAGCCATGGCGCCTTATCTCAAACTATGGTACATTTCGAGAAACGAAACAACTATATTACGCGTGTACACATACACATGAGAATAAATTCCCATGTAGGGCCGATAGGAGCCGAATCTATCTGCTCGATAGTAACCGCTATTACCGCTATCGCATCCGCCGGTCGCTACAGATAACTGGACGATTGTACAACGTCGCCAGTAATCTATTGTTCTAACTCTAAACCGCAAATAGGGATATTTGTACGCAGCGGCTGGACTGCGTTACGCGTTAAGTTTGACACGACTAGGTTTTTTTTTTTTTTTTTTTTATGGTAGGTGAAAATCATCCAATGACGAAACCCGCTCTTGGGCGGAGCGGGAGACCAGTGTCAGACTCTTACTGACTAAAAAACCTACCCCGTACCTTCCTTGCCTTATTTCTGGAGTCGAGGTTACAATTTTCACATACCCTCTAGGCTCCAGGAGGCTTCGACCCTGAAGGGCCCCTGCAGTTTGCTGACAACTCCTTGAGGCGCGCGGGAACGGTGCGCGCCGTTGACGACTTGGACTCGGTCTTACCAGACGATCGGACGGCGAGCTACCCATTGCTCACCGTCCGCGAGCCAGTGTCTACGGTGGCCGGATATCGGCAGGATCGCGGCGGCGACGGCTACGGCGAGTACGCCGTTGCCTTTGCCTGACACGACTAGGTGCTTGTTCATCGGCCTCTGCGAATTTTTGCGCTTGAAAATTCGTACAAAACTAATGGTTTTAAAAAAATAAATGAAAATTTTTAACATCAATATCAACTGCAAATTGCATTTAAAATTATTTGTTTAAATTTATTTATTTACGAGTTTTCAAGCGCTAAAGTTCGCAGAGCCTAACTTCAAATTCGCCAAGATGCGACGGCCGTAATGTACTTACTATATGATTGAATGTTGCGTGCGATGATGCGGCCCGCTGCTACAATGTACGACGAACGCCTAACGCGACGTTCATCGCGCCGGGTTTATGTAGACAAGCACTAGCAGTATTTTCCCAGACAACCAATTTGCTGCAATTCCTATGGCGACCACGCCATCTAACAGTTATTTGACACAACAAAACTAACACCTGCCTTCTAACTTTCTTAGAAAACTACAAACGATGCGTACATAATCTAGTTGAACAAGTTCTAGAAGTAGTACAATCAAAGTAATTATTTAGGTGTACGTGAGTATATTGTTCATTATTTTAACGCGATAATGTCGTCTAAGCTATTTCTACGCAATCTTAGATCTTAATTAAATCTCGATATCACAGTCTAAACCTATTTAGGTTTAATGAAAAGTGTAGACAAATTGCATAAGCATTTAAAACGTTGGAAAACTATGCGTTTGGTGTGAATAAATATATATATTTTTTTATCACATGTAGGGCGATGAAGAAGGTTTATTAAGTGTCCGTTTTCGTATTGCGTATTCATAGGCGTATGTTATTGGTAAATATATTTAAAATGGTCGTAAACTATCAACTAAACTCCGGTGCCCAACATGTTTAGCAAGGCGTCCGTGCGATGCATAGTAATTGCAGATAACGCGTGTGGTACAAGTAGGGAGCGAACGGCGATTAGTTTTTTTTTTATCTGGTAAGCGAAATAATCATAAAAGTGAGTGATGGAAAGCTATTATAGTCTAAAATGTTATTGTTAAAATAGATTTACCAACTATTGTCTATCTTATGTACCTACCTATATTATTAAGTTACTGTATGGTTGTCTCATATTTTTGTGAATAAATTTATTTATTTATTATTATATTTTATTATTATTATTTATGTCTTGGTTTATTTTGGAGAAAAGCTTATCAATACCGACTTAATTATGTTTCAATAAATTTACAAGTTAAAGTTACAAAGACGTGTTCTCGATAGATGGCGCTGAACTCAAGTGCTTTGTTTTATTTAGTTTTCAGTGTTGAAAGCATTTTTTCAAGAAGGAGGAGGATCAACCTAATTTTGACTGTTTACTATTGCGCTTAAGTATAATGCCATACTTAGGCACGTTAGTTAAAGACGGCGCCACCTAGTGAGTACATAGCCACGCCCAGGCCCATAGCTTTCACGTTAAATTATAAAACACTATAGATACAATATTTAGTTCATGAAAAAAGTGACCCATTTTTGAGCTTAGTCAAATTACCTCAAAATCCACCTAATCCTGTCTGTGATTGTCATCAACTAGGTATGCTTACTAAACTCATGAGTTAAGCCCCGTTTAGCGAGACCCATGCACAAGCTTGTACAATCTTAATGTCACAAACCTAGACCTTACAATAATTGATTGGAAGTAAATTACGAAATTTATCGAATATAAAAATGGTCCACGTTAGATTAGAAATCGTTAATGGTTCCTTTTTTATTGATATAAACTAAAGCTAAACTGCGTTTTGTAAGCAAAAAATTCATAGTTGATTGTGTAGCGCTCATTTGTTAAGAGCATATTCACTCTAGCCTTGAAGGTACTTAAATTATGCCTAGGTACGTACATCATTATGAATTTAAAAAAAAAAAATAATTTTCGAACGACCGACCACTTGAAATGTAATGCCATTGAATTTAGTTGTCCTTATTGAGTCGCAATCATATTCAGGCTTGTAGACAGGAACAAAATGCAATAATCAATTTGTTATTCAGCCGAACCGCTGCTTGCTCATAACTTGCGTCCGGTTTCAATTTTCCATATTAATAAAATAAAAAAAGAATTGTCATTTCTTTATTCATCTGTGCGTTTCAACCGGCATGCTACTGCCTAATTATGCATGTTAGTTATGACAAACATGATTTACGAATGCATTATGCTATGAATTAGATATCTCGGGAGTAGTTCTATGCAAGTACGATGATATGATCGTAGACTGTACAATCCTAGTTTTTAATTAGAAAAGAACGAGATTTTTTCAGGTGTTGACTTTGAAAAAAGCATCAAGGATCTCAGGCAGCTAGAGATTGTTGAGAAGGTAGAACGTAAAAGATATTGATACCAGACGTAAGAATCGCAACAAGATAATATAGGCCTATATGCTCTGCACTCGGCCGTTGAGGTCTCCTCCTCCTCAACTCATATTCCTCATTACCGTTGTGTTAGCTTCACAGATAGCTACAGTCGAGGTCTACCGCGGTGAAGATGATGGTGAATGCCTTTAAGGGGCAAACATGGCCCAAAGCAGTACAGTTCAGGACAGTAGGACAGTGGCATTGATGCTTAAGGGTATGCCGCAGGCCCTGGAAGGCCGCAAATTTTTGAAATTTTAAAGTTTGAATGCTTAGTAGTTATGGTATATTAGGTTTTATATTTGATTTCAGAAAGAGGAGTGCCGATTGCATACGTGCTTATTTCTCATTTATTTTTTATATATTTAATATTTTATTTTATTATCCGTTTTTTTAAGGGGAAGTTCGCACCTTTCATGCAGGTGTAAGCCAAGCCTAGTGGCACCGGCTTGAAGATATTATCGAATGCAGGGAAAGCTTTTGCTCAGATGTAGAAAATAAATTAGGATAAAAAAATATACTCAGTCGAGCTAAGAGACCACAATCTACACTAATATAATAAATAATAATTTTTTTTTTGTTTGTAGGAGGTAATCTCTGGAACTACTGGTCCGAGTGAAAAAAAAATACCAACAATAGAAAGCTGCTTTACTCCTGAGTGACATAGGCGGGCGAAGCCGCTGACAAAAGCTAGTAATATTATAAGGGCGTAAGCATATTTTTTTGTTTGTTAATCCTTCACGCTGAAATTGCTGAAGGCATTTAAATGGAATTTGGCACACTTGTAGACCATGAATAGCAAATAGCTGAGGCACTTTTTATCTCGGGAGTATTTTCTCCTGGGGTATTTTTCTTCTTTCTTTGCAGAAACCAAAAAATCTAAATAGGTATTTTAAAAGCCTACTATAAAAATATAAAGAGATCTGAAATCTTTTATTACAGACCACTTCTTATGCCAAAAAGTAATTAACATACAAATTAATCTCCACCATACAATCACCCAAATATAAATCATGACGATTGATTCCTATATTTCGTAGACAATTGCTAAATTGGTGGTGATGAAAGATAGTCTTAAAGCCTGGGGTTACGGTGTCAATTGTCGACGTGAGATGACTTAGCCATAACCGACACACGCCCCACTAAAACGTCCATTAATCAGTAGCACAGATTCTAAATATAGCCACTTATGCTATCGGCAATCCAAGCTTCTGATGTCAGCACATGCGGAATTGTGTCGCAGAAGGGTCGCCAAGGACTCCGGAGACAGGTTACCAAGTGCAAACGATGACGCTACAGAGTTGGAGTTTGATGGAGAAAATGTTAGCAAGATTGTTTTTTAAGAAGCAGTTGAAATAATGATGACTGATGATAGTAAACTAAATGATGAAGACAAGAAAGATTAAATAATAAAAAAAAAAAATCTAACGTGTCGGAAAAATTACTAAAGAAAAGCAGTAAATATTACTGATGCACCTGTTAATGTTTTCTGATTGATTCTCGCAACAAAAAGTAGAACGCGATGCATTCCATAAGGGAATAACAACGAAGAAAAACAGAATTTGAAATTGTAAACAAACGTACACCGAAGTGTGACCACGTTTCGAACAAAAAACCACTTTAATCCTACGGCTCTCGTATTTAGATGGCACACTCGAAGCTAATTTGTCTCTCACTAACAATGTGTATGACATCACAAGATAAATCATCTATTTGACAATACAACAGGATAATCTGTATAAATATTCAAATTACCTAATTAATGTGCACAAATAGCTAAAAGTTTGGGCTTAACAATTTTTCACAATGAAAAATAACGTCGTTTATAATAACTATACAGAATCTTATACTTGGGTGTGGATATAATACCGAGTATTACAATAAAGTGAACCAAGAGAAAGTCTTGATCGATAGTATCTTTTGTGGAGGTGTGTCAACGGTACAAAAAGTTGACAAAATCGACGAAAATTTAATCCCTGTGCTTAATAACGTGGTACGTGCAAATACTTTTTTAGATACAGATGCTTGACTTGGACTTTTGACTTCAGAACGAATTCCTCATGATTTAAAAAAAAGCGGTTCGTGTTCGTTGGTGAAAATAAGTATAGTGATTGGTAGAGTAATTGAAAAATAGGGTGGAACTGTAATAGGTAATTGCATAGATATAGAAAATGATAGCCTTCTAATTACAGACACCTTGTAGGCGACGCGCGACGGACCTATTTCTGTTGTGTAAACAATGTAAACGTTAGCAGTGTAAACTGTATAGTGGTGACGAAGACCATCAACCAGGAAAATAATTTGTTATTATATTTTTATACTGAAGAGGAAAATTTCATAACATAGTCGACTAAGCTTTTTAAACTTAATGGCTTGGATAGCAATGATGGTGGCAAACTGAAAATTTTCGATAAAAATGCAATGCAATATTGCAACTGAATATGCAAAATTGTTCGTAACCCATAAAATTGCATTGATAACAGAAACCAGTCACAGTAGCTGAAATCGGCAAATAAGTATATACAACAATATGCAAAACTGCCAAAACGATAAACGCTGCTAACAATTAAAAAAAATACGCATGACCATAAGCTAAGCGCAAAAGCGCAATAAAGAATGCAGGACATTGCAAAAACGAATCAATTCGAGGCGATTAAGTGTATCGGAACGCAGTGAAAATAGTAATATTTAGTCGTATACACATTTTATTGTTCGCCGGGTGGGTAGCGGGCTGTGTCGCCCCGGATCCACGGATATGTAAGCACAGGACGGGATTAGACGGAACGAGTTTTGCTGTTTTTGACGCAGATGCACATTATGAATCTCCTATTAGATGAGGTAAACTGGAAACCGAAGAAGATAAGCTTCTAAAAATTATTAAGTATACTTTTAAAAACTGTGGTAGAAAAATATGAAAAAAAGTCTTATGGACACGATTGATTGGTTAAGCTTTAAAATAGTATTGTTATACCAAAAGCAGTGGTTCGGTGTTTAGTTTCAAATTATGGAGAAAAAGATGTACACAATTCAAATATGTGTTTAATATGAAGCTACCCAAACGAACGAGAATAAAAGATGGAATAATCATATAAGACGTTTGATATGAAACCAACTGAAAAAGTTGCCTTTGGCAAAGTCTAGCAAGGTACTGGTCATCGTGTCGTTATATAGTGACGAATACGAATATGAGAGTTTTACAAATTTACAATAAAGAATTTGTAAAACTCTCATAATTATGTGGTCTCATATGTGGTGTCTAATGTTTTCATTAGACACCAATAAAGAAGGTCATGCTTCAAAATGCGTGTACTATTTTGCAATCCACCAAAGATCGTACTTTTTTATTGATATAAAGTAGAGCTTGATTGCAGTTCCACCTGATGGTAAGCAATAATGCAGTCGTTGATGGTGAGGCGCACTAGTTTAGTAAGAACGTATTCACTCTAGTCTTGAAGACTTATTATAATGGGACGTATTCACTGCAGCCTAGAAGACTTATTATAATCGCACAGGAAGACCGCAGCAGGCAAACCGTTTTAGTCCTTCGATGCAAAAAAAATGCACAAAACATATATCAATAAAAAGCTCATCGCATAATCCGTCCCATCGCACAACACACAAGGACATTGCATAAACACGACGAGCATGTGTGCGTGCACGCACTCCATGTGGGTAGCTTAATGATAGCGGGCTTCCGTCGCGTCACACCTGAGGGATCCTAACCGCCATCGGGTTATAGATACCTACCCCCTCGCCCCTTAATTCTGACGCACTGTGCGTGGAATTACACAAGTGGTTAATTCGACTTTGGGAAGAAGCGAAAACACTTAAAATTTTACTACTTGCGATGATGGTAAGAACTATTGAGATGATACTGTAGTGGATGAAGCAGAAGATGATGTAATGGTTGAATATGATAATGGTAATGAGTCACCGCGGCCCTGGAATACAAAGGGCATAGAACACAACACAACAGGGCTTTAGTTAATAAAAAACCCGCAAAAAAATTCGTCAACCCTGAATATTACTAACGCTTTCATATTATGTGTGATGAGGTTGCAGTGGATTACACAAATTTATGAAAAAGTAAATGATAAGTAATGCTATCAATCGAAAAGATATTATATCTATTGATGATGATATAGCAGAAAGAGAAATTAAAGCATAATAGCAGTGTGGTGCACTACCCTATTATGAATCTTTCTAACTGGCTAATATTCAACCTAGACATGAGTAAGATTCTAACAGAATTCGAGTGGTAAATACTAAGCCTATAAAACTGACGCTCTGTTTGAGTGATAATTACCTATGTCTATTGTTTTAACAACTGACAATACGACAACACTTGTATTGGGGATATTAATTGCCTTAAGAGATAAAAGTGCAGATGAGGCGGAGGTAGATGTGGCTAGAAAGGCGGTGACTTCTAAGATGAAAACTAAAGCCATGATGCTGCAGTAACTGATCATATTGAAACAAAGTAATACAATAATGCAACTAACGTGGACACACCGCTTTTCCTCGATTGAAGTGTTGTCATAAAACAGCAATAATTCCCAAGTTATAAAATAATTTATCGTTTTTGCGACATTTCATATAAAACTCATGACTTACTAAAAGTCAACATTAGTACTAATAAACTGCTAAGCGTTTCTAACTGGATAACTGAGTAACGGTTCTGTCTTCATCTTGAAGAAAACAATGCAGTTCTATCAACTTTCCTATTGATGCAACAATGAGGCATGTATTTGAAAATACTGATTACTAATGATTGTCTATGAATGTTGATGACTTGCTAAACCAGGTAGTGAAATATACATTTATTGCTATCATTATCTAATCTAATGATTATTAATTATAGAGTGGAACCGTGCACTCTTGTCACGTTTAATCTATGACACAAATAACAATGCGATAAACTAAATCTACTTCAATAAATGATCCTTTAAAAACCTATTGAAAGCTGAAACTGAAGGCAACGGTTATTCGATTATATTATCCACTCCATACATTTCTTCGAGTGACACGTTGAACGAATTACGCACGAACACAAAGACGCCCAGAGCTAAAAGGAAAAAGTTCAATTAATCCTAATTTGCTCGCTGAGATTAAGTACGCGATAACCGGCATTCTATACGAACCCTTTACTTCACTTCCCGGCCCTCTATTCACATTTAAGCCGCTTTAAAAAGCCGTAGAGTTCGACAAACAAGGGACTTATAATGCGTAACGTACTTAGAATTGTTCCCAAGAAATGCATCAATTCAGATTAGGGCGCTACTCCGTAATTTAAGGATCGATAGAAAATAAATATCGATAAACATCTACGGGAGCACGTCGATACGTATATCAGTGGGGTCGATACGATCAATGACCGGTCATCGATACATTTGCTATTACAATAGATCAGTCAACTCTACACAGCTAATTATGTATGCGAGTGACAATGATCGGGTTGGTACCCCATCGAGAAACTCCACTGTTTTTTCCGTAGTTCAACAACATGCAAACTACATTGAAAATTATTTCCCTCTTAATTAGTAAATATATTTGCATAAACAAGCGGTGGCCATCCCATACTAGGACGATCATTATTATAATTGTTATTTTTTCTCGCGAAAAACTTACGCTGTGTAACGGTCAGCCCTGCGATGGTAATCGGCGACGCATCCGCCGATAGATCGATAAACAAGTCGCGCGACTGTGACGAGTTTCCCAACTACCCGCAACCCGCAAATTATAATCGTGCCGCTACTGTTTTCACAGTAGACAACGGAGCTTTGATTGTTGTGCGTTCGATGAGAGCGTTTTGCGAGATCGTCGGCCGATAGGGCAGGCGGGCGGCGAATTAATTACTTAATACCGATGCGTGAGTAAATGTATGCAATTTCTAACGCAACTCCCTGTAATTACAAGTTTTTTCGTTTACTCCATGATAATAATTTTTTGAAAGCTTATCTATCGTCCGTGCTCATGAATCGTAACGCTATTTACACTTTCGCATGAAATAACATTAGCGTCTGAGCGAGCTAGATCAAAATCATCGGCCTTATTAAACCACATACTTACAGCACTTTAGAATGTTGTATCAATTGCGTGCGGTCAAAAACTTCGTTATTACTTTCCGTTTGTATCCGCAACTTCCTTTACCAAAACAATTATTGCGTTCGAAAAAAGTTGCGGCATGTGTCTGTGTGCGTGGGAGTGCACGACACGACAAGTGCGCAAACGCACACACGATAACGTTTCGATGCACGCATGTCTTTGTTACAGTTGCAGATGTTATCAGAAGCGTTAAATTCATTACCCGAACTTATCTGCATAGATAGTTATACTTAATACCCCATTAACGATATTATGCATTACCATGAAGTAAAAATACAGTTTATGGTGTTGTGTTATTGCCCTGTTTTCCCGCAAAAATACTATAAAAAAGAGAGTTGCATACGTAACGTGTCTGGTGTATTAATATTTGCATAGACAATGGATTACAAATATGTACATAGGGTTGGGTGTGGTGGTGTGCTGAAGGTGTGTTGTGCGTGTGGGTGTGTGTGTGCGCTTCCGTCATTTCCCTGCGCGGGAGTCGATCGCGATGATTGCTCACGCGTTTCGCATCACTCACCCCCAGTGGAGGGATAACTCGTTCACATACAATTTACATGCGCCTCATTATACAGTTGTTTTTTTGTGTGACATAAAATCGATAATCTAATGTCGCGCAACCGTAACATTCGAGTAAATAATACATGAGCAGATTATATTGATAAAGATTAATAGTTTGCTATTGTTCTATTCGTATTGGTTTAAAATCGAGCTCAGTAACAACAATGTTCTCTTCAAAATTGTGGAGAAAATAAATTTATATTTATTTTCTTCGCTTCTGAAATACGTAAGTTTATTCCATGGAGTATTTATTGCATTCATTCACCAAAAACTAACTGAACTAGTAAAGCAACATAATATATACTCATCATATGAATAAAATTGAAGTGTTTCTTTGTAATATAAAAATAAAACAGTTTGGTTATTACTTCATTTGTATGAAAGTATATTCCTATTACAAAAATGCCCTTATTTTTTATTGTCTGACTTTCTGTCTATTTGGTTCTCCAAAATCCTACAAAAAAAAAAACAGTTATACATTATTTAACTTAACTTATAAATGTAAATAACCTACGACATTTTCCACAAATTTTAAACATTAACATAGAAATTGTAGACACGCATGCAAGTAAGAAAAAAAGATTAGAGAGAATTATATTGAACTAACTACATATTTTCATAATGAGTCAGAAAGCTATAATTATGATCGCAAAGGAGTCCTTGACAACACTCGTCTATTCTATGAAAAAGAATGATTGGAACAAACCGGAACGGACGGTACAGTCAACAGTTGAAGCACACATGTGCAGGGCGTGTCTTCTCGCACCACTGCACCCTCCCCATTGTTTATCCCACGATTAAAACCAATTCAAATACTAACTCTCACTTCAAAATTAAGCTCTAGTAGTCTCCACAACCCCTTTTGTTTTAAGCACAATACACGCACTTACTACACCACTGCGAAAACCACGGACCTCTCTAATTATAGCCACAAATATGCAGTGACGCGATTCTAGAAATTGTAATGTTAACTGCAGAATAACGATCGCACAATTATGAACTTATAGGAATTTCCGGCGTCAACTTTGTGCTGTGTTATCTTTCGCATATCGCGATCGTAAACGAATGGACTGTAAACTGTTAAATATTATATATTCAGTAATATTAAGCGGTTGTTCCGTGCCTACCAAATTGGGACCCAAATTATGTACATGAGGTGTGAAAGTGTAAACACGCAAAGGGACTTATGTTTACTTTACGTCACGAAAAACTTTTAGTAACTGAATTTTAAACTTCATTTTTATTTTTTTTCCTGTAACTACGGTTACTTTTTTTTGTAAATATTGTGTTTACCCATAATTAGCAATATATTAGAACAATACCTAAAATTTGGTGTATTTGTGTGCTGTGGGCTATCACGCATTTTAAATGTCACATTTTCTACCCGAAATCCAACTTGCGGAACGCGTCATAATTTACTCACTAAGGAAACTAAGAAGTAAAATAAGAGTATAAGACCATCCAATATGAACCTTGAACATTTCCCTGAATTGGAAATTACGCACTTAATAGAAAAGATACGGTCAAAGCCATGAGGCTTCGTAAAAAAAAAAAATTTTTTTTTTTTCGTAGCCAATTGGCTACGATGGAACGACAAAGTAAATACATAGTAAATGTTATGACAAATCTCCTTTAACATTTAAAAAACAAGCAAATGTGTAAGAAAATGTGTGAAGTTCTTAGTAGCAGTGGCCAGACGTAAGTTCTGCTTAGCGTGGATTAAAAAGTGGGGTGTTCTGGCTCTTCAGCGTGCGCCGGCGCAGCGACAGCTGACGCAACGCTCTGTGACCAGAACCACGCTAAAAATAATTAAACAACCTATTGTAAACTTATTACGGTGATTAATATCAGTGAATGGCAATCTTTCATTTATTTTTGGCTAAGGACCTCGTTGAGAACACTTGGAAAGTTATTGTCTAAAATGTTGTAGAGAGAATAGAATCAGGAATTGAATGGTTAAAAAAGTTATTATTTGTTGTAGAGGATCAGGAATTTTGAGTTGAAATTCAGATTATAAATTAATAATATGCTACAAATTTTATATTAAAACTTCATACAGTAGTGATACCGGCGGACTTAATGCTACAAGGTTTTCTCTACCAGTCAACCTTTAAGTACATAGTTTATACCATACTATACTAATAATTATTATAAATGTGAAAGAAATTCTGTTTGTCTGTCTGTTACACTTTCAAGTATAAACTGCTGAACGCATTTTGAAGAAAATTGGTATGAAGTAAGCTTGAACTCCAAAGGAAAGCTAGATACTTATCATCTAACTTTAACTTTATCTTGGCGTCTGTAATAACCGACATTTACATGAACAAAGCAGCTGATAATCACTAGTAGCTAATAAATTAAAAGAAAATGTTTAAGATTTTAAGGTGATATGTACATTTATCTTTAAACTAAAAAAATACCTAATTAATTATTCGGTACAGAGGATCAGGAATTCGGAGTTGAACAATTTAATTGAAGATTCTCGGAAAGTACGCTCCGTATGAAGGAAGGCTAAACTATAATTTTCATGATAAACCAGTCCCTATCAAATTTCATCGATACGAGCAATGAAAAAAGTCAGATTATAAACATATCGTGCAGACATTATTTACGCATACTTGATGGTCAATCAATAATTAATATCTCGAGGCGGACGGCTGAGACGCTCCCGAATTTCGCCGAGAATCATGAGGAGATCGCGTTCGCGTAATCGAACCGACAAAAAATAAAAAATGAAGCAAATACGAAATACTCCATTACTGGCCTCGCCACAGCCGGCCGTCGAGACGATTTCATGCAAATAAAATTGTAACGAAATAAGACGTCATTGTCGATAACACTCTCATCAAGACAATCTATAGAATCTAGACAAGGCGCTTTTTGTTCGTATTTGATTTCAGATGGGTATTTCTTATAGATTATTGCGTCTAGACACGTATTGTTGTCCGAACGATTGACGACCGGCCGATTTTGACGTATCTCACTCGTCATTGTTCCGTTTGAGCGGTAATAAAAGGAAACCGTTGTGATTGCCTTTTATAGATCAGGATAAACAATCAGTCTTGATCATCTCATGGTGTATGATTCGAAAAGTTTCTGCGCTTGAAGGTGGGCTGTCAAAAAATTGTAGTGTGTGTCGTCTCCACCGCGCTCGTGTCTCGTTGCCCGCACATTGTGTATGCAAGGCGCGGCAGGCCGCGGGCCACGTCAGCTATTTGCTCGTGTCCAGAGGGCTAAACCATTCAAGGCTAAGGCGCAGGGGCCAGTTTTTGGCTCTTTTCGACTTGATCCGCCAACTTGGACACCCATCCGACGGGCCCGCCGCTCGAAACACTCGCCATTCCATCCACAATCCTTAAATAACGAGACAATACTTTCCATAAATATTCTCATTATATTTTACGGATTTCTTATAGCCATTATCAGAATTTGATACGATAATTTTCTCAATTATATTTTCTCTTAAATTCTTTGAAAAACAGTAATTGCTGGCAATTGAACAGCGAATAAACAATTCATTCTATTAACAAGTTTTATTCATTGAAATAACAATTATTGTTTTAGAAACAATAATTGGTTTCCATGCTACTTATCTACTACATACGCTAAGTACATAAATTACACTGCCTCATTGCATCAGTAATTGAGTGATTACCGAATTAATTCTCCACCCTCGGGTACGTGTGAGTAGTAATCTTTGTAGAGTTTGTGTATCCCACGAGATGTAAGCTCTCCCGCCCATTATTAATTGCACTCCTCAGGTGCGGAGATTATCCTTATTAGGCGGCCGCAAGCTGGAGACACATGCAATTCCACACGCGTCTTTACTTCACACTTTCAGTCGCTAAACACGCTTTAAATCTACACCCACCATGCATAAAAAACTCAATTCCGTAACCAGAAATAGGTAGCAGGTATTGCTCAGAAAATGTTTGTTAGGTCACAATCTCATTTACGCTGTTAATCATGCAACATAAGTAAATAATAGGTATCGACCCATTGTAGTGAAACAACCGTATCACTTCAATTACGGTAAGCGAATAATCAAATGCAATACACCTTTCATTTTTGACGGATTAAGTAACTTAAGCTTGCATTACAGTTGTAAATGGTAGTATATTAGATATTATGAAATTGAAATTAAAAAAGCATTGTGTTTGTGAGAATGGCCGTACGGCGGCGGCGTGGTAGCGCGGACGCGGTCCCGGCTGTAATTGCGCGAAGCCGCGCGCGCAGATTATCAGAAGCAAGTGCGTTCGATAACGCATGCGCACGAACGCGTGTTATTAAATTTATTCCTTTTTCGCCAGAATCTGCATAATGAGGGGGGCAAAAAAAAACGCGTAATCGCTAGAGTGAGCGTCGCCTTCCCTTGGAGAAAGGCGGCCAGTCTTTGTCTGATATCTGCAGTATAATGAATATTTAAGGAGTGCATTGCTATTTTATTTTCGTATTATTATGGAAAAGGCAGACGATTACGGACGATTATTTCTTGTCAAAGCGTGGCATCGTTCGGGTCGTGTATTAACACTGGCTACTTATATGTTATTATTAAATACCGATATCATGATCGCCTACAGCGCTGGGGATCCTCTCACGTCAACATATTTATACTTGTAGGCGTTCGCAACGATTTGCACGCACCCTTAACTTAAGGCAGGGGCGGACTTCACCGTAGACAGAGATTCCTCACGTTATTTTTTAAATAGACCGTTAACTTACTTGTAAATTTTGGCCTATCTTTTTTTTGAGGTGAAAAATCATTAAAGAACTTCTACTCTGGGTGAAGCGAGGAGGTATCAGACTTTAAGTGGTCAAAACTCTATTCCAAAGGTTTCTACTGTCCATGACTCTGCTCCAGATTAAATAACTCCAACCTAAATTACTTTGCACTAGAGGCTATATACTCGTATGAATTAATATTCAACAACGGCTCACCCGCCAACCATAAATCTTTGCAACATGAATATAATAAAAATAATCGAGAATCAGAATCTTATTAAGTACAGAAATAAACAAAAACATCGCATTACCACTTAAGGATACGTTATGTCGGTAAACTGCATTTGCAAACTCCTAATTCGACCCTGTCAAGCCCTGGGCTACCGAAATTCCACCTTTATGAGTCTGTACTCGTCTTTATTCAGTTTCTTTTCGTAAAAGAATGGTCGTTAGGTATAATAAGAAAATGAGCGCCCAAAGAATACAGTATACAGTAATTTTAGGAAACGCATGCAACAAAAACTGGGTTTGACATCATTCGAGTCACGATTAAGATGACAATGTATTAATACGAATCTTCTCATGAAATACGCAAGCAGTAACTCATAATTCTCGAACGTCATTACTCAGAGTAATTTCTCAAAGATATGCCTATAATGACCTGATGTCCGTGAGAAGTTTACGTTGTAACAGGATCGAAGGAAGGGCAAAAAAGTCCCGCGCGTGTCGTAGTCAGCGGGCGAGTCAGCGGTCCAGCAAGTAGCCAGTAATTTATGGTTAGTTTTTGGCTGCGCCCGCGCCGGCGCAATGCGGCCTCGCGGCTTTTCGCAGCTCCCCGCGCCCCCGCCCCCTCCCCACCCGGTCACAGACCTCGCGTCATTCCGTCAATCTCAACTACTTATCCGTCCGCGCCGATCCCTTATATTAATCATTTTTTTTTTCTTCCAAAAAACGAGCGTAATAAAGATCCTATCGGGCAGCCCCTGCAGCTCGCAGCTCGGCACGTCGCTCGCTCGCTTTCGAAACCTCACAATTGACAAACTGACAAACAAATATCGCAACTGATACTTATTAAGGCATGTATTATTGACTATAAACTGGTTCATTGTGCCGCCAAAATTAATCTCGGAGCTTAGCTACGTCACAAAGGCGGCGTGCCGGCGCGTACGGTGGCTATTACAGACACCACATTATAATTACCTTTTTAAATAGTTTTTTCAGTTGGTGTCGATATTAAAACGTCAATGTAAATAACTTGTTAGCCGCAATCTCATTTCTGAGCGATTGGATATTACAATAGTGTACGTGATTTGAGAAAGGTAACGGTGTCGCCGCTTTATCCGCGAGATGGAGCCTATTACCGGCTCGTAGGCGACGTGAGCGCCGCGCGTGCCGCCGCGCCTGCGCTTCCCCGGCGTCCCCGCATACACAACATTATTTTATGAGCCGGCGAAAAAATATCCAATCAATTGCGCTCAATGGCCGCCTGCGCATCTGTAGGTAATGTTCATTTCACGGAACTTATGATCAATGACCTTTCTCACGCTGCGACAAAATGTGTGAAAAATGAAGTAAGCATTATTAAATTTGATATGATATGTAAAGAAAAAAAACTTGTCAAATGAGGTGTCGCTGTAATATAGGCTCCAAAAAGAGAACGGTAGCGCGTGGTGGCGTAATTAGGTTCAGTCCGGCGCATTGTGTCGACTCCAGCGCAAATTGAACCACGGAATATTTCACCTGACACACCGTACGTGTCTAATTGCACGGATTATTTATCTACTAAAACCTCTCAGCAGTTTTTGTCGAGTTCTGGCACGCGCCCACTTTCTATGTAGCCGACTATAGACGTAATTGTGCTTATACCCTTTTTTATTTCGTTCTCGAAACATCTAAGTCATCATCTGAAATCAGTAACGGTCCTCGAAAATGTTTTGTTATATATTCTAGTATTAGATGTTCGTACACGTATCGGCAAACAATGGGAAGGTTTCGTGTTAATTGAACTAGATATAGCGGAAAATGAGAAATAATTGTGTGAAATTCTTTGCAGTAAATATACAAACAAATGGATGTAAAAGAGTGCAAGCTATTTATTTCCTTAGTTCGCCCCTGTTCTGTTTGTCTGCGCGTTTGACATGCCTAGCTAGTTAAAATTATATAGAACCATAATATTAAACCAGTAATAGAGTTGATTTTCAATTGTCTAATAAAATTGCAAAAAAAAAATGCTAAAAAGACTTTTAAAAAGTAAGAAAGACTCTAGTTAAGTTTATATTGAACAATGCTACTTACAATAGCTGTAGAATAAACCAACTACCGACTTAACCTCTATTCACCGGCTCACAGTAACCTATAACAACCAAATCAACTCCACCGATCGATATCTATTCATTGGTTCACTTTACAAGCTTACTAAATCATTTTTTTTTCCACCAAGTAAAAAACTATAACAATAGTAGATAGAACTGCGGTGAAATTCCTTAGTTTTTTTAACGCACAGCAATACAGACACATTATGGTAATCACTTTCACCCATTGATTGCGTTAAGAGCTAATGTTTCACTGGTATAATCAACTGTATGATCGGAATCGAATTTAAAAATCAATCATGGCACACATTTATCAAAGTTGGCCAGAACGAAGCAGTAATGCGCGATAGCAGCACTGCCCGTAAGCTAGTTATCGGTTCAAACAATAATCCGCGATAATGGATTAGCTCACTCGGCGAATATTTATAAACATCACTATCGAATTATTCGGTAAAAGTCGTATCCGAACTGCTTTTGATCGATTGTGTTAGACACGCTATAATAACTATCGATATTACGTACCTAGTGCCCATAAAGAAACTGTACCTACGCTGTTTCTTTTTTAATTTGTGGTTTCTGCACAACACGCAACGACGTTGATCTGTTTTGATAATGCTTAATGATATAAAAAAAGCTTTTTGTTTCGTAATCTAGTTTCACTTACCCCGTTCCAAGTGTAAAACATCATTTTGGAGCTGTATTCACTGTTTGATTTCAAATTACACGCGACCAAGGTAGATTAAAGTATTGGCAAACATTTCATGACAGCTAAGTCAGGCGGTATTGACACAATGACATTTGCAAAGGCTGGCGACACAAAAAAATATCGAATGGAAAAATGCGCGATTATTAAAATAGTATCGGAGTCAATCGGGGGCACGTGTTACCACAACAAAGCCTTACACTGAAATAGCCTTAATGTGCAACGACCACAGCTAACGACAGATTTCAAATTACTAATAAATAGATCAAGATTCCTTACAGTTAAAAATGTGGATAGTTTATCGTGTTGTACAGTCTAATTTGATTCGCGTAACGCTAACCGCAGAAAAACCAGTTCGCCAATGAGTTTCGTAGTTAAATTGTTATTTAAGTAAACCATAATCAGTTTAGATTGCAAGATAATGGTAGAATATTGATAACTAGAGAACATTAAGAATTTTTTATCCGTCGTTGTGAAGTGTTGTTGCTGGGAGAGTAATGCTATGCAGATGACACGAATTGCAATAGTCGATTTGCATTTAGGTTTAAAGGAAAAGATAAAGTTTTTCTTGGAAAATACCTATGTAATTTATTATAGATAATCATGCTAACTGTTGCGGGATTGTTTTAAAGGGTAAAAGACAAGTGACATTTGTGGATTAAGATACTAGGTAAGTTACTACTATATTATTTTTATTATTTTCTCTAAAACATGTCATAGTCAATGTCCAGTTTTGCTATCGGATATTGTTTGGATATATAAAAGTGTAATTTCCCTAATTTTCAAGACTTGTATTTGTATTATTTAGACAGGTCAAGAATTGATTTATATTTAGGTTTTAAGTGAATCTAAATACCTAATTCTTTCAGAAATACTAAATGATCCCAAACGTCAAAAATCGAAGCTCCCTTTAGCTTGAACCAAAAGGGAAAGAAAGTTATTTGATTATTTATTCCTCATTCATCTGTGATGGTAAAATTTATATTCATCAATATTATTTTCATAGATATAACCTCGCATGTCATATCATTTAGATCATGTAGACACATGTTTGACAAATAAATTTTCATTCTTTCTTTCTATTCTTTACTCGTAAAAAATACTGTCCAAATGGTGCTGACACCATGTCGTCTAACTATCATAGTACTGTAAGTTATTTTCTAACGGGACCACTCACCCCGATTAAGAACTAAAAGATCAAAGGCCTTCCCAACAGAATTTGGATCCGCATCCAACTGCAATAGACTCCGGTCACAGTCTGAACTCCGTTGAAAATTTAATCATTGTGGACTTCGATTGTGACTAGAAACAGTATTAGCATCTATCTGGGTGCCTAAAATTCTAGAGAACTGATCGCAAAAACTAGGTGTAGGTACATTAATTCCTCGTTATTCTTGTCTAAGCACTACATTCTTTGTCGACTGAGAGACTAGATAAGCAAAAAACTACTTTAAATTAACCCAATCTCCTTTTCCTCATATTGTTTGCTCCTCAAGGCTCGAAATATGGTGCATTTTGTTCTGAACAAAATTTGTTTTGCAGCAAATGATAAAGTCTTGTCATATAAATGGTGCAACATAGAAAGGTACCTAATTAACAAGCAGGCTTGGTTAGCACAGTAGTTAATAGGTTGACTGCGGGTACGATTCCCGTTCGGTGCAAAAATTTGTATGGCCCACAGATAGGTGTTCCGGGACTGGGTCTCTTGTGTTTACAATTTTTTGGAATAATTTCTAGTGAGTGGTAACGTATTTTTTTTTTAAGAATTGAAATAACCACCGATTGTTAAAGTAGTATGTCTGGCTATGAAATTGATTTCAGCTACTTTTAAAGTGGGTCAATAATTCTTGATTATTATCGAATAAAAAATTTACCCATTTTGATTTTTCCAAGTCTTGATAAATCTTAATTGCGTTATTAAACTGTTTGTGTTTGCATGCATAGATATCAATACCGATGCACTACTAGTGTAGTGCGTCGAATTCCAATACAAATTGCCTACAATTTAGAGGGTTTAATTCCTAAAAAAAAACATTAAACTAAGATTAAAAGTTAAAGTTTATAACTGAGATACATGGCCGCTCATTATTACACTTACAGGCTGTATACCGAATACGATCGGAACCTTTTGTGCTCTTGATAATTCATGAACAATTCTCAATACTTCTAATTATTAAAATAAATATTTTAAAGTATTGGGCAGTTTTATATTTCTTACCATAAAACTCTAGAAACCACGTGCATCCCCTTTTAGAGTAAGTAATTTTTCTTTTAAGTGTAAAATTCGGAAGTAATACCTACTCAAAAATTCAAAATCCGCTCAATCTTAGCTTGGTTGGTTTTTCGCCATAATTAAGTATTATATTTTCAGATCTCTTAATCATAACGATACGAAAGACAGGAACCTCCTCACAAAACGAGCCGTGTCGAGGAGTACTGCCTTCTGTATAGGCCCATGATCCAACCGCGCAACGACAGCTTCGACAGATGGTCGTCAAAGCTTAATTATGTATTTTTTTATTTTCTTTTATTATTATAATTGTACTTACCCATAACATCTATAATTCACTTGATCCTTCATTATATTTCAAATACCTATTTTTTATTAATTTGGCACACCTACCGAAGTATAGTCTTTCTTAACAAACACGGTTGACTGACTGAAACCTGACTTGAAAATGGCTTATTGCAATAAAACGACTACTATACATAAAGTTTAAATAAATAAATTAAACGATCCTAATTCTAATTTATAAACAGAAAACGCCAATTTTTTTTACAATCGAGACCAGATTACTAAAAAGAAGTTTCGGATTGGAACTGATGAATTCTTGAGTAGTTAACGCAACTCTTTAACAAAATATTAATACTCAATACTCAATATTTTATTGCAATCCATATGTGTACATAGACGGTGTTTAAAATTGTCACAGATCAATGCCCTGGACCCTGTCTGGCTCAACAACATTTTGGCGAGCTTATCCCATGTAGCTATGTTTATAGCTTAATCAACCTTATAATGTTCCCAATGTTAGGACTCAGATTTCCCCCTTTGTGAGGGGAAATGGGCGATATTCCACTACGTGGGGCCAGTGCGGATTGGTAGTTGACCGATGTCTTGGTGTCAAAGTAATGCGCATTGCTGGGTTTGGACCAGCAACTTGTAATTCGTAAGTCGGGACTGCCACCTCTATTGACTAGGCCAGCACTGCTCCCCATGAAGAAATGGATCAAATAAGAAATGAAAGAGATTACACTGATGGGGGCTAGAGTGGGCAGAGAAAAGAGCCATCATTTTCTTTTTCAAATAACTTGAACGTTTTTCTATATTTTTTTTTTGTAATAATTTTCGTCTTTGTTCAAATGTTTTAAAACTCTTCTTTTACTCTCTTTTTACTTTTCTTTTTTTTTTAAAAGTGTCTCAACATTTTTCTTCTTTTTTTAGAAAAATAAATTTTTCTTTGTTTTTGGAAAATGGTTTTAATATTTTTTTTTAATATTTTACAATTTTCTTCTTTTTTGAGAAAAATATTTTATATCTTTTCTTAATTTTAAATTTTTTTTAAATTTTTTTTTTCCTTTTTTTTTAAACCTTCTTAATTTTTTCCTTTTTTTTTCTTAAATGTCTTAACAGCTTTTATTTCATTTTGTGTAACCATTAAATAGCTTCTCCCGCTCTCGTGGAGCAAGAGGGAGTGTCAGACTTTTATAACTGTGTTCCTTCAGTTGTGTTCTTCACTAGGGCTTTGCCTTCCAGGATCACGGTAAGTCTTTTCTTTTGAACAATACCGAAGCCCTAGTAGGCATTTTGATGACAACTCTTTTAGTGCGAGGAACACAGTGCACCATCGACACGGTCTTGGCTCTTACCGGACGGTAGGATGACGAGCCATAGATAGTTCGCCGTTCGACCTTCCGGCAAGTCCGCGCTTGTGGTAGTTGGGAATCACCTTACATCTCCCGACGGCAAGGCAGTCTCCTGCGGCGGTGGCTGGGCATGAGGATATTCTCTTCCTCACGGTTTTAGCCACCTTCTTAACTTAAAGTTTTGTTTAGCAGAAGGAGGTAACTATTTCCCATTTTCTCTCGCCCGTACCATGACCTAAACCCGTACCAGGACTGGAAGCGAAACACTGTCGTCACTGATCGCCACCATGAAGACACGGTGATGCTCTGCTCCGCCCAAGCAGGGCAGACCTCCATCTTATGCTCCACTGCGTCCTGTGGGCAATCCGCCACCCAACTGGGTACACACGGAACACCTGTTCCATCGGATCTGAAACCGGACATGGAGACATGTGTTTCGAGAGGTCTAAAACACCATCACCAGACACTGTGGCACTTCTTAAAGCACTCCTCAAAGAGAAAACTTACCACCGCGACTATGGCATGCCCAATGCATAAGCAACAAAATATCTTGGAATTCATTAGATTATCGCATAGCATTTAAAAGCTGAAGGAAACTAATTCCAATTATTACCTACTATAAACTGTAATTACCTGCTTATTCAAGAAGTTTGAAATTTATAAATGTCCAATTGTATGCAAAGAAGGCGAAGTGATGACGTAGACGATTTGATTAACTGCATTTTTTATTCGTTAATTATTATTTTTTTCTGTCCATTAAATGAAAGTTATATCTTAATGGTGGTTAAGCTCACCAAAGTGATATCCTTTCAAAAATTAAAGAATTCAAATATGTATATGGTCAAAGGTTAGGAAAACGCTGCGTTCGAAGGCCTCTCCTACCACAAGATAGCCTGAGGACCTGGTGAGGGTCGCTGGAATCTGATGCATGCAAGTCGCATAAGACCGGCCGACCCATTGTGGTGACACTTGGAGCAAGCCTATTTCCAACAGCAGACATCTTTCGGCTGGAATGATATGGTTAAAGAAATAAAAACCCTATCACAATTGTCAAAAAATTGATTTCACATATTCCAAAGCCGGTCAAACGTTCTTATCTATAGAAAAACATGAAGATGTTATCCTATCTGACCCACAAAGTTGATATTCTATAGGAAATAATATAAAAGGTCCGTCCCAAACACCTGTTAGTTTTTACGTATAATATTTCCTAATACTTGTAAGTTTACGGATTATTAATTGATTTCCCCGTGACCAGAAGCGAGGTAATGAGTTTTAAATTAGCAATGTTGACTTGTTTCAATTTCTTCATCCAATAAAAACTGATGATAATTTGTCAAACAAGTACGACTGATTAGAATACCAGTAATAGTGGCGATTAGAAAAAGATCTCCATGATAATTGTTAGTTTTAATTACGATTGGGGTAATTAAGCGTTATTACAGAGGCCTTCGACATGGTAGCCAACAAGCCCGCCGGTACAGTATTAGTGTACATTGCCTACTTTATGATCAGTAATTATACAGTTTAGTTTAAAGATTATAGCAATGCTTCTTGATCTACTGTTTATTTATCCCATGCGTCGTTTGCAGTAACCTGTGGACCCATTAAATCTGTCTTATCCTCTTTAGACATTCATCTGACTTAATACTCGAAATCGATAATCAACAAACGCAACATGCACTAATTAAGAATATCACACACATCATTTGTATGGAATTCACACATAAACCAGACGAAATTCCGATAAACTGTAAATCAATGGGGCCCTTCAAAAGGAACCGTGCCTTTAGTCCGGATAACGCTACATCCGACACGGCCAATGCTCATTCATGCAGAAAGACATTCAAAAAGCCCCCTTATCACCAAGAAATAGAGTCTACGGAACCGTCATTATTAAGCTTATATAAGTTATTGTTATCAGCAAACAAACTAATAAAAATAACAAAAAAGTTAATGACGTTTTCGCGTAGTCAACAGCACGTCAATTATTATCAGATATCAATGAAACAAATTAAATAGAAGGACACATTGTACCGAAGCTCCCGGGCTTTGGGTTAGCGATCATCGTCATATTAAAGGTATCGCTTGAAGTTAACGCTTTCTTTTGCGCTATCAGGTGAATATTATCATTTTCAGATGTCTTTAGACCTTTTCTTACCTTCTCTGATTCTGCGTCATTCATCTCTGTTTTATATCTAATCATATGTCTTATGCGCAATCATAGACTCTGTCTAGCATCTCAACATATTTCAATATGATCAGATTTAACTATTAAAGCACAAACACTGTATTGATGAGTGTATGAAAGGACTGATAGAAATTATTATTTTGACTTTAAACTGACTAGCTTTAACGTGATTATCATTTGGCCTTTTAATATAAACATATATTTTTAAACTGGATATTTAGTTGATGATTTAAAATTTAAAAATAGTAATCTAATTTATAAATTGATCCAATGTAATAATAATTATAATAGAAATCAGTTTAAATGTTTCGCATGCTGCGATTGCGATTCGTAAAATATGGCTGAGCTAAATATAATCTTAAGAATCCATATTTGCAGAATAAAATTCTATTATATTCTTCATTTCATTCTCTTCTAATGTTGGGTTTGGCTTCTTGTCTTTTTACAGAAGACCACCAGCTTCTTCATTAATGAAACTCATATATTCCTTTTCCAGTATTGTCTTCTCATTCACATCTGCATATAAGTTCTTGCCTTTTCATCTTTACTGTTTTCTTATATTTTTACCACCACAATTTAAAAATTTATGCAATCTAGCTTTTCTAATTCATATGCTCCTTTTACATCATCTGTTTCTGTCAGGTATTGCTAAGTATGTACAAAATTGATTTGTTTAACCTCTGCAATATCTATTCTAAGATATAGTTTAGCGGCAAAGTTCTTTGAATTATCTATTATAATAAAATAATAGGTTTGTGATACGGCCTTGCTGAAAATATCGGTGGAGCACCTATTGTCTCAGTAGCTATATATGTCAGTATATTGCGGCTTCATTTTCAATGCTAATGAATATTTGTTATCTAGATGAACTTGGGTTATTGTCTATGCGTCAATTAGGAACATAGCTTCAACTTTATTATCAGTCTCCGTTTTTCTATAATCTTGACGAATATTAAAGCTCTTTAGTTCAAGAATATTTGTATCACCATCAGTACATTTAACTTTCTTCGCAATTTTGAACATAAACGAATCAAATGTTTGAAGCTCATCAGAAAGATATTCAAATACTTTATTAATAATTTGTATAGCTGCGTGAATATAAATCTTATCTGTTATAATAACTTCATTACGATATCAATATTCAAAATATTACGAACTTCCGTAATCTATTAGTAACATAATAATGATAACCCGAGTCAATGGGAATAAACTATAAGGATTTGTTTATTACTATAGAAACATATGCGGGTGAAATTGATAAGAAAAATTTAAAAGTACCGACCATCAACCATTATTAACTATACTTCAGAAACTTTTTACGTATATTGGGAATAAAGTTTCGTAAACCTGCTTTATTAAGGTGATATAAAATTATTTTCCCAAAACAAAATAAGCCTTTTGTATTCCTTAAAAATAAGGAGTGTTTTTGAGGATAATTAACTGATTTTTTTATACATGCTAATGTCAAAAATACTTAAACTTAGGTCCCAAAAAAACTTAAATGCAAACTAACCTGCGCTAAATCGCTGGGGGCTTCCGACTTCACAGTATTGGCCGCAGCCCACGCCTCAGCAAACGTCTCCATAGCACTCTGAAAGTCCATCTTGTCAATTCACGACGACATCAACATGCCGAAAATTCACACAACATGTGCACGGTGCGGGACAGACGGTCAATGAGGCTGCGACACGTGCGAACGGGCCGGCCGGCGGCGCGCGACTGGCACGGGGCCCCGCCCAGCGAACCGCCCGCGTCGAGAAAAACCGATACCACCCGAGCCTTCCCGTTTCAGCGCTTTTCTTTTTAAAGCCGCTATTTTAACGAGTTTTTTTTTCTACCCAAGCCCGGCCCACGGTGGTGGTTGGGCGTCCTCTGGATTATTTACACTTGTAATTCACAGATTGCTCCGCGTGACGGTTAATTTGTTGTTGAGGGGTGTCGGCGCAATCGCGATTAGATTACGTGTTATTGAGAGCTACTCGTGTTATTTGTTTGAACATCATTCCTCTTGTTTTATGTTCAAACACGACTAGTTTATTATTTGCTATCTCTTCCTCTATAATCTATCTACCTGTATAATGGAGAAGACTATTCTGTAAAGCGACTGTAAGTTAATATCTCTGGGAAATTAGAAGATGCAAATTATGAAGTCATCAATGTAATAGCGTGGTAATTTGAAAAGCTATCAGTGTGGTTAATTGCAATATCCTTGTAAGATGGCGGTGTGCGAGGAAGCATTTTTATTCATTATATAAATCACAGCGGCTTCCCGCCTTTTGGGATGTAAAAAAAAATTGTCACGGCTCCACATAATTTTGTACGTGGCCATTATTACCTTCCGGTGAAGTTAATTTTTCTTAATTTTGGATGTTTAACGAGGAGGTTTTAAATGTTTTATGTTGATAAGTTGAGATGATCATTTGCTGTGTATGAGTAATGGAGGCTGTTCTAATGGCTTGCTGTTAGCATTTTTTTTAGGTATGAAGGAGTGGTGATTATTATGGAAATTAGTCATTTTAAAATAAGCATAAGTTTTTAGGAAGTCTATTTTTATTCCTTGTCGCTTTTTTGACAAACTTGAAGCAAAAATTCTTTTAAATTTTAAAGACATAAGTACCTACCTATTTTAAATTTAGAACTCGCTACATTTTTTTTCTAATCATATTCTAAAACAACCTAATTTTTTTAGCTACCGTACTTTTTGCGTGTTATTTACTTATTCTTAAAACACAATGATTGCGTCAACGCAACAAAAGAAAACCTCTTTTTCAGTTTGCCGTCATCAGTATTGTTTCAAATCGAAGATGATCCTGACTTAACAGTATATAAAAAAGAGGCATAAAGAGGCACCAATAAATAGGCATAATAGGCCGTTAGAAGTGGGCCAGAGGAGGTAGCTCTGCTTTGTATCGACCGCGTCTTTGTTTGCCGCGAATAAAACAATGAGATATAACTTTACACGAGTATTGTTTTCAAAGGTATTTTTATTCGATACTTTGTAGATTTTAATTGGTACGGTAAGCTTTCGTGGAGTCTATAAAGGTAAGACTAGCTTCTGCCTTTGACTTCGCTTGCGCTTCATTGTAATTTTATATTGCATACCATAAAAATACAGTAGGGGCTTAGGATTAACCAATTGTAACAAACAAAATGCAGCGTTGGAAGACCTCCAGGTTTAGGTCCTCGTGAGAATCCGAAGGATGCGAGACGCACAGGACCGGTCAATAGTAGTAGTATACGTCTTTCGGCTGAAATGACGATGATGATGATTTTTTTATGGTAAGCAAAAATTATCCAGTGACGAATCCCGCTATTGGGCGGAGCAGAAAACAGTGTCAGACTCTTACTAACTAAACACCCAACCCCGTTCCTTCTGTGCCCTTCGCACTGGGGCCAAGCCTTCTTTTCAGCAAGAGACCCTGGGCTCCAGTAGGCTTCAATCCTTTTACAGAGTCCCTACGGTTTTGCTGACAACTTCACTTCAGGAACAAGATTTCGCTTCAGAAATTCCCTTTGAAGCGCGCGTGAAACTAAACACCGTTAACGACTCGGGTTTAGTCTTTTCGGGTTTAGACGGCCCAATGGCGACCTACCCATTGCTCGTCGTCCGCAAGCCCCCACCTACTATAGCAAGGCATCGAAATGTGGTGGCGGCTGAAGCGTAAAGATGTCCCGTTCCCTTACGTTTGCGGACACCTCCTTCGCAAGCATTACTACTTCGCAGAAGGAGGTGACCACATTTAATTGCCTCTCACACTAGACCATGAGAATAATCGTTCAATGAATCCACACTCGTGGTCGCGACTTCGCGAATGCAAGGATGAGGATCATACAACAAAACACATAACATCTTCTTGCACTGTATATTCAGAACTAATTTCGAATTGAAAATCATCATCACATTACGACCCTAGTCACAGCGCGGAAAATCTTAATAGCGCAATCTAGAAATCGACACTCACTTAACAACGCCATCTAGTAACAAAAAGTGAACAATATTTCCAACACCATGACACAATGGGAGGTGTTTTCATTTTAAATAAATAATTTTATGTCTTTTAATGGGTAATCTATAAATATTTATAGCAAATACAATCCCTCAATTGGTAAACGTCAGATGAAATCCCCTCCTACGTAGTGACCTTACCTACCTCCGTAGCATTAAGTTAAGCTCATTTTTAAATATATTATATGAAAATAAATTGATCGTTTATTCGTAGAATATATTTTTACTGTGCTTCAATCTGAGATATTTTTTTCTTACGAGTATATTGATGTTAAGTATGGGCACTTTGCTTAAGTTCGACAATACATCAAATGGGGACAATGGAATGTTGAGATGACAATTTGTTATTATTTAGATTCTAAGGAGTATTTTGTTATTTATTGTCATTGTGGTGTTGATTAGTGTCTAGCTGTATTGAACAATCATATAAAAGCAATACAGTTATTGGATCAGTTGTTATTTTTACAAGAACATTTATAACACTTATAAAAAAGTAAAAAAAAAATTAAAGCTAAAATGCTTTACGACTTAATTAAACAAAAATATTTTATCAACTTTTATCTTGCCAATTTAATTTTTTATAATCTTTATAAATGCCAAACAAAATCTGTGTTTAATCATTTGCATTTTTAACAAAGTTGAGTTGAGTTTTAGTTCAAACCGTCCAAAAACTGTTTTGTAACACCTTTAATAAAAATCATGAGCATGCACATAGCAAGTACATGAGCATGTATATTACCTACTTACACATGTTTTTGCACGTAAAATTAATCTGAATCCTATAATAGAATTTGTAAAACGTTTATGCAGCAACCAACAAGTGAGACAAGAAATCAAAATTCTATGATTATCTAGGTACTTGAGCACTACACCTGAAATTCAGAAACAAATAAAAAATCACATACTTTTTATAACATTAAAAAAAACCAAATCAGCCTTGGTCAGATATAATTCACTCGTCACACGTCACTGACTCATACACTTGCACTAAACCTTGGAACACACGCGTCATGTCGTATCATGACACGATGACAAACAATGACAGTAGTCAATAACCTGTCGTTGTGACAAGTTGTCGACTTGTCATCAATCAGCACTTTTGGGAACTCTTTTATCTTTTTAGCGTTCTAGTTTCCAGTTAAGACATTTATTTGTCACACACACACCTCTTTTTGCAACTGAAATTGGGATAAGCATTCGAATTTGAGCCTTATTTGTACCAATGTAAGAGTAAGTTATATTTTTTGGAGGTGATATTCCGTTTTTAAGTTTTTCTTTCGGATTTGTAACGTCAGTTAACATGTATTATCTATTTAAGATTGTTATGTAGGTATAAATTGAATTACCTTGACAACTTCTGCTTTTATTTTTAAGAGTTAAGAAAAAATACATCCCATTTTTTTTAATTAGCTTCACTTTTTTCTTTTTAATGACCGACATTTTGACAGTTAAAAAAAAACATACAAACATCCGAACGTAGTACCTCCTCCTTTTTGTGAAGTCGGTAAAAAGTGCCTGCAAATTGGCTACCTATTTGAAATAAATTATTTGAGTTTGATTTTCAGTTTGAGATTTAAAAATAAAATTGCATACCTACTGTAGGTACCGGTCTGTACATAAATAACTGCAATATTTTTGAAAAAAGAATACTGTTTCTTTTTTTTAAGGTTCATTTGTTTACTTTTTTAATAATAAATCTGTGCATTGACCTATTTATGTTTATGAATACACTAATCTGTAATTATCAAGGATTAACTAAATCCTGATAGATTTGATCATAATCTAACTAAGCCATAATCCGAGTAATGCGCATTAAAATTAATCTTTATCCACTACTTAATATTGATAATAGAATTAATTAGATTATTTCATTATATACAAACACGTTACAAATCTCAAATCTTGGAAAATTTTGCTCAAAAATTTAAGTGCGTTTTGCCCTACTTGTGTAGGTACTATTTAGTCTATTTACACGGCGAAAGCATATGAATGTGTATGTTTGTGACTCCATGTTCAAAAGTCTAAACAGATTTGAATGGAATTTGGCACATGGGTAGACCATGTCTTAAAGTTAGTACATAATATAGGTACTTTAATTTTCTTTAAATGTATAATATTATTACAATTCATTCCCTAAATACAATAAATAATAAAAAAATCAATAAAAAGTGTATCAAACTGTTAATAAATCGGACTATAAACTTATTATTATTTTATAAAAAAACATTTCTTTTTTTGAAGTGGGTGCGAGAATGACTTTTATTAAAACACATGTGTATTCTTCATTACCCCACTCTGCGGTCCACGGACACGGCCATAAGAACGTACAGAAACAAAAAAAAAACTTTAAAAAGTATATGTCAGAATCTACGCTATATTTGTTTACAAAATAATACAAGAAACCAAAAACACACTTTAATCGTCACAGCTCCATAGCACAGCTGATATCGTATAGGATACCACTATCAGCTGACTACTCGGTGGCTGGAGCGTTTAATTCTAAACAAATAACAACGTTACGATAACGCAAATAACAAAAGACGTAAGGAATTAAGTTATCACATCAAAGTCATATAATCTTTTTCTTGTATCAGATACGAACAGAGCCGTAACTAAGCCTTATAGACGCCCGGGGCCAGGTCCTGAAATTGCGCCCCTATAAAAAGTCTGAGTGGGTAAGTTTAATCCGCCTGACGCAAGTCCTCACTAAGCGTAGATAAATGTTTCAGGAGGTACCGATTTCTGATCAGCTGGGCAGAAACACTCGGATATCATCAATGTGCAGACCGCTCGGACGGTAAAGCATATGGTGACCGTGTCCTCGTGGAGGCGATCGACGGTGGCAACCTAAGCACTTGGACATAGTTCAAGTTATGATACGGAGTGAGAGGTAATGAGAAATCGTAACCTGCTTCAACACAACGATTTTAATGATACAAAGCTTGCATTTTCTTTGATCATCTTTCGCCCCATCAAGGTCTTCGTCCAGTGTCTGTGCATCGCTGGCCCCGCCATAGTTATGGTCCTGGATGTATACATTCTCCGTGACGTAGTTAATAAATCTTAAAAAAGATAACTCAGTAGTTTTAATGATAGAAACAAAACAAATACATAACATACACCATCATCATCATTATCATTTCAGTTGAAAGATGTCCACAGCTGGACAGCTTTCTATTTCCTTTCTATTTCCCAAGTGTCCCCACAACGAACGGTCCTGACCGTTTCATAACCATTAGATTCCCGCGACCCCTCGCGGGTCGTCGACCCATCTTGTGGGACGCCTTCCAACGCTACTGTGTCTTCAAGTGCGCGGTCGCTGCTCCACAATACTCCTAAATCTTTTAGCACCATCGAGTATCACGAGCAATTTGCGCTTCACCATCAACGATGCAATCAAGGCCAAGATTTTGTCATTAAAAATACTGTGCCCTGCCCACTACCATTTAAGTTTGGCCATTCTTCAGGCTATGTCGACAACCTTGGTACTCCTGCGGATTCATTCCTAATGCAATCACGCAAGGAAACTCCGAGCACAGTCTTTCATTGCCTTATGGGTGACTTGAAGCCTTCTGATGAGGCCCACTGTAAGCCGTATATAATCTTACATACCAAATGTATGTTTTTTTTGCTATACTTGTGCTATGAGACCTTGCTTCAAGCCAAATTTCAGGACACTAAATAGACGGGAAAGTGTTGAAATACACGTTTTTGCGATATAAACGTCCGTATCATGTATTATTTGGTAACTTAGAAATTTTATTTTTTCACAGGTTCAAGGGACCGCACATTTGAGTATATGGTTTTAATTTCAACTCGTTACCTCCACATATACCCGTAATCCTATATTTCGGGAACGCGTGTACGTATCGAGTACCTCGACAGACATACAGACAGCCGGACAACAAATTTGTTCTATAGGGAACAAACTAATGCTTGACTGCGATCCCACCTGATGGTAAGCAGTGATGCAATCGTTGATGGTAAGGCGCACTAGTTTATTAAGAGCCTATTCACTCTAGCCTTGAAGACACCTAAATTATAATCGGACGGAAAGACTGCAGCCGGCAAACTGTTCCAGTCCCTCGATGTACGTGGTATAAACAGGTGTCTCAATAACGTAAGGGTGGATATTTGCCGTACGTCCGATGGTAAAATTGGGATGGCCGTTTTTTTCTTTTGAAGTAGGTACGGAACCCTAAAAGGAAAATTATCTATTACAATATTAACTCAACTGATCTATTTACCCTGTCTACGTATCTAATGGTTTCTTAGAAATCGAAAAAAAAAAAAAAATTCTCTAATCTGTTCAAGTTGCAAACATTTGCAGGGGCCCTTCAGGGTCGAAGCCTACTGGAGCCTAGAGGGTGGTGCAAACTGTTACCGCGACTCCAGGAATAAGGCAAGGAAGGTACCTACGGGGTAGGTTTTTTAGTCAGTAAGAGTCTGACACTCGTCTCCCGCTCCGCCCAAGAGCGGGTTTCGTCATTGGATGATTTTCACCTACCATAAAAAAAAAATCTATTATAATATTAACTCAACTGATGTGTCTACGTATCTAATGGTTTCTTGGAAATCGGAAGAAAATAATTCTCTAATCTGTTCAAGTTCTCTCGCCCACTCGTGAGACAGAAAAATACTTACACTCGATTTTGATTTGAAATATTTACAGGATGGATTCGGGGAATTTAACGATTCTTTTAAAGATATTTATAGAGATATTTTTTTGTACAACCTACATTAATTACGGAGTTGATT
Source organism: Mythimna loreyi (assembly GCA_029852875.1). Lineage (NCBI taxonomy): Eukaryota > Metazoa > Arthropoda > Insecta > Lepidoptera > Noctuidae > Mythimna > Mythimna loreyi. The sequence continues at coordinate 20,204,746 of CM056778.1, forward strand.
TCCTCTGAAGCCTTATTATCCTTAACAAAAATCACGAAAAAACGTTAGAATATTTTTTCATCTTATATTCTATAAGGTGGAGCGAGTGTCAGACTTTTACTGAAAAATGCCACCTGTGTTACTTCAGTTGTCCTTTACTTTTGCTACTTAAACATTGCTCGCCATCCGCAAGCCAGGCTACGATACGATACGATCAAACGATCAATATTTAACATGTGTATACATCCTATACACCGCTAATAATATTTTTGGAGGGTTGATCCAACCATATGAAACACTATCGATTTGTGTAAATAAAAAAAGTACTTTTTTCTAAATCTGATATACGCATTTACAAAATTCATGTCTTTATGTAATCGAGTTAATGACTTTGTAAGTTTAACTCTAATCAAATCAATTTTGTACTTGCGTAAATTAATTCGAGTTTTTAAAAAATGTACTTTATTTTTTAATTTTATCTTTACAAATCGATAGTGTTTTGTGTACAGAATCGACCCTGCAATGCATTAAAACGATCAAAATTTAACGGTGTAGAGACCGGAAAATTTCAGAGTTCTTTATTTCGTTCACTCTTCATTACTACCTACCTACACACTATTCGTATCCATTCACATGTATTTATTAGTATGTAAATGGCCTTAGACCAAGGACACACGGTTGAAATGTAACGGTGATATTTTACGTGACTGAGCGATTGACGCGTCGACTCGTGTGTCCGTGTCCTTACGTCTTGAACTACTTAGTGTATTAAACCAAATATAGGTGCTGTTAATTTGTGATAACGTTATTTATTTTGAAGTTAATAGTTCTTTTACTGTATACAGTTATTTTTCATTTGGTGAAATCTTGAACCATCTTAGTCTGATTACTTACATATTATTACATGATCATTTTGGAAACTTAGTACAATGTATGTTACGAAAAGGTCGCGGGTTCAAACCCAGCCAGGCGCATTACTTTGTGTAATTTATTTTATCATCACTGCTCTCAAAATGGTAAACGAATACATCGTGAAGAAACGGCATGTCTTGAACTTAAAATTCGAAGACATGTGACATCTACCAAGACGCACTGGGCCCGCATGGTGGATTATGGCCCATTCGCTCTCCTAGAGAGGAGACCTGTCTCCCAGCAGTGGGAACATTAAAAAAGCTGATAATGTTGATAATATCAAAAAGATAAGATAACGAAAACCTGTTAGTATGTTTGTGCTAGAAGCACATAAAAATATGTCATTAAGATTAGAAACCAAAAAAATAAACAACATTTTGAGTTACCTTTTTTTTCTAAGTAATATTTTTTTTAGTTTTTTCCCTCCTAAGTTCCCAGCAGTGGGAACATTATAAGGCTGATCCTATGCTGTACTTTTTTGCCCAACAAAAAAACAGCGATATCTACTTTATTTTTCGTTGGCAACCCTAGTCTCGGGTAACATGAAACACGTGAGATTCCTATACATAACATTACGGAGTACATGCTTAATGAAGTATATATCTAATTCCTCTAATAATGATGATCAGAATAGCAAACAGCTGTTACATAAATGTATGTCTGATAAGATGTGGAATGTGGGCTTTCACGAGCGCTGTGTGGCCAAACACTTGGCGCTGCAATACTAACTGTATACCTATGTGTATCGGTTAAGGGGCAGGTAGGTATATTACCATTCTTCGATACTAATCGCAGTCGAGTTTTTTTGTGGTGGGAAAAATCATCTAGTGATGAATCCCGCCCTTGAGCGGAGCAGGAAACAGTGTCAGACTCTTACTGACTAAACGACCCACCCCATTCCTTTCATGACGAGTGGACGGCGAGCTACCCAACGCTCGTCATCTGCATACCTACCCGCTTTTACAGACACTGGAGAATACTTATAGGGTAAGATTTGGATATCTCTATGTCTAGTTGTGGCGTTTTCACTTTAAACACAAAATCAGTTTTAAGTCTCGTTCAAAAGGTGATTTGTCGTAAAAAAAATATTGAACCTGATTGCAACGGACTGAACCAGGTTAAATTGTATTTTAAAACTAACCAAAACCCCACTCCAATATACAAAAAAAGTTTCATCCAAATCGATAAAGCCGTTTGTTAGCTAGGAGACAAACAGATGTCCAGAAGCATTATCTGTAAAGGTCGGTATACAAATATGAACTCCTATTTCTCCCAGTCACGCTAAACTTAAGAACAGCTTTACTGATTTCATTAATTAAAAAAAAAAACTAATATTTTGAATATCTAATATTTAGAAGGTTGTTAGCTAAATAAAAAAAAATATTAAAAAAATAAATAGGGTAGTCAGTAAACGTGAACGAAACCGCGGGTAAAAGCCAGTATATAATATAAAGATAAAAAAAAAAGATTTGTCTCAATTCTCAATTAAAATAAAAAGAACAGCCCACTTCTCACGTCTAGTTAACTTCCATATAATTAATTAAATTTAATTAACATCTCAAAAGAAATCAACATCTCAAACATTAGCTGAAAAGTATATCTACAAGATTCTATAGACATGCCACAGTGTACCACTCAATTAAACTTTGTTACCCGACAAACAACCAGTACCACAGAACGTTCAAAGAGAACTTATTTACACTGTGGCTCTTTTAACAACGTTTTTTAATTATAAATACACCGATATATGCGTGGGAACTCAGATTGAAAGACAACAATGAAACCTAATATTAATAGCTGTTTGAAGAAAAAGTAAAGTGGGAGACAAATATAGATATTCTGGGAAATATATTATTTCAGAATCTATAGAGATTGACGCATTATTTAATTTTTTGTAGCATACTTTGATTTTGATTAAGGTATTGTTTTCGGTTTTTTAATTAATGTTCTAGGAGCTTTGAAACGAAAATCCGCAGCGTCCCCCTCCCACCTTCTACCACATAACCCTGAGAGGTAACTTGAGTTAAATTCTACAGAGTTCCTAATCCTCGTATATCCGCGATACCAATAGCATTCGCTAGGCATTGACATTCGTTAAAACCTCCTCCAATGCGGGTGTGCCAGGGTTAGGTTTATCCGTTATCCGTGAGATTAGGCGCTCTCTGTCTGGGGGGCGGGGTCGGGGCACGCCCACCGGTCGATGCGGCCCACCGGCGCTCGCCTCATTGTTCCGTTATCTATCCGAGACGCTGCACGCTCATCCGCCACTCGTCACAGATAAGCGGCTGATGACGTCACTCACCTCGACTGCTTGCCTGCCTACGTCACTAACTTACTCGCCAGCTGCCATTGCGACACGGACTATCTATTATTCTACTGTTAGATAGACAGTCGCACAGTCACGGTATTGTTGTTCTTGTTGCACTTGTAATAGCGGTGGTTATTGCGTGTTTAAAGGCAAGTTAAAAACAAGATTTTCCGCGTTATGCCGTAATGCTGCTGAGTAATTTGTTCGCTTTAGAAACTTCTCATGTAAATTACCTTTTGTTTTTATGTCTTGTATCTTCAAGCTATACTTATCTTAGACTCAGCAGGGGTTATAAAATCTATTTATAATTTGGCCTAGTTTATTTTCATTATCCTTATGGCTCCAATGTGACTCAGTTTTCCCTATTCTGTTAGAAGGTGTATTTAGAGATATATCCCCCTTTTTTTGTTAGTAAAAATAGGTTGCCTATTTAATCTAAGTTCCCTATGGCTACGGGAACGTTTCAAAATGTGAATGTACCTAGCCCTAGAACGTAAAGTTACCCTTTGCGTACTAGGACGCACACAGTAAACCCATAAACTTTTTCGTTACACCCTAGAACAGGATAAGTCATTAAGTACCTATATGATTTCTCATCTCACGAAAGTACGGGATGGGTTAGTAAAAGTGTGACACTATGTCCCGCTCTGCCCAAGGGCGGGATATGTCTGATTTCTTTCGCTCTAGAGCAAAACGGGAGTGCGTGTCAGACTTCTACAGACTAAACGACCTACCGTTCCTACTTGACTCTGTTCCAGGGCCCCGATGGTCCGCATTCCGCTTCCGCATCAACCCTTGGCCCCATTTTTTTTTTATGGTAGGTGAAAATCATCCAATGACGAAACCCGCTTTTGGGCGGAGCGGGAGACCAGTGTCAGACTCTTACTGACTAAAAAACCTACCCCGTACCTTCCTTGCCTTATTCCTGGAGTCGAGGTAACAGTTTGCACCACCCTCTAGGCTCCAGGCTTCGACCCTGAAGGGCCCCTGCAGTGACAACTCCTTGAGGCGCGCGGGAACGGTGCGCGCCGTTGACGACTTGGACTCGGTCTTAACAGACGACCGGACGGCGAGCTACCCATTGCTCACCGTCCGCGAGCCAAACCCTGGGCTCCATGAATTATACATTTAAGGTTTGCTGTAAGAAAACACAATTGTTGGTTAAGCTCGGCTATGGACACCACCTGTCCTGTATTTTGTAATGACATTACATTATTTCTATGTACAATAAGAGGAACATACTTAAAAACCTTCCAGTTGGCATAACGTTTCGTCTACTGGACGTAATATTAAAGTAACTCCGTACTAGGAAGCCAGGCCACTCGGAATGTTAACGAAGCGCACACAACAATCATGAATTATTAGTCGAGTGACAGACATGTGGCGACTCCATTGACTTCCAACTGATGCATGGTCATGGTCGCCTGGTACACTGCTCTGGTTTGCCTATCGCGACAATTGGCTAAAAGATTTAGTTTTAAAAGGTTTTAAAGCTATAGAGAATATGAATCGGTATGCACATTTTTTTTTGTAGATACACCATAAGTACAATAATTGATGTAGGAGCTTGAAATTAACCTTTCGATCTTGTAATTACAGACACAATTAAAGAACAATAGGTGTGCGAATAGCGGCGTTCGCTTGGACCATAACTTTTTTTTTTTTTTTTTTTCGACAACCATTACACAGCGCCGTCTAGTCTCAAGCTAAGCAGAGCATGTGTTATGAGTACTAGACAACTGATAAACATACTTATATATTTCTAAATATATACATATTATAGATAAATTACACCCAGACACAGAACAAATTAAAAGGTCTTTTTTTATGGCAAAGATCATCCAATGACGAATCCCGCTCATAGACTGACTGACTGACATAAAATTATCCCATGACGAATTCTGCTCTTGAGCGGAGCGCGAAACAGTGTCAGACTAAACTGACTAAACACCCCACCCCGTTCCTTCTTTGCCTTTCGCACCTACCTTTCTGAAAGAGATTCTGGACCCCAGAAGGCTTCGACCCTTTTGCAGAGGTGAATCGGCAACTTGGGTTTGGTCCGAACTGATGCCAGATGACCGGATGGCGAGCTACCCATTGCTCGCCGTCCGCAAGCTCAAATTAATAAGGTCTCAATACAACAAATGGGCGGTTGTATCATATTTTTTTTCCAGCTAATTTATCAATTAAATATACAAAAATGTGTGGGAGGCCTATATCGAACAGTGGACGGCTTTGGGCTGAAATGATCATGATGATGTTACAAAAATAGTCGTAGTGAAAATAATATCGAAATAAGTGGAAAACAAAACTAGATAAACTGGATAGGACATAGGTATCTATTGGCTATCTGTGTTTGGTACACGGGTTTCATCAAATCCGTTCGAATGTTTGAGCGTGAAGAAATAACAAGCATACATTTACTCATACACCTTCCCCTTTAAGTATAATATTATAGTGTGACAAACTATACCGTCTGTTGCCTGTTGCCAAATAATGGTTCTATTATGTAGATAGTAAATACTTTACATTTCCACAGGCGAACCCAGGTATACCTAACGCAAGCAGTACAGTACGCCGACGAACGTCCCACTCGCCAAGATCCGACGGCCGTACTGTACCTATGTCATTATCTAGGTTACGGTTACCGTATCCTTCTAAAAACCAATTAATTATCCTTCTGTGTCAAGATTGGCTTTCATTCTTTCCTTCTCTAACAAGGTACATATAAACCCTCAATGCAGTCTCTTTCACACCTTTAAAAAACCTTACTTAGTTTTAGACAAGACAACAGTTCCAATCTATCCAATACCTCTCTCCATACCCTCAATACTCCTCCCGTAAGTAGGACACGAGTGTTAATCTACCCGCGCTCATACCGTGAGACAACTCCAGGGGTTGGGGGTGAGGAGTGGGTGGCGCCACCCCCCGGGCTTTATCGCGAACTGCCGATGAAGATCAGACATGCTGATGTAGATTGTAGTCGGGTGATTGAAGACGGTGTTGTGTTTATGCTGGGTAAAGTGATAATAGAAGCTCTTTGTTTTGATTTTGTGTAATACTAGCTCTTGGTAGAGACTTTGTCTGCGTGTAAGTGGAAAATCTACACTAATATAATAAAGAGGTAAAGTTTGTTTTTTTGTTAGTTTGTTTTTTTGTTTGTAGGGGGTAATCTCTGGAACTACTGGTCCGATTGGAAAAATTTTAGCAACAACAGAAAGCTGCTTTACTCCGGAGTGACATAGGCTATATTTTATGTACGCGGGCGAAGCCGCTGACAAAAGCTAGTAATATATAAGGTGACTGGTAATTAGTGACTGATACTAAACGCTAGATAGTAGTAATGATAATAAACAACTTTACCGCGATTTCAGGTTTGGTCCCACAACCTGAAATTGCAAAAAGGACATTTAAATGATACATTGATTATCAACTGTATTTTTAACCGACTTCAAAAAAAGGAGGAGGTTCTCAATTCGATTGTATTTTTTTTTTTATTTTTTTTTTATGTTTGTTACCTCAGAACTCCGTTGTTTATGGATGGATTTGCAAATTTTTTTATGTACTTGAAAGGATATGCTTCCATCATCAAAATCGAGTTTTGATGATGGGATCCATGAGAAATCGAGGGAACTCCTCAAATATTATAGGCAACTATATAGTTTTTTTTATATTTTCATCGAGAACTCAAGCAATTACAGTCAAAAAGTAACATTTGATGAGATGGAACTGGTGAAGAAGATCAAAAAATGGCTAACGAAATTTGACACTCGCATAGATATCACAATCACGGTAGTTAAGCAACTATGAAAATGCACTATAAACCAATGATCTTAAATAATTATGTTGAAAATGTTATCATCGAACTGATCTGATGATGATGATGGAGCTGAAAAGTAGGCACTGGAACTGCGTAACTAATTAATATATCCTAGCCGTGTTTGGGCTTGTTAGAATTGTCATAAGATGCACTTTGGCTGTAAGGTACTATTGAACTGATGTGATGATGAAGCTGGAAGGTGGAAGGTCGGCACTGGAACTGCGTAACTAATTAATATATCCTAGCCGTGTTTGGGCTTGTTAGAATTGTCATAAGATGCACTTTGGCGGTAAGGTACTATTCAACTGATGTGATGATGAAGCTGGAAGGTGGAAGGTCGGCATGGGAACTTCAAAATAAAATAATGTACCCTAGCATTGTTTGAGCTTATTAGAGCTGTCATGGGCAATACTGTCAAGGGCAATGGAAAGGGCTATGCTCGAAGTTTCCTTGCGTGTTCGAATCAGAAATGAAGAAATGCGCAGGAGAACCAGGGTCACCGACATATCCCGAAGAATTGCCAAACTTAAGTGGCAGTGGGCAGGGCACGTTGCTCGTAGAACAGATGGCCGATGGGGCCGAAAGGTTCTAGAGTGGCGACCGCGCACCAAAAGACGCAGCTTTGGAAGGCCTCCCACTAGGTGGACCGACGACCTTGTGAGAATCACGGGAACGCGATGGATGCGAGTCGCACAGAATCGGTCGTTGTAGCGACGCTTGGGGGAGGTCTATGTCCAACAGTGGACGTTTTCTGGCTGAAATGATGATGATTATGAGAGCTGTCATAAGATGTAGGTACTCATGAGATGAATCATAAGTATTTCATGCATCATATCATCTCTCCACGAGATCAAAACGATCACACTGTAACAATGTACCTATAATATGTATTCCTACTTATATGACATTGGTAACTTTTCCAAAAGAAATGTAGAAACGATATTGATTTCGTTGCCATAACACTTTATAATAAAAAACACTAAACGGCTACAAATAAAAAAAACTTTTTACAAAAAAAAAAACCGCCTTCAAAAAAAGCCAAACGATAAAAGTTCCTACACTAAAAAGTTGAAAATAAAAATTTGAATTGCTGTAAAGAAACTTAATTTATAGGTAAACTTATTTGACATTAATGTTTTGCAAATATTCAAAATTTATTATTTCTTTTTGGAGTCGGTGCCAGCCAAGACAAGGAATTCAACAATCCCTTGAAAGGTAGTTTTTCAAGGGATTGTTGAATTCCTTGTTCTAACTTAACTATAAAACTACTTAGTACCTATTTGCATACTCAAATATATAATACTTAATTAAGACATAAATACATATTAGACTTCTCTTTAAAAAAATCATCCGATTTGCACATTTTTTTTTAATAAAAAATATATACTTACAAAAACCTTCTGCCACATTTTAAGTACATTGAAAATGTTTAACCATTATGTACGAAAAATGGCACCGGATATTAAAAAGCTACGTATAACATTAAGTTTCAACAATAAAAATGCTGGCACCGACTCCAAAAAGAAATAATAAATTTTGAATATTTGCAAAACATTAATGTCAAATAAGTTTACCTATAAATTAAGTTTCTTTACAGCAATTCAAATTTTTATTTTCAACTTTTTAGTGTAGGAACTTTTATCGTTTGGCTTTTTTTGAAAGCGGTTTTTTTTTGTAAAAAGTTTTTTTTATTTACGAAACATATGAAAATTATTTATAAAATGTATTTTTATATTATAAGAATATTATAATACCTAAGGCTTTTGAATTCGAACGTGCTTTTTAATCATTACATAGTATAAAACAAAGTCGCTCTGTCCCTATGTATCCTTGGATCTTTAAAATTACGCAACAGATTTTGATGCAGTTTTTTTAATAGGTAGATGAGAACACTTACTAGATGAATTAAATATGGAGACATTCTGATTGAAGGTAATATGGTGATGTCAATTATGAAGGGCTTGCGGACAGCGAGCGAATGAGTAGCTGAGAATAGATAGCTTGCCAAATCGTAGGGACCGGAAGATGCAGAAGGTTCAAAGCCTACTGGGGCCAAGGGGATTAAAGGCGTCTGAAAAAAATGGTTGCCTGTAAAGTCGGTTTTACGGGCGAAGATTTTACGTGACAACGTCCTAATTCTCTAGTGCTGCGCGCGCGGCAGACCGATCATAGTTAAGTGGGAGAGAGACGCAAGGCATTCGGCGGGCCTCTCTCTCGTTCGGTGACTCATCGTAACGTTACCGAGCGTTACACTTTTTCATAAGTGACTCCCAGCCGCAACCTAATTTAAGACGTTGTCACATCAAAAGTCTCGGTCCTAGTAAGAAAGGCAAAGTGAGAACGGGGTGGGTTTTTAAGTCAGTAAGAGTCTGATACTATCTCTTGTTCCACCCAAGGGCAGGAGTTGACATTGGATGATTTTTACGCACCGAGTAAAAATATCATATATGAACATTACTAAACGTATAGTATATCTATACTAGCTATTTGAAAGAGTAGTCCATTGCTAAGATAACAACTAATAGAGAAGACACTTCCGCCTGAGTTCATTTTTGCTTGCACTCAAAATGATAACTTCCAAGGGTTTGGTTTAACGCCGTGCCGCAGGATTCAAGCAATTTTTTTTTACGTGGTTACGCAGAAATTACCGCGATGGTACATTTTACACGAACCCAAATAAATTTAGATTATGTTGCGTTAATGATAATTGTAGTTACCACCCATAAAGTTTGGTATGAATTGTGTGTAAACGTGTCAATAAATGCCAATTTCCTTGTGGAGGAAGGAAAACGACATGAGGAAGTTGAAGATGTTTAATGAACAGAATCAAGAAGTTCCAATAACGCCGAACACGAATTTGGGTCAAGCGTAAGATTCAACGTTATTCTGTAGGAACATGTATAATAATATACAAAAGGCGCATATAGTGAAAGACGAAAATTTATAACAGGAGATGCAAAACAAAGGATTTATTAGATTATAGGCCTTGCAACGGTTAAGGTCCTTTTAATTATTCCATAACATCATGAATTAAATGCATATAACTTGAACCAAAACGTATTGTATATTCATATAGTTTATTTTAGTTTTAAACAATTTATGTTTTGGATTAACTTAAATTCAGTTGTGCATATGGATGGATTATCCTCATGTTTAAAATAAAGTACAAATTGTATAGAACAGTAGTGATGTCACTACAACTATAATATTAATTCATTATGCCCTAAGCGATCGCACATCTATTGTTCTTAAATTATTTCTGTAATTACAAGATCGAAAGGTATCCTCATCGCCATAATCATTTCTCCTCAAAGACGTCCACTGTCCGTCCTGTGCGTTTTACACAGTTTATCTCTTAATATTCGTGAAAAGAGAGAAACGATAGAAAGAGAGACAGAGACTAAAGAAAGAAACGAACCACATAACTTCAGAGTTAACATTATGAGTTGTCTTCGAAACCCAGTGGTCGCAGATTGCATAGCAGCCCCAACATATAACGCCAAGTAATCGCCTAATCATCAATAATCCTTAAGTCACACAAAAAGTATCGCAAGAAACGGATTTCAATCATGATACAATGACCAATTCTTTAACGAAACGCTCAAAGCAAAATAAACTCTATCATCTGTATCACAAAACTCAAATTACCTTTTCTAACAATAGATATGTTGCAACCCGCTGCGAATCAGGGATCAGTATTGAGTAAAAAAATAAACAGATTTTTGGGATTATAATTAATGAAATGTCACTTGGTTTTTGACTTTTACTCAGGTACCTGTAGTTTATTAGATGGATTTGGACATTCTCACAACACTTCTTAATATGCAGAAAACTTTAGTATTACAAGTGATATACATGTAAGTATTAAACGATTCGGTACCCCTAACGCATCCTTAGTTTAAGCATTTACTAATTTGTGGATTCCATGTATTCTTCCCGTGGGTGTCGTAAGAGGCGACTAAGGGACATTTTAATGCCGTGCGTACTGATAAGCACTTTAGGTCACCGCGTGGTGGCGGGTAAACTACCAGCAATAGCATGCCCAAGGAGGGCTAGCCTCAGGCAGACGGCCGACAGTAAAATAGTAGCCAAACCTTTTTAGCAATATGTCAGGTATAGATGATGAAACTGAATTCTACATATATTTTTTCCGAAAATAAATTCAATAAAGAACCTTAAGCTAATCATATCTGTTTTTTTTCTTTCTAACAAAGTTATAAATAATTCGACGACCATCACACAACGCCGTCTAGTCTCAAGCTAAGCAGAGCTTGTGTTATGAGTACTAGACAACTGATAAACATACTTATATATTTCTTAATACATACATATTATAGATAAATTACACCCAGACACAGAACAAATGATCGTGCTCATCACACAAACATTTGTCCTGGGTGGAAGTCGAACCCACGACCTCCGGCATAGCAGTCAGCGTCACTAACTACTATGCTTACAGGCCAGTCAAAATACCTAAGTTCCTTAAAGAAGCTACGTAAACTACTCATTAGTCATAGACACACTTTAGTCACAGACCAGACCTTGCAAGATACGTGAGAATAAATTTAATGCAATACTTCGTTTATAGGAAATCTAAGAAGTACCAAACACAAAATCTATTCAAAAACGAAACAATCGTAGGAACCAGCGGCGGCTTTAGGGGGTGGCGAACTGTGCAATCGCCCAGGGCCTCGCTCTTGGAGGGGCCTCGCGCAACAACCCAAGCTAATAAATGTAAAAAAAAAAATGTTAATAATGTACCTATCTAGTCTAAATTAAAATTTTCAACTTGAATTCTTAAAAAATGTGGTGTCCAAAAACGTATTCTTGAAATTAATCCACTTGCTTATTTTTTACCTTGTGGGTGTCATAGCTGGAATTTTATCCTAGAAGATACAATATCGTCTTGTTTTCAAGCAAAATCTTTTTTGTTTTGCTACAAAGGTTGTACACTGTTTGCCGGCTCAAGTCCGAGGTCGGCTATTTTAAATGCTCATGTAAAATCGTTATCGCTGAAAGGACAAAGGGCCTCGCAAAGACCTGCTGCCCGTAGCCTCGCAATAGGTAAGGCCGCCGCTGGTAGGAACCACCTGGATTGTTTGCATACATGTATGTCGCATCCGCTCATATATTGAGCTGTATATTATAAAGTAAACGAAGCTCACAAATGGTGTCAATATGACTGTGTAAAAAATTACATTTTGACATTGTCTAGTTCAGAATATATCTACATTTTGGATATCTTATTTATACGTTCAAAACCTTTTAGGAACACATTCATTCTGCGTACAGTTACGGAGTAGGAATGCCTGCCGGAGTCTGTGTTTCCAAGATTGCTACAAAACCTAACAGTCTTTAAGTCTAAAGTGAATAGGTTACTTATAGGCAAGCGTACTCGGGTGTGCTTGTGGTCAAACGCGAACCTATCAATTTCAAAAAAAACCCTACAGTCGTATCTAACAATTTTCTAAGATTCTCATTTATTTGCTTTGGGAAGCTTATAACTTTCTACATCAGGCAAGTTCGTCAATAAACTAGTAAATTTAATGGATCAATTGTTACACATATCATTATTATAGGTATTTACTTATTCTAAAAACGTTTTCTCTTATGGTCAGTTTAATAAATTTTATATTTAATTTGTAACGCTTCGATATATTTTTATCAGAAATCAGGGGATCAGTGACAAATTAATACTGGTTGTAAATTCTTAAAATTTTGGAAGAACCTTATAAATTCTCAGAAATCGAATTAGTCGAAGCAAACGATTTGCGAAATATGTATACAAATAAATTTATAGATGACAGCACGATAATGGCTATAATATAGGACACAGGGAAGTCATATGTGCAGAGCTCATTGCCAAACAAGCTTGTCATCAACATAGTCTCCAATTTCAACTCTTCAACATACTCTGTAATTATATACAAATAATTATAACCATTACACTTACATGGTAATGTTTATCTTACGAAATTAACTAAAGTTACAATGAAACGGAGAGAAACTTCATAATCTTAAAGTAAAGTTTTAGATATAAAAACAAATTGAACGTTACAAAATCCATCGGACATCGGTTAAACATCCGAGACCAATCCGAAGATCGACGGTCGATCCAAAAACTCAGTATAGAATGCGACGAATTTGACAAGTCACCGATTTTTTATCTCAAGCACAGATTATCTGGTCTCCTTACCCCACTCGATCAATCTTATCGAGGCAACTATGACACGGTAGCATCGAAAACAGCCCAACCACCATAAAACTACAAATTTTGTTTTAAACCTTATACTGTCTAAGTTAAAGTTTATATTTAAAATGTTGAGATTGAATGGAGATGCAACCGCTAAGGTCTGAGTCGACGGATCATCGCTGGATTCCGGGAAATTCGGGCCGCGTGAATACCTGCCCGTACAGGTAAGACAGGCTTATAAATAGTATAGACATGGCAAACTGGAATCCAATAAATTTTATCTATAACAATCTAGTTTAAATTCTAAAAGTTAATATTCAACGCTAAATTACTTTCGTATCTAAATCTAAAGGCTATTTCACTTTTATTAAAGCATGAACTTCTAAGTACTTCTGTTAACTAGTGTAATTTATTATTGCCCTTCATCACTTAAATCGTTTAACCTAACTGGTATCAATGACAGTAACTTCATTGTTACACTTCGCTCAAGTTAAAACCACTTATCACTGATGCCAATGATGGTAAAGGCAGAGTATGTTATGACAGTGAAGCTCATAGAGGTGCTAGTTGTTTATACCAAAAAGAAAGTGTACTTAGATAATAAAAAAACTAAGTTGTATTTGTGTGCAATGTTAACGATTATTACTACCTACGCATGAAAATAACATTGTTCTCTAGCCAGCATTTATCAATATTATGTAAAAAGAGAAATGCTATGAAAATAAAACCAAAATTGGTAGTAAAGCGAATAAGATATAGCACTCGCAATAACACCATTTTCCATTGCATCTCACCCGTCACAATTATTGTTATGGACAATTGTGACGGGCGAGATGGACTTTGACGTCAAAGTCCATATCGAACTTCTGTTTCTTATAAACTATTTTGACTTCGTCGTTAATGGAGAGATATGGAAAAAATAATAAACTTTATTGTTTACCAAAATAGTAACACAACTTACAAATAGGTATACACAAAGAGAAAACGAACGAGTTTGAAAATTCTTGTATATTTTGCTAGCTTCTTCCTCATAAAAGTCGTTCCAACCCCATTTTACCCCCTTAGCGCATATCTACACTCTGAAAGAAATCAGTTTGTAGTTGTTAAAGTTTCTCAGATTTCATGATTAATCAGTGAGTGGTATTTCGCTGTATTATAGTATATAGTTTATATATATAATATAGAAGATTACTAAAATTAATAATTTGTAATAAATATAGTCATGCATAGTCCCAAATGCCAGTATAATACATACTGATGTCTTTTCAGTTACTAAACAGATAACGACTTTATTCGACGTTACAAAAGCGTTAAAAAAAAAACGTCACAAAAGATTACGAAAAATCTAGTTACATCGCAAAACAACCCATCTTACATCAAAAATCTTTCCCAACTCACTCACTCAACAATTCCGAACGCCTGCCACATCTATCCGTTCCTATGTCTTCAACAATATGACTTGCTATTTGTCCCCGGCCTGTTATTGTTGATCCTACTTCTTGCCTTTAAACAAATAATCTAGCAACGTGCGAATATATCAGAATTAATACCTACCTGCTTCATTTTATTAGTCAAGTGTTCTTAGAAGATGAGTCCTTTTTAAACAACCATCGATTAAGTTATGACGATTATGCCATAGATTTATCGATGAGATAAGTACGATTGAAAGAAGCCGAAGTTTTAATTTGTTTCTGTTTAAAGGAATAAAAAGGAGTTAATCCGTGGGAAACGAGCGAAATTAAGTTTTTTTTTAAATTATGTATAGACTCACGTTTGGCGACTATCTCACCTGATGGTAAACGATGATATGGCCGACGATGGAGCATGCTTGCTTACAAGTAATCCATTCCATCTTGACTTAAAGGCCCCTAGGTTGTAGCTATTAGGGATCACTGACACCGGCAGGAAATTTCACCCCTTAACTATACACACAATAAAAATTAACACTTCGAGGCTGAGGATATTTTGCTTTTGACAAACTTAGCCTTCTAGATGGATATAAAAAAAAACAATAGAACTGGAGAGGCGAAACACTAGGCTAGTTTGGTGAATGAAACTAATAAATCAGTGAATGTAGCCAATAAGTTAATGAATGTAGTTAATAAATTAATGAATGTAGCCAATAAGTTAATGATTATTTTTCTAAACAGCAGCACTAGGGCTGCAGCATTGATTGGGTAGGTTTTAATCAGTTAAAATCTGACACTCCGGAAAAGTTATTTGATAATTTCCCATCCCCAAAAAAGTGCTCACACTTCAATAAAGCTACATAAGATGTACCATTTTTTCTTCAGAATAATTCGGGATTTACCATCGATATAATATGTATATTTGCCCATGTGTCCTTCTGATGTCAATGTGACCGAAAGATTCTGGAGTGGCGACCGCGTACCGGAAGACGTAGCGTTGGAAGGCCTCCCACAAGGTGAACCGATGACCTGGTCAGGGTTGCTGGAATCTGGACGCACAGGACCTGTCTCTGTGGCGGCGCTTAGCGGAAGCCTATATCCAGCACTTTATTTGACTTTTGCAGGCCATGCAACTAGTATGACTAACAAGATACTGGTGTACGAGTAAAATTATATAACTCGTGACGTCACTCGCTCATTAAAATCAAAACCATGAACGATAAAATAGTTGATGTTGGCAATATCAAACTGTTTCATGATGTTTCCACTAAACTAAGTAATGGTAAAATATTTAAATGTCCGTTGACTTTGGGAACGAACATAACGCTTTAAACTTGTGGTTATAAATTCCTGGATTGACGGAGATTATAATTTTGGATTACGCTCCTATAAAACAGGGCTCGTCCGGGATTCGAACCCGGGGCCTCTCGCACCCAAAGCGAGAATCATACCTCTAGACCAACGAGCCACTTGAGCGCCGTGTCAAATCAGTACACTCGTATGTGCAGTAGATCGATAACATATACTTACTATATCGTGTCATAGCATGGTCATTAATATCAAAGGCATGAACTATAAAATAACAGATTACTGCAAGTGGCTCGTTGGTCTAGTGGTATGATTCTCGCTTTGGGTGTGAGAGGCCCCGGGTTCAAATCCCGGACGAGCCCATTTTTGGTGCCTACACTTGTCAAGGGTTTTTGTTTGTTGCTTCTGTAGCTCTTACTAACTAGATGAGCTGATTTCATGGTTTTTTTTTTTATTTTGAAATGTCATCTTTTTAAAAATGCCTTATACCATAAACCCCAATCCAAGAAAGTATAATCTCAGACAATTTTTACTTAGAAAGAGTTATGATTCTCGCTTTAGGTGTGAGAGGTCCCGGGTTCAATCCCGGACGAGCCCTCTTTTTTTCCTGTAAATACAAAAAATCTGCGAAAAAGATGTTGCTTGAAATATTCAAATCAAGAGAAAAATATACACCCAAACATGTCCCAGCGAATTTCTACGAAAATCACATCTGTACAGATACGTTAAGAAAGAGACTCGTACATCTATTTTTTCCTATTTGCAATTCATTTCTCCTAATTCACTTTATTACGCCTCATTCGTCGTATCTCACATACAAATTGTATTTAAACGGAACTTTATTATTTTCCAAAGCGGAACGGGCCACAGATGTTGGGTCTCAAATAATTTCCAGATACCATGTTATGAGTATGAACCGATACACTCGCAATAAGAATGTATGTAGTGTGTTTTACTTACTCGGAGAGAGATGGGGAATACGCGACACGATGGTGAGGGCTTTTACGCTTTACGATTTCTGGGATGGTTGTTTTCATGATCTTGGAAGATGTCGTTGCCTGTTGAAAATTAGCATTTTAAGTGCAAGAAAGATAACTTTGCAACCTCTTGATCCCAAAGCGAACGCCGGCGTTTGCGCATGATTTCGCGCCATTGGCTTGTACAAGTTTTCGCATCGATTATAAAATATTGGGTGTTTTTTTTATAGGGTATTTTGATATGCAACCAAGAACGTAAATAAACATTTTTTTTAAATAAATTTAAGTAAAGAAACCTTGGCATTAATGCTTTCGATGGGGATCAATAGGAGAGAAAAAAAAACTGCGTCCGTGATAAAAATATTTCACAATTTCTTATACAACATGTAAAAAAAGAGTTTATTCAAGCGGGAATTCACGTGAATAAACTAGGTATGTGAACTAAAAAACAAGCATCATTACGCAACCTTAAAACTAGCTAGCAAACATATTCACTATAATATAGGAAAGAATACGTCACATTCACACAAAACTGCCGAACGCTCAGCATAAAGCTGTGGCCACTGGCCACATGCATAATGCGATGAGCTCACAGCTCTGGTTTTCAGCGTATGACACAATAAACGCACAACCGATGACTAGTATATTCAGAATCGGCTATTTAATCGTTTTCAACTATATACTATAAGTATATGTTATACTTAAAGAGATTTTTTTTCATATCAACCAAGAAATATTTTAGGGAAAAAAAATAAAATTCATAAGGTCTCACTCACTTCCGTCATTAGGATTTTTGTGTGTGTGTGTGGGTAGTGTTTCCTTCCATAATCGAAGCAAAAATGAGGAGATCTAAAGGGTAGGTCTAGAAGTAGACATATGCGTATATTGGTACTCTTTTTATTGGACTATTATAATATGACTATTATAATATACCTACTAAAATAACAAAGAGACTACTTATCGCTAACTACGTCGTCTACGTCCTACGGCGTATTTAAAGCTAAAAATGCATAAAAGACACCATTACTCGGAAGTCGAATCGTCGGATCTAAAAGGCTTCCGTAACCATTCGTTTTATACACAAATGAATTGAATAGATACTTTTCCAACGTTTATGCTGATATTTTTCTGCAATATTTATACTCAGTAGGATAATACTTAAATGAAACAACTCATACTTTGTATGTAGGTTGTACGTATTTGTACAGCTCCGTATAATTTATTTGAAGTGGATATTATGTACAATAAATGATACATTTTCATACAAGTGGGTGAAGTTTGTCATTGCAGCTGAGACGGGATTGTTATGTAACCTGGAGTGCAATGACAAATATTTGTTTGGTCCCATAGAAAAAGTTGTTTGTTTTCATGACTACAATCACATGTTTAACTATCGCAATAGATTTTTAAGTATAGCAATAGTTTTCCATACTTGCATTGATGGCATTTTTGATTTGCGTAATAATGGTCCTAATGCACTCAGTATCATGAGTGGAACCTTGGTTTTAAAGAATGCTCACGATTTCAATTGCACCCTGTATAAGTGCCTCAGTTTAGTATTTAGTGTAAGACACAAATGTAAGTTATAATGAAGCTCCACCGTAGGCTTGGGCTTGCGGATGGCGAGCAATAGGTAGCACGCTGTCCGCCCATCCTGTAACCCACGCACCTCATAGAGTTGTCAGCATCTGTAGGCCAACAGGGTCGAAACTTTCTAGGGCCAAGGGTTGATGCGAAATCGGAACACCGGAGCCATGAACTAAGGCAAAGAAGGAACGGTACCCACCGTTCCATTTAGTCAGTAGAAATATGACTCTGTCTCGAGCTACACCCAAGGGCGGTATTCGTCTTTCGATGATTTTACTCACCATAAAAAAAAGTTATAATGAAGCTGTCATATCGAACTACGAATAAAGTCTCTAAAAACCAGTAAAAGAAAAAAAAAATCTTCAATTTGTCAGCTTTGCTGTCATCTGTGGGAATTAAAAAGCTGAATGAGTTCAACAATGACAATAAACACAGCGTTTAATTTTAGCTAATTTTAAACCTAATCTATTTTAATTTCGCTGTCGTGATTTTAATGAGGTTTTTTTTAATGCATAATAGAGTGATTTAATTTTACTTTTGTAATTCATATTCATATGTAATATGGGACTCGTCATCATCAGCCTTTTGAAGTTCCCACTGCTGGGACACAGGCCTTCTCTCTAGGAGAGGGAATGGGTCATAACATAATCCACTACTCGGGCCCAGTGCGGATTGGTGGATATGTCTTCGATTTTTTGGTTCTAGGACATGCCGGCTTTTTCTTCATCGTTTTGACAGCGGTGGTGATGAAATAAATTACACAAAGTAATACTCCTGGCTGGGTTTGAACCCGCGACCTACAACTTGAAAGTCGGGGCTGTAATCACTTGCTACCCCCGTTCTCAATTAATATGCTATCAATTAATAATATGGTACTACTTCCTGAAATAAAATTAATATTATTTGGAGTTCGGATCAATTCAATGCAAGCAGTTAAAAGTATAAAAGAAATACTACATTTCATTTATCAATATTATGTACGTCATGGGACATTAATATTGCAATAACTAGCTCTGTTTCGTGCCATCATTAAAACTAAATATTAATTGCCATGTTCTTCACGACATAAGCTAATTACTGCGCAGATAGTTCTTTTGTTTTATTTGTCTATACAAGCGGCTCGTTGGTCTAGTGGTATGATTCTCGCTTTGGGTGCGAGAGGCCCCGGGTTCGAATCCCGGACGAGCCCTCTTTTAGATATTATTAAATATATACCTACTTTTTAAACTGTAGTTGCCGTCGACTCCGAGAACTTTATCAAGACATTAAAGAGGCAAGTTATTAACATCATCGTTTCGGAACGAGAGCAACCACTATTAGATATACATTCCTCTTTTTTCACTTTAAGGTGGAAAATCATCCAAATCTAAATATAGGATGGAGCCTTCAGTTGCCATTTGCGTTCTAGGTCCACGGGAATCCTTTTATATGTGAAAGTGTAAAAGCAACTAAAGATCAACCAAAACACACACCAAGTCAGCAAAACCAAAACAGATTTCGCTGCTAAAGGCATACACATTAACATGGCGTGAAACGGCGCCTAACCGCGGCACAAAACCGCGTCGTGCAAATATACAACACCCGACACAGTGCCGCGTTGTAGCATAAGAACGTGCCTCTTGGGCCAAGAGCTAATGCGAAAGAGTAACATCAGGGCCTGGGAATAAGGCAAGGAAAAAATGGGGTAGGTTTTTTAGTCAGTAAGAGTCTGACACTGTTTCCAATCCGTCCAAGAACGGGATTCGTCATTCGATTATTTTTACCTACCATAAAAAAAGCATGCCAACGTGATGTTTGGGCGCTGTTGGGTCAAAAACATAATACACCGTTGCGTTCTGGTGTTACGTAGTCAGACTAAGGTAAGTTTAGTTATAGGTACGTTATATATAGTTTTCTTTATACGGAATACTCATCGATTGTCTCTGAACTCGAAGTGACACTCGTGTTGTTACAAATACCCTCATGTTCAAACATAGACACTTCATCTGTACGAAGACACACTCGTGTTCAGAGTCACTTGATCTATAAAAAGAGATATTAGTGTTCATATTGAGACACTCGCTGTATACACTGAGTATACCGTACAAAGTGTCGTACCTTAAGGTCTTGACTACATTACTACAGCAACAGCACTGAGGTAAAAAAAAAGCGGCGCCTGACGGCGGCATGTTACCGCGTCGTACAGATATTCGGCGCCCGGACGGTGGCGCGTTGTACTACGACACCGTGCAGTTTAGGCGCCGTGTTGTCAAAAAGCCTTTTGTGTTGTTGCCGTGTCTTTCATACGATGCGGCAACGAACTTGAGCCTTATCAGGAAAACGTCGTAACTGACAGTTTACAGCCATATTATTGCCATATTATGCATAAGTGCCTATTTTAAGACAGTCCTTTCATGAATAAGAAATCTTTACATTTTTTATTCGACTTTTCATTTTTTTTTTAAATACCCAGCACAAATCCGTTTTACGTCATCAATACTGCGCCGTAGTAATGTGTAATTATAATACTAAACGCATTTATTCACTGACCACGTCATAGTCGTTAAAGTTTTATGCTACTCATAAAAAATAAAAAAAACTAACAATATACTTATCTATCTTAACCTTTCGACTACCGTTATTACAAACACAATTAAAAGACGATAGATGTGCGGACACCGATGTCATCTTGAACCAAACCTACCTTTATGATAAGAAGATTTTTTTTTGTTTTCTTTTGACATAGGCCTCAATTTCCTCCCACTTATCTCTGTCACAAAATATCCTTCTCCATCCTTTCCTCCCATCTTTTGATTTGACGTCCTTAATTTCTTGCTCGTGGTAATGTGGACAGGCTCTAAATTGAGGAAAAAAATGACAGTTTTCTTTTTCCTGAAAAACCTCAAAACATTCGAACTTCGGATCTTACAGGGCTCAATTAACATCGGCAGATCTTCCGTCGATTGATCAGCAAACGTCCTCAAAGGAAATAATCTGTGTTAAGGGTGCATTAAAATATAAATATCATCGTTAGCAAATCATTAGCCGCTACGTTTTTCCTCTGAAGGATCGCTCCGTTTCCTATCAATCGGAACAAACAGAGAGCGCTAAGATGGCGCTTGTGAAATGTATACGTATATGAGATGATCAATTCATCTCACTGGGTTTGTGAAATAAGATTTGTTTATTAAGACGTCAAAGTTTTCAGGCCAAAGTGAAATTAGAAACATACTAAACTATTTGAAGTTAAATTGCTTAAATTTTAAATCAAGATTTAGTTTATCAGTTGTCTGGTATTCATATATAATATTCTGTTTAGTTTGAGACCAGAATATCAAAGGTAAGGTTGTCTGGTAGATATCGCTGTCAGCAGCATTCATATAAGTTTCTGTGAAATTGTTACAATTTTGGTGTACAATAAAGTATTATTCTATCGTTTGGAATATAATAACTACAAAATCTATAATTTTTTCGTAGAACACAATTTCGTCAAGTTTCGTTTCGAGTTGATACCTAAACTATGAACAACTTGTGTATTTACAAAAGTATTTCATTTTAAACCAATGTTTTAATTAATATAATATTTTTTTTGTATTGATATTGATACTTTACATTAATACTTTTAAACATTGAAATGTTCAAATAAACTCACAACCTCTTTTATAGTATTTTTTTACATACTCTAGATCACGTTATAAAAGTAATGAGAATGAGATTTTTCAAGGAAACTAAAGTTGTAACTGATAAGTCGGAAATTCATTATCGCCATCAGCTTAGCGTTCATGCCTAAGGGTCGCTAAGTTTACGATAAAAAGTTCGCTATTATTAATTTCATAGCGAATACCCGAACAAAACCGCGAGTCGTCTTCAAGCAACATTTTAGCGCTCGCCCCTTAACGACCAAATCTTAGGGGTGATACATCCGCGCCCTAATACAAAACGTACACAAAACTCATAATATGCAGAGATAAACATACATCAAGAACATTTGAAAGATATCTCGGAGGGAAATTCGCCTCTTTCTAGTAATGTGTCAGGGAAATGGTATTTGCTAAAATATGATATTTCACTTAGTTTAGTGTCTCAAAATCGATGAAATTTGCCAAAAATAAATTAAGTTTTTGTATTTGGCTACTCCTATAACCTGCGTGCCTAATAAACTGAGTAATCAAGTGCAGCATACTATTTTGCCGTAAAAGTGGCGCCCAATGTAGGACTCGCGACTACTGAACTACATCTCGCTATTTTTGTATGTTTACAAGTAAGGAACGCGATAATAATTAGTTATGTCTTATAACTTACTAGCTTTTGCTCGCAGCTTCGCCCGCGTACATAAAATATAGCCTATGTCACTCAGGAGTAAAGCAGCTTTCTATTGTTGCTTAAATTTTTCCAATCGGACCAGTAGTTCCAGAGATTACCCCCTACAAACAAAAAAACAAAAAAACAAACTTTACCTCTTTATTATATTAGTGTAGATTATTACCGATAATTTGATATACATTTCATTTCTGCTGGAGCTGGGTTTTTTTTCTATGGGGCCTGAGCATTCTTCTTTCCCTAAATCAACACTCAACTCAAACAATAGTCCTTGACTAATAATCTAGTCATTTTCAATTCAAGTTACGGAAGAATGTTGCGCTTGTTGTTGAAAAATTAGCACGACAGTTTATAAAAAATGCTAATTTGTTTATTTATTTCGTCAATTCAAACTTTCAAGTAAGTATCAATAAAACTATAAAAATATCGTTGGTTTATAAAACAGAAAAAAAAGCACTTTTATTATTATGCATAGGCTCGTGTTTGACAACTATCTTCACCTCTTGGTAAGCGATGATGTGGCCGACTCCGAAGCACTAGAAGTAACCTATTTCATTTAAAATAAATGAAGGCCTTCAACTTAATCTTTTGAATATTGTTATTAGATACGATAGGTAGCAGTGGTGGCCGAATGGTAACGGCCGCGGCCCCAACTTACGAGTTGTAGGTCGCTGGTTCACACCCAGCCAGGCGCATTACTTTGTGTAATTCATTTCATCACCACTGCTCTCAAAACGGTGAAGGAAAACTTTGCGAGGAAACCGGCATATCCTAGAACCATAAAGTTAGAAGACATGTGACATCCACCAATTCGCATTTGGCCCGCGTGGTGGATTATGGCCCATTCCCCCTTCTAGGGTGGGGGCCTGTGTCCCAGCAGTGGGAACATTAATAAGGCTGATGATGGTGATGAATTAGATACATAATAGAAAGACAATACGGTCTACAATCGCCGACGTTCGCTTGGGGCTCAAAAGTATAAATAAAACATAATCGATAGCGTACCAGCCCTGGCCAGTGTTACTCATTTTGTCATCTGCCAGACAACCAGTCCCTTTGCAGTTACATCGCGATTAATATACCGATACAAGATGGCGACGAGATAATTTAATAACCATTGGACTTCTGTCAATGGAAATTAAACGCGATTCGCGATTCCTGAGCGTTATTGCTCATTATTATTTTCTGAATACCTTTTTTTTCGTACGCCGATTAAAATTGATGAAATTGTAGTGGGTATCAAGAAAACAGTTTGCAAGTCCATATTTTATTCATAAGATGTCAAAGGGTTGCTAAATTATAATTTTCCAGTCTTTGATAGTATTGATTTTTATAAAAATGTTATGCACATAATACTGTACAAAGGTGGACATTTTCTAGAAGTCGATCTTGGTATAAGTATCAGTAGATTTCTTGAATAAACATTATGGGGTTTGTATTCCTGAAAACACAGTTTCTGTATTTATTACACTTCCGAGAGTAATACTTAGTGAGAAAACACTTTATGTGAAAATACTGTCGGACATTATACTTTCTTGGACTGGGTTTTTTGGTACAAGGCATTTCTAAAATGATGACATTTTAAAATAAACAAAAACTATAGAACCAGCTCATCCAGTTAGTAAGAGTTACAGAAGCAAACAAACTAGAACCTTGACAAGTGTAGGCACCAAAAATGGGCTCGTCCGGGATTTGAACCCGGGACCTCTCACACCCAAAGCGAGAATCATACCACTAGACCAACGAGCCGCTTGCAGAAGTCTGTTATTTTATAGTTCATGCCTTTGATGTTAATGACCATGCTATGACACGACACAGCAAGTATATATTAACGATATATTGCACATACGCGTGCACTGATTTGACACGGCGCTCAAGCGGCTCGTTGGTCTAGAGGTATGATTCTCGCTTTGGGTGCGAGAGGCCCCGGGTTCGAATCCCGGACGAGCCCTGTTTTGTAGGGGCGCAATCCAATAACTTTCCACAATTGTAATCTCCGTCAGTCCGAGAATTTATAACCACAAGTTTAAAGCGTTTCGTTCGTTCGCAAAGTCGGTGGACATTTGAATGTTTTACCATTACTTAGGGGGTACTTCGTTTTGTTCGAGGAAAGTGGAATCATCTTAATGCTGGTAATTATACGGATTCAACGAATTACTCGGTCATAAGTAAACAAACGGCATGCCCTATTTACAATCGTGAATTTTAGAGTCGGCGTCGCGTAAAAACAAGTTGGGAGGTGAGTCGGCTTCGAATTTTTCATATACCCACTTTGGGACAATATTATTACTACTACTTTTAATCTTCACATGCAAGTGATAATAATGATGTCTTAATGAGAATGAAGATATTCAAACCCAATATATATATATTAATACTTTTTGTTGCAAATTATGGCGTCGTAATATTTTTTTTATTTTTATTTTTATTAAACCCTTGAGCCCCGAACGAAGGCCGGAAATGTGTGTATTTTTTTAAAACAGTTTATATAATTAGGTATTTTATTTTATTTTTTCTTTCAGTTTCGTTCCAATTTATATTCCAGGGAAGACCCTGGAAACCCGTTAAAACATAAAATACCCATTTTGATATTTAAGAAAGGTCTTAAATATCAAAATGGGTCTTTATGTTTTAACGAGTTTAATTCGCTTATTTGTAGAAATGGCCTAGCCCTTTATTATTCAAATTAAACTAGCTGTTTCCTTTTATAGATCACAGATATCTTTGATTTTTATTTAGTTGGCTAAAAATCATCCAATGACATATCCGTACCCTTGTGTGGAGCGGAAGATAGTGTCAGACTTTTACTGACCAAAAATTCACCTCTGTTCCTTCTTTGCTTTCGTTCCAGGTCCCAAAGTAACGTTTTCACTTTGCCCCATGGCCCCAGTAGGCTTCGACCCAGCTTGACTACTAAGGTTTGCTGTTTAATTCTTGGAGGCTCTCTTTCGCGGAACGGTGCGCGCCGTCGACGACTTGGGCCCGGTCGAGACGGCTACCGGACGATAGTTATCTTTCAAGCCTACTGAGTCAAAGTACTTACTATTTCTCTGGTACTAAAAAAGTTTGTTTCTCCGTAAGACCGTGAATAATAAGTATTACCTAACTTATTATTCACGGTCTTACGGAGAAACAAACTTTTTTAACGAATCAATAACGAAATAAAAACCTCTCCTCATTTCAATATAATTCAATAAAAAATAAGTAACAAAGAGAGAATCTCGTTATGAATATTTCATTACGTTTCTAAGCACTAAGATTTATAGATTGTTGACGTAAAAAATTGTAATTAAAAATAACATCAATCAGAGGATGACGGGTGGGTACATTCACAATGGTTTCATAAGCCCTGTCATTTCTGCGGACTTTAGAAGAAAAGCTTCGGAAAAAAGTGCTGACTACGAATAATGAGCATTGTCAAGTTACACGAATAAAATGTGGCATTATCTGATGAATGATTGGTAAGTTTGTCCTTTAGATTCCATTCCATATTACTCACGCCAACACATGAATATTTTGCCACATACTATAAAGTAATCGTTAGAATACTTCTTGTTGACCCAGAATCCTGGAATTCACATCATACAATACCACCTTTTTACACAACATCACAAAATAAAATAAAATCTACGGAACTTGAGGAAATGAAACAGGTAGCAAGCAGGAGTAGAGTGTGGAACGGATAAATCGAGGAACTACGCTTAGGGTATATATGGCCGCATGCCAGTCAAAATGCAACATAAATGTGACGGCTGGTTAAATACTCTTTGCGATTTGAAAAATCTTTGAAACTCGATTAGAATATCGTACTAACGTCGCTTCTCGGCTAAGGCTCGAAGGCTGCCATTGGAGCTTATCCTCGATCTGCTTAGCAACGAGGCAGCCTTCCTTCTCGTTATGGCTTAGAAATCAACCACACGCGCTAAAGCAAACATGCTCGATGCACTGCAGTATCTAGCAACCTGAATCTATTATTCTATTATGAATCTGTATGAAAAAAGCAAACAGACCCAAAGTATAGTACGTCTTCGATCGGCGGCGGCAATGTGTCGCGCCGGGCCTTAGTAGAGCCCATGGTTCGGAGCAAGGAGGAGTGGCAGGCGGTCGCCTCCTTCTGCGAAGCAGTAATGCTAGCAAAGGAAGAGGCTGACCGCTTAAGGCAACGGCGCTCACGCCCCAGACGCCAGAGTTTTCAGCAAATGTAGAAGCCCAACTGCAGAGCCGAAACCTACTGCGGCCCCGGTCCAGTTTCTGAAAGGAAGGTCGGACCCCGATATGAGGGATAAGAAGGAATAGCGTGGGTCGTTTAGTCAGTAAGAGTCTGACACTGTTTTCCGCTCCGCTCGAGGGCGGATTCGTCTTTAGATGATTTTTCCCACTATAAAAAAAGCTATAGTACGTCTTAACCTTTCGAGTATCGTAATTAAAGACATAATAGAAAGACAATAGGTGTGCGAATGCCGGCGTTCGTTCACGGCTCAAGAGTTTAAGGTCTTTACTACTCATAGTTCTTTTGCACAATGTATAACAATACATAGTTTCCATGACGGAGCGCCGCGATTTTGTCGCATTTAATTAATAAGAGGAACAAGGCAACTTAAACATAAACAGATCAAGTATCTAGCGTGAGCTGTACAATTTCGTCGTATTTACAGGAGCACCAGTGATGTAAAGCTGAAGACTGAGATGCGCGGAAAATGGAGCGCGGATTTCATAAAGTATGCCTTCTTCATCATCATTCCAGCTAAAAGACATCAACTTCTATTATTTATTTGATATAAACTAATGCTTGACTGCGATCTCACCTGCCTCCCCTTCTCCCCTAGCCAAGTTACAATTGTTTCGTGACGAGCCTCTTTCTACAATCGAAACGCCTCAACGTAAGTATTAATTACATAGCGCTAATCATTTTAGAAACGATTACATTTCATTCTGTAATTTTTAATGATGTGAACTTGGCTATTAATTTTGTTGAAATGAAATCATTCGCATATATTTGATTAGTTGTTTACTAGCGTTAACGATTGTAGATTATCAACTTGACTAGGAGGGGTGCTGATGGTAAGCAGTGATGGAATCGTTGATGGTGAGGTGCACTAGAAAGCCTATTCATTCTAGCCTTGAACACAACCAAATTATGATGGACATAGGCCTCCCCAAGTGTCGCTTTAACGACTTCTGTGACCCTCACCAGATCAACGATCCATCTTGCACAGTTGCCCAATAGATGAGCGATTAACTGTTACTATACATGTCGCGAGTTCGATTTCCGCTTGGAATTAATATTTGTATGATGGTACTGGCCCAAGTCTCGTTTATGTAAGTTGACGTGTTCGTGGACGCACCCTAGCTTCCTAGTACCGGACAGCGTAATCATGCCTATACATGATCAAGTTAAACGTGTCCAGTAAGCCATGGTCATGACTATGTGACAGATAAAAAGATGAAAATAATGCTTAGAGTTGAGAGTACGGTTTTCTTTATTGAGGTGGCAGTCAAAAGATTTAGCAACGTTTTTTTTTACCTTTTTGAATACTGTAATTAGAGACATAATATAAAGACAATAGGCCTGCATGGGCACTTGTAAAATGTCAGAAGCTAGTGCACGGTACCAAATTGGTCGATTCCTATGGAGAAAAACCGGCAGGAAACTCGAAAGAAAAAGCGCTCTGAAAGCGTTTTTCAAGAACCGCTGTTCCTAGCACTAAGGGCGCCGCCCACCGGCTCTGTAGCTTGCGAGCTAAATGGCAACGCTCCCTCGCGCGGCCGGCTAATGAAATAAGATCCCGGCTCCGAGCTAAGGAATGGTGGAATTAAAACTACATAAAGAGCGGACGCCACTCCAAATGGGAAATTTTACAGCGGCACAGTGAGTTGTACACTTTGATACAGCTACTGACGTTTACATTCTCTTGACTTGTCTAGCGGATTGTAAGTTGCTTTCGAAAATGACTAGAACAAATTAAATCTCTCGAAATTCCTTGATTTATCGTAGAATCGACATTTGAAACAAAACACGAGCGGCTCGTTGGTCTAGAGGTATGATTCTCGCTTTGGGTGCGAGAGGCCCCGGGTTCAAATCCCGGACGAGCCCTGTTTTGATACAACCAACTGAATGGAGCGTAATGTAAGAATATAACAAACTTCCACACATTATAAATACTTACAAATATTTTGTCAGTATTGTATAAAAATAATACATTTGGAAACACACAAGAAAACTTGTATTTTTTTTTTCTACCAGACCAAATATTTATGGTGCCGCCACATGATTGCCGATAGAAAATGTTTAGTAACGTTAGTAAACATTTGTTAGCAAACATTCAATCACGAATGTAAAAACTCTTTTCATGTTAGAAATTGTTAAGTAACGTTAGTTAACAAATTATAAGAATACAAATTATTGGCTTTATATATTTATTTTTTTTAACAAAAACTGAAAGCTATTCCAATGAGCAAATCCTCTTCCACTTTCGTGTAGACGCCCTCAGAACGCAAACCAAACTGCGAGCCAATACCAGATTTAAATTTGGTATAAAATGTTAGGAAGCATTTTCTATTATTATTAGTGTAGGAGCACTTATAACATGTAGCAGTTCCTAAAATGTAACAATTGACAACATTTGTTAGTAAATTTTATTTTAACCTAATGTTTGCTTTTATTAAAAATGTTTATAATACTCGTATATTATTACAGCGCTTGTTATACCAAATGTCTCACGTTTTTATATGTGGAGAACGTTGTTGATATCACATATATAAAACTATTTCTAAGCTTTTCTTTATGTATTACTGTATGTGGTATTGTTTGTTTTCCCCAATAAATGAATAAATAAAATAAAAGTTTTTATGTTAAAATATGTAATGTGGGAGCACCTTTACAGTATAAGTTTACCAGCTCTCCTCTCCTCGAGGCACAGTACTGAAACATTAACCAGGAATATTCTATCTTCCTCACTGATTGATGTTGATGTACCGTGTTTGTCCGATACGTTGATCGCTTGGAAAATGGCTGAGACAGTGAGATATGCTGCTCTGCAGTAGTATACGTAAAAACCTCATTGACACATCGTCAAGTACTTCTGAGCGTGCGCGTCTACTTACTGTGGGAGAACTACTACTATTGATGGGTGTCAGGTTGGTAGCTTCAGGCACTTCCGTCATCCTCCATAGGCAGTATGATAGGTGCCATCAAGGCTAGAGCAAATAGGCTCTTAATAAACTAGTGCGCCTCATCATCAACGATTGCATCACTGATTACCATCAGATGGCATCGCGTTCAACCACTATAGTTTTTTCGCCCTATGATGAGTTCCCTGACAGTTAATTTTTTTCCGTGGCACGCATACTACCTTAGACTAAAAAAAAATAAACTGGCAAAATAATTACGAATTAAATTGCTCTGCTCCCATGATGTTTTTTTTTCACATAGGCTTATATGAAATTTAGCAATCCACTTTCTTTGCCAACTGATTCGATATTATAAAAAATCTATTAAATTTCGTTAGGTCTCATCACTTTAATTGTCAGACAAGAACTGTCAGGGAACTCACCATATGACGAAAACACTATAGTTTATAAAAAGAAACAGAAAAAAATAAATATGTTGGGAAAATCATCAAATTTGTGCGCCTTTGGGCGGTGTGTAAGAATTTTACTACAAACCTATTTCTGTTTCTTCGTGCTTCTAATACTTGGGCCGAACCTTCCTTTCAGAAAACGACCCTAGGCCATCACCATACGGTTCCTGTAAGCATACAGAACTACAGTTCATAGGTACACCTAAGTGTACAGACAAGGAATGTTACCAACAAACAAGAAATGGTTCTCGATTCGTCAACCTTAATTATTAAATTGACTTAGACAAGTAAAAAATACATCGTCTGACTTCGGACTAGACTAGATAATTCCGCCACTAGTTGCTAGAGATGGCATTGCTCAGTACGAACTGTAACTACGTAAAGAGAAGAGAAAACTTTATAGTCATGATGTTAAGGAAAACTTTCGTTTGTATATCTTATGGATTTATTTTATTTAAATAAATCCGAAAATAATACTTACCGGTGGTATGATACACTTAAATGAGTTACATTTTTAGTCCGACTAAGGTATTTACAGTCCAGTATGGCACAATAAGGCATTTTAATATTATTTTAGGTATATTGTATGTTGATCAATCAAGATGCAATCTAGTTTGCGAATGAGAGCGTTTAAACAGCAAGTGCGTAATGCAGTACTAACTAGCGGTAACAGTGCCACGCCAATTTTTTTTTTATGGTGGGTGAAAATCATCCAATGACGAAACCCGCTCTTGGGCGGAGCGGGAGACTGTGTCAGACTCTTACTGACTAAAAAACCTACCCCATTCCTTCCTTGCCTTATTCCCAGAGCCGCGGTAACACTTTCGCACCAACGCTCGGCTTCAGAAGGCTTCGACCCTGAAGGGGCCCTTCAGGGTCGAAGCCTACAGAGTGCCACGCCTACTTACTATTTGCAGTTATTTCCATGTTCCATGATCTATATTATATAAGCAGAGTACTAAACACACTAACGAGCAGTGATCTCCTTGAGAAACGCCTACAATAAAAAGAAATTATTATCATTGTGGAGTTTCCTTCCTGGAATTTCAGATGAAAGTGAGGGCTTAAGAAGCCCTTTCAAAGAACTCAGCTGGGGCTTGATTGATGGCACTGCGCAGATTTATTATGCTAATTCAACGCCATGACGAAAAACTCTTCTAATGAAGCGATCGTTTATTTTTTTTAAGTTCTCACAATGAAAATATGTCATTATAATGGTATTACAGAATGGGTTTTTGAAAGCAGAAAAGCTTCCTTGTCTATTCTTTTTATTAAAGTTTACACATCATATCAAGTAATTATCTCCTCTCTCATCTAACAAATAGAGACCATTTTATATCTTTGGGGAATAGGTAACCTACCAATAATATAATAGGCTTTCGCATCTACCCTTGGTCCCAAGAGGTTTCGACCCAGCTGGGCCTATCAGGTGAGATAGTGGACAAGTGCGAGCCTACTAACAATAAAAAAAACCTATAACAACTATAAAATCACAAGAGAAAACTCTTAATGTTGATTCATCTATATCTATCTACAAGACTGCTTAGTACCATGTTCTGATTCCCTTGTCCATGATTTCGAAATACACAGAAGGGGTCGAGAATCTCGATCGCCGCACACAATATGGCAGGCAGTAGGCACTTTACAATGGCGCTGGCTGACACACGTATCGGCTGTCAATACCTTTGTGTTGACTACAACTGGCTTCTGGGTTAGACTGTATATCTGTCTGATAGATAGTGGGCTAAAGGTGTAGTGGCCGAATAGAAAGCTAAGCTTTGCGTATAGACTTTGCAGTTTTAGTACTCTAGTTACAACATTCTGCTCCTTAAATCTTTTTAACGAACTTCAAAAATAGAAGGTTCTGTGTTCGATCCGCGTAAGTTATACATATATATATATATTACACTAGCTTCTGCCAAAGCAGGTTTCTCTTTGGATCCACTCCCCGTCTAATAAGACAGGTGAATATCCTGTCTTATTTACCTTTTTTTTATACAACTTTTATTCATATTGCGTTTAATAAAAGAAGGACAAATTACTATTAGAATAATCTTGATGCGCGATAAGTGACGCTAACTCCTCTTTTGTTCACTCAAGGTCACTGGCGTATAACTGCACCTTGATTTTTTCAGTTCGTTCAAGAAGTACCAGACGTGAATATATGATTTCAACGTGTTTCTGACGTGACGTGGATAGACGAACGACCAAATGATCTTATTGAAGTTCTATTTTTACCGACTGAGGAAGAAATCTTTAAAAATAACTTCATCATCATCATCAGCCTTTTTAACGTTCCCACTGTTGGGACACAGGCTTACTCTAGAGACTAGAGAGGAAAGGGCCAGAATCCAGCACGCCAGCCTAGTGTGGTTCTCCTGGAGCCGAGGGTTGGTGCGAAAATGTTACCGGGGCTCTGGGAATAAGGCAAGGGAGGAACGGGGTAGGTTGTTTAGTCAGCAGTCAGTCCGCCCAAGAGCGGGATTCGACATTGGATGATTTTTACCTACCATAAAAAAGGAATAAATAAAAAAAAGCCCACTGTGGATTAGTAGATGTCACACGTCTTCGAATTCTTGGTTCTAGGACATCCAGATTTCCTCACTATATTTTCCTTCACCGAAAAATAACTCAATTAAAAAAGAAACAAAGTACACGCAAGGTAAACAGAAGACCATAGACGACGGTGAACAATGCCAGCCAAATTACATCAAGGAACCTAATGAAGGTAGGCTATACTCATTACTACTGTAGGCTTTCTCGCAAAAACTCGATAAATAACATTATTAGCGGTACAGTCGCGTATTATTGAATCAATACATCAACCCTCGCCCACCTCACAATTACTCGATGCCTTGCCTCCAAATCATTTTAACCCTTGCCCGGTCGAGATAAGTTTATTTTGAGCCAGTTGAGTGCCGCTGTTCGTCATTCGTTTAAGTGCTTCTTTTGTGACGACATTCCAGTGCGCCTCTCCCAATTAACCCGGTGGAAGCTCAAAAATTAAGTTAAATACTCCGACTTTGTTGGCGGTGTTTACTTATTGGCAATCGACGTGTAGCAATAACTTCGTCATTTAAAACTCTGCTGGGACTAATGTGCTCTCTGTTCCGAGCTGGCTAGACGATGTGTTTCGTCGTTTTGTATTTGGTCCCTACAGACGATAGAATCGATAAACTTTCTGAAAAGTGAAAACGAAGGTATGTACAGATAGAAGAACGATAGCCTATACCTATACAGTTGCCTATTTTTTTACAGTAGTTTTTTTTATACAGTTGCCTATTAAACAGTACTTTTTAATGGTAAGTAAAAATCAGCCAATGACGAATCCTGCCCTTGGGTGGAGCGGGAAACAGTGTCTTACTAACAGACTCTTACTAACTAAACAACCTACGCCGTTCCTTCTTTGCCTTTCGCACATTTCGCGACCCTGGGCCCCAGTAGGCATCGACCCTTTTGCAGAGTCCCTACGTTAATATCCATAGGTGATGAAAGAGCTTGAAAAAGTAGTCTACTGAAACCTTGTATTTTGGAAATTTATAAACTTAACTATCTACTAAAACTATTCGTTCAGACGTCACTCTAAATCAAAACCAAGAAAATAATCCCAATTTCACATCCACAACACATTTCGAACAATAATTAACCTGCGTACTTGTCAAATGTGCTTACAACGTAGTATATGTCGCAGCAGTATGTCTTAGGTTCAGAGCACACGGGCTACACGCAACGGCTACACAAGTTTCCACAAGAAGCTACAAGCGGCCACAAAGGAAGCACGCGGTAGCCACTTGTGGCCAGTCAAGTGCGTACTACTTTTTTGACCCATGCTTGCAGTATCTAAAAAGATGGATAAAAAAAGATGCATGTAGCGGTGATAAGAATGTTGAGATGGATGTGTGGTGTGACGAGAATGGATAATGTACGAAATTAGTATATTAGAGGAAGTTTGAAAGCGGTGCCAGTGACTGGAAACTTGAAAGGAAATCATTTGTCTTGGTATGGTCATGTGAAGAAGAGAGATGAAACGCATGTCACAAAAAGAGTTCTGAGTTTACACATAGATGATGGGTGGATGAGGAATGGATGAGGATAGAGAGGAATAGGAGGCTGAGGAAGAGATGGATGGATTGTGTGTGGAGTGACATGACAGAAAAGTAGTATTAGTAGTAGTAGTAGTGGAAGAAAATAAAATGTTGCGGCAACCCCAAGTAATATGGGATAAGTGTAGGATGATGATGATGCTTGCAGTATCATAATTAACTCTGAGGAAAGTTTAATTGTGTGAATGGCTTGTAGCGTTTTGTTTCTGCGATTTTGCACAGCGACCGGTGGTTGTCGCACGCTACTGTCACATTTATAACAGTGTCAGAAGTGTGCGACAGTCAACGGTGTTCGGAAGCCGCCACATTTTATAACCCGCACCCTCCTGCACAGTCTTATGGTGTACGACAATTATGAATGTATCAACATCCGTTGAAGCGGTGTGGCCCGTAGTTTACACAAGTTGCAATTCGCGGACACTACTGTAACCAGTGGCCGCCACCAGCTACACGTGTGCGGAGCGTCTAAGCAAATCAAAGGAAAATGTAAGTTAAGTCGGTGGTCCGTTTGTGGCGAGCCTCGGATCACGGAGATCGGTGCGCCACAAGTAGTTAGCAGCGATGATTTGTAGCGTGCTGAAGCCACAGGCGTCAACTGTGCGCTGTAACTCCAAATAAAAAATAATGATTACAGCAAATATGAAATATAGCAGCATTTTGTGGTTATTGCCTGTGGCCCGTGTGTCGAGACCCTTAGTTGTAAAACTAATGCCGACAGTGTAAACTTAGCTTACGAACACTATAAGTAGCCACATATTTCATATGGGCTCAGCTACCTGCGCCTAAAACAATTAAACAACCACTTAAACAAGGTCTACAAACAACTACAACTTACGAACACGCTTAGGTTTAACTAAATACCAAGTTCGGCTTAAGTAGGATAAGTTAGACGCGGATACGCCATGTTTGTTGAACTTAAGCACAGGTGGATGTACTTAGCGATTGTTTAACGATGTGAACATTTTTCGAGGTCTGTTTTTAAGCCCTCTTTTACCTCGGGAGTTACTAGATTGGTTATACAACTTGTCGGTATTCTGACTATTGAATTAAGTAAAACATAATTAGCTATTTTTTGTGGTCGCTGAAGAAGTGAGATGTGTAATTGACAATTATGCTTGTAACTGTTTCGTTTTCTTTTGATAGGCTCTCGTTGGACCACTATCTCGTTTGGTGAAAAGCAATGATGAAGTCACCTATGGAGATGCTTGCCTAGTAGTAACACATTAACTCTTGATTTAAAGAATCCCAGCTATCAAGAAAAACAGATTTAGATGGCAGTAAGTGTCTAACACTATTTCCTGCTCCAACCAAAAGTTTGAGTTATCATTGGATGCATTTTACCCACCGAAAAAAAAACACTTCGGCAGGAAATTCCACTCCCTTTCTCTTTCTTTCTCTCTTTTGAACAACTCCGACACACTAACAAACATCTGCTGGATGTCCATTCCAATTGGAATCAATGGGAAGGACTTGATCATTATTTATCTACATTTAGCCTATTTTAAGGCACGGAATAATAATTCCGCCGATCTACAACATACAACATTATGCGATTGACATATAGATACAATAGTTGTGCTCTCCCACCAAACATCTTCACTCGTAAATTATGCGATGGCACTTGACTAATCCTTGGAATAAATTAATAATACATTAAGCATCAATCCGGAACACGCATTAATAAGTTTATACAGAAGACCGGGTGATTCGTGTTCATTGGAGCCACGAGCCACCCCATCCCGCAATTTATTTAAGAATGTTATGTAAATTTGAACACAAGTCTTTGATCGTCCGCATCAAAAGTCCAAGCAAAAAACTTCCACTAGAGCGGAGAAAAAACGAGAGGAGCTTAAGAAAAATAATGATTTAATCTTACTTTTCGCTGTCTCGCATATAAAAGCGGCGTCGGGTGGCGTGGGCGGAGGGCGCGAGAATCGGTTTTAATCTTTGCTTTGTAAAGGTGATTATGAAGGATTATAGGTTTGCAAGTATGGCTGAAATTTCGCGGCTGAAGAGACCGGCCCCTCGACTCATTTATGCCATATTTTTTGGGCGCAGGTGGGGTTGCGGTCGCTCCCCCCCACTCTGATACTTTACAACTTTTCCTTATTCTAGAGCCGTTCAAAGGAAAGGCTTTATTACGTTTTGTTTTGTCTTCGCCGATTGACGTTTGTAGTGTTTCTTTTGGATGAGCTGTGGTCTCGATTTAGGTTGGCCACAATTTTGACCAAACTGTGTTAGGTGTTTTCAGGGTGAAAATTTGTAACTTTGCTGATAAACTTTGGAAAGTTAGAAATAGAATCTAATAGGTATTTTTTTATTGAAGATCGAGATCTCTACTACATACTTTTTAAGTATGTAAGTAGTAGCGTAGAAATAATCGCACTTAACTAAATACGATTTGTCGAAAACAAATGTCACAAAATTAAAACAAATGAAAATGGATGCTTTTTCTACTAACGTTATTTTTAAATAGATTTAAAGAAAATAGGTAGATATCAAAAAAATTCAACAAATGAAAATCAATGCTTTTTTTCTACGTATAAAGTCGTAACATATTTCTTGAGTATAATTGTGTCACAAAAAATGATAATATTACTTCCAGTATCTGTTACTGTAGTTTTAAACTGATTATAGATTACAAAATGTAAAAAATTACAAAAACTCCTCCCCTGAAAAATGTACCTTTTGCTTACACCTTTATGCGTAGGAAACATCGAAACATCCATTCAATAACGAACATCACTACTAGGTATAATAGAAACGGTTTCAATCTAGCTCACTATCTTTCTAAGTATTGCTTGCTGTATCGAAACAACCCCAGTAAGTACATAGATACCTACCGTTTGCCCACCAGCTTTTCCATTCGTCTATCCGAGCAGCGAAGCGGGGCAGCGTGCAGTTTTGTCATTTTTCATTACGTGACCAGATCAGGTTTGTCATTTGAAGCGACGGCGATCTCCACCGGTATAGCCTTTAGCCAACTTCACACAAAACATCATAACTTAAAATCCTCTCTGTAAAGTAAAACAAACCTAATCACAAACTGTCAAGGTGGAAATTGCTCTGTCAGTCATAAGAGTTAGGCCTTTTCAAATCCGAGCGAATAGTTGAGTAAAGCTTCTCTTGTTAGATGAAGAGTGGTGCCTGTGTAAGACTTGAACTGTTACTATGAATACGTAAACGTTGGATGAAGCTACGTCTAGATGTAAAGACTTTACATCTTATAGTATTTTCTACAGCATAACATTTTCAGACGAACAACTTAGAGCGACGCCAGTGTTCACTTGTTCAATGAGCTTGCAACGCCGTATCGCGTATCGAGATTTAAATTGTTTTCACGTTTCTATTGAAAAGTCTTTCATATTTTAGATCTTGCGATAAACATATACTTTTGTTCACACATTTTGTAGATAATGCGATTAAATTAATACAATTACCCCATAGAATTCAGGCATAAGTAGACGGATACTTATGTAACGACTGACTTAATTATATTGCTTGATCTCCGCGGGGCGGGCGCGGGGGGCGTCTCATCTCAATCGCAAATCGGCCATCTTGCGCCCCCGAGATCGCCCCCGCGGCCCCCGCCACCCCCTCGTCCATTATACTTTTTAAGCTCCAATCTCGTTCATTTAAACGGTTGGCTTTAGATGGCAATCGCATTTTTCCACTGCAGGTCACGTCTCGACCCGTCTCCCGACTCGAGGGCTTAAATCAACAAAAGAAAATAATAAGATTCGTTCAAATTAAAAGTGTAATGTCGCGAAAGTGCGCGGCGCGGGTGGGTCTTAATCCTACCGCTTCTCTTCATTAGGCGGGAGCCGCAAAGGCCTCGGGAAACGCTTAAAAACGTCGCCAAGAATTTTTCTTTATTCATAACGGAGATTAAGAGAAATGCAAATGAAGCGAGGCGTCGGGGGCTACTTAGCTGTGTCAACAACGTTTCGAGTACTGGCGTCGGATCCGTGTTTTTTCCGCTCCATCGGCCGCGGCACGTGGCATCGCTGTTGTTGTGTATAAATAGACTCGTGCCTTCACGTAATTGTTATTGACAACTACAATGTATATTGATATCAAGAAAAACTTGATAATTTTCTGAACGTTTAAAGATCTTACTGAAGTTTTGTTACGTCATTGTTTACCTTCACATCTTGCACTAGTTACCTCATTCTTCATTCTTTACCATTATCTATCCCAGCAGAAATATGCCCTCAACTGGACATAGGCCTCAACCAAATATCGCCACAACGACCGGTCCTGTGCGTCTCGTATCAATCAGATTTACACGATCCTCACTGGTCATCCGTCCACCTTATGGAGCTTTTCTAACGCTGCGTCTTCTTTGGTGTCAATCACCACTGCAGAACCTTACGGCGCCTGTGACCCTATTATGTTCTGCGAGCAATATGCCCTGCCCACTGACACTTGAGTTTGAAGATCCTTCGGTTCCTCTTGAGGATATCTTCATTCTTCTACGAAGACATCATGTGTAGCAATGATTGAGCTTGAGTGTAATCAAACTTCAGCAGTTTTTTTTAAGGGTTTCTAGGTTCGCGTTTAACCGCTATCTCAACTGATGGAAAGCGATGAAGCGGTTGACGATAGAGCGCGCTTACCTAGAAGTAACCTATTCACTTATGACTTAAAGATTCCCGGCAAGGAAATAACTCCTTGTTACATCATCACCATTATTTTCAAGGGGGTAAATCTCAATGGCCCAGTGGTACCACTTACCAGTTACAACTGGTAAGTCGGGGCCATGGGTTCAAGTTTTAAATCCAGTCAGCTCATTACTTTGTGAAATTTATTTCATTACTACTACTCTCGAAACGATAAAGAAAAACCAGCATGTCGGCATTATTCTAAAATCAAAAATTCGAAGACGTGACATCCACTAACCCGCACTGAGCCCGCAAGGTGAATTACGCCCCACACCATCTCCTAAGAGAAAGCCTGTCCCCAGTAGTGGGAATATTGTAGGCCTGATTATGCTTATTATGCTTATGAGTGCATCTCCAGCACCCCCAATTCATAGACAAATAGACAGTTAACGTTGTCGACTTATACAGAAAAGTTTGAGAACTATGTAGGAGAATATTAAGAAATCGGATGCAAAAGCGAGAAAAGGAAACCCAAAAAATGTGTCAGCATCTTTATTATAGATACTTGTACATAATTCTTCTGTAGGTACCCGAATTTGTCACCTATCTACTCCTAAACGGAATGACCGAATTGGATGAAACTGTGATATTTGAGTGGGTCCATAGAGTAAAATAATATATCCCTGCATCGTTTGCAATTCCAATAAGACCAGGTAGGTGGCGCTGCTATCAGGTTTTTAAACACCCGTCATCGTTTGTTATGAACACCAGTATTACATAAGTAAGGAGTTTTGATATTTTATCGGCCTTTGTATAACTTATTGAAAGTCAAGAGAGTATAAATGAACTATTACACCCCCTTCTGGCCCACGATTGCTATTTAGAGTATTT
This sequence comes from Mythimna loreyi, assembly GCA_029852875.1. Classification (NCBI taxonomy): domain Eukaryota; kingdom Metazoa; phylum Arthropoda; class Insecta; order Lepidoptera; family Noctuidae; genus Mythimna; species Mythimna loreyi. Next base: position 20,244,716 of record CM056778.1, read on the forward strand.
AGACAAGTGTCAATCACCTCTACGAAACTAGGTCTACTCATCGACAAATCTCAAAATCGAAAATTAGCATCGAAACAATCGCAAGATCACTTAAGGCAAAACATTTCATTGAAACAAAAGGACATCGATTATAATAGCTTCGAGTAAGTGGCTATTGTAGGGAATCGAGTTATTTCGATGTCGAAGGCGGGTAGTATTGATCGGGTGGTCGAGGCTCATGGCTCATTTATTTGTTCATCCGGACTCAACGTTTATGCTGGTCGCAACTCTTTCGCGGCCGCGGACTTAGTACTTTAGTGATGTGACATCGCATCAAGTTAGACTTATCGATGAGAAAATCTCTGCAGATGTTTGAGAAAAAAAAATTATCGATATTTCAGAAAAACGATGTTTGACAAAGCTAGAAACCATTTTTTTTTAATCAACAGCATTTATCTAGTTACTATTCTCCAATCTACTCTCAGTCTAGGTAACGTTTTGTGATGCAGTTGATAATTCACCTTCAAACTTGACGGAAACAATGCAACTAAGCAGGATTGCTGCGGTAAAACATCAGTAAAGTGTGTAAACGCAGAACTATGTATATTTCAAGTCCTTTCCTGCCTTCTGTGTCAATGTCTGATACCGGTAACGCTGTGGAACTCGCGGTTTGAGCCAACAAAAACAGAGAATTTTAACATACCCATCATGGAAACCTAATTAAGATACACGGTGGCAGAATGTTGCTGACTAAACTACAAAAGAAGGACTCCAAAGCGATGTTTTGAGGAAATTCTTTTGTAGTTTAGTTCCGCCTCGCAACTCGTGATGATTCTATGCCGGTTGCGTTGCGGAAAATCCTCAATATTGGGTTATTTTTGTATCACTTACACAAAATAAGGTAGTATTTTTAAACGATGTGCGTAATGAAACACACCTCATTTATTATGATTTTATTTTATTGCCCAAGCAAAAATGTTATATACTGAAAAATATAAAAAAAAAATCTGCAATTTAAGTTTAAAACTGTAATCTAAATACTAAACGAAAAAATAGCATTGAAATGAAAATCATAACAAAATTAAAATTCGTCTAAAATAAGTTTAAAAAGATTAATTACATTGTAAATTCACACAGTCCAAGACCTAGAAAAAGTTCAATTAGCCAGTTTTTACAACATTTTTTTTCATATCTCTAAAAAAGAATACAAGTGCGACCAAACTTAATTTGACAGACATAATTTTTATATGTTCCTTTAAATACAGGTTCCTTGGCTACCACAGCACTCGTATCTGAAAAAGAAAATACATTTATCCATAATTTATCCACTTCTTTTCCACTTGCTCAACGAAACGATATTTATTTTTTCATTACAACGATAAACCGATAAAAAACTCGATACAAAGGCACAACACTAGAACGAACCCGCTCAACAGCGCAGAGTGTATTTTTATTCGGAATTTATATCTCGCTCCGAATCCCACATTATTGTCTCCCAGCATTTATTTTGTGATGGGCATTTAAAACAAACCCCTTTTTCCTGAAGACGATTTCATTTTAGCTGGGTTTAGAAAATTTAGAGCCTGTCTTTAGAGCTCTCGATATTGCGAGCCGTGGTGGGCGGAATAATTAATTTAGTCTATTATTATTCCCTTTTCTCTAAAGATAACGCTGGATATAAAATGTAGCGATCTAAAATTAATAGCGAAGGTTTATTTGAGAGTTTTGTAGGTCGGAATTTGACTTATGTTTAAGGTGCGGGTGTACTTGTTGTACTCTATTTTTACAAGCTTTTTATTATATTAGCTTGTAATGTACCTATGTATGTTCGGCTCAAATCTTGTAACTCAATTTTGAAACAGATATCTTTAACCGATTGAGCTGCAAATTTGCACGCAGGTAGTTACACCTGCATATCGCATGACAATGCAATATTGTGATGACATGTAGCTGATCTCATCATCAGTTCAACTGGAAGCTGAAAAACGACTCAACACTATCATAATTGGGCTCGTTGGATTCGTATTGACGAGTACTTTAATCCTATATGGTGGCCAGGATCTGATGATAGAGCTGGAAGGTAAGATAACCATAACTTGTTTGTACTTTTCGGAAAGGTCTTGATGAGTATTAATTGTAAAGGTATATTTCAAACTTGTATTACAAGCTTTATTTTATTCTCACCTGACCGATGTTTGTGATCGAATCTTGCAAATTACATTTGATCTACTTCCCGATTACCGATCGAACTGAAATTTTGCGTGCATGTGTATATTGCGTGACAATGATATACTATGTTGACATGGAGATGATCTGATGATGGAAGGTGGCCATAGGAACTCCGTAATAAAACGACACAACCACATCGAGTTGAGCTCGTATGATTTGTCTTGATGAGTACTTTGATCCTATATGGTAGCCAGGGTCTGATGATGGAACTGGAAGATGGCTACAGGACGACGTTAAAACAATAAGATAACCCTAACGTGTTTATACTTTTCGGAAAGGTCTTGATGAGTATTATTATAAAGGTATATATCGAGCTATAAAAGCTTGTTATGAAAAAATATTTTCATTGAAAACTTGTTTAATAATTAATATTTTTATATTTTAATTTTATTTATTAACATTTATTTTCAGACGAGAGTCCATCTCCAGTTTATTATCTAGATATAAAATGGAGAAGTTTATCAATTCGGTTGTATTTTTCCTAGGTTTGTTACGTCATTTATGGACCTGTTTTGATTATTTTTTTTATTAGTCGTGGTGACAGCCAAGTCCACATGACTTGGCTGTCATTGTGCCGATAGTTGTGACCGCCAATGGCCTTATAGCCAAAAGCTTCGACGACCATCTGTCGGAGCGGTCGTTGCGTGGTTGGATCAAGGGTTTTTTATTATACAGAAGGCAGTACTCCTCGACACGGCTCGTATTGTGAGGAGGTTCCTTTCTCTGGAGCCCTGACCGCGTTAGCTCGGACCCTGTTCCCGATACCGGTGAGACACTATTTTTTATATTTTTAAGTATTTTTTTAAGTGTTATTTACTTAAACAAAATATTTAAAAATGTAAATTATATGTTTAAATGATAAATAAAGGGAATAAAAATGCATAAATTATATGCAAAAAGTACAGTGACCGAATTTTCAATAAGCAATGTTGGTACCGCTAAACTAAAGCCTCAAGTAAGTCTTAGTGCAGACTTAGTGAAACACCTGAGCGCCCCACACAGTCCTGCTACAGCTTCACCTGATCCTGAAACAAGTGAATTACTAAATCATAATTATGTACACAAAATCCCTGCACCCTGCTGGGATTTCACATCGTCATAATTATTATACAGGGTTTTTGGTACAACACTAACAACTTAAGAGGTCAATGAACTCATCATTCATCATCATCATCAGCCTTTTTAATGCTCCCACTGCTGGGACACAGGCCTCCTCTCTAGGAGAGGGAATGGGCCATAATCCACCACGCGGGCCCAGTGCGGATTGGTGGATGTCACATGTCTTCGAATATTTGGTTCTAGGACATGCCGGTTTCCTCACGATGTTTTCCTTCACCGTTTTGAGAGCAGTGGTGATGAAATAAGTTACACAAAGTAATGCGCCTGGCTGGTTTTGAACCCGCGACCTACAACTCGTAAGTCGGGGCCTTTAGCATTCGGCCACCACTGCTATTAATAGTACTCATCATTATGAACAACTTTTACTATAGGACCAAACCTGAAATCGGGGAAAAAAACAGCTGTTCCCTACATTTATGTTCGCTTGTCTCGTCAAAATGTAGGGAACTGCTGATTTTTCTTTCACAAAACGTCGTCTAGTCCCTTGCTAAGCAGGGCTTGTATTATGAGTACAAGACAACTGATAAACATACATATATATTACACACACATATATATTTCTAAATACTAGATCGGATTTTCTTCCCGTTTTCACCAGACTGCGATTTATAGAAAAGTCAGAAATATGATTTAAAAAAAACCTCACACCCGTACGGACCTAAGGAGAGTAACTAATGATATTTATCTCAAGATTTAAAAAAATATCAGTTTAATTATAAACTATATAAAAGAAACAATTTGGTAATAAAATATTTTGAATACAAAAGTTTGTTGTGTAATAGAAAATAATTAATATTTTTTACAACATTTTTTTTTCCATTTGTAATTAATGTGATGACTTGATTTATTGTTTTTAAAGTTTAATTTAAATTCTTAATAATTCTATTGAAAATGAAATCGTTCCCAAAGTATTGTATATTTAATTTAACTCACTAACATTTCAATGTAATCTTTAATCTAATTTATTTTTAAATAGTTCAATGCAATTCTTAATGTATTTCAATGCAATTTTTTAATTTGTTTCAATGTCAACAACGTATTAAGTTAAATGAAACTTAATTCTTTTTATGTTATCGCGATCTTTTTTTAGGATTCCGTTCCTCAAACGGATAAAACAGAAACCCTATAGGATCCGTAAGCACCCTGTAGAAGGGTCGAAGCAAGAAATAAAGTAGGTAAGTAAATTTGTAGTCAGGAATAAAAATACTTTTTGCAACTCAGAAAATCTTCGTAAAGTCAATTGAGGAATTGAACTATTTACATACATAGATAAGTTTATACTGAACCCTCAGTTTGAGAGTCCAACTCGCACTTGCCCAATTTTTTTTTTTTTATAAGTAAGGAACTGAAAGAAAGAAAATGAGAACTGTACAACTGTTCTGAGTGCCTCACAGTTTCACCATATTTTTTCTTTAATTGTACATTTAAAAATAATCACGAATAAGTCGTTGGTCCATGTGTCAACAAATGAATAAATAATAAAAACCATCAAACAAAAACCAAATAAGATAAAATATTCCCTCTTCTAAAAGTAAAACCGCCAATTTCCTATCCAAATAACAAAATGGAACGTTCATTTATTATAAAGGGCTAACGGCAAAGTAATTAAGCTAAAACATGATATAATTTTTGTGTGGCCAGCTCTCGTGGAATCAAAGCGACCGGCCACTTTTGTTTGCTCACTCGTTCATATGGACCACTGAAATCGCTTGCATATCCCTCGGATACGATAGAGAGGAGACAGCTTTGATTTTAATTGGTACTTGGTACCCAAATTTTCCATGATGCAGTCTTAGACTATTTTTTGACTGGCCTGTCAGTCTAGTAGTTAGTGACCCTGACTGCTATGCGGGAGGTCGTGGGTTCGATTCCCACCCAGGATAAATATTTGTGTGATAAGTGAAAATTATGTGAAATATATAAGTATGTTTATCAGCTGTCTAGTACCCATAACACAAGCTCTGCTCAGCTTGGGACTAGATGGCGTTGTGTGATATTTGTGGACATATTATTATTATATTATATATTATTTTATTTTTCTACAGATGTATTATGCAGCATAGGCTGGAAGTATGTGCTCTTTTATGGTAGGTAAAAATCATCCAATGATGAATCCCACCCTTGGCCTGAGCGGAAAACAGTGTCAGACTCTTACTGACTAAACAATCTACCCCGGTCCTTCGTTGCCTTGATTCCAGGGTAATACACCCCGATATACTTGTTACCCAATATTCCATGATGCAGTCTTTGACTGTTTTATTTTTCTGCTTTTTTATGGTAGGTAAAAATCATCCAATGACGAATTCCAACCTTGGGCGGAGCGGAAAACAGTGTCAGACTCTTACTGACTAAACAACCTACCCCGTTCCTTCGTTGCCTTGATCTCAGGGCCCCGGTATACTTAGCACCCAATTTTTTGCATGATGCAGTCTTTGACAATTTTATTTTTCTACAGACGTGTTATGTAACTGTGCTGGTAGTATGTGATAGCTAAAAGTCGAAACTACGTGAACTTTTCCACTGATGCTAATATGTAGCGAAGGAAGATGTGCTATGAAGATACGCAGTGAGAGCTACGAGTATGAAATGAAAAGCCATTAGAGTATCTAATAACCAATTAACTTTCGTTTAATTTTGCCTTTGCTTTTATTTACCTAAACTCGGATTAAATAATATAGGAGCACATTATATATAATATTTGCACGTAGAACCATCCAAATAAAATTATACTCTATGAATGTTTTCCATGACTTGAATTGCGTAAAGTGCTACGAGGTTGCAACCATACTACGAAAAACTACTTCATGAGAATATGCGCCAAGGTATTCTAATAAATAATTTTTATTTTATAATCTATGAAAGCTCGGTATAAGTATCTAAAAATAGTATGTTATTGATAAAAGGAATATTACATAAATCATGACATTTAATAGTACCTAATGAACTGACCCAAGCTCTTGGCTAGAAAAGTGAAAAGCATACCTATTTGGCTATTTGCAAAATAAAAATCACTTAATTATTAAAATCTGATTCCAGTCTTACTACAGGGTACCTATGTATACCCAGTTACTTGATTGTGAGTGTTATGACAGTAGAAGTGAAATAGACTTTCGCTTCATGTAAAATAGTGGTAATTAGCTGCATTCAGTTAGACTAGTAGAAAACCATCACAAATTTGTAAAAAATTTAGGCAGATTGATCTTCAACTCGCTGAAGACAATTTAACTCACATTGCGGGGTGTGAGTTAACACTCACACATTAACTCTTTTAACTTGAGAAAAGCCTCCTCCACACTACCAAACCGACAGTATCCCAAGCTTAATTTGATTAGCGCGCACAAGCTGCGGAGAGCGCTCTCAATGGCCAGCGGTCAACTTTGCCGCGAATTTATATCAAGTGTTACTCGTATTTACGTAGAGGTCGCTTTCATTATCATTAGAGTGTATTATAGACTAACAGGTATATTTTTAAATTTTAAGTCCACCTACCACCACTACCACTGCTCTCAAAACGGTGAAGGAAAACATCGTGAGGAAACCGGCATGTCCTAGAATCAAAAATTCGAAGACATGTGACATCCACCAATACGCACTGGGCCCGCGTGGTGGATTACGGCCCATTCCCCTCTCTTAGAGAGGAGGCCTGTGTCCCTGCAGTGGGAACATTAAAAAGGCTGATGATGATGATGATGATGATAATAGACGTGGACAAAAAGGCTGCCAGGCGTAAATGAGATTGGGCGGGGCACGTCAGTCGCATGCAAGGGAACCGTTGGGCAAGCATCGCCACACAGTAAACACCTGCAAGAAGAAAACGTCGTCGAGGCCGACCTAAAAAGTGCTGCCGGTGATCTAGACGCTTACCGAGAAGACTGGTTTGAGATCACACGGGAAACGAAGATTTGGAAAGACTTGGGGGAGGCCTTTGCGAAGCTGTGGGACAGTAATGGCTGTTGAAAAAATCAAAAATTAAAAAAAGCGTCCACCTATGTAACATCGCGGTCATTTTTGCCTGATCACTTAAAAAAAATCGGAATCCTGCGGCGCGACGCCAAACTAAATCTTTGAAGTTTTCGTTTCGAGTGCAAGCTAAAATGAACTTAGCGGTTGTCAGACGGAAGTGTCTTCTATGGTACCTACTACTATCTGTAGGGTAGGGGCCCTTCAGGGTCGAACCCTCCTGGACCCGAGGGTTGGTACGAAAGCGTTATACCGGGGCTCTGGGAATAAGGCAAGGGAAGAACGGGGTAGGTTTTTTAGTCAGTAAGAGTCTGACACTGTTTCCCGCTCTACCCACGAGCGGGATTCGTCATTGGACGATTTTTACCTACCCTAAAAAAAAACCTACTACTACAGTATCTAAATGAAGTTTAAACATATGTACAACTTATTTGTGTGATTGTGTAACTTTTTGGTGTACAATAAAGTTACATTCTAATCCATTCTATAAATCTCTTGTTACTATATTTGTAACAAAACTCCTCCGAAATGGCTTGACCGATTCCTTATGAAGAGTAGTTCTGCTAAGAATAGGTTCTAAACTGTTTTTCACCCTTTCTACCATCCCCCAATTTATTTTCTTTGATAATATTTTTGGGCATTGATCCGAGAACGATGTATCATGCTTGTAAAAGTCCACTAAATTCTGAACACGAAAATGCTTTATACTCTGGTTTTGAAATGGTTAAGATAAAACCAGTAACTAAAAAATACATACTTTTCAGATCGATTCCGACCTCCTAACCACGGGCTTGCTTTGTTATAGGACTCCTCCTCACACCAGCCAGAGCAAGAGATATCATTACCTGATGTCCCACAACAAAAATAATGTTTTTCAGATGACACGGCTGCACCGCCAGCTGCCTTCATACTTTTATTGGAGTCAGTATAAAAATTATTATGTGTCAAAATGATGCAAATTTTTTTTCAACTATATTTCTGGTTTACTCACATAGTTCTTAAGTACCTACTAACATAAATATGGATCTATTTGTCTGTGAACAAAATTGTGGTCTGAAATAAAGTTCTTATTATTATTATAATAATAATAAATTTGTTTATTGACAAAAAAATATACAGTTAACAGATATTTGAGGCCCTGGCTCCTGAGCTCGGTACCAAGCAACCTGTGTGGCTGTGTTACAGGAGCCAGTGACTTCACCCAGTTGCAAATAATATAATTTAAAAAATAATAATAATAATTACGAGTAAACGACGACGAGACGACGACCACGAGTGTACGAGTAATTTTGATACTTATACATAGATATTTGAAGAAAAAACACGAAATAAATATAGAGAAACCACATTGTAAAATAAAATAAAATATTATAGTATCCATTCTCACCAAATGCAGTTGAGTGGGTAAAACTTTAACACTTGTTATAAAACAATCCAATAGACTATACTTACTGCAATTGACACTGATAGCCACTGCAGTAGGTGCCCTCCCGTTTTATCGCTGGAAACTCATCAAAATGACGACTTCTCCCGCTCTGGGTAGAGCAAGAGGCAGTGCCGACTTTCTTTTACTTTAACTGACTAAATTCCACCAATGTTCCTTTAGTTGCCCTTAGTGTTCCAAAGACACAGTTACTCTTTCTAACGTTCCCTCAAACCTGGAATACTTATGTACCTATCCTTTGGAAACTTACTAGTTGTCAGACTTGCTGGTGTGTGATCTACGTGTATGATTCTGCTAGAACAGTAAGGGTTTACACTCAAACGGCACGCTTTTTTCCTGCAGTACCTACACTGGTTTCCCTACTTTTTCAACCAAACTCTAGGACTTAAAATAAAACCAAAACTGCAGCATGCGAAATTCACTGTGCAAAATTATCAATGCCAATTGTTTTAATTATAAAGTGTGCTTACTACATTCAAACATCATAAATTTTGATACCCGTAGCGCCATCTACTAACACGCCTGGTAAACCAAATACTTTGAATTACTGCCATCTATGAATCATATGGTACAACTCCTTCGAATTTGAAACCTTGTAGAACTTACTACAGTTATGAGAGATCCGTAACTAACAACCTATGGAGGTGTCTATGTAGTACCCACATTAGCCACTAGATGGCAGAGTAATGTTCATTTCAAAACTTTTTTTTTGTTTTTAATACAGGAACTAAGTTTCATTTTAGATAAATATAATTTTAATTACCTATTAAAATCGTTTTAGACTTCTAGCATGTTTATTGATGAAATCATATTAAGGATGCACTCGTCAGTCGTGATATCGGCCCTGAATTCTAAAGTGAATAGATATCTAATTAATTAATGTGAAATTAGTATCTGCCAATTAACTCACGTAACTTAAGTATAGTCTCTTCAAGGATGGTTTTGTTTTTTAGATAAAATTGCAATAATAATAGATAGTAGATAGGTAATTAAACTAACTCATAATAAGATTCCATTATTATGCCATTAGGCAGCAGTGGTGGCCGAGTGGTAACAGCCCCGACTTACGAGTCGTAGGTCGCGGGTTCAAACCCAGCCAGGCGCATTACTTTGTGTAATTTATTTTCATCACCACTGCTCTCAAAACGGTGAAGGAAAACATCGTGAGGAAACCTATATATAATACCATGTCCTAAAACCAAAAATTCGAAGACATGTGACATCCACCAATCCGCACTGGGCTCGCGTGGTGGATTATGGCCCATTCCCTCTCCTAGAGAGAGGAGGCCTGTGTCCCTGCAGTGGGAACATTAAAAGGCTGATGATGATGATGATGATTATGCCATTAAGTACATTAGGTATTATTAGTAGGTAACTAAGCTAATCAAGGTAACTTGGGAACTTAGGTTCTTTATTAAATAGGTACTTACTACCTGACAATCAATCACTTATCACAATTTATATTTGATTTATTTTGAATAGTTATTTCAATTATCTACACTAATATAATAAAGAGGTAAATTATATATTTTTTTTGTTCTTTGTTTGTAGGAGGTAATCTCTGGAACTACTGGTCCGATTGGAAAAAAAAATAGCAACAATAGAAAGCTGCTTTAGTCCTGAGTGACATAGGCTATGCCTATACTTTATGTACGCGGGCGCAGCCGCTGGCAAAAGCTAGTAATTTAATGTTAATTAATGCCTTAAAACTGAACAGTACGCAACGGATTTTGATGCAGTTTTTTTAACAGATGGAGTGATTCAAAAGGAAGGTTTATGTGTTTAATACATGCATAATATATTCAATATCAGTACCCGTGCGAAGCTGGGGCGGGTCGCTAGTTATGAATAAAATTAAACTAAATTAAGCCTACACGGTCACATTATAGTCATCCCATACACCAGCTGACTAAAGACGTTTAACCTCGCAAGTAGAGTGACCTTCTCTTGGTATTCAGTGGCGAGCCCCCCGGCCCCGCTTGCTTACATAAACTAAATTAATATTGCTAAATACACGGCCTTAGAACAGACGCAAACTCAAGGGCTTATGAATTATGATATAAGCCGAAAATAAACTTGCTAATTTTATTTTTTAGTTTATCTTCTATAAATAATGATCAATTCGAATTTTGATTCAAAAGATTGCCAGCTAGAAATTTGCGATTTGGGTCTAAAGTCCCGGTTTGCGCCTAATTGGGTACCTTATGTCCACCATGTCCTTTTATATAGTCAAGCATTAACAAAAATTTATATGTATTAGAAAGCAAAATCACATGGAAAGGAAGAGGGAGGCCGAGGAAGAGATGGATGGATTGTGTGAGAAGTGATATGAAAGAAAAGGGAGTTAGTGATAGTGTGACGGGTGACAGGACAGAGTGGAAGAAAAAAACATGTTGCGCCGACCCCAAGTAATATGGGATAAGGGTAGGATGATGATGAGAAAGTAAAATCACACTAGGGCTGCGGGAATTTTTGAAAGAGTAATCGAAGTCCTGGAATACAAAGGGCGACTAATTCGCTCCAACCAAAAAATCACTGGATGATTTCTATCCTCAAAAAATAAAATTGTCCCGATTTAAATTTGTTCAATTTAACCTTTTAAATAGGTACCGTAATTGGAGACATGATAGTAGAAAGACAATAGGAGTGGGGCTCAAGAGTTTTTCCAATAAGACCTGGGGCCCTAGACAAGTGGCAATCGCTCCGTGTCGAATCCATTTCTAAGTTCGATTTCGTCTTAACGATGTCGACCACAAAATGGTAGACAAAGTGACATCGACTAACATATCGATAAGTCGAAGTGTTGGTTCGATAAAATAACAACTTCTTCGCTATGGTTATCGAATTAAAACGTCAAATTTGACGTATAAACAACTAATAACAATTAGCGAATCGAAAACGTTTGACCACGTGACTTTATGAAGGCATATGTCAGTTCCATACATTTCGGAGTTTCGAATTTCGTTATCGTTAGTGAGAATGTGACTTTGTCTAAGCCCCCTGGGGGTCTCACGTGCGAGCGAGAAAGGAGCTATACACCCTGCATCCCGTAAACAATTCAGTTTAGGTCGTAAAATGCATCGCTTTAAGAACTAGTGACAGGACCTCTTATAGTAATAGTAACACTAGTGAACCGATGAAAGTAATAGAGTAAAATAGGTTTGACCCAATAGTTTGACCTTTAGCCCCGTAAGTACAAATTGGACTTTACAAAAATAGATTGACCTTTATGACCAGCCATTGATTTTCCTATTTATTTACTAGATTCCTATTTCCATAACGGCTAAGAATAGATGACTGCATCTTTTAATCCTTATCCGGTACTTAAGTACCTATAAAACTACTAAAGGTTAAGTATTTTGACTGGCCTTTTGGTCTAGAGGTTAGTAGCCCTGAATGCTATGCCAGAGGTCGTGAATTCGAAGTGTGATGGGCACGATCATATAAAGTTATGTCTGGGTGTAATTTTTTTAGTGGTTTAGTGATTAGTAACTCTGACTGCTATGCCAGAGGTCGTGAGTTCGGTTCCTGCGCAGGAAAAATGTTTGTGTGATGGGCACGATCATTAGTTCTATATCTGAGAGTAATTTATCTATAACTAGCAACCCGCCCCAGCTTCGCACGGTTACTAATATTGAATATAATAGGCATGTATTATGCACTTAAACTTTCCTCTTGAATCACTCTATCTATTAAAAAAAACCGCATTAAAATCCGTGGCGTACTTTTAAAGATCTAATCATACCTACACGGCGGTAAGCAACTTTGTTTTATACTATGTAATGATATGTATGTATTTAGAAGTATATGTCTAAGCATATTTATCAGTTGTCTAGTACCTATAACACAAGCTCTGCTTAGCTAGGGACTAGATGAAGTTGTGTGTTTGTTATAAAAAAAAAAATTACTCAATAATTAGCATACTTAAGAATCAATGAACTAGCAACACATATGACCTCATCACAGAATCAGCGAAAAGAAAAAAAAAACAAAAGTACAGTGTGCAAAAACCGATCCTAACCGGTAAAAAACAAACATTTGCTCAGATGACTTGACAAATTGATAATTTACGCTAGCCAAAACCGGTTTTGAGTTTCAGAGATAGCGGTAACCGGTAAAATGTAGCCTATTTACGGTTCTTATTGTTCGATCCGTGACCCTGCGCGTGATTGACCGTATCTTTTGACACTGGGCTATCGTTTTCTGGTTCAAACTGAATTTTATTTTTCATTTCTATTATAATTAGTACCTACCTACCTACATATATATTAACGAGTTTAAACAATGCAATGATCACTGTAGCAAGTTATTCTCATTACGGTACATGGTTACTAGGTACATTGTAAGTGTAGGTAATCCTGTGTACTGAGGAGTTAAACCATCATGCAAGTGCATAGTAGGTGCACCACGTCGATTTCGATTTTCATCAAGTGGGAGAGCTGTGCGTAATTACAGCAACGGGTCCAACTTATTTGCCACGTACCTACTACCTATATGTAATTTACGCTATCCTCAGAATCTCGTTCATCATACATCAGCCCTAAAAATGTGAAAAAAACAGCGGCTAAATTTACTCAAATTCATTCATACAGGCACATCCCTGAAAGATTGTTCGAAAAATAAACCATAGAGCAAAATCAAAATGGTTTTTATTTCATATAGGCCTACATGGGCACTTAAAAAACGTCAGAAGCTAGTGCACGGTTCCAAATTAGTCGTTTCATGGTCGTTTCCTATGGAGAAGAACCGGCAAGAAACTCCATGGTTACTCTTTTAAAAAAAATGGTTTCTTACAATGTTTCGTTATTACAGTATTTATATCATTATGTAAGAGCAAAGTAGACTAGTCAATATGTATGTACTTAAAAGCACAATAAAAATAATCATAATAATAAAAATTTATTTTTTATTATTATGATTATTTTTAATGTGTCCTTTTATAGGTGAGTCATAATAGGATTTGCTAAGTCTACAGATAACTGTTCTAAGCAACTGACAACCAGACAACCAGATTTTAGTCATTAACGGCAGACCGTTAATGACTAAAATCTGGTTGTGTACCTTACGAAATTAAAGTTAAATAACTTACTTACACTCTAAGACGGAGTGTTCTGACACTCCGAAGCCCCGAAACACAGAAGTTATTTTACGATTTACCTACCTCGACGTACGAACAAACATAGATATGCGTCCAGCCACTGTGCTATCATTAGTGAAGAAGCCATATCATTAAATGTATCAATCAGAACCATAGACAACACAACGTACACACTATCTCCTAGACTATGTCGGCGACTTTCATTTCGAGCCTACATACATACCTAAATCACTATGCATGGCATTAGCAAGTTTATATAATTAAAAGACAAAAACTAAGAAGTTTCTTTTAAAAAATAAGAAGTTTTTTTATTGTTGATAGGCTCACCTGATACCTGTCAGAAAAAGTAGAAAAAAATCATCAATCATTGGGCGGAGCGGGAAACAGTGTCAGACTCTTACTGACTGCCCTGGTGTTACGCTTTCGCATCAACCCTCAGCCCCAGGAGGCTTCGATCCTGTAAGGCCCCTACAGTTTGTTACTGTACCTAACTCTTAACTCTGATTTTAATTTTAATTTGACATGCTTTTGTACTGAAACTATAGATCAAAGTTATCTGAAATAAATGGCTTTTATTTTATTTAAATATTCGTGAATCCTGCACCAATAAATATTGCCGTACTTTTTTTGTTACTACAATATCTTATTCCAAACTAGTGACCCACCCCAGCTACGGTAAGGTGTTAATAGTACATTTTGATACAAGTGCGGGAAGTTTGTCATTGCGACCGAGGCAGAATTCGCACGAGCCGTAGGCGAGTGTGTTATGGAGCCGAGGGCTGCAGTGACAAATTCGCACGTGTATCAAACGACGTTTTTCAATACACTTACGACTTGTGAAATAAAGAAAGACAGATTTTTTTTAATCGTATCTCAAACATACAGTAGAAATATAAGAAATATATAAGGATAGCATTCAAATCTGCTCTGGTCAGTTTCTAATTTCGTGGGGTCGTCCAGCGACTCTGGGGGACGCCTCGCGCCTGATTCGATAAACTAAGAAAAAAAAGTAATCACCCGTGACCGTGACGATAAGGAAGGAAAAAAAAGCCCTTGTTGTGATAAACTCAAAAAAGCACTTGGGTGATATACATGCTATATTGAACCTAATAGGAGTGCGATAAGAGGCAGTTTTCGAGTAAGTGTATTGAAAAAATATTTTTCATTACTCATACTCTGAAAGTAGGTGTAAAGTTGCCTGCGGACAGGGTTGGAAGAAGTACTTTTACTCCCTAGGGAGTTTTACTTTACAACTGACAGTTGTTTTTTTAATATTTAGATAGCAATTATTAAAAAAAAAACTAGTTCTATTTTGACATTTCTATTGAACCATGACCCGAAACTTTATACCGAATTAAAATGACATAGAGATAGAAATAATTTAAGAATACTTTTTTTAATGACTTTATTTTAATTTACTTTCAATTATTTAATTAAAACTAATATATATTTGAGAAAAATGTTGACAGACCCATTTTTACAATGACAAAATGAAAAATATTGACTGAAAAGCCAGGGAGCCGAACACTGAAAAAAAGAATTGGCGGGTAAATGGTAGACTCTTTATAATCTGTGGCCGATTTGATCTTCCTTTTTTTTCGAGGTGTATAGTTTTGTTTACATTTTGCTAAATCTCTGTTACAAGAAATTTTTATTAACACAATAAGTTCATCAGCTTCAATTATAAATTTAACGCAAGATTCTTAAGAGGAGAAAACCGCTCACCGCCTAAATCAAAAGTAATATACCTACCTAAAAACATACCTTTGACGACGACTCAGGCTTTTATTATTTTTATTTTCCTCGTATTCGTAATGAAAAGCACAGTGTTTACCTCGGGTTCAAAAGTTATTTAGTCCCTCGAACTATTAGCGACCTCGCTCTCGCTCGGTCGCCAAGAAATTTTTCGGGACTAAATAACTTTCTTTCATCCCTCGTATAACAATGTACTATAAAAGTCTTGGGTTTTCTCTATAAGATAAAATAAAAAAGAAGGGAGGTTTTGATGTATCAAAACCGTCCTTCCTTCTTTTTTATGAAATTCACATGAGATTTTCACGTTCAATACTTGTCGAGTTTATCACGTTCATACTGACAGAAAGACAGACAGACGTGGTAAGGCAATTTGGTTTATAATAGACCAATTCAAATCAAATCAAAATGGTTTTTATTTCACATAGGCCTACATAGGCACTTATAAAACGTCACAAGCTACTTAGTGCACGGTTCCAAATAGGTCGTTTCCTATGGAGAAGAACCGGCAAGAAACGGTAAGAACATTTTTGTTCCCATGTAAGGATAACAAATAAGATAATAAATCTTTTCCTGAAAACAGCACAAAAATTGTTTTTTTAAATGAAGTAATTATCATTTTAATAAACATTGCTATGAGGAAGACTACACGGGTGTGGTGGGAACATCATTTAATTTTGAAACGTAATAAAAACATTCGAGTCAATTGTCTTTATTACTTTAATAAAAAAAACATGACGTATGAAACAAGTTTACTTAGCAAATAAAACTATTAAAGAATGCAAAAACCTACTGCGCATCTATTGAATAATATCACGGGTTTTCCAAACACTTCAAAAAAATACTAACAAGAAAAGGATAGCACCTTCGGCTCAGCCCGCTTTGCTCGTGACTTGGCTGGGGCGCTACCGGGCCCCCAGATTAGGGTGTTTTTAAAATCGTGCATTCAGTAATTTTTTTCAAGACTTAATTTTTTTTTTTTGGACGTGTAGAAATTTCTATACCTAACATCTGAGCATTAATAAAAATAATAATTTTGAAGCAATTCGGATGGAGGGACAAAATTTTCTCCGTTAGGAGTTACATGATGATTGATTGAGATAAGTATTGTTATCCAAATAACGAAAAACACTTTTCAGGAATTCAGGAGCGGATCTAGACCTCGAAAAGGTTGTGATCACGTACACCCAAATATCATTTTATTAAGTACATAGATTTGTCAATGTTTGTCATACCTATGGTCTATTAGTTTTGGACTTAAAGCGATATAAAGTTATTGCAGAAAGGTAATAAACTAGTAAGGGAAAGATTGATACAGCACTTGATACGGAGTCCATATAAAAATGTTCTTTGAAAGATTTTTAAGTAGATAATAGACCACCACTCGTCTCGAACGTTCTGTTCATGCAGTCCGAATACTTTGAGGTTCAATAATGAATTAAAAAAACTTGGCATCTAGCCTGTTTACCCCAATTAGGGTTGTGGGCATGCCCACCGTGACAACACCGGTGTATCCACTCTTGTGAGAGTACTCTTGACTCGTTACTGTTTCTGCTTCCGAATATTATTATTTGCGGAATGCTATTAGAAAACACTTCTTCGTAACCTTGTCTTGTCTAATTTATTACTAACTAGCTGGTACCCGCGACTTCGTCTGCGTCTTTATTTGCAATAAAAGGTAGCCTATGTTCTTTCTCAGGGTCTAAAGATGGTCTGAGCCAAATTTCATCAAAATCATTTGAAAGGTTTAAGCGGGAAAGCGTAACAGACAGACAGACGGACAGAGTTACTTTCGCATTTATAATATTAATATGGATGATACGTTAACCTGACTCAGTGCTTAAAAGTCACGAATAGACTAAGAAAAAAAAATTAGTAACAATTACATCAAAAATTTAAAATATTCTGTCAGCGAAATTATCCTGAGAAATCCTTGTAATTAAAATGTTGCGGTTGTAAAGTGTGACTAAGGTTTTTCTTTTTTTCTTGTTTCATACATTTTGAGTGTTTTTTTTTTTTTTGTCATAGTCGGGTTTTTAAGTTTTTACTTTTATGGTGTTAATTCACTGTGCTTCTATACTGTTTATAACATCGACTTTGATTGACCACTAGAGGGCGCCACATTGAATTTTGATGGTAATATTTTTTTATGAGCACATTTGAACCCTTTTCAAATGATATCAAACACGGCGTTTTGTATTTCGTGCGCTAGGAGGTGTCACTTTAAATTTTGATCAATATTTTGGAAATGAACAAGTGAAGTTCTTTCAAATGATATTAAACACGGTGTATTTATTTTGTTATAGCAAACTTGTAGGTCATAAAAAGATCTATAACTTTTGTATTTACACTTTTTTCTGGCATTGTGTGATAGTTGTAAAAAAAAATCTCTATAATAGACCTACTAATGTGATAATTACGATTTTTTTTTACTCATCGATCTATTTGGGAAGGGTCATTAAGTAAGTTGATAATGAGTAACTAAGTAATGAGAATTTTAGACAATACCGAGTAATTATTACTAAATGGGTTTTTTTGTAAATAAGTAGGTAAGTATATTAATAGTTTCTATTTTCATCACAATTATAGAAAGATAATAATATTTACTAAATGATATCATAATGACGTCTATTTTGCAAATTGGTTATAAATAACATTCTTCGCGGATCGATCATAATAAATAGTAATGGTTGTCGTCACGTCAAGACGTCGTCGTCGTCGAGGGCGCGCGCTCATCCCGCACGCCCAAAAGCTTGTCAGCAACTGTAGGAGCCCAGCAGAATCAAAGCCATTTGGGGTCAAGGTTGATGTGAAAGCGTTTCGATTGAGACTTGAAAGTTACTGCTCATTGAAGATCGAACGCCATTTTAGTTCTACTTACATCCCGCTTATTGTAGATATCATCAATTAAACTCAAGTTCAATAACCTTGTATCGACATTTACACAAATCGTGATGATCTGTACAATAGTGATGTAATTTTAAAATCACTAGTTAGGTTCAATTTTATATTTATTTATGTTGCGTGAAGATAATAGCTAATCAACAAGTAAATTAATCTTTTCATTCGTGATTTTTATCATTATCTCTAATAATGACCTTAAATGTAAGTTAATAGAATTTAAACAATTAACAAATGCATAATCAAGATAGGTACATAAGGCATTGATTTATCTTGCCACTAGAATATAGAATCTAATAAAACCGAATAGCAGTAGGTGTTTGAAAAGTCGATTCGAGGCCTTTTTATTTTTGCCAGTTTTTTGAGGTTAGAATACATGTATACCTTTCCACTTCTCAGCCACTGGCGCCACTTTCAAACGTCCTCCTGTGTCTATGTCAAAATACATGTACTAGGTTTTTTTTTTTATGGTAGGTAAAAATCATCCAATGACGAGTCCCGCTCTTGGGCGGAGCGGAAAACAAGTGTCAGACTCTTACTGACTAAATAACCTACCCCGTTCCTACATCGCCATACATACCAGGGCCAGAGCCTTCCTTTTCAGACACAAACCCGTGGCCCTGATTGGCTTCGACCCTTCTGCAGGGTCCCTACGATACATGTACTAGGTACTTTTTCTCAAATCCATGGATTCCGTTTCCCTCAAGGTTTTGGGCCCAGTAGGTTGCCACTTTTATGGCGGCGTAATTGGCGTTTCGTAGGTCCTGCAGGGTACATTTGTAGGGATATTTTGGCACTCTAGTAGGTGAGCTATTGTTTGGTAAGGAGCACCGCACGTACTGGGTGCCAGAGGGGTCTATAATCACTAATTTTGCCAGGTTATATTTGCGAGGTTTTAATGACCTATTTGGGTGCGTATTCTATTCATCATCATGTCAGCCGAACGACGCCCACAGCTGGGCATAGGCCTCCCCCAAGGATCTCCACAACATTCGGTCCTGTGCTGTCCGCATCCAGCGGCTTCCCGCGAACTTCACCAGATCGTCGGTCCACCTTGTAGGGGGCCTCCGGGGCCTGCCCACGGAGCGTCTACTGATACTTGTACTAGTTAATTTGTTGGCACTTCTGGTGCAGTGGTTAAGCGATAGCGAACTGCTCCGTTGAGGGTCATGGGTTCTATTCCCGCACGGAACAAATATTTGTAAGACCTGCAGATAGGTGTTCCGGGTCTGGGTGTCTTGTGTATGTGACTTTACTTCTTTGTATACGTACCCATGACACAGGAGTAATTCCCAGTGTGGGGTAAAAAAAAATCTCACTTTATCCATTCTCGACACAACATACAATTCGTGTCATTATTTTCAACTCCGCCAGCAGCACTCCTAGATATAAAATTAATTAATGATATTATCGATTCGTAAATAAGTGCTTACCTATTAACACCTGGCTATTACTAACTTTACTGAAGTACAATAGCCCAGTTGAAGTACAAATATCTGATAGCAATCACCTGCTCAAAAACCGTGATGATAAGGATACATGCTTGACTTCATATCATAAATAGAATATTTATGTACATATAAGTAGCCAACTTAGTACTTAGTTGACCACCCGTAATGCCACCTATCGAAGTAGAGTGGCAATCTTAAGTAAAACACGGTCCCAGCAACTTACTAAGCGTTCCAAATAAAAATAGGATCGATTGATAGGGTGTGACGTCACGCGGTACTGTCAAATGATGATGTGGTGCCGGCCCATAGGCCTATGTTGCCTATGCTTAAAATCCGACACTAAGGTTATGTATTGAAAAACAGTACTTTTTCTTACTGAATATTTTTCTTATACCTTTTAAGCTGTATTTAGTGCTACACGAACGGTCCATACCATCGTCCAAGGGTATTAACAATAGACGGATTTGATTCTGCCATCTCTAACGTTGTTGAGGCATCTACGGTCCAGACTAAGTTTTGCCTTGTCCTTTATACCGCGTACATCGAGGGACTGGAATAGTTTGCCAGCTACGGTCTTTCAATCCGATTATAATTTAGGTGTCTTCAAGGCTAGAGTGAATAGACTAGTGCAGCTCACCATCAACGATTACATCACTGCTTACCATCAGGTGGGATCGCAGTCAAGCACTAGTTTATAGAAATAAAAAAAAAGCACACAATTAATTAAAAAAAACACGAAAAGAAATTAAAAAAGATTTAGCCTTAAAGATTTCATTGGGTCACGTTGTCTGGATGTAGATATAGTAAATGTGTTAAAATTAAGGCCAAGTCATACTAGATTGCACCTACGTCTGAGCTTTTTTTGGTGTTATCTAGAAGATGACATGACACATAAGTTGGATACATGTAAGATAACAAACGAACTTGAACTTATATTCTCGTTAAATCATCCTCTAATAGGAATGTGGTTCGATTTTAATACCTAACCATAAGTAAATAGGTACTAAATATTATGTAGTAACCATCATCATCAATTCAGCCGAAAGACGTCCAATGTTGGACATAGGCCTCCCCCAAACGTCGCCATAACGACCGGTCCCGTGCGATTTGCATCCTCCGAATTCCAGCAACCCTGACCAGGACCCTGACCGACGACCTCGTCGGTCCACCTTGTGGGAGGCTTTCCAACGCTGCGTCTTCCGGTACGCGGTCGCCACTTCAGAATTTTTGGGCCCCAGCGGCCATCTGTTCTGCGTGCAATGTGCCCTGCCCATTGCCACTTAAATAACCATAAGTAGAACGGTTCAAAGCATTTTCTTGGCGAGTGCCCAACCGTGACCTGCGCCATTGTAAATATAATGTACACGTGTCAAAAGAATGCAACACGTAGTTTGTAATAATTGGACACAATTATTAAATATGTATGTATTTGCATTTTTTATATGGTAGGTAAAAATCAAATGAGAGCAGTGGTGGCCAAGTGGTAACGGCCCCGACTTACGAATTGTAGGTCGTGGGTTCAAACCGAGCCAGGTGCATGACTTAGTGTAATTGATTTTATCACCACTGCTCTTAAAACGGTGAAGGAAAGCATCGTGAGGAAACCGGCATGTCCTAGAATCAAAAATTTGAAGACCAATGCGCACTGGGCCCGCGTGGTGGATTATGGCCCATTACGTCTCCTAGAGACGAAGCCTGTGTCCCAGCAGTGGGAACATTAAAAGACTGATGATGATGACGAGGTAAAAATTATCCAACGACGAATCCTACCCTTGGACGGAGCGGGGAAGGTAACAGTGTCAGACTCTTACTAACTAAACTACCTACCCTATTTCTACGTTGCCATATACCAGGGCCAGAACCTTCCTTCCAGATCGGAAGCCTTGGTCCAGTTGGGTTCGACCCTTTTGCAATGCCTTGGATTGGAATCTAACACAATTTAAGTTTTCCAGTAGAGAGAAGTCGAGAATTTAAAAAATCGTAACAACAACCGAGCAAAGTTAGGCTGTCTCGCCAGTGCCTAGAAATAAATACACTATCTTGCTGAAACGGACTCTTAGAAAGGAGGCCTATATCCCAACAGTGGGAACATTAAACACTTGAGCCCCACTTTTGAATTGAACTCCTATTGTCTTTCTATGGTGTCCTAATTATTGTACTCAAAAGGATAATGAGGATGATAAGTAGAAACGGTTGGTCTCATTTTATAATCAATCTTTACGGAAAATTTGCTTGGAAAATATATAATACATAAATGTAAACAAACAATAAAATAATAAATGGTTTACGATAATGTTTATGTATTGCTTGAGATAAAATAACGCGTTGTCGTAATAATTTCTTGGGATAGGGCTTGATATTCGAAAACACCACGTTACTTATTCTGTGACCTGTATGCTGAGTGTGAGTTGTTTTTACGTTAACGTGATCGAAACATTTAGCGCGGTCGGCTCTCTGATTGGTTAAAGAGCTTGGAGCGAGCCAATCGGAGCGCCGAACGTCATAAACGCGTCGATCGCGTAAGCGTAAAACAACTCACACTAGGCACTCAGTAGACCATGTTAAGAAAGCGCGGCATTTAAGTTGAACCAAAATCAATCGACCTTCAATATGTATTACTTATGTAACAGATTTCCCGATCTCAATCGAAGCGGAGGCTGTGCGTAACCATAGCAACGACGTCCATTCTGGTCCAACTTGTTTGGCCGCGTATTATACCATCCATTATTCAACACTAGCTGCTGTCAACGGCTTCGACCGCGTGTTACCTAGTATTAAATTATCCCAAGGGAACATGCTCCCAGGATTCAAAGTGCGTGCTAATCCGAACATGGTCTACCAATATCATTGAAATACATTTATAAAGTAGTTTTTGTGTGAAAGAGTAACACACATCCATACATGCGAGCAATGCGTAACTCGCTGTCCCACCGTCCAGTGACTGCAAGTGCAAGCCCAAGTCATCGACAGCGCGTAATTTTCTACGTGCAGCTTAAGGAGAATTCAGCAAACCGCAGGGGCCTAGCAGGATTGAAGCGTACTGGGGACATAGCTTGTACAAAAGTAAACCCGAGGCCATAGAACGAAGATATAGGAGAAACAGGGTTTTTTATGGTGGGAAAAATTATAGAATGACGAATCCCACCCTTGGGCGGAGCGAGAGACAGTGTCAGAATTCTGCTGACTAAACGACAAACCTTTCCTTCTTTCCATGGCCCCGGTGTTTCGCTTTCGCATCAACCCTTGGCCCCTAAAAGGATCATGGAGGATTTTAGTCCGTAGAAGTCAAACACACAAAAAAATACAAACAAGTTAATTACTAGTAGTTAACTAGCTAATTGCTAGTTAAATTAATTGCAAAAAATTCGGGGATTTTTATCAGCCGACTCACAGGACCATAGGTTATTTAAATAATAATTATCATGTGATTTAGTTTAAATAGTGTAACTATTTGTAGCGACTATAAAAGTAAATTTTCCTCAATTTGCTTTTACAACTTGACTGCATTTTATTACTCTTTCAGTTGATTCTAACACTAAGATACAAACTTGCAAAGTTAATATTATGAATGTAAATTTAATCGTGATTTACGTCGCAAAATATGTTATTTTTCTCATTTGCTTCAATGGTAGGTTAAGTCCCGACATACGCCAAACATTTTAAAAGAGCTACGGTTACGCGACCACCCACCCCTCACTTCGATTGTGCCCCAAAAATAGGTTACTGCTGCGCATTCAAGGTTGGAGGAACAGTTTTCCAGCTGCGGTCTCTTCGTCCGATTATAATTTAGGTGTCTTCAAGGCTAGAGTGAATAGGCTCTTAATAAACTAGTGCGCCTCACCATAAGCGATTGCATCACTGCTTACCATCAGGTATGATCGCAGTCAAGCACTAGTTGATAGCAATTAATACAAAAAAAAATACCTTCATGATGGTTCAACTTGTGTGAAGAGGATTATAACCGATTTTCGGGTCTCAATCGAAGCGGGGAGCTGCGCGCAACCATAGCAACTGGTACAACTTATTTCCCGCATAGTACATACATCCGTTGCTAGCTAGCATTCTGGTGTCATAATGATACATTCAAACATACAGGCTCCTGTTAGGATAGTGGTATTGTGATAAAGGGATACCTACGGTGACTCGTGAAAAGCAAAGGCCACTGAAGGAAAGTACTCCACAAAGGAGGTCTTAGATACGGCAGTAAAAATCTGTCACCTCCTCTCGCGCCACCTAAAGCGGAAAGAGTAATTTGACGATTACCCGCTTAAAAAAAGCTTTTAGGCTGTTAGGACTGTATAGGACAAGCCTTCAGCCAGTCTATAGAACATTGCTCAAGTATCAAGCCATTCTACGTGGCTATCAGCTCGTCAGCCAAATACTTTGACACCGGCAATATATTGACTCTTTACGCCAGTGAACAGAACTTGCATCACTGCCCTATTTACAAAAACAAAAAACTAAAAACGGGCCTTGTTTAAAAAAACAACTTTGTCTTTAACTGGAGTACTCATCACTACAAAACGTTACATTCAACATTTCACATTTACAAACAATACACGGGTGCAATAACACACGTAGAAAGTATTTCAATCGGCATCATTACGCATTTCTTCACTGGCTCCAATAATATTATTTGCTCCATTCAAGTCATTACAGAAGATCATCTTACTATACTGTCACGTATTATTATGCAAATAGAAACTACTTATCTTATAAGCATTATGGGCATACAACTATAGGTCAATGAGTAGATAATACAACAAAGATCCAACTTTATTTATACTTTTTATAGTAATTAGGACCGGCCCTAGGATATTGCCCTTGAGGTACTCCAAAGTTTTAGTTAACCTATTATTTATATAACCTGCTCTTCTTGGCACCTTAACAGTCTTTTTGTATGCAGCCTGTCTGGTAGGACTACTTAAGTTATCCAGTGATTAAACCCAGAATTCTAAACACTCGCCAACTTTTTAAACTTTGTAAGATGTGCCTAGACACCTACTCAAAGGCTCATGGTAGTCAAGGAAGATGTAACTACAATTCAAGTGAGGTACCTTCGTCCGTTATATGGACCTGTCTTAATAAATAACAAATTTATTGTTTGCTACCAAATAGTAAATTTCTCCGAAATGTTTGATACAGACGTCATTTTAACGTTTGTGTGTCGTATTATGATCTTCCAGCATACGGAAAAACGCGCTTAAAATGCTGCCAAATTTATCCTTCAAATTTCGATTTACCTTTACCGGTACATTATTAAAAAGAATTACAGGTGAATGGTCGCCATTGTCATGCATGAGCCGCACGACTGACGACAGTCGAGCATCACTTCAAGATTGAAGCTAAAGCTCTAGGTATAATATTTGTAAGCATGTGCATGCCACGTGTTTTACAGTACTTATCTCACATAATGTTCACATGACGCACGGTGGGTGTGTCGTCCATGCGATCTTCGCGTGACATATGTACGCTGATAACCTGGGCAACCTGACCCCCAACGAATTAACAACATGTTGACTTGACAACAGTCAGCCCTGATACTTCTTTAGGCAATACAAATATTTTTTTGCGTAAGTAACTCGATGTGGCACTGAGCGAATTTGTGTCAGATATAAATAATCTTCTTAGCACGCGTTGTTGTAGAACTCATTGTTTCATCACGCCACACAATGATGTCAATAACAGGGAAATGATGATTAATAAGGAAACTGTAAGAGAAGTGTATCTTCTGCGGCTAAAAAATTTTCTAATGACACATAAATCCAAAACCGCAGAAAATAATATACTTATGGCACGAGCCATTGAGGTGGGAAATAGTAGGCACATTTTGTTGCAAGTCGATATAATCATTGCAGCCATTATGAAACTAATATACACCCAAACCCAAGCCGCAGACTTTTTCGCATCAAAGTGTTCGAAAATAATAAATGAATAAGTAAAACGTGACAAAAATTACACTACATTTGTAATAACAAATGTTTGTGAGAAATGGTTCTCCTTAATGGGGCTGCCTGATAACTAGTGAAAGATAGAAGCAAAAGTGAAAATATGTTCCTAAGCAGTAGCACCAGTCTTCAGACAACTAAAATGCAAAATCACATTATACAAAAATGTTAAAATTCTTGAAACTGAGCAACAGATATATTTATCCCGTTTTGAAAAACAGGAAAGCCTGCCTAGATGCGTCAGTGGATCTATATACGTATTCAGTCATCATTGGTCACATTTTCTTATGAGCATCATGATGCTAGATATCGCACGTGTGATGCAAATAGCGTAAAGATGTTCGACGTCAGTAACTAGCCAAACAGTCTAGCGATACACTAATCTAGTCTTTATTGCTGAAAGAGACAACGCATGTTTTAGCGCCTCAACACATTTGTTATGTTCAACGGATCCAAAACATCGATAAAAAACATAATCTGATGCAAGTTTTAACTCGAAAGCTAGGGATCGAATAATATTTTGATTTGTAGGCGTCGATATGACGTGCGTTAAATGTTTTTGTTTTCAGTCTTTTTGAAAGTAAGTAGTCGGAAAATTTATACTAAAAGCATAATTATTGGGTCTACACATACACGTCTATCTACACTTGTTTTGTTATTTTTGCATTAATGTGAATATTTTCAGGTAACAACAATACAGTGCCAATAACCCTTTTAATGTGGATTATATCGATTACAAAGACAAAATCCGTAGGTTAATGGTAAATTTCGATAATTAGATATTCGTAAGGAAATATTTAAATGCAAAATATTGGCAAGTTCGCTGTGGTTTTCCGAGTGTCAACAAATTATCTTTTGGAAATAACATGACACATGAGTCATTCTCTAATCTATATAATATTCGCTAGTTCTCTCTAACTTGATCTGGTAAACGCCAAAAAGCGATATGGTCTTATCGCATCGTTCGACGTTCAAACGTTTTCAAGTGACCAATCACAGAAATATGCGTGGATTGTATGTTGCTGTTATTTTTAACAGGAAACAATTAGGGGGCTTTTTCTGCTAAGTACTTACTAATAATATTTGGTACAGGAATTACTAAGAAGCCGCGTTGTTAAAAGTACATGTCAACTGAAGAAAGCTTTGAAATTTAAAACTTTGAAAGTCTAGCACCATTGTTGTAGTTGTAGATAATGTTGAAATGTGCTATTGTATTCTTGCATGACCTATAAAAATATGAGGTACCTTTAAGTATGACGAGCATTTCTATGAAGTCTGTTATGAGTATGAAATAAGTAAACAACAGGTAAGAAGAGGGACTTACTACTTACTTACCTAGAAGTAGGTCTAACAGGCGGCATATACTTAGGTACATTGAACTAAAATAGTAGATAACAGATTTCGGGTCTCAATCGAAGTGCAACACAACGGGGGCGGCGCGTAACCACGGCAATGATCGCCATTTTCGTTCAACTTATTGGCCGCGTACACTTCTAGGTAAGCGTGCTTCACCGTCAACCACCCACATCTTCACTTACCTAGGTACCTTAAGGCGAGATAGTGATCAATCGTAAGCCTATAAAACACAAAAGACTTTTGTACGTGTAATGTTTTGTTAGGTATTCCTTTGAATAAACAATAAGTTCAATACTTAGGTGTTCCAGGTAAAAAGGTACCTAAATGAATTTTAATGGCTTTAAAAACAATTCATTATTTTATCTTTTGACTTCCCACGGTATTTATTTTTGTTCATTTAACTAATGTCAAGCGTTTAGTTTTAGCACTTATTATGTAGATAAACTAAATAAAGTCACATTCTTTTCCATTACAATGGGAATGTAGGTAACACATTATAATAGTTTTTTTTTTTATTATTTTCTGTATTTGGGGGGCAATTTATCGTTCAATTGCCAATTCTCTATAACCGTTGCTAAGGTAGTAATAGGTACTGATGATGAGAGAATTCTAGTGCGTACTTTCGCAGTAGGTACTAATACGCACTAGAATTCTCTAGATTTAAGATTTTGTTTATGGGTTTAACTTTTTCCTAGTTGTCAATTTCATACTTATTCTTCTTCATTCTATTCTTATATTCGAATAACATTCTCAGCCTCACTTTTACCCAGATCGCGCTAGTATCAAAAATCCACATATTGGCCAGTTGTGGAGTATCTAGAACTTTTTCTTCGATGGGGGAGTGGATGTGACAGACGTTTACTGACCCCAGTGTTCCTTAAGTTGCACTTTACATTCCAGGGTCATAGTAACTCTTTCGAATAACACAAAGAGTCGACGACAAATAGGGACAAATGTGTAGGTACAAAACTACACCAATTTTGTTTCACATAGGATCTTTTATCAATTTGCAAAAACAACCACTGAACTTCACTGCTTAAAACTAATTAAAGTACCTAATTAGAATACTTCTTTAATATTTTTAAAGGTCTTACAACTAAAGTTGTAAAAAAATAAAAGGCTTGTTTTGACATTTGATGTTTTTTTTTATGATATACGTTATGTAATCGTCTTTATTACATGTAACCATTATATGCTTAATAACATTAAAACTAGTACTTAGTTAATTATTATTTTATTGTTTATTTCATTTTCGTTCCAACTCATATTCTAGAATCTTTCTCAAATGTCAAAATGGGCCTTTTATTTTTATCGAGTTTACTCGAAAAATTTAGGCACATCGACCGCTTTTTCTGTACTTACTAAGTAGGTAGGAGATAATTATAAGGTTTTAATGGTCTGCAACTGCATTGGTATGAGATAACAATTGGCAGCCTAGTCTAGTCCTGTAGCCTCCTGGAGCCTAGAGGGTGGTGCAACTGTTACCTCGACTCCAGGAATAAGGCAAGGAAGGTACGGGGTAGGTTTTTTAGTCAGTAAGAGTCTGACACTGGTCTCCCGCTCCGCCCAAGAGTGGGTTTCGTCATTGGATGATTTTCACCTACCATAAAAAAAAAGTCTAGTCCTGTAAGTATTACCCTAAAGAAAATAAGTACTGAATGCTACAGTGAAGCTAGGGCGTAGCTACCGCCTGCCGTATCTGCCGTATCAATGATATGGGGCCTCTGCACTAAAGGGGTAAGCAAATATTCGCAACATGTTATCCATCAAGGCCCAGCAAACCGTAAGGACCCTGCAGAAGGGTCGAAGCTAACTGGAGCCAAGGGCTCGCGCTGATAGAAAGGCTCTGGCCCTGATATATATAGCAATGTAGGAATGGGGTTGATTGTTTAGTTAGTAAGAGTCTGACACTACCCGCTCCGCCCAAGGGCGGGATTCGTCATTAGATGATTTTTACCTTCCAAATAAAAAATATGTTATTCACAATCGTGTCGTAGAGTAAACCAAGCATTTGTAAAAAAAGAACGTTTTCTTTTATACGAGGCCCCGTAGGATTTTTGATATGGAGCCCCTGTGGGACTAGAGACGTCACTGCAGTTAAGTAACTAGGTAGGCACTGAGTACTAAAAGGAACTAATAAAACTTTCATTTTCCTAAACGTAAAAGAGGTTAGTCAAGTACCTAGGTAACCTTAAAAAAAAAACTCAGTCGATAAAGCCATGTCAATGGCTGCCAGACAGCATCATGCAACACGCCATCTTTAAAACCTTTTCATCACGTGACGATCAGGGTCTAACTAGCCATTGAACTTTAGAGGCGCGTGTCAATGATTGGCCGATTGGGTATTAGATGCCTAATTATAATCACTCGATTATAATACTGATTATCGTGTACACAATGGCCCAACATTGTGAACGAGCTTTGACGTTTGTCGATGACAAATGTCATTCTGACATATCTGACCCTTTGTAAAAGGTCAGGAAGTCTTTATCCGACCCCCAAAATTATTTTATAATGATAGAAAACTATATTATCGTTACGCCTAGCTATGTGGTATTGTGCCTACCTACCTACATTTGTGATGCACTTTCAAGATCTTTCGTGCGACACAAATAGATGCAGCGGACTGACGTCCAATATTTAGTTAGGACGACAGTTCAAATCCCGCACCAACCTATCTTTTTAGCGAATAAATCAAAGGTCGTGTATATACTTATATGTATCTATAAATATTATAGGTTTATTGGCTAGGGTTACCATATCTGACGATTTGTCCTGGCCGAATTTTGCAAATGTAATGAAATTTCTAAGATTTTTAGAATTATCTATAAAATACAACTTATAGTTAAAGGATAAACCAATTCAACAAGAAACTTAATAGAAAGTCAAATATATTAAAATTAATCTTCCTTTAATAAAGGGGGAGCTGCCAATACCCTTTCTCCCACTTTGAATGTGATGAGCAACGCGCGTGCGAGATCCGCAGTTTAAGAAAATTCTCAAACTGTAAAATGTAAAAAAAAACTCAGGATTTTTCAAAAAAGGCCTACAGACTTTTGATTTTTTCATCCGTTATCCCCTTGACTGGCTATTTACACTTTGGAAGTTTGTCGTTTATTTAGGACCAAGGTTTATTGTACCAAAATGATGAAATGAAACCTACTGAAATGATCGTTTAGCAAATGGGTTACATACAATATTGAAATAATAAATCTTTGTAAAAACATAAAAAGGTCCCTGTACCTGATTTCTAAATAACAAATACATTAGGAGACACTAGGTTTATTACAAATTACGTAAATCTATCGTTTTTAATGCGAAATCAATATGCAATTATTTATAATGAATATTCCAAAGTTTAATTACCTTTATGTACGTAAGTAAATAGGGACAATCAATTCAACACTTAGCATACAATAAGTTAAGTATATTCTACAAACCTTTCACCTTAGTTACTGAAAGAAAGTAGGTAGGTTGTTTTATATTCAGCGGTGTGTAACCATGTTGTTGAAAATACCTAATTAAAATAATTAAATTAAGCACTATTATCCGGATTTGTTCGAAATTAAATAATAATATACCACACAGTTAAAAGTTCCAAAGAAAAAATAGTACGTTTACGTTTCTAGAATGAACAAGCAGTATTTTATGAATGAGCATTTCTCTAGCCAAATTTTGAAATACCCGCGCAAGCAACAAACTATCCGACCAATGAAAAAAAGACTGGGGCTCGAATCAACCAATCACTGGCTCTGTATGTGGTGTGACTTCGGTGGGACGCGCCCGGCCGACCTGAGTATATTCAAGCAGATATTGTTTTCATGACAGAAACTTGCTCTCAATTATGCTTCAAAACAACAGAACTACTTATTTCATTAGTAGTGTTTAATAACATCGATTACATTAATATCATTAGTTAGATATTCCTTAATACCTACACAGATAAAATTCAAAGTTCGGTTCCCCCGCATCGTATGATCGTGTCATATAAATACGAGCGCGCTCCCCACCTCTAGCAAAACGTCAAACCTCTCCGTTGCGTGCGGGTGCTTGTCGGAGATCGTCAGTTTAATTCAGTTCGCGTTGTTTCGCAAGTCGCGTAAACGTCAATTTTACATATAGTGACATCACAAAAAATTGGGGCGTGTGTGTTCAGTGATATTTAAATATTGTTAAATAACACGAGAAAATGTCTTTCAACACCGATATCTCGAGCAAATTGGAGAATAGCAGGTACGGCAAAGTGTTGATTTTCAGTTTTACCGCAGCCGATGGGCACGGCTTGGATACTGCATGCCCCTTGCATGTAGCCCTGTGCCCTGTGTACTATGCGTCTGTGTTGCATTGTGGAATTTGGGTGACGCTAACCTTTTGAAAAACGATGCGTGGCAGTATAATGCATCGTATGATCGTTCGGAAAAGATTTTTTGACATGACTGCGCTCTTGGCCACCTTTCACATTGCTGACGAGTCATTTCTCAACATTACATTACAAATTCCAGAATGCGCCAGTGTGCTGGTGGTGTTGTGTGGTATTTCCGAGAGCAGTTAGACGCTAATAGTTTCATCGATGAGGTTATCCTGTGTTCTGGGCGTGCGCGGCGTCCGACTGTGACTCAGAAAATGTCGAAGTGACTTCATTGATATTATCATTTCATAACTTACCATCACGGTTCTTACAGCGTGTAGAGTACTTCCTATAAATATGTTACTATCGAACTTGTAACCATATTGTATGTATTATTCAAGGTCCAGGTCACGCCAAATTCTTGAGCCTCATGTTTTATTCAATAGTTACCTGTTATGTCACCAAAGTATGTTACCAAGGAACCAATCTGCTTTGATTTCAATGAATAAGGCAGAGGCTTGCAGCCAAAGATTTGTGACATTATTAACCTTGTCATACAGATTTATTTTCATTTTATTTAAACTGCATACCAGTTTGAATAGTCCAGCAAAACCACACAGCATAACCTCCATTTTGGAAATACCCTGCCAGCACTTCAATCATATTGTTTCCTCTTTATAATGTAAGCCAACTGTATCCTGGTGAGTTAGGTACTCACTAACCAATATTAAACAAGAAATTTCAATATTAAACATTCATTCAAAATTCAAAATTTATTTGTGATTCATGTTAAACGGTCAAGTAGAAGCTGTTGACACCAGTTTTAGTGACCAGTTTTCTAAATTTGTTATAAATATGAATTGTGTACAAGTGAATGCTGATGATGTAATATGTAAACAGTTGTAACTTGTATATTGTATACTATAGACAGTCTCATTCACAGCACCTAATTGGAAGAAGCCATTTTGGTGATTATGTTGAAGCACTGTTAAGTAATTGTGACCGTTGAGTGTCTTCTCCCACTTTACTCTCAATGTTGTCTATGACTTTCACTAGATAACAATTCACAAAGACAGTGGTCCATTTGCACTGAAATCGGCCAAATTGATTGTACCAATGATTTTAGATGCAATTAAACATTTTTTTTACCTTGTATGTTACATTAAAATGAATTGATTAATTTTAAACTTCATAAATAATAGTTGCTTTGGGGTAGCCACAATTTAAAATGTCTTGGTTACCTGCTACTGACTATCCATAAATTTTATAGTATTTGGTCCTATGAGATTCAAAAAAGGATAATCATATCAACTACCTAACAATCAATCATAAAACTAAAATATTAAAGAATCGTTACTCATAGTCTTGGTGTGTTACAAAAATAGATACTTTCTGTTCAAGCAATTATTATACTCCCAACTAATCATAAATTAGGGTCTAATTGTCATAAGTAGACAATAATGTCTACTTGTGATAATTGTGATAGCATTCTTTATTTTGTACTGTTTATCATACCCAGCCTTTTAATTAATTGCTATCTCGAAAAAGTTTCTGACGTAATTTTTGCCATTGTTACAGGAACACCCTGCGCAAAATTGCCCGCAATGATAACACAGAGTTCTCGAAGCAGAGCATACTGAATGACATGGAGAAGTTCGTCAAAATGGTGAACATCATGGACGAGACTGTGCTTGTACCCAGTCGGCTGATGAACTTGCCACAGGAGGGAGACGATGACCCATTCAACATGTTCGCCATGCTGAATGATTTGAAGACTGAGTTGCTCTGGTCGAGTGGGGACACAGAGGAGCATGTGGAGCGGGGCAGGCGCGTGTCGGACATGAGCGACACGGAGAGTGACGCGTCGAGTGCAGCGGGAGACTCTGGCATCGAGGGTGAGGACGAGCGGGAGTCGGCCGCCCGGGCCGCCGCCGCGTGCCGGCGACACCTCCGCGGCCTGCGCCGCTCCCTACGCTCGTTGACGGCCGCCGCCGCGCACCTCACGAGATCCTACCAAGAAGAAGTCGGCGCACCGGTTTAGGGCACATACTACAATATTCCTGTGATTGATTGAAGCCTGTCCTGCACGTGCTGTACATATAGAGTAAGCGGGCCAAACTGTACATATAGGTTTATGGGCTCGGCGTGTAAGGGATTCTCAGTAAGTTAAAGGTTATTTAATAAATTAATTTTTTAATTATTTCTTAGTTTCTTTTACATAAAACCTCTAAATTGCCTCACATGATGAACAATGGACTCAAGTACACAACCACACACATACACACATCAGACCAAACCGGTTAGTTAAATTAGAAGCACACAGAATATTAATAGATTGCTCTTAGTTTCGTAACAGGTGTGAAAACAAATACCGATTCACATTTTTAAGTAGGTAGGTATAGTGACAATAAATTCTCTCGATACGGCGGTACCTATTATACAGCTGTTTCAACAGACTGCATTTATGCGGTCAATGTCATGCAAGGGTAATCGACTCCACAAGCGCTAATCGCTTCCAAATTTATCAAATTGAAGATACCTACGCAATTGGGACTGACTTATTAGTGTCTGAACAAAAATATCTAGGTACGAGAAAACGAAGGGTGTCGAGCTTCCAAAGGAATGGACTTCGTTGAGCTTCCATAGAAGACTCGCTACAGTACCGTCCTCTGGACCACCTTAAGCGAAGAAATATGAAGTATATCGACACTTGAAAGGAAAATATATCTAAGCGACATTGAGTAAACTTAACAGGAATCTGATTAAACCTTAAAATTTTTAGAAAAAGAATTGTTGTTTATAAAAAGGTGGATATAGATAATAATACCATGATATTAATATTAAAAAAATCAATCTCCCGTAAAGTTGTACTCGATGTCGCTTAGATATTTCTGTCTTCCAAGCGTCGATATGATGATATAAGTAAATTGATAAGCACCATTGTGTAACCATTTTACACCTTTCATAAAAAGGTAATCATAACTAAAACTTAGTAGGTATTACGCCTATTAATCGAGAAATTAACGATGATTACTTTAGTGCGCTCAATCCGCAGGATCACGATAGGTATTGTAGCTGTAATAATCGTTTAATAATAATAATAAGACAAGATACAAAAAATTAATTACTAATAGTACATACATTACTTTTCCTTAATAAATCACCGTGTGCTATACCATATAATGAAGTTTTCAATGGTATTTTATTATCCACTGTATTATCAAACATAGTAGTTACGTCATGTTAAACTGCACAGCGCACCAAGTCATCGTCAAATTCTCAGTAAACACAAATGCTTCAGTTACGATATTGTCACGAAATGAATCACACATAATGTACAAGTTATTTGTATACATAGAATAGCAGTGGCATTTTCGTTTTTCGACGTCCAAGGTGATCCTGAGGACGGAGGTGTGACTACGGCCGAAGTCTATGTTCTCGAAGACTTCTCGAGTACAAATTAGCACGAATTATTTTGACGAGTTTAGCAATGGTGGGGTAATCTATGGACGTCATGTAAGGTCATTTTTAACTATCCAGACACTAAAATAACTTGGTGATATCTTATTACTGGAAAGAATATCACTGTGTAGTAAAGGGTAGAGAGCTCATTCGAATTCCAAAAGTTATGTTCTAATAATTTTGAACCTGGTCTGTATAAATAAAAAATGAACAAGTCGTAAAGTCTGGCTTGCCATAAAATCCATGTCGTGCAGACTTTCAGTGAAGGAATGCTGGGTCGTAAATATTTGCGTGTACAAAACTAACGCATAACTTTTAGGGCAAATGCGTCCTTGAACTGAATAAAATGGCTTGCTCTGCTAGAATCGATTTCGAGTTGGGTCTTGCGTCTGCAGTATCTAGAGTTAGCGCAAAATGATGTTAAGCCGTGGGCTCAACCCACATTCTGTCTCGACATAGCTGGAACTACGTAGGAAACTATGTCCATGTATGAAGACATAATTTACCGACATTCCTTGTCTGTAAAACTATGTTATAATAGAGATTTAAATAAATATAGGTACTGGCTAAGGGTTTTGCCTCGGCGGTATATTGTATACTGCGTACCTACATCGAAGGACTGGAACAATTTATGTGCTGAGCAATTTCCTAATTTTTTAATCAAAATCAAAATCAAAATGGTTTTTATTTCATATAGGCCTACATGGGCACTTATAAAACGTCAGAAGCTAGTGCACGGTTCCAAATTGGTCGTTTCCTATGGAGAAGAACCGGCAAGAAACTCCATGGTTACTCTTTTAAAAAAATGGTTTCTTACAATATTATCTCGTTATTACAGTATTTATGTCATTATGTAAGAACAGTGTAGACCAGTCAATATTGTACTCAAAAGCACAATAAAAATAATCATAATAATAAAAAATCAAAGGTGAGTCGTAATAGGATTTGCGAAGTCTACAGTGTTCTTACTTTACAACGTGAGATGTAAAGAAAGAAATATTATATAAAACAAAAAAATTAAAAAGTATGAAAAAAAAAATACATATATCACCACAACAGTTACACTGCGAGATGCTAACAAAATAAATTATTATTTAATTTAAAAGTTTTTAAATCTTAATAATATAAATATTGCAAAAGCAATGTGTCGAAAAAAGAGGGA
The DNA here is from genome assembly GCA_029852875.1 of Mythimna loreyi. Lineage (NCBI taxonomy): Eukaryota > Metazoa > Arthropoda > Insecta > Lepidoptera > Noctuidae > Mythimna > Mythimna loreyi. Next base: position 20,280,925 of record CM056778.1, read on the forward strand.
AAAAAAAGTGTATATAAAAACAAAGATGGAGCAGTTAACAGACATAAATACACAATATGAATGAGTTACCAGGGAGCCACATGTGCAGGAGCAGTCATTGCCAAACAAGCTTGTCTTCTATATAATCCTTAACCTTATAATATGCTTTTTTGGTTAGGACCCGCTTAATATGATTTTTGAACTTTCCCTCACTAAGTTCAGTTACCGTTACTGGCAGCTTGTTATAAAAGCGTATGCTGTTAACTAAAAATGACTTGCTGGTCTTGGCTAGTCTCCATTTGGGTAAAACAATTTCGTGTTTACTGCGCGTATTCTTGTTATGAATATCGCTTCTAATTTTAAAAAGTCCTAAATTTTTACGAACATACAGGATACTTTCTAGGATATAAAGAGAAGGCAGAGTCAGTATATCGATTTCTTTAAATTTATCTCTAAGGGACTCGCGAGGACCCATTTTATAAATAGCCCGGATGGCTCTTTTTTGTAAAATAAAAATTGAGTCGACATCAGCTGCAGATCCCCACAATAAAATGCCATAAGACATAATACTGTGGAAATAAAGCCTTGAAGACATCTAAATAAATAATTTAGATGTCTTCAAGGCTAGAGTGAATAGGGCCTTAATAAACTTGTGCTTTTCACCATAAACGATTGCACCACTGCTTAAAATCAGGTAGGAGCGCAGTCGAGCACTAGTTTATTTAAAAAATCTAATATGCTGCAGTACATTGATCTCTGGGGTTTGTTAGTATGCTTAAACGTTACCGTATAGAAATCAAGCGGTGAAAGTACGTGTTATAGTTTGATAGAACACTAAGAAATAATAATGTTAGATAATGCAGTGTTTTGATAAAACGAGAGCCCTTTCATCATCTTTATTAAAACAAGCTTGTTTAAAGAAAGTCAACCATGATCTCAACTATTATAACATTGTTTTATTTCTAAATGCTGGGTAAGAAAAACTGTTTTGTATTATTTGTACTTTACTATTCTTTGTGCTAGGAGTGAATGTTTAAATAAGTAAGTAGGTACATACTGTGTTCTGTCAAAGCACGCTGGTATTGAACCACGTCATGATAATATTTTAGAGTCAGACATTCGAAGATACACATTCATTACTTAATTTTTTTTATTGCCGATGGCAATCAGAAACTACAGATAGCAACAGTCTCTAGAATTGATCTACCCTTGAAACATGGTCTGCTCTTATGTTCCATTTAACATGGTCATCACGTAAATATGTTCCAATTAGAAGTCGGCAACAAATGCCTCGATTTCTTTTAAATGGTTCCAGGCAGGATATTGCGAATTGTCCGTTGTGTTCGCACGGTAAAAACGTACTAACCTATGTGTGTGCGCTTTTACATTCGACGAATTAGTAAGGAACACGGAACCAACCACCATTATAAAAGTAAAGAAAATATAAATGAAAAATGTAACGTGGTCTCTACGAACCCTTCTAAAGCGATCAATACAGAATGTCCACCCCAAGTCTGGAAAGGGGAGAGAATTTACAAGAATCGTGTCCTACATTTTGTAAAGCACGATACATCACAGAAGAGTTACAAAAGTTTCAAGAACAGCCGTTATCTTAGAGAGATAAAGGCTACTGATAAGTTGTCTGTATCGTGCTCAATCGTGTCTCGTCACACATTTCGCATCTATTAGTATAAAGGTGAAGCAACCTATTATTATAATTAGTCTGACACAATATTACAAGTTACTAAATACAAAGAGAATTACGAACAAAAACATTCCTATGTTCAGACAAAGAAATGATAATGTTTAAAGACATTTTATGACCGAAAATAGTCTTAATGAACATCGTAAAACCCAGAAACATGAAATGTGAAACAAAGAATATGTGACTCATAAAGAAATTGATGAAAGCCAAAGTAATTTGTAAAGAATGTCCCGTTTTCATAATCTCACCTAGGAACAATGAAGGGTAACACTATTCATTTAAAAGACAGACTACCTAACATAGATACTTGTTTAAGTTTTTATACTTATCCCATTAAATTTTGGGTTCCCACAAAATATTCAGGTAGAAAACACCCGTCCTCACATTGTTAATATTACTAGGAAATGAGACGATAACATACATATTTTAATCTAGTGGATAAAATGCTGCCAGTATGGTGTTTAATACTGCGGGATTGTTAAAAAAAGTAACTGTGACTCTGGAACGCAAAGGAATACTGAAAGAATCGGTTTTTTTTTATCAGTAAAAGTCTGATGCTACAGTTTTAGCGGGAGAAACAAATAACAATAAGGATGTTTGTTAATTGAACATGCTGGATAAAAATGACATGCGCTCTAAAAAATTTTGAAAAAACCCAGTTTACAGATTTGAAGTTGACAAAAATGTATTAATGATTAGTAAACTGAAAGAAAGGTCAAAGTCCCAGTAATTTGTTTGGTTTGTGCTGAAGAGGCTCGCCTTGTTGACACAGCAATGATGTAAAATCGCTGATGTAAACTACGTTCGGCTGCCTTCTGCTGAATTGACATTAACATCAACAAGCCGAAGAGAATGTAAACAAAGCTAGCGTTTCTTGGATTTGTGCCGGTTCATAGTACAAATTCATAAGTTGAAACTATAATAACAGCTGCTACGAAAGTAATACATCAGCTATTTAGCGAATTATAACAGACCAGTTTTTTCTCTTAGCTTCATGGTAGTATATGACACAGGAATTAGGATAAGTAGCCTATATTAATGCTCAATATTTGCCTTAATGCCTATTCAGGAAGAAAACCCTAAGCGACAATGTACGTTTTTGCAGGAATGGGTTTTAAGTACTATATTTATTTCTTTTTTATTTCATTAGGTACATACCTAAGTAATTAAAATGTATTTGTGAAAATATGTTAATAGCAAGTTTTATTCTATTAGGTCAGTAGATAAAATGGATACTTATTAACATGTATTTTTGTGATATTATCATAAATAGAAACTTTTACATGCTACTGCAAGATCAGCCACACAAGCGATTTAACGAATATAAGTAGCCTCTTGGCCTTGTAATATGATACATAATTATAATTTTGACCAGAAGTTGGCTAATTTCATCCCATTTGCAATAGATGTGGCGGTAGATAGTTAATTTATTTGGCAAATGGTAGGTATAGAGCTAGGTATCTAGATTGCACTATGTCAAGCAACATTGAATAGCAGAACCGAGTTTAAACTTTGTGATTAGTTGGCTGTATCCGAATCCGATAATGTAATTTGCTTGCAGGTCGAAACGCGATGTAAGTAAACTATAAGTGTACAAAAAACTTGGTATATTTTCATAATTTAACGCATGTATTTTTTTTTATACTTTTGGTACTCCCAAGGTTATGTACAAACCTGTAGACTTCGTCAGTGCACTCGCACGTCAAAATTTTACATAATTTAATATTCTTATTAACCCTCAAATACCCGCGAGTTAATTTGTACAGCGCAAACTTTTCAAGGATAATTTAATTACTTACCCGATGAAATTCAAAAGTACAGTCGTATTTTAAAATAGTTATTGTTATGTATTGTAATAACAGTACCTTACCATAATGAGATAAATATTGCACGGAAATTCATAAGGTAGGTAAATCGCGGTTTATCGGTCAATGTCGTATTAATCGAAACGTTTGACGTAAACCGTACTTTCCTACATACGAAAACATAGTACTTATAGTACCCAGTAGGTGTAGTTAATATATCATATGGAAGGATTTATAGTATGTTACCAATTCTGAATGTCACAGTAACGAGGACGTTCGCTTAAAATAGGCTATTCTTTATTCTATTGCTGTATGTTTATGAAATAGGTGGGCGTCTGATGGGCTACAATGTCAAGTGTACGAGGAAAACTGAGCTACCAACCCAATGTTAAGTAGTAAACACAATCAAATTATTAGGAAATACGTCGGGCATATCAACGTTGTTATAGTGAAAGAAGACTTGTGTCGGTGCAACTGTGCTGGTCGGTCTAATCGGTGCGCAGGTCTACAAAATTAGCAGCAATTTGCGATTCAAGCAAAGTTTCCGTATGTCGGCCTTCGCCGGACGAGGTTTACGCAATGCTGCGGTGTGTGTTGCATGCGATACGAGTCCTCGACTCCTTGTGTCGACTGTCGAGCCAGTTCAAAATAAAATGTTATAAGCAACATAGGTTAATGAGAAATTTTTTATAATTATAGTTATCTGAATGATTCTTACAGAATGCAACTACGTAGGTGTATAGTATCTTTCGTTTTCGGTCTCTTTCTGTTCATCCCATCCACAGTGCATGCCGTTGCCTTGGACTGAAAAAATCTGGTTAAACTCGTTTGGCCATTAGTAAAAAGTTGCGACTTGGGTGTAGACCGAAACCTTGTTTCTGTATAATAAGTTTCGTCGGACTTTCGGTGAAATGAAATCACCTTAGACTACATCGTACCATCTTCCATCCCACTTTATCTCATCAACTATTCTTGATAATTTTAACTGATAAAACTGATACGGTTAACAGAACAAGTATAACTTAATTTCTCGTAGTTACAGAGTGGGATGGCTTGTTGTACTTTGTATTATTAACAAGTAAATTCGCTTAGTTTGTAGATGTGGTTATCTATTTACTTAATTTAATTGGTATTCGAAAAATGTTTGCAGATTGTTCAAAGTCAACTAGTCAGTAGAACAGTTGCGACATCGACGCTATTATAAAAACATAGTGTGTTTATTATGTAGATTAGATGTAATTTTTCTGGCATGTAGTAGGCTTCGCCGGCATTGTGACGTAAGCTGACGTCAGGGCGTTGGGCTTCAGCCGCTCTGAGCGCTTCGCGAATGTTCTAGAGCGCTACGTCAGTCGCGGTCAGCCCGGTTTGACATGCGCAGTAGTCGTCACAATTAGTGCGCAACTCGCTACAACTCGCAAGCTCGCAAACCACGCACCGGCCGGCACCGCGGCGCTGGGGGGTTAGGTTAACCCGCTAACCTTTGTCGATAAACTAGAGCAATGTACGGAGACTGTCTAGGCTCACGCCGGTCATAGTAATTATGGGATGGTACTGGGCGGACACTTATGTGACTTTATATCAGAGTATTTTTTACAAGACTAGAAGAGTTTCAGTACTGTGTAGGCAGCTCTTTTCGCGTGTGGGTCTGATAAATATGGGACTTGAATGAGAGCTTTTTGTCATGACGTCATCGTATGATTTCGTGAAGCTTAGAGTACCGTTCCATTATGACCTACATGACTGCTATTTTCTTTTTTTGTTAAAGGTTATTAATTTTAATTTAATATAATAGAACATGTCGGTCGTTGGCCTGTCATCTATTTAACAATGTTCGTAGCTTCGTAGTTCTGAACTTACTTCGGTCTTTACACCCATCCTTAAATAGTTTGTGACTGTAAAAGGTACTTAACAGGGTACTTAAACCTAAGTACTACTTTGTTCTGTCCCAGCCACAATGTTGATTTTAGCATCAATTGTATGACTAATTTATTTTGAAACATCCAATTTTGTTTATTTTCCTCGTTTCGGTCCGTTTCGCACTATATAGGGAAAACTCTCTTTTTATTTTAGGAGTGCCTAAACATTGGGTGGTACAAAATTGATTTTTTTTTATTTACCATCATAAAGGACTTGAACTCAGCCTCGCCATTTTCGTCTAGCTAAAGCTTTTGCTCGATAAATGTCGAATAAAGTACATTGACCTTTTCTTTTAGAAAATCTAAAGGATTTCTTTTAGATAATGAAGACGACTTTCTATTAGAAAATGCAAAGGAACACGATAGATGTCGATTCATGTCAGTTAACTTAATTACCGTTTTTTAAATTAAGAATGTCAATAAATGTAGCATCAAGGAGGTCAATGACCGCTATCCTAAAATCTGGCGCCTACCTTAGTACCTGCAGAAGTAAAAAAAAACACCGTAACTTGGGTCATATTCAGTGACTAAAGACAGTCAAACGTCTAAGCAATCCAACCAATGAATGTTATTGAAATTGCAGTGCATAATGAAGATTATACTTAGCTAGTTCTTACCTGGCATCCAAACATTATCATAAATTACATAACTTTATTAGCAAGCCAGCATAGCTACAGTTCTCGCTGTACTAGGTCGGCCACTTAGTTATTTTCCTACCGATAAGTATTCTGCAAGATTATTATCTTCAAGTACTAAACACATAAAGCAGGTTACAGTAGCATAAACTGCCTACTTATAAGGTTATTCACAGACAGAAAACCAAATAACATAATAATTTTCTACTGCTAAAATATCCAGCCTTTTAAGGAAGAACTACGTAAGCGCCAAAATGTGTTTTTTACAAAAAAGTATTATTCTCGTCTAATAATAAAAATGTCTTTTGTTATAATATCCAGCATTTTTAAAAAGAACATAGTAAGCGACAATATGTGATTTTTGCAAAAAAAGTTTTTTTCTTGCCTAATTAAAAAGTCTTTGGTATGGTAACGGCAACTCATCAATTAAAAATATGTTTAGGTGGATGGATGTGTGGTGTGACGAGAAAGGATAAAGTGAGAAATGACTATGCTAAAGGAAGTTTAAAAGTGGCGCCAGTGACTGAAAAGTTGAAAGGGAATCGTTTATCATGGTAATGTTCACGTGTAGAGGAGGTATGAGACGCATGCTACTAAAAGAGTTACGAGTATAGGTAGATGTAGATAGATGGATTGTGTTAGGAGTGATATGAAAAAAGGGAGTTGGCGATAGCAGATGGGTGACAGTGGAGATTGAAAGAAAAAATACAAGTTCCGCCGACCCCAAATGACCCGTCCAAGACTAGGAAGATGATAATATTAATTGAAACTATTGTAAAATACTTAGAGCATAGGTTAAATGCTCTAAGGTAAAATATCAGTAGATATAGGTGTGAATAATTAGTCATCATTTTTGTAGTAATGTATTACATATCATAAAAAATTTTTAACTAGATAAGAAACAACCCCTTCCAAAACAAAACCTTCCTTCTTCGCTTTCAAAGCAAAAACGCAATTGAACCTTACGACATTCTTCCTAAAAAGAGTCTTTAGGTATATTCGTTAATTTTATAAGTTTCGTGACAAAGAGTGTTCCATTCCTATCTCTACTCCGTTTTCATGACTGTTTTATTTAATGAGAAACAATCTTTCTGTCAAAAGACATCGTCGAACACCGTGGCCTCCACCAAGGTGAACTAAACAAGTGATTTTAATGGTAGCGGTTTGGCGGGAGTATTTTATGAACCATTTGGATAAAATATATAACAACAACAGCTTTAAAAATGGAAGCAAATGAAATCATCGATGGTTTCTTCCAACTATATCAGTGCCTTCCAACCTTTTTGTGACCAGGGATGACTTTGATATCTTTATGGTTAGTTGCACGGATGGCAGGTGGTTGAAAAAGCCAAGGTATCCAACCGTTATACATCCTACTTGATATTAAAAATAGAAATTCTAAAATTTTTGAATTTAGAACACAGATAAATTTTAATTTGTTGCTAATAACAAATTATTGCGTAAGTAATCATGTTTATTTATCATTATTCTGTTTAAAACCACAATTTAAATTATTTTCATTAAATATTGAAACCTTAAAAATATCCGCGTCATGTGTATTGAAAAAAACTTATCTACGTTAGTTAACAAATTATTTATAAGTGTAAAACTTGTGAAACACTTGTACTGTAAAATCCCAAGTCATAAAATGCAAGATTTCTATTAGATGTTTAAAATCTATTTGCATTATTCATTATTGTTACTATTTTCAGTTAGATATTTTTAAACCTTGCGTAAATCGTTTTTTAGCTCTTGCGGAACTCCAGTGATACTTGAATCACTAATTATATCACGGATACCGAATTATACGTCATCATCATCAGCCTAGCGTAAGTCCCGGTTGCTACCTTGGCTTTCACCTCGGTGCCCGGGGTCCGCTTTCCTGACTAGTCGTCTCCACTTCGCTCGGTCTTTTGCGTCCTCTGCCTTAAGCCCATTAGCACGCATATCGTCCCTTACGACGTCGATCCAACGCCTCTTAGGCCTACCTCGTTTTCCGGGTCCCGGCGGAGGCGGCATGGCGAGGCATCTGTTACCCACGTAGTCTGCCGGTTTTCGTAAAACGTGGCCATACCAGCGTAAGCGACCCTCCTGCAGTTTATCTGCTATGTCACGGACCTGAAGGCTGCCCCGGATGCGGGAGTTCTTAATGCGGTCTTTCCGCGAAACTCCAGACATCCAGCGCAGCATATTCATTTCCGTGACACGCAGGCTTTGCTTATGTCGCTCAAGTACAGGCCACGCTTCACTGCCATACAAAAGGACAGGCCTAATGATGGTCTTCTAGACCTGTCCTTTGAGCCTAACCGGCATTTTGGGGTCACAGATAACCCCCGCCACCTCACGCCATTTCGCCCAGGCCGCCGAGATACGTGACTCGACGTCGCAATCGACGTCCCCGGACTCGTGGAGCACCGATCCCAAGTACCTGACCTGTTCCGTGCGCTCAACTGTGTCTTCGCCAATGCGAACAGGAGCAGCGTTAATTGTGTTACAGGCCAAGTACTCGGTCTTCGCCGCATTAATTTTCAGACCGCCGTTTTCCAGCGATTCCTTCCACGCTGCCACACGTCGAACCAAGCGCCCACTGTCCGAGTCCGCCAGCGCGATGTCGTCTGCATACATGAGCAGCCATGGCGGCTGCTCATGTAAGTCCCTGATGGTGGAGGACAGCACGTCCAGCACCACGCTGAACAGAAACGGACTAAGGACAGAGCCCTGGTGAACTCCGACGGTGATGGGGAAGGGTTTCGTATCGCCAACAGCGGTCCGAACCACAGAACCGGAGTCTCGGTACATATCTCGGATGATGTCAACATAGGTCTCGGGCACTCGTTTGGATCTCAGCGCCCACCAGATCACATCACGGGGGACACAGTCGAAGGCCTTCTGCATGTCTAGGAACAAGAGGTGCAGAGGCGTATTCTTCGATCGGATACCGAATTATACGTACATCTCTATAACTAAGTATGTATTTGCCATCTCAAAACTTTGTTCACCAACATCTTTCTGCCAACGCTGAGGTGTTCTTTGAAAGAGTTATGTGACTCTGAAACCCAAAAAACAACTGAAGGAACACAATAAGTGTAAGCCGCATTCAAAGACGCCACCCTCATACTTAAAAGATATCTTACAGTACGACATCAGACTACAACAAACTGTCAAAATTCTGCAAACGATTTTCAACTCTTAACCATAATATAACAAGGTTCAAAATGTATTGGAGAAATCTGATCTTGGCGAGTCTGAAGTTAGGCTCTGTGAATTGTAGCGCTTGAAAACTCGAACAAAAAAAAAGGTTTTAAAAAAATAAATGCCAATAACAGTTTTTAACAGCAATAACAACTGCAAATTGCATTTATTTTGTTCAAACCATTTTTTTTGACGTGACAACGTCTTAAATTAGGTTGCGGCTGGGAGTCACTTATGAAAAAGTGTAACGCTCGGTAACGTTACGATGAGTCACCGAACGAGAGAGAGGCCCGCCGAATGCCTTGCGTCTCTCTCCCACTCAACTATGATCGGTCTGCCGCGCGCGCAGCACTAGAGAATTAGGACGTTGTCACGTAAAATCTTCGCCCGTAAAACCGACTTTACAGGCAACCATTTTTATGAGTTATCAAGCGCTAAAATTCGTAGAGCCTAACTTCACTTCTTCAGACTCGCCAAGATCCGTTCCGTACAGTAAGTTGAAATATTATGCAATAAAACACAGCTACATTACTTCCTACTTTGTATACGTAGATAATTTCTCGATAGAATTCTAATTATATCTCTCCTGTGATAATTTTGTTTACTATCTTCGTGTTTTGGCTAAAAATAGCTATTTGCGTAATTATTCTTAGCGCTCATTATGTGCATTATCGACAAATTAATTCTCGTATCAGTAGACTGATAGTGTTAATTACTGATTTCCTCATTTTTAAAAAATGTGATTACCTACGCCTACGAATTCTCTCGAAAGATACGCAGGTAATTTCATACAGGTGTTTGGGATTTTTTTTATGATGGGAAAAATCATTGAATGAGGAATCCCGCCCTTGTGCGGAACGGGAAACAGTGTCAGACTCTTACTGACTAAACAACCCACCGCTTTCCTTCTTAGCCTTCATACCGAAGTCGGATTTCCTTTCAGAAACGTTTACAAAATTAGTCAAAAAGACGTCCGTCCGTGTGTCGTACCTATGTACGTCGTATTAGTAATATATGTCGTTAATAACTTTTATTAACGGTCTTCTCACTATCACTAGTTCTAGTAGACGTATCCGGGTCGAAGGACCATAGTAGTGTGTAACAGCCCGTTTCGTCGTTCGAGCCGGATCATTATACCTCAAGTCAACGCTTTCAAGTCCTAAAGATTATCAGACTCATTTTATCTTTATGTCTATATCTTTTTTGGATGCGTAAACCCCATAAACGGTCGTAAAAAATAACTGATGATCGAACTGGGAAGTATTATATTTGCGCCGTGAAATGGTATAGAAGTGTTGTTTTTCTCAGCTCGCAGTTATACGAAGTTTAAAATAGCTTGACTAAGGACTTTAAACTAAAAGCTAAGTGCCGAAGAAATATAAATAAACAGGAGCGTTAAGTGTAAAGTCAACTTATACTTTACACATTTCTTGAAGCCCACCCATGCGCAGATCAGCTAGATCTAAGAAATAAGCTGTTTGACTAACGAGAAGGAGGCAAAGCAAAGCACACTTTGTTCAAGCCTAGTTACTCGCAATACTGTTCAAACACCCATCATTTGGGCTATTTCAATCGCCGTTATTAGGTGTCTAAAACATTCTTAGCTTAACTGTTTAACCTAGATTTCAGGATGAAGTTCTTTCGGTCACTAATCCATCATCGTTGACACTGATTTGTCGTTGCAAAGTTTATCGCGTTTAAATTATTATCTAAAAAAATGTAATACGAACTTTTTCGTTGTTTACGTTCAAACAATGTTTTGTTTATACCGCGTTCATCGAAGGACTGGAACAGTTGGCCTGCTGCGGTCTTCCCGTCCGAATATAATCTAGAGTGAATAGGCTCTTAACAAACTAATACGCCTCACCATCAAAGATTGCATCACTGCCACCTGGTTGGATCCCAGTCAAGCACGGGCTCCGTGCCCGATAGGTAAATCTGGACCCTATTACAAAGACTGCTGTCCGTCCATCTGTCACCAGGCTATATTTCATGAACCGTGATAGCTAGACAATTAAAATTTATAGAAGATGTATTTTTGTTGCAACAAATACTAAAACACAGAATAAAATAAATAGATAATTGAGCCTTGGGGCTCCCATACAACTATCGTGTTTTTTTTTTCCATTTATACGGTACGTCCATAGATATATCAAACAGTAGGTACGTCAGTCCGACTCGTATTTGTCAGGATTTTTGGGCACTACATTGAAGTTTATTGACCCCATGGTTAACCGTTCCTGTCACTCCACCCAAACCTAGACAATAGTTATTTAATGGTTTCCCACCCAAAATAAGGGTAAGTATCATTTATATCTATCTTGAGAAAAATCAGTAAACTAACGACTTTATATCTAAATCAAATATTTACAATAGGCGTTATGTCACCAAGCCCATTCTACGGTCTTGTCAAGCATGATAAGTTACGCATTATTGTAATTTTAACACACACGAGGACCATTTAAAAATCTTGAAATATATTAAACAGAAGCCTCAACTTTGTAAGCAGTAGGATTACTACGTATTTGCAATTATTGCGCGTTTTCTTTGTTTGTAGACAAATTAATTAAATTCAAGTTGATTGTTGTTTAGAACCAGTTTCCTTATTGGTTTTTGAAGAAAAAAAAATCATCTGCGTAATGACTTTCCTCTCGAGAAAAGTAAATAAGGTTAGCCAAGCGTGAATGGTTTACACAGTTAAATAGAGACGTGTGTAAAATCTGAAGGTTAACTCTGCAAAACGAATGGTCTGTTTTAGGGTTATGTATCTAAATCGGATAAAAACAGAGCCCTTTTCAGATCACTTTGATGTTCGTTTACCGTTTGTCTAGAATCTATATCCAGGAACCTCCTGTTCCTATCCTCAGGAACGCGTAGAGGTTTTTACCTCTTAGAACATTCTTAGCTTCTTACCTCTACGCGTTCCTAAGAATTAGGCTCATTCACCTGAATGAAAGTAAAGAAAATTAAATAAATATCAATTATGTACTCAAGTCTGCTTACCTCAAGCAGCAGTGAAAAACTTCTAAATTAATGCAATTTAAAGATAAAACCGTTTATGCACCTACTATCCGTTGATGTAGAATCAGGTCTTAAAAGCGGGTTGGTGGATGTCACATGTCTTCGAATTTTTGGTTTACCTTATATCAAAAAAACTCTCTCATTCAACTTACTAATATTATAAATGCGAAAGTTACGATGTTTGGATGTTTGTTACTCAATCACGCCAAAACGGCTGGGCGGATCTGGATGAAATTTGGCACAGGCATAGGATACACTCCGGAATAGGACATAGGCTACTTTTTATCCCGGAAACCCCAACCCCAACCTCAATACCACGCGGGCGAAGCCGCGGGCAAAAGCTGGACAACTAGCTTTTGCCCGCGGCTTCGCACATATGATAACTAACTGAAGACATGTCCATCCATGGGATACATCCTACACATTATTAATCTGTAGGTACTACTTCATCTCACGGACACTAGACCTTCATTGTATAACAATAATGAGATCTATACGCTTTAAAACTAATTGAAGAAAATATAACTCTTTGTTCGTAACAGTTAATATAAATACCTATCATTCAATAGAAACACGTTCTTGCATCACTTAGCATCAGCCAAGTCCGCGCGGTTGTACAACTTATGATAAACTTAACTAAGTGATTGAGCCAATAATGATGCAAATCTTTTCAAGATGTCTGTAAGTAACCGGACACTCCGGACAGGTTATAGAACGACCTGATCCTGGTTAAACCTGATCACTTGCATAGAGGTCTTCGTCAGGCCATAAACGAGTCTATGACCGTGTATCTAACACGGTCATAGACTAGTGGTTAAAAAACTATTACTGGCCATAAAACGAGAACATTCTTACTGTATTTATTTATTAGAACTTCATGCAACACAAAGGGTGTACCTTTGCAGTCATCATCATCAGCCTTTTAATGTTCCCACTGCTTGCTGGGACACAGGCCTCCTCTGTAGGAGAGGGAATGGGCCACAATCCACCACGCGGGCCCAGTGCGGATTGGTGGATGTCACATGTCTTCAAATTTTTGGTTCTAGGACATGCCGGTTTCCTCACGATGTTTTCCTTCACCGTTTTGAGAGCAGTGATGATGAAATAAATTACACGAAGTAATGCGCCTAGCTGGGTTCATACCCAGCTAGGCGCATTACTTTGTGAACGGCCCCGACTTACGAGTTGTAGGTCGCGGGTATGAACCCGCGACCTACAACTCGTAAGTCGGGGCCGTTACCGCTCGGCCACCACTGCTCTCAACCTTTGCAGTAGGCAGACTTAATGCCTTAGGCATTCTCTATAAACTGTAGTAGTCTAGGGTAGGGTTAAATGTTCTTCCTTAATTCTTTACTGTATACCAAACAGTATATAAAAAGAGGATTCTTCCCTTCCCTTTCAAAATTCAAATAAGGAACGAGTGTTAATCAATACGGCTATATTTTTTGGCCAGCTTAGGTACAGTACGGCTGTCGGATCTTGGCGAGTTTGAAGTAAGGCTCTGCGACTGCGAATTTTAGCGCTTGAAAACTCGTACGCTTGAAAACGAGGCATTGTGGCGTAGAAAACTACTTTTAGACGAGAGAGACACATATTAATTTAAAATGGTTTTATATTATTGGTTTTTCCATCAATTTTCGCACGTACACGTACGTACAAAAATGAAGGTTTTAAAATAAATAAATGCCAATAAGTTTTCAACAGAAACAACAACTGCAAATTGCATTTATTTGTGTAAACCATTCATGGCGTAGCTCACCGTCCGATGCCTGCTGTGGTTGCAGGAATATTCGTAAGGGCAATTACTGAAAGACACAAGTAGGTTTTAATCAGTAAAGATTTTACAGTCCTCACTGTACTGTTAGAATCAAATTAGAGTCTAGATGCTATTCTTATCTAAAGCTTAAGTTATACAAATACATATTTCATGAGGTAAAAAAATGGGTCGCTTCCAAAACCTGTCTGGCTCCAAACGGATCTAAGAGTACAAATTCCCCAGCAGGTTTGCACACCTCCGGCTGTCATTCTTTACATTTTATTGAAATTCCTCACTAGAACACGCTTGACCACTGATACTAAAAATAATTTACGGTATTAGGTATCCAATAATGCTATTTCACTAATCTATATAATACTATCTACATCTTACTAATATTATAAATGCGAAAGTTACGAGGTTTGGATGTTTGTTACTCAATCACGCCAAAACGGCTGGACGGATCTGGATGAAATTTGGCACAGGCATAGGATACACTCCGGAATAGGACATAGGCTACTTTTTATCCCGGAAACCCCAACCCCAATACCACACAGGCGAAGCCGCGGGCAAAAGCTAGTAGTATATAACAAAGTCGCTCCCGTCCCTATGTATGCTTAGATCTCTGAAACTAAGCAACGGATTTCGATGCGGTTTTTTTTATAAGATAAAGGGATTCAAGAGGTAGGTTTATATGTATAATAACATGCATAATATCAACATTGCACCCATGCGATGCTCGCTAGTATTATTATAAAGCAGAAGAGTTTGTCTGTTTGCGCGCTAATCTCAGGAACTACTGTTCCGATTTGAAAAATCCTTTCAGTATAAGATAGCTCATTTATCGAGAAAGGATATATAGAAAGACTATATAACATTACGCTACAACCTACGGGAGCAAGGCAGTAACTAAAGATGCGGGTAAAACCGCGGGGGACAGCTAGTTTGTTTGGTTGGACTCGTTAATCTCAAGAACTACTCGGCTGATTTGAAAAATTATTTCTGTGTCAAATAGCCCATTTGTCGAGGAAGGCTATAGACTATATAACATTACGCTACAACCTACGGGAGCAGGGCAGTAACTAAAGATGCGGGTGAAACCGCAGGGGACAGCTAGTTTCTTTGGTTGGACGCGTTAATCTCAAGAACTACTGGTCCGATTTGAAAAATTCTTTCTGTATAGGATAGCCCAGTAATCGAGGAAGGCTATATACTATGTAACATTACGCTACAACTTACGAGAGCAGGGCAGTAACTAAAGATGCGGGTGAAACCGCAGGGGACAGCTAGTTTGTTTGGTTGGACGCGTTAATCTCAAGAACTACTCGGCCGATTTTAAAAATTCTCTCAGTGTAGGATAGCCCATTTGTCGAGGAAGGCTATAGACTATATAACATTACGCTACAACCTATGGGAGCAGGGCAGTAACTAAAAACGTGAGTAAAACCGCTAAAACTAAAGAGATAAGTAGATTGTTTGGTTGAACGAAATCTCTGGAACTTGTTAGTGTCGTATTAACATATAAATAAAATTACCATTATCTATTGGGTTAATGACCATGAGCTATCTGACTGGTTCCTGATGCCAGGTGCTCATGTTACGTAACATTGGATTTATTGAATTGACTTTCTTTAACTAACGTCCCATTTTGACTATTAATGGAGCGATGAACGGTGAATTATGGCAAACTATAAAATACTAGTAATAATAATCTTCGGCTGGTAGCACGTTCCGTAAAAATACTTAAGAAGGCCTCAGTTCCTGGTAAGTAGGCTTCAGTTCCTCGTACACCTTCGATCGCTAACAGTCTTTTTTTCTTTTGTTGTGGGTAAAAGTCATCGAATGACATCTCTCGCCTTTGAAGAGATAATGTCAGACTTTTACTGACAAAAAAACCCACCCTTTCCTTCCCCGTAGGAACCCGGCAGAATGGCCGAAGCCAACTGGGGCCAGGGGTTCGCGTCTGAAAGGAAGGCTCTGGCCCTGGTATATTGTATGGCAACGTAGGAATGGGGTAGGTTGTTTAGTCAATAAGAGTCTGACACTGTTTCCTGCTCTGCCCAAGGGCGGGCTTCGTCATTGCCGTTCCTTCTAACCCTTCATAACTGGGCCGACCTTCCTTTCAAAAGGTTTCAAGCACTAAAATTCGCAGAACCTAACTTCAGACTAGCTAAGATACGACAGCCGTACTACATACATCTTTTAAATTGAATCATTTAAAAGGTGAATGTCCAAGAGAAGCTAAAAGAATTTTAAAAAAGCTTTTTTAAACCGCAAACATTGCTGAGAACAAAGAGTAAACTACACAGTGCATCACGCAGACTACAAGTGTTAAGTACAAAAATAAATAATATCCATAATAAGCTCATCATTATTTTTAAAGTAACGCTACACTCTCACGCGATCATGTCGTGAAGGTTAGTAAATTAGTTACAGACAAAATTTCCATTTCTATAAATTAGAGAGTAATTAAGGCAAATTAGGTTATCACTAGCATGTTCACTCAGGCGGAATGTGATATTATTGTGAAAGTCATTAAAAAAGAATTTAATTTAGGTAGCTAAAAGCCATGAAACCAATATATTTTGGTAAACATAATAACTTTCAAGACAATAATTGTGTAAATTCACAACTTTTACTCATCATCATCATCATCAGCCTTTTAATGTTCCCACTGCAGGGACATAGGCCTCCTCTCTCTAGGAGAGGGAATGGGCCATAATCAAGGCCAAGTGCGGATTGGTGGATGTCACATGTCTTCGAATTTTTGGTTCTAGGACATGCCGGTTTCCTCACGATGTCTTCCTTCACCGTTTTGAGAGCAGTGGTGATGAAATGAATTACACAAAGTAATGCGCCTGGTTGGGTTTGAACCCGCGACCTACGACTCGTAAGTCGGGGCCGTTACCACTCGGCCACCATTGCCCCTAAGCCCCCAACTTTTACTAATACAGTAATTGTTAGTTTGGGGATTTATATTTCGGATTTGCATTTATTTTATTCCTGTTTTCTACGACAAAAGTACTAATTATGCACTAAAATATGTTTTTCCTGGAACGTTAAAAAATATACCAAGAAGGGGATGATGGCGTCTGTGTTCGCTCGCTCACTAGACCCCGCCGTTCCCTTTTAACCTAACTTATCCGAGTCGGGGTAAAAATGGTTTAAAGAAAACTGGAAATCTGTCTTTCTACAAATGAGTAATTCCCAGTTTTGAAAAAGTCTGGCTTTGTACTCGTATTATTAATAACACACTCATTTAATCAAATTGGGAAAATACATGAATACATATTAGTTAGCTAACCAGTTTATCAATAAAACAAAAATAGAGTATTAACAGTAAAAAAAACGAAAATTGATGGAAAAACCAATAAGATAAAACCATTTTAAATAAATAAATGTGTCTCTCTTCTAAAAGCTGTTTGCTACGCCGAAAGCCACGTTAGAATTCTCTTTTAGAGCACTTTATAACTTCATTCATATTATTTACTAGCTTTTGTCAGCGGCTTCGCCCGCGTACATAAAATATAGCCGATGTCACTCAGGAGTAAAGTAGCTTTCTATTGTTGCTAAAATTTTTCCAATCGGACCAGTAGTTCCAGAGATTACCCCCTACAAACAAAAAACATAAGAACAATGATTTTCACCTACCATAAAAAAAAAAACCTCTTTATTATATTAGTGTAAATTTATTAGGTAGAACTTAACATGACTTAACATAGCCAATAAAAAAAATGCATACCTACATATTCCAAAATAACAATTACAAAAAATCTTGATCGGGAATATTTTTGAGGTATGTTGTTATGACGTAAGTAACCATAAATATACAGTTTTCGGATTTATTATATAATGTTTATTATAAAGGCCTTGCTTTATCCCAAATTTCAGGGTTCAAAGTCAACGGGAAGTACCCATGAATTTTAATTTCTTTGAGAGTGTCGACACGTTTTTTGCGACATAAACGGCCGTATCTCTTTTTTCGTTAACTTAATAAGAGAGAAGTTTGATTTTTCAGCAATAACAACTGCAAATTACATTTATTTGCTTAAACCATTTATTTCTTTACGAGCTTCCAAGTGCTAAAATTCACAGAGTCTTGAGACTTGCCAAGATCCGACGGCCGTACTGTATTGCGTCATTTCAAGCGTCGCAGTTGTAAACTACAGATCAAAAGCTCTCGAGCGATACAACTGCATACAATGCACCCATGCGAGGAAAATTTCCAAGTCTCGTCTGGTGCATCGAACGCGTTTAACGACTTGCAAGCCGCTTCTACCAGTACGAAGTGGCCATTCTACCCTGGCCTTTACTGGCAGCGCTGCTTGCGAAGATGATGCACCAAATTCAATGCGTCAAAATTAGTTTCGAATTTCACCACCTCTCTAGATATGCTGGACGGTGCAAATATTGTAAGCGTTGAAGTATGTACAAAATCTACATATAAAACTATCTTGATACCTACCTAGTTACAATATTGACAAAACGGACCAATATTCTTCAAATAAATTCTCTTAAAGCTTCTGCAAATGAATAGTTTTCTTTGATCTGCAGTTTATTGGATAGAATTTATCTTATCAAATCGTTTAAAAGATTTGCGTGTTTTAACTTTTCGACTTTGGTAATTACAGACAAAATTAAAAAACAATAGGAGTGCGAACGTTCACTTGGGGCCCAAAAGTTTAAAATTGTATGAAAATCAACTCTAAGTGTTTCTTTACTAAGAAAAATCGTACGTAGATATTTTTAGAGCCGGAAAAGTCAAAATACTCCGTAATTTAAGTGTTACAAACCATATCTAATTCGAGATCGAGTTTCCAAGAAAAAAATATGTCATTCATTAGGCATTTCTAATTCGTTCATGCGCTTGGTTTTTTTAGATAACACAGTGACGTTATTTCACGATAGTATTTGAAAATAAACTCATACACTACACTCATGTTTTCATTCAGTGAGAGACTGAAAAGAATTCCCGCAAAAACTCTTGACTCAGTTCCAGAGAAAAGTCTTCGAATTCCTAATACTTTTTACTTTAGGTATATGTAATTTTACTCATCGATGACAAGTAATATATTTTACTAAGTATCACGTACGATCAAACTGAAATACAACTTACCATATTTTTTTTAGACGGGAAATCATCATTTGATGAAAAAATGCGGAGATGACATTTCGAATTTTCGATGTAAAGCGGGAGAAGGCAACTGCTTCACAGTAGAGCAAGAGGGAGAGTGAGACTTTTTCTGACTAAAACCTTTTAGTTGCTTGTTTCCGCAGCTCTGGCGGGTATGTCCTCACTCACACCCCTTCGGGTTTGCTGATATCTATCTCTCTGGAGCGCGCCGTCTAAAATATTTTTTTTTTATTGGTTATAACTTATAGGTTTGCGTCCTCGAGTCGGTATTTTTCTTTTCCAATCAGAGTCGAAGCCTACTGGGGCCAAGGGTTACGTGAAAATGAACTTCGGAGCCTTGGAAGGAAGACAAAGAAGGAAGAGAAGTGTATTTTCTACACTAACATAATAAAGAGGTAAAGTTTGTTTTTTATTTTTTTGTTTGTAGGAGGTAATCTCTGGAACTAATGGTTCGATTGGAAAAAATTTAGCAACAATAGAAAGCTGCTTTACTCCTGAGTGACATAGGCTATAAATTATTTATATAACATGGATGTTAACCGAGCTATCACTACAAGAAATTTTCCGCGGGCGAAGTCGCGGGCAGAGGCTAGTATTCAATAAAGGTCTAACACGCCCTCCCGATCCACGAGCGGCAAAAGTCATTGGAAGAATTCCCACCTAAAAAAAACTACGTAAATACTACGACATTTCAGTTCCAGCGTACAAAATTAACGAAGCGATGTTTATTTTTAGATATAGCTTCCACTAAAATATTTTATGGCTAGCTATTCTGAATATACACCGTATTACAAGATATTTAACTGCGTGATTAATGGACGCCATGTCAACAACATATGTGCGCTCAGGCGGATTTAAAATGCTAACAGTGTTCTTGATCGTTTGTTTTTGAATGTAATCATTTTTGCAAATTGATTAATTTTGTTTTGTTAAAAAATAGAATAAACTTTATTGTACACAGATATAATAACATAATTTTACAAAAACGTAAATCTATGGGCGGTCTTATCACTGCCAGCAATATCTAAGGTAGATTATACGATTATTGATGATTTTACATCCAACATGACGTCGCCGTTTGGCGTGTCGATATGATTTGAAAAAAATGCATGTTAAACTAGACTTCCTACTTTCATAATAATTTGAACTTATTGAAAAAACATGTAATTTATTTTCAAATTTTCGTCTAAGGGCGTCGTCAAATTAACCGCAACGTACCGCGCGACTATGATTATACAAGATACAAGTAAACTTTTCTCATCGATCATTCTGTCTATCGGTGAAAACTGAATGAAAATCCGTTCAGTACTTTTGTGTTTATCGCGTTCCTACACAAACAAATGTAGAGGGGGATTTTATTAAAAATAATAATAATATTTTGAAAAATGTAGCTAATTTAAGACGGAAACGACTTACATTACAATTAATTTCAATAAAGAATACATTATTTTTAATAGTAATATTTATGTTCAGGTAAATATATTTAAATAGAATATTTAACATAATAGCTTAAAGTATGGCCTCTAAAATATGCAGTATACAGCAAAAACTAAGTGATGAAGATTTTTTAAAAATCTCAGCACATTGGAAACATTGCATATAATAATAATATGAAAATACATATTTACCTATAGAAAACTTCAAATATTAGGTACTTATAATATTTACATACAATGTAAGTTGTAAAAATTAGTTAAAATGCAAACCTGTTTTTCATTTCAATATTTAAATCTATTTTTATTTAAATGCGTTTTAATTATTACTGTTTTTTTTTTTATTTTATTTTTTGGAGACACGTTTAAAAGACACCTACTGCCAATGTTGAATTTTCAGTTCATTATTATAATGAATGAAACGCTTGAATGACAGACAAGAACTAAATTATATTTGAAAAACGAACATATCTAAACCTTATACAGTTCTCGCTAGATGTCGCTGTCGATATTGTCGATACAAAACATAAAATAACACCCCTACTTATCGCAATATTCACTAAACAATTCTATACAAAATTATTGTATACAAACTATGCCAAGAAGCAACATAAACTTATAATGTTTTGCTGAACATAAACTTTTAGTAAGGATGTCAGCTGGCATATCAGCTGTTGGCAAATACAGCACCTTAACAATTTTATCTGTTACTAGGTCACGACAAAAATGATATCTAATATCGATATGCTTTGTACGTTTATGAAATGCTGGGTTTGCACACAGCTTCTGAGCACCTTGATTATCATTAAATATGCTAATAGTGTACATCTTATTGGTTATTTCATATTGTAATTCCTTAAGATATAATGCTTCTCTACATGCTTCAGATAGACCAATATACTCTGATTCAGTGCTAGAGAGAGCTACACATTTCTGTTTTCTACATTCCCATGATATTACACCATCAGATAACAAAAAACACATTCCAGTATATGATCTCCTATCTTCAGAGTTAGAAGCCCAATCAGCATCTACATAGCCTGTTATTTCTGAATTACCTTCTTTACAATATTTTATTCCATAACATTTAGTTCGTTTTAAATACCTTAATACTCTCTTTGCATATTCCCAATGCTCTTTTGTGTGACAATTATTAAACTGACTTAAAAAACTTATACAGTAACTAATATCTGGCCTAGTTAATACTGACAGGTACATCAAACTACCAATTAGTTGTTGATAAGGCACATGACTATTTGCCCCTACTGGACCTTTATTTACATTTAATTTCACCTCCATCGGAGTGTCAACAGTCTTACAATCACTTAAATTGAATCTGCTTAAAAGTTTATCAATATAAGCTTCCTGACTCAAAGTTACATATCCTTTATCTTTATTGAAGGTTACATTCATTCCAAGACATAATTTAGCTTCACCTAAGTCCTTGATGATGAAATTACTAGATAAAATCTGTTTCAAGTTATTAGTTTCAATTATATCATTGGAAAATATAAAGAAATCGTCGACATATACTGTCACAATGGTCTTACAATTATTAATATCCTTTGTATACATACATGGTTCTATTTTTGACCTTTTGTAACCATTACTGATCAAACAATTATCAACCTTAGAGGCTTGTTTAAGTCCATAAATGGCCTTTTTAAGTTTCAATACTTTATGATCTGAACTACTACTGTTATAACAATCTGGTATTTTCATGTAAATGGTTTCCTCTAAGTCACCATTCAAGAACGCAGTCTTGACATCTAAATGGTGAACATCCATACCTAACTTTACAGACAATGCAAATAATAGTCGAAGGGTTGTATGTCTCACTACAGGCGAAAATGTTTCTGTGTAATCTACACCATATTTTTGGGTGAAGCCTTTTGCGACCAGACGAGCACGGTAACGCACATTGTTTTCACTATCGTACTTTTTTCGTAACACCCACTTGCACTGTACTATAGTACCATCTTTTGGTACATCTACAAGTTCCCATGCACTATTATTCTCGAATGACTGTAGTTCATCCTGTACTGCCGCTAACCAATGTTCTTTCTCTGGACCTTCCAAGGCTTCCTGCAAGGATATCTCATCCGCAAACATGTTGTCATCTTTTATACAAGCACTTGCAAATCCATATCTGTCTGGCTGCTGCCTACGCCGGGGACCAGATATTGTGTTGACATTGTTCAATATAATGGAGTCTTCACTGTCTGTTGTACCAGACTCAGAGCTATCTAGTGTGTCTTCTTCACAAGGTACATATAGTTCACCGCTGTCATCTGTGTTCAAGCTCTCTGATTGTTCAAGTGAATCTTCCTGAGGTGTCAAGTCTTTTTCCTCCACTGGAACCATATTCACTTCATCTGAACAATTTTTCTGTACCTTCAAACCACGCTCTGCTACCAACGTTGACATTTTTTCTTGATGCCATAATATTTTTCTTGCCAATGAACTTCGAACGAGTTGCAAATGCGCCGCTAACTTCATCATGTTCCTCTGTGGTTGACTCCATGTCTAACAATTTTGATTTAATGGAATCAGCCGTTATGTTAATGCCTGAATGCTCTATTGCCATGATCATCGGTGAAAAACGCTCTGGCAATCCTGCCAATAACAATGAGCCTGTCCACTGGTCGTTTATTTCGAAACCCGTGCCACTTAATTTCTGAGCCGTGTCAATAATTTGAGTCACGTAGGACGTCATTGAACTGCAGTTTTCCAGTCTTATCGAAATTAAAGTACGTAACAGATTTATTCTTCTTGAAAAGCCGTTGTCATCGAATAACTGTTGTAGTTTTTCCCAGAGTTCTTTCGCTGTTCTTACACTTTTCACGTGAACGTACAATGACGGGTCGATCGTCATGATCAATTTTGCTCGGGTTTTCTCGTCATCTGCAGCTCCTATGTCCACTCCTTCTGGCTTTACACAATGTTTCATGCCTTCCAGAATTAGGAAATTCTCTGCCGCGAAGCACCACTCGCTGTAATTTTCCCGTCCGCGTAACTTTGGTACATTTACCAAATAGTTGGCCGCCATCGTAATTCGGAATACTTTTATTTCACGAATGTCCAACCAATCTTCACAACACAGTGAAAACGTGTGCCCAAAAAAGTCTATTTAACACTCGTACCGTGACGAAATCCTTGTTAAAAAACTACTTTTTATAAATTTTCTGGGCCCATAACCTATAATGAATGAAACGCTTGAATGACAGACAAGAACTAAATTATATTTGAAAAACGAACATATCTAAACCTTATACAGTTCTCGCTAGATGTCGCTGTCGATATTGTCGATACAAAACATAAAATAACAATTATAACCACCCAGACACCGAGCTAGGTCACCACGACAGGTCACCACGACAAACGTAGCACTTCTTACTTACCTAACGTCAAAAGATGAGTAGGTACCAGAAGAAAATGAAAAAGATGAGTTTAGTGTACAGTGGTAAGTGAATTAGTGTTAACAGTGGGGATACACTCTTAATAAACGCAAATAAAAACATTTTCTTTCTTTTCTTTTTTCTTTCTTACCTAAGTAGTCCTCACTGAGGAGCATACCACCTGTACCAATCTCTCAAAAAAGCTGCTTATGTACAATAGTAATTGATTTCAGATAAACCTAGAAGAAAAAATAGAGCCACCCTGGTGACCACTAGATGGTGGTAACCACATGGCATAGGGAAGCTAGGTGACCTCTAACTCTCAATGCGTGATCACTGCCAACGTCTTTCCAGGAATCACGGTTTGTGGATATTATTCTATTCTTATTCTTCTTACTGCCTCTCCTCTCTTCTTCTTCCATTCCATATTACTTGAGTTCGGCGCAATACAACTACTTATTTACTTTCCAATCACCATGAAAAGCTTTTTTTTTATGGTAGGTAAAAATCATCGGATGACGAATCCCACTCTTGGGTGGAGCGGGAAACAGTGTCAGACTTTTACTGACTAAAGAACCTACCCCGTACCTTCCTTGCCTTATTCCCAGAGCCCCGGTGTAACGCTTTCGCACCAACCCTCAGCTCCGGGAGGCTTCGACCCTGTAGGGCCCCTACGGTACCATGAAAAGGTACTGGCCTTAGAAAGTCCATGTATACTTACATAATGATGGTTTGAATTTTTGTTGTTCGACTGAAAACGGTACCTACTGAGAAACTGAGATATTCTCAGTTTCAGTTGAAATTAAAAACTAATGTCCTTAAAAATCTTATGTGTACTGAAACATTTACTTATTTTTCATAGGTAGCTAGCTAGCTTATACGTATTAAACGAATTAAAAAAAAAACAATAATTGAACATTGTTTTCTTTTGAAATTACGTTTTTGTTTTTTTTTTTATAATGTTTGTTTGTTATGATCTGAATACCTACCTACTTATACACAAAAACGTGTTAACTACCTACTTCTTAGAATAAAATTTTGTCAAAATAAAATGATTAATTTTATGAAAAAGGTACTTAATAATTACTTAATTATTTTACCGACCGACGGCGACGTGAAAGATCACCGGCCGGCGTAATCGGTTGATAATTACAGCCTACTCTCTAAGAAAACAGAACTTTGAGCGCAACGCTGGCAGCTCTGGTTGAAGACTGCTGCAGGCAAATCGTTCCAGTCTGTCAATATGCGCGGTATAAAGTCTTATCTTTAAAACATAATACCCTCAATTCATCATCATTATCATTTCAGCCGAAAGACGTCCACTGCTGAACATAGGCCTCACCCAAGCGCTGCCACAAAGACCGGTCCTGTGCGCCTTGCATCCATCACATTCCAGCAACCCTGACCAGGTCATTGCTCCACCTTGTGGGAGGTCTCCCAACGCTGCGTCTTCCGGTACGCGGTCGCCACTCCAGCACCCTTCGGCCCCAGCGGCCATCTGTTCTGCGTGCAATGTGTCCTGCCCATTGCCACTTAAGGCGATTCTTTTCGCTATGTCGGCAACCCTCTCTTGCGTGTATCTTCATTTCTGAAACCCACGATTCCTTAGCTTCAATAACCATACCATCAATGTTCTTATCATCGATCTATCGTTTAGTTCTTTAAACCCAATTATGGTCTGAAATAGACGCACTAAAGTGGAGAGCGTTTAGACGGGCAATTTATTATTGACGCTCAGTATAGAGTGAACCAGGACAATATCCTACGCGGTCAGCTCTGGGGTCGAGTGGTCATGAACCCTTTGAACTGTGTCATGAACGTATATGTCAAAAAACATTGTTAACCTCTTTGTGTGTATAACTACATTGTTGTCATTGACAGTTTATTCGTTTTATGAATGATACGTACTGTAATGTTTTCATATCAATGTAATATTTTGAAGTAGTATTATTAGTATTAGTAAGTGTGAATATGTTTGTTACTATGAGGAAGTAATAAACATACACAGTCACTAATATCCTCTCTCTCTAAAACAGCAAAACGACCTTTAATGAAACTTGGTACAGGAATAGACGATGTCCTGGAGTAGCATAAAGGACGGGACTATTAACTTCGGGAATACGATGCTGACATACATCGATGATCGAAGATGCTGACGATGGTCAACCACGGAGTTCCTTGCCGGTTCTTCTCCATAGGAAACGACCAATTTGGAACCTTGCACTAGCTTCTAACGTTTTACAAGTGCCCATATACGCCTATGTGAAATAAAAATATTTTGACTTTGACTTTGATGCCACGGGCAGAATCTAGTTAGGTATGTACTTTTATAATTTGCAATTAGATAGACTTCATAAGTGTCTACAGCGGTGTTCCCAGTTGATAAAACTGATAAACTAATAAATCCACAAGGATTTCGGACAGTTTGCATCAGACATGTTTGCTTTACGCAATCGTAACAAAATATTTTTTTTTTTTTGTGACGTACCTCATTCCGGGGTGTAACCGTGTAGATAACAGACAACCTTGAGCTTATTGGGGTATGATGTCGTCTATCCTTAATTTCGGCCCTTACATCAATGCAAATGCTCAATAAACTGCCAAAAAAATTGGTATCTTGGCAAAGGTGAGTCGGTACTTTATGCCCGGAACAGCTCATTATTCTTTATCAAGCGCAAGTTCGATATTGTATGGAGTACTGCATGCTGGTGTGTGTATCTTTGGGATGGGTCTGCCAATTATCAGCTTGATGCCCTGGAGTCGATTAAGAAGATCATCATTCAGGATGATACATATGTCGAGTCGAAACTCCAAATCTTGAGCATCGACGTCAGTTTGCTACCGTTAGTCTCCAAATGTGTGTGATCGTCGCGACCGAAGAGGAATCGTGCCATATAGGCACGATTTCAACGGTCCTCCTGCTAACCACGTAACCTATCTTCCGGTCTAAGCTAAAATTAAACCTAAGTAGGCAAAAAGCAGTGAGAGCAGTGGTGGCCGAGTGGTAACGGCCCCGACTTACGAGTCGTAGGTCGCGGGTTCAAACCCAGCCAAGCGCATTACATTTTTACATTCATCACCACTGCTCTCAAAACGGTGAAGGAAACCATCGTGAGGAAACCGGCATGTCCTAGAACCAAAAATTCGAAGACATGTGACATCCACCAATCCACACTGGGCCCGTGTGGTGGATTATGGCCCATTCCCTCTCCTAGAGAGAGGAGGCCTGTGTCCCTGCAGTGGGAACATTAAAAGGCTGATGATGATGATGAGGCAAAAACGGTACCCTAAAAAAAACGGACAAGCCGAATCAGATAGACGGGTTTCACAAAAAACACCCGTCTGCTCGAAAGCTCCTGACTTTACACTCTCCGCATACCTCTAAAAATAACCCTTCTCACTCTGGGTGGAGGGACAGGGAGGACCAGACTTTTACTGACTAAAACACTCCTGTGTTCTTTCAGTTTCTATTTGCGTTCCAGTACTGCTAACCTTAAAGTTTAAGTAACGTCACCTAAGAACTTTTATCATTTGGCTCTATGTTTTACGATGTTCAAAGCCACACAGAGTTCTAACGTAGACAGACAAACATGTATCTTACTTACTTTCATTTGTTACCAGCGTCTAGCCTTCGCTTTCACAAAGTTGAAATAGGTTTCATGTCATCATGATTTAGCGAAACCTTTCCCCATAGAACTCCTATAGAATATAAACTTGTACTTAGCCCGTAACTTCATTCGCAATAAAAAACATTAAACATCCCTTGACCTCTCAAATATTGTAAAAAATACAATCGAATTGAGAACCTCCTCCTTTTTTGAAATCGGTTAAAAAAAAAAGTAGTCCTTGAAAAATCGCTTTTAGCGATAAGACCGCCCATTGTGACACCCTGTAAATTTTAAGTTCCTATTGTTAATTTTAGTTTGCAATAAAGAATATATCTATCTATCTATTGTAATTAGAGATATAATAGGAAAACAATAAGTGTGCGAACGCCCGGTTTATTTGGGGCTCAAGAGTTAAAACTGTAATGTAAGTATAAGTAGTTAACGGTGAGCAATGGGTAGCTCGCCGTCCGGTCGTCTGGTGAGACCGAGTCTAAGTCGTCAACGGCGCGCACCGTTCCCGCGCGCCTCAAGGAGTTGTCAGCAAACTGCAGGGGCCCTTCAGGGTCGAAGCCTCCTGGAGTCTAGAGGGTGGTGGAAAACTGTTACCTCGACTCCAGGAATAAGGCAAGGAAGGTACGGGGTAGGTTTTTTAGTCAGTAAGAGTCTCACACTGGTCTCCCGCTCCGCCCAAGAGCGGGTTTCGTCATTGGATGATTTTCACCTACCATAAAAAAAAAAAAAGTATAAGTAGTTAAAAAAAAATCCTAATTTTTATTATCTATTCATTTAGTTTATTTAGAATTTGTGCCAAACGAATTTATTAAGCCTTGGCATAAAGAAAAAGAAATTATACCTAAAATACTTACCTACTTTAATTATTTTAATGTACATAGAAATACGTAAGAAAAATAGTGTTAAGTGTTACTTTTCTTGGCACTACCAGCTATTACACAGTTCATCTTTAGTTTCTTATGTAACACATGCTTACCGTATGTACCTAGATACATAAATGTACCCGTGTAATATGCGGTAAATAAGTTGAACCAGTTGAGCAGTGGTGGCCGAGTGGTAACGGCCCCGACTTACGAGTCGTAGGTCGCGGGTTCAAACCCAGCCAGGCGCATTACTTTGTGTAATTTATTTCATCACCACTGCTCTCAAAACGGTGAAGGAAAACATCGTGAGGAAACCGGCATGTCCTAGAACCAAAAATTCGAAGACATGTGACATCTACCAATCCGCACTGGGCCCGCGTGGTGGATTATGGCCCATTCCTTCTCCTAGAGAGAGGAGGCCTGTGTCCCTGCAGTGGGAACATTAAAAGGCTGATGATGATGAAGTTGAACCATTTGCTATGTTAGAGCCAGGGCACAAGATGCGTTGCGGTGCCGCACCGCAAATATTTCGACGAATCGGCGGGCGCACAAGTGACGCTACCCTGCTCGTACAGCTCCCCGATTGGTCAAATTATTTGCGGTGCGGCGCCGCACGCAACGCATCGTGTGACCTGACCTGACCCTTACGCGTAGCCCTCCACTTCAATGAATAAATCGGTTATAATCTTCTTCACACAATTTGAGCCATCATGGCGGTCGACCTGACGCAGTAACCGATTTTCGGTTTTCAATCAAGGTTCAACTTATATCCCGCGTACTCTAGGTACTTACTTTACAATTTTGAATGACAGCAAAAAGGGCAGTACGTGTTCAAGTTCACCTCGGGGCTTTTCCCTCCGTAACGGTCAAATCGATATGTCTGCATTCTCTTTTAAAAGATTATTTGATACGAACCGAATGTTTGATAAGGCAGCTATAATTCGTTCAGCTTACTCGCATTAACAACAGGATTTGAATTACGTTAAATTAAGCATTTTAAATGTATTTTATCGAGGTAAGTAGACGACCTTTGAATAGACAAAATGTTATTTAAAAGAAGCATTGTGTTCGGTACAAATGTGTGTAAACGGAATACGAGTAGCTTATCTAGGAACTTACTACACCTACATCTAGAATAGAATTTATTTAACGTAGGCGATATAATACAACAACAACCACAAAAAAAAAATACAAAAGAGAGTATAGAAATACAATACGCGCGTACGCGCTGAGCTTGTCCGATTCGAAAGGATCGCGAACTCATTAATTGCTGGACGTCAGATACCCAGCGCTGGTTTCCAGCTGGCACCCTGCTGTGACACATGGATGACAACTGTACCGGCTTCGCTAACTCGTGGCTACAAATTCGCCATACCTAATGACAAGAGATGACAAGGTAACATACAAATCGTTTTTTATTACATGAAAAATCATGAAAGGAGAAGGAGGGAGTGTTAACCTTTTACCAACTAAACCCACTGTAGGGACCCTTTTTACAAGTTGGTGCGGGAGAAACTCCGCCCATGGGCTCCCCCGTTGACGCAGAGTCTCCGGCCACAGATCGTGGAGGGTGTGGTGAGCGCTCTGTTCCCTGAGCGGGGGGACCACTCCCCCCCGCCCATGGCTCCGCCACCAGCGGTGTCTGATGTGGACCACGTCAGCGACGACGGTTCCAATGCTCCGGAAGTGACCGAGGTAGAGATGAGAGTGGCGGTACGCAGGATGGGTGCGAAGAATACCGCCCCAGGACCAGACGGTTTGCCTGGAAAGGCTTGGGTCCTGGCCATGGAGGCTCTCGGGTCTCGATTGGGGGGGCTCTTTAGCGCATGCTTGGAGAGGGGCCAGTTCCCACTTCCCTGGAAGACGGGAAAACTGGTCCTCGTCGCGAAGCCGGGGCGCCCTGCGGACTCTCCGTCCGCGTATCGGCCCATTGTGCTGCTTGACGAGGTGGGCAAGCTCTTTGAAAGAGTCATTGCAGACCGCCTCGTCAAGCACCTAACACTGAAGGGGCCCGATCTCGCGGACGACCAGTTCGGGTTTCGCAGGAGGCGCTCCACGGTGGACGCCATCATGCGCGTGCGAGCCCTCACGACGGGGGATGCGGTGTCCCGGGGCAGGTGTGTCTTGGCGGTGTCATTGGACATCGCCAACGCCTTTAATTCCCTGCCCTGGAGTTGCATTAGGACGGCACTCCGGTATCACCGGGTGCCCGACTACCTCTGTCGTACAATCGAGGCTTACCTGTCCGACAGGTATATAATCTACCCCGGTCACCAAGGAGATTGGAAACGGCGAGAGATGTCGTGCGGTGTCCCACAGGGATCGGTACTAGGACCGCCCTTGTGGAACATCGGGTACGACTACGTGCTGCGCGCCGACCTCCCCGTAGGGGTCAGCGTGGTCTGCTACGCAGACGACACGCTGGTCCTAGCGCAGGGAAGGTCGTACCAGGCGGCGGTCGAACTAGCGACACGTGGGGTTGCGACAGTCGTTGAGAGGATCCAGCAGTTGGGACTCAAGGTGGCACTGCACAAGTCCGAGGCCATGTGCTTTCACGGCCCTCGGAACGCGCCACCAACGGGTTCCCAACTAACGGTAGAAGGAGTTCACATCGGCGTCGGGTCGACGATGAAGTACCTAGGACTTGTCCTCGACAGCCGATGGAATTTCGAGGAGCACTTCCGACGTCTGGCCCCCAAACTCAATCGGACGGGGGCTGCTCTCAAGCGGCTCCTGCCGAACCTTGGGGGTCCAGACGCCTTCTGCCGGAGGCTCTGCGCCGGCATCGTCCGGTCCATGGCCCTTTATGGGGCACCAGTGTGGGCGCCGACGCTGCGTAAACGCCCGGCGGCCCAGCTGAACGCCTGCCAGAGGGTCATGGCCATCCGGATGGTGCGGGGATACCGCACGGTGTCCCGCGAGGCGGCGAGCCTCCTTGCTGGCCTACCACCATGGGATCTGGAGGCAACAGTCCTTGCACGCATGCACGACCAGCGCGTGGAGGTGCAACGCCGGGGCGAAGATCCGCTGCCCGAACATGTCGAGGCGTGGCGGAAGGAGCTCCGGCGAGATCTCATGGTGAAGTGGAAACAGCGACTGTCGCAACCCAGCGCTGGGCACACCGTAATCTCAGCGGTAGTGCCCCTCTTTGAGGCGTGGCTGGATAGACCTCACGGCGTCCTCACCTTCCGCATGACGCAGGTTCTCACCGGACATGGGAAGTTCGGGAGATTCCTGCACCGGATTCGTGCGGAAGAGACGTCCGGGTGTCGCCACTGTGAGGCGAGCCCGGAGGACACGGTGGAGCACACGGTGGAGGTGTGCCCTGCTTGGGAAGAGCATCGCCGTGTCCTCGTGGGGGTGATCGGCGGCGGCGACCTCTCGCGCCGGGCCCTGGTTCAGGCCATGGTCCGCAGCGAAGAGGAATGGCAGGCGGTCGCCTCCTTCTGCGAAGCAGTAATGTTCGTAAAGGAGGAGGCCGACCGCATAAGGCAAAGGCAACGGCGTACTCGCCGTAGCCGTCGCCGCCGCGATCCTGCCGATATCCGGCCACCGTAGACACTGGCTCGCGGACGGTGAGCAATGGGTAGCTCGCCGTCCGGTCGTCTGGTAAGACCGAGTCTAAGTCGTCAACGGCGCGCACCGTTCCCGCGCGCCTCAAGGAGTTGTCAGCAAACTGCAGGGGCCCTTCAGGGTCGAAGCCTCCTGGAGTCTAGAGGGTGGTGGGAAACTGTTACCTCGACTCCAGGAATAGGGCAAGGAAGGTACGGGGTAGGTTTTTTAGTCAGTAAGAGTCTGACACTAGTCTCCCGCTCCGCCCAAGAGCGGGTTTCGTCATTGGATGATTTTCACCTACCATAAAAAAAAAAAAAAAAAACTGTAGGGACCCTGCAGAAAGGTCGAAGCCAACCGGGGCCAAGGAAGGCTTTGGCCCTGGTATACATGGCAACGTAGGAATGGGGTAGGGTGTGCTCTTTTAACATCTAAGCGAACTACATCTAAGCTTTCGCGCAAGATATCGCGCCATTCGGTTGACAAATATGTCAAAAATAGATTATAAAATATTAAGAGTTTTTTTATAGGGTATTTTGATATTTATCCAAGAAGGTAATCGAAAAGTTTTTATAGACAAATAAATATAAATTTGGAAAATTAGCAACATTCCGTTAGCCCGCGCGAACGGCGGCGTTCACTCAAGGGCCACGACTTCATAGCGCTAACTTTAAATTAAAGGATTTTAACTTGGCTTGTAGGGGCTGACTAGACTTCGACTACGAGCTAAGTCGTAATGTCTTTCACAGACAGAGGTAAGTTGGTCAACTTCAAATGATATCTCGTCACGTCGTTCTGTCGACCTCAGTGTATATAAGTGAGCTATTACGGTCTCAGCTATAGACGCCGACCACAATCACAAGAGACCTAAATTACGACATCTGCGCTTAGCCTTTACCGGCAACGTTAAGTTTCTAGGAATTCTTAGCAATTTCCACTATCACACTGACAATATCTACTATATAAAAATAAGTCGGGTTTTCCTTCCTGACGCTATAACTCCAGAACACACGAACCGATTTCCACGGTTTTGCATTCGTTGGAAGGGCTCCGTGAGGTTTACCTATAGCAAAGAAAAACAACAAAAAAAAAAATCTTCTTTTAATCACCAAACGAAATGTTACATAAAACGAAGCCATCTGGTGGCGAAACGGAGTTCGCCGGGTTTGCTAGTCTTATATATAAAAGGAGAAACTGACTGACTGACATATCAACGCACAGCCGAAACTACTGGGCTTAGAAGCGTGAAATTTTGCACAAGGCTTCTTTTTATGATGTAAGCGCACACTAAGAAAGGGTTTTTCAAAATTCAGCTAAAGGGATGTAATGGGGGTCTAAAGTTTGTATGGAGAACCCTACTTTCACGCGGGCAAAGCCGCTGGCAGAAGGCTAGTACTCATATACCTATATAAAGGCGAAAGATTATACCTGTCTTAATGTGTATATCTGTGTTACTTCTTCACGCCTAGTACCCGAACGATGATTAATGACGTTTGAATCGATTTAGCACACGGTTAGACCATTTTCTGGAAAAATTATAGTACATATTTATGATACTTTTTATCCCTGGAATAAGTTTCCTTGGGATATTTTTTGACTTATGTACACGCAGGCAGTACTAAGCAGCTAGTTACTTCTGTAAAAGTGATAACTGACTATTACTCCTTCACGCTCAAACCGTACGGCTGAACGTATTTAAATAACATTCGGCAAAAAGGCCGATTGTTAGACCACGTCCTAGAATATCATATAGCATACTTCTTATTTTGAGATATTTTTTTTAATTGTTGTGCTTTCAGTATAATTTCTACTTTCACCATAATTCACGCCTCACCAGGTGGCATCGTTGCCGATGCCAAGCTCATCTTTAAATCATAAAAAAAAAATATCTGCAGAACTGATGACTGACGCAAATGTGACGAAGACTTTTATTGTTATTGCCCAACATTCAACAACTAAATAGCATGCATAAAGTAGGGAAGTAATAAAAATTCAATTGTGAGGATTAATCAGGTGTTTTATACATGCCATACTAATAATGCAAGTGCAACAAGTTCATGGATACACGTGGAAATGTTTGTTATATAACCGGTTTTTATTAGGTAATTTAATCGAAAACACATCAAAACGTAATTTCAGGAAGAGTGTCGGAATTGCATAACATATTTTCGCCAAGCCCGTTCTGTCATCGGACCACCAGTCACGTTGGGGACCCGGTACATGGTAGACAATCCACCCGTATGAACAAAACGTTTTAGAAATTAATTTTACATACAGTAAGAAAACCAAAGAGTCGGATCGGTATGTAGAGGACGGGCGGCACTGCCGTTTTAGCGGTACAACACGGTGAGTTTCGGCTATAAGTCAGTCAATGTACCATCGAAAACACTTCCGCTTAACCACCGCTAAGTTCATTTTTGCATGCACTCGAAACGAAAACTTCAAAGGTTGGTTTGGCGCCTCGCCGCAGGATTGAAGCAATTTTTTTTTAAGTAATCAGGCTATTGTGACCGCTATAGTATATCAAGCCATACATTTTGGACTTATTGACAATCGCTTTAGAACGTATTTTTTTTTGCAATCCAGGGCCCCGGCTTTTCCTTTCAGAAGCGAATTTAAAGCGGCCCCAGAGGCATCAACTCTGCTGGGCTCCTACGGTTTTACTGACATCTCCTTGAAGTACGCATGGAACACAACGCGTCATTGACAACTTGGACTCGGTCCGGACGGTTACCGGACGACTGGACCGCAAGCTGCCCTTTGCTTACCGTCCGGATTGACACGAAGTGGTGTATTCGGTGGTAATGGTTTACCACAATAATCAAAACCTATTAATTATATCAGCAAACGCAATCAAACAGTCTGTACGCTTGCATAAACAATCATGCATATAAATTTTAAATAAATATGTAGATACGTTTGCCATAATGTGTGTCTCACAGAGTTCAGGGTCTTAACTTTAGCACGTGGAAATGGCTGCTAATGATACCTTTGCGATTAATTACTATTCACTGTTGTTTGTCTCGTTTACCGACATGCGTGTACGCGAGTGATTGTCGCATTTCTAGTTTTTAATTAATACTTTCCATCGTAGGTAGGTAGAGGGACTTCAAGCGTCAAAAATAACATGGGCTGCATGGATGGAATCCAGCTTCCCAACAGAGGTGACCTTGCTAATTTCAATCCGTGTAATAGTACGGCCGTCGGATCATGGCAAGTCTGAAGTTAGGCTCTGCGAATTTTAGCCCTTGTGCCCTCGTAAAAAACTATTGGCATTTTTTTTAAACCTTTATTTTTGTACTAATTTTCAAGCGCTAAAATTAGCAGAATTTAACTTCAGACTCGCCTAGATCCAACGGCCGTACTGTAAATAAAAGTAATTCAATAATCCGACAAACCGACAATCAACATAGGTTAGCTTGGTTTCAAATCCTCAAATCCCTATCAACCTTTATTTGGACGCCGTATTACATCGTGTGAGCCATGCTTAATAATAAATTATCCTTTTACACATGACAAAGAAAATCTTCGAAATACTATTACATACTTTTAAACTGGATCCTTCGTGTAGTAATTTCAAAAGAGGCTATAGTTTGAACTTGGGGCGAAGCCAATTTGGTCAGCTTCATTGCTGCTAAAGCCCAGGTGTGTCTTTTTCTGCTTAAAGAAATTTCGGCCCTCCAACGTGCTGATTTGTGTCTGCATTGATAACTGTTCTTCTTGAACTTGTTCTGGGATAACGTCTACAATATTCTCAATGTTGACGCACACATCGAAGCAATGTTATACAGCCGGCTGTCATAAAGTTGAGAATCTTAGCAAAGGTCAGATCTACTTCGAGCTGGAACAGCTGCTCAAACATTACCAAGCGATAGTTCGATCATATTCGATGTTTTGTTAGAGCAGTTCACCACAGGCCACCCCTATTTTTTAGTTCAAGCTCTTATAGTCCATCTTACGGTTTTCTGGTAGATATCGCTGTCAGCGATAAGACCGCCTTTGTACCCGTTCATATAAATTTCTGCGAAATTGTAACTTTTTTTGGTGCACAATAAAGTATTATTCTATTCTATTCTAATACTGCCCTCGTGACGGATCTGTAGGATACTAGCTTGTTGCGCTTGAATCTATTGAAAAACGAGTCAAGAGGGTTGAATAATGGAGTAGTCGAATCAAAGCTTCAAAGTTTTGAGCATCGACGCCATATTGCTTTCTTGTGGGTTTTCCAGTGGGGTTTTCTAATCGATTGCTTGTGGCGGAGTTTGTATTGGAATTGTAAAGCTTAATTTCGCCAAACCAGTTCCATCATCGGACCTCTAAACTTGTAACAATAATAATAATAAGACCACCCGGATATAAAAATGTTTAAGTATTAAACTAAAGTAATTTTTGCAACAATTATGTACTTTAATTAAGTACACACATAAAATATGTAATAAAATGATATAATCTGAATAATACTAATAATTAATTACGCACTAACATACCTAAAACAAAATAAAACTCACAAAAAAAATACAATATGACGTATTACCTATTGTATTATTTTTTTTAAATTTGAACTTAGTGGAAAAGTTACTTGAGACAATGTATTAATTAAGTAAGTACAGTTTAGTTTATAATACATACCTACATGTTCAATAAAATGCTCGTGAAAAAGTCGTCATGATACTTTTTTATCCCTAAAGGCTCCAACAGACAGTCCCGACACGACAATACGTTACTAGCGACCACCATATTTCGTCTGCAAGAACTGATCAACTGACAAATAAAAACTATGAAAAAAGCCATTTTCAGTAACTAAAAGTAGCTTTACTAAAAGTTTTGTATTTGTCAATTAATGAATCCTTGCAGTAAGCCAAAGATTTAATAGAAATTTTTCTTCGTGAATTTTTTTTGTAATCCAACCAGCATACAAAATCTATGAAATACGAGAGATCCCTTGGCCGCAGTTGGCTTTGACCCTTCTGTGGGTCTCTACGGTTTGCTGACACTCCTTGAGGCGCGCGGAGTATAAGAGATCTGACAAGGCTTTTTATTTATTGAAACTCAGGTTGGTAACCAGTTGTAGAATTATGAAGATCTCTTTTTTATGTGGGTAGTCATCAAATATACACTTCAGACGAAAACACCCCTAAACTAAATATTTCGAATAACGTAAGACAACAGGTATGCGAACGCCAGCGTTCGCTTGGGACTAAAGAGTTTAACTCTCCCACTCTTTGTTCGGCACGTAAACAAACAGAGCTTAGCGTGTCCCCCAAGTTCAGGGAACAAACACCCGATAAAACCCGGTATCAAATGATATCAGTTCGCTATCTGTCAGGGAATTAGTTATTGTAAAAATTATCGACCATTTTTCCTGTTGCTATGAAACATTCGCGAAAATTATTAATATATTTAGTATCTAGTAGGTATCGTATTGCGAACCGCATTGCTAAAAACGTGACAGATAATACTTAATGTTTATTATGTTTTTATCTACAAGGGGTGTTGCACACACTCCCCTTGATTTATTACATAAGCTTAAAGCTTCATTTATGTGGTATATTAAGGCCATCAGGTGCGTCACACAATGTTATGACGTCGAATATTTTTTGTGATAATGTCGCATCCTTGTGGAATTGTCACATCGTAAGTTCTGTCTGCGAGAGCCTTTAGGAGCTAGCTTCTGCTACACTACAAAACACATATATTTATACAGAGACTAGTATCATTCCAGCCTCCCTAGAAAAGTTACTATCGTTTCGTTAACGTCGAACGCTTAGAGTTAACCACGCCCCCATTTCCTTTGTTCTGACGTCATCTCAACACGTGATCAGAATAAACAACACGTGGTTAGAACAAAACATTTGAAGGTGTGGCCAATTCCGGCAAATTAATACAAACTTGACATTGACGCGTGTAAAAAGTAACTATAAAATAATGTAATATAAATAAAAAAGTAAATACACGTTTCATTTAATTATAATACTGAGACTTTTGCATATTTTAAAATAAAACAGAAGAATGCAGTTTAATGTTTTTTGTTTTAAATAAAAATGGATTGGACGAGTTTACAATCTCTTAAACGACATTTTTATTGCGATAAAATAAGACATGTTATACTTAAATGTATCTACCAACCTTTAAATGTTCCAAAATGGACTGACATCCAATTACCTATTTTTAAAACCTGTCTTCTCCTTTATTGCATTGTATATAACTAATAGTTTTTGGTTTAAGGTATATATAGTTATATAAGTATTTATTTATTTAATTTTAAGTTTTCACAATCACTTCTTTCTTTCCTTATTTCTGCACATTAATATCTACATTTCTTCCAATTTCTCCTTTCGTGGGTCTGCTGGAAGAAATTTCTTTTTGAAATAAGCAGTACCTTTGTACGATTCTTTTTATTACTTATAATGTTCTGTACTTTTCTATGAATTATATGTGTGTACCTAGTAAATAAATAAATAGTTTACAGCTGTGATTTTTTTCTTCGAATTATGTACCCAATCAATCCTAATAATTCCAAATATATATATATATATATTTTTTAATAGCCCTAACTGTCCCACTGCTGGGCAAAGGCCTCTCCCAAGTAATTCCAAACCTTCTCCTCCCGCGCAGTCTCGAACCAATCGTCTCGGTACGCGTCTAGATCATCTCGCCAACTCTTTCTAGGCCTACCTCGACAACGCTTTCTTCCCTCTGGTGCCCACTGTGTGGCGACTCTTGCCCAGCGGTCCTCGTGCATGCGACTAGTGTGACCTGCCCAATCCCATTTAAGCCTGGCAGCCTCAGCATTCCAAATCATATCCGGCTAAAATTGATACGATACGCATCTCCAATGATTCATAAGTATATATTTTTTTGTCTTTACCTCAATAGATAAAGGGATAATACGTATTTTCAATTCCGTTTTCTATCAAGCTTTAAAGATAAGAAAAGGAAACTGAAGCGCGAAAGATCAAATCAAAACAGCGAAAGATGGGTGACTCGCCAATACAAAGAGCGTGGATCGCTGAAATCAGGCCTGTCGCCTAATTTCTTTGTCCTTGTCTGTCAGTGACTGGTTTATGACTGTGACGACAATAATTATAGATACTTGAATTTTGAGTTTCGGTTTTCTGTTTGCGATGTTAGGGTTATGCTTGGAGTATCCTTGCGTAATGGAACTAGAAATGAAGATATCCGTAAGAGAACCAAGGTTGCCGACATAAATCTGTTTTTTTTTTTTCTTGGTGAGAAAAATTATCGAATGACGAATCCCGCCCTTGGGTGAAGCTGGAGACAGTGTCAGACTTCTACTGACTAAACGACCCACCGGTTCTTCCTGCCTTAGTTCCAGGGCCCCGTCATTCCGCTTTCGCAGCAGTTGCTGACAACTCCCTGAGGCGCGCGGGAACAGTGAGCTACCCATTGCTCCCGTCCGCCTACCCATCGCTAGCCGTCCGCTGCTGGAATCTGGTGGATGCAAGACACACAGGACCGGCCGTTGTGATGGAGCCTGGCCTCTCTAGGCTTCCCCCAGGCTCCGTCACAACGACCGGTCAAACAACAAAGACGTCCACTGTTAGAGAACAGTGGACGTCTATCGGATGAAATGATGATAATAATGATGATGATGAATAATACAATCAATGCCTTCAACTAAGTATAATGAATGTTACGTTTAATTTTATCTGTTACGCCACATAATGTTATAACAAATGATTATCTACACGCGCCACGTATCTGTGAGTCTTATTGATAAAATACAGGAAATTAATCACTGCATAGGCATCTGATTCTGAATCGATTTACACATGATTTTGTAAGACGCGTGCTGTACAATGTGTGCAATAGCTGATAATGTTAGTGAGGTTTTATATGAATGTATAATTAAATGTTGATGTATGTTGCATAATATGGGCATGTTAGGTAGGTATTCATTAAGTTGAACTGGGTTGCGAGCGAAATCAAGGGCAAAAATACACGAGTATAGTACGGCCGTACGAACTTGGCGAGCCTGAATTTAGTCTGCGAATTTTAGGGCCGAAATGGAAAGATTGTGTTTTGGCCTTTAGCGCATGTGCAGTGTACACTCATAGAAAAATAAAGGATAAAAAAAATAACAATAACAATTGTTAATAGCAACAAATGCTAATGGCGTTTTTTTATTAAAAATTTTTTTTTTACGAGTGCACAAGCGTTTAAATTCGCAGAACTAAAGGCTAGCCAAGTTAGAACAGCCGTACTGTCTCCCTAGTCAATTAACGATCGTTTCGTTAACGTCGAACGCTTTAAGTAGGCGACAAAGACTAAGTTTTTTTTGTACCTATCTATAATAGTACTAGGATATTTTCGACAGCAACAATGTTTTTTAAAAATAGTATTTTTGGGCAGGCTTATTTCGTAAAAAAGTTAAAAAGATGTTTGTCGCTTGTCCCGTTACAACTGTCTGCAGAGGCCTTAATGGTCTTAGTAACAGTCTGACCGTGGGGAGTAGGTATACCAATTTGCGATATAATTGTTTAGCCACGTCACGCATTTCAGCGCATTTTTTATCCTTGAATTTACTGGTAGGTAACAGCAGAAATAAATTCGTATTGTTATAAAACCATTTAGGGAGCAGTTGTAAGGTCGCGGGTTCAAACCCAGCCAGGCGCATTACTTTGTGTAGTTTATTTCATCACCACTGCTCTCAAAAGGTGAAGGAAAACATCGTGAGGAAATAGGCTATGTCATGTCATGTCCTAGAACCCAAACTTCGAACACATGTGACATCAACCAATCCGCACTGGGCCTGCGTGGTGGATTATGCCCTATTCCTTCTCTTAGAGAGGAGGCCTGTGTCCCAGCAGTGAGAACATTAAAAAGGCTGATAATGATGATGATGTTAAAACCATTTCATAACTCACAAGTGATGTAATAAAATACTAGTCCCGATAACAAACTTCCGACTGAAATGGGCGATAGTGTTCGTCTTTATCTCGCTTGTGTTATAATTAGTACTCTGTCACTATGGTAATCGCAAATGTGTAGGTATTTACTTAGTAACGTGACGAGTGGAGATAGAGTATCTTAAATTCTCCATTCATGTGGGGTCGGGTGATAGTGATAAAGGTAGAATTACACTGCCTACAATTCACGCCACACACGACGACCTGGGCGCGTTGGTCTCCATACATTTTTTATGGCAACTAGACTTATAGAGCTTGAGCTACAATAGATCCACGTCACCCTTCGCGACGTCGTTCCACGTATAAATCGACCCGCCCCCCGCCCTAGCCAAGTTACGATTGTTTCGTTAACGTCGAAGGTTTTGAGTTGGCCACGCTCCCAATTCCTTTGATCTGATTCTGACGTCATCTCAGGTCAAGTCAAGGAATTGAATTCCAAGCGTTCGACGTTAACGAAACGATTGATTGTTTCAGCAATTCAACGTAATGATTTGTTTGATAGAGGTCAAAAAAAAAATTGTGATAACACCTGAACATTTTCAAACCTGGGCATTTGGTAATTCCGTCATTCATTTGGAAAATACGAGTTTTTTAAACTTTAAATACTTATATATATGCTTGAACAAAAATTCCATCATTCAGAATCTCGATCAAATTGCAAGGTTTTTAAAGTCATATATTTTTAACCGACTTCAAAAAAAAGGAGGAGGTTCTCAATTCGATTGTATTTTTTATTTTTTTATGTTTGTTACCTCAGAACTCCGTTGTTTATGGATGGATTTGCAAAATTTTTTTTGTACTTGAAAGGATATGCTTCCAGATTGGTCCCATTTTTTTCAAAATCGAGTTTTGATGATGGAATCCATGAGAAATCGAGGGAACTCCTCAAATATTATAGGCAACTATAATATTTGAGGTTGTTTTTTTTTATATTTTCATCGAGAACACAGTCAAAAAGTAACATGAGGTGATGAGGTGGAACTGGTGAAGAAGATCAGAAAATGGTTAACAAAATTTGACACTCGCATAGATATCACAATCAAGGTAGTTAAGCAACTATGAAAATGCACTATAAACCAATGATCTTAAATAATTATGTTGAAAATATTATCATCGAACTGATCTGATGATGATGATGGAGCTGAAAAGTAGGCACTGGAACTGCGTAACTAATTAATATATCCTAGCCGTGTTTGGGCTTGTTAGAATTGTCATAAGATGCACTTTGGCTGGAAGGTACTATTGAACTGATGTGATGATGAAGCTGGAAGGTGGAAGGTCGGCACTGGAACTGCGTAACTAATTAATATATCCTAGCCGTGTTTGGGCTTGTTAGAATTGTCATAAGATGCACTTTGGCGGTAAGGTACTATTGAACTGATGTGATGATGAAGCTGGAAGGTGGAAGGTCGGCATGGGAACTTCAAAATAAAATAATGTACCCCTAGCATTGTTTGAGCTTATTAGAGCTGTCATGGGCAATGCTGTCAAGGGCAATGGAAAGGGCTATGCTCGAAGTTTCCTTGCGTGTTCGAATCAGAAATGAAGAAATGCGCAGGAGAACCAGGGTCACCGACATATCCCGAAGAATTGCCAAACTTAAGTGGCAGGTCACATTGCTCGTAGAACAGATGGCCGATGGGGCCGAAAGGTTCTAGAGTGGCGACCGCGCACCAAAAGACGCAGCTTTGGAAGGCCTCCCACAAGGTGGACCGACGACCTTGTGAGAATCACGGGAACGCGATGGATGCGAGTCGCACAGAATCGGTCGTTGTAGCGACGCTTGGGGGAGGTCTATGTCCAACAGTGGACGTTTTCTGGCTGAAATGATGACCTTGTGGTCTAAAAATCATATAATTATCATCTATATAAATAAAAGAAACTGAGTGACTGACATATCAACGCACAGCCAAAACCACTGGGCCTAGGAGCGTGAAATTTTGTACAAGGCTTGCTTTTATGACGTAAGCGAATACTAAGAAAGGATTTATCAAAATTCACCTCCTAAAGGGATGAAACGCGTCTCCAAAGTTTGTGTGAAAAGTATGGTAACCAATTTTCACGCGGGCGAAGCCGTTGGCAAAAAGCTAGTACCTATATTAAAAAATCACCATCATAATTAGTTGAAAAACTTCCACTTGGTGATATAAATCTTCCCAAGTGTAGCCCCAACAATCGGTCCTATACGTCTCATGTCCTTTGCTTTCCTGCGACCCTCATCAAGTCGTCGGTCCACCTTGTGGTAAGCCTACCAAAGCTGCGAATTCCAGTACACGGTAACCACTCCAGAAACTTTCACCGTCATCGACCATCCGTTCTACGAGCAATATAGG
Organism: Mythimna loreyi; assembly: GCA_029852875.1. Classification (NCBI taxonomy): domain Eukaryota; kingdom Metazoa; phylum Arthropoda; class Insecta; order Lepidoptera; family Noctuidae; genus Mythimna; species Mythimna loreyi. The sequence continues at coordinate 20,324,197 of CM056778.1, forward strand.
TACCCTATCTCTCTTATTTCTATGCTGTCTCTGCAGACTATGACGGTAACATTAGTTCTCCTGTGGATATTTTCATTCCTGAATCGATCATGCAAGGAAATGCGCTTTCTCCTTTAACCTGAGAGGGACTTGTAAGCCTTCTGGAGTGGTCAATTATGAGTGACCACGTTTTAGAGCCCATATACCATCTCTTGCAACTTGCACTAGTATAGACTTTAATCTTGAGACACAGTCTTGTATATCGGATGAAAAAATAACACGCGGCTTCCCGAACGCTGCCTAGCCGAGTCAGATTTGACATTAACCTTTTTATATTAAAGCTACCTAACTGGACCGTCTGTCTCCAGTAAACGAAATTGTCTACAATTTTGGTCTTAAACTCTCCGATATTGATAGTAGCGGGTTCTACATGGTGGTTTGAGACCCATTCTTTCGGAAGTCTATTCAGGTCAGGTTATTGTTCTGATATCCTCCATAGCCTCAGCTATGACCATTATATCGTTATTAAAATGAAGGTGAGCGATGTATACACTCGTCATTGGCATTAACGCCTACCTCTCTCCACTCTAGAACATTGGAGACATCCTCTATTGCGACCGTGAATAGCTTCGAAAAAATGATGTCTCCTTATCTCACACTCCGCTGCAAAAGAATAAGTTTCGAGGTTCAGCCCTGTAATTAGACTGACATGGTAATATTTTCATACAAATCCAATAACCGCCGGTATAGTCAACCTTGCACCGTTTACTTGGAGAGTATAGCGATATAACCCAAGTTCCGATCAAATCAAAGGCTTTCTCGTAGTCCACAAACTTTTAGTAGAGAGGCAGATTTTACTTCCTGGTCTTCTTTACAACTTTCCGCAGAGCATGTACGTGGTTTACAGTGCTAAAGCTCGGTTCGGAAGCTGGAACTTGCAAAATCTGGGCGCGAGGCGGGTCGTGAAGAATCCGGATAACAGCTTGTAGACATAGCTCAAATGTATGGACGGATAGTTCTTAAGCAGGGCAGGCCCTTTTTTATTTAAAGAAGAGTACTACACCTCGGCTCTATGCCTGTGGCGTTTTTTTCTTGAGAATAACGTAATTAAACAGCTCTTCAGGGCCTTGCATCCGACGCCTTATGGTTTTTGCACTGCCTTAGAGCCACCCTAATTTCGCATAGGCTGACTTCCAGCATATCTTTGGTATAGTGTCGAGTCAATCTAACCCTTGGGTGGTTTTCTAGATACACAGCGAATAAATTAGTAATATTGTTAAAATCAGTGAGTATATTACCAAGACGGACATGCGAGCTCTTTTAATCTTTTCTTGGGCAGGTATATTGAATCCTTTCGCATTTATATTTATTGGAATTCATGGTTATTTAAATGGACAATAAAAGAAAAAAATATATAACAATATTTTTACAGTAAAAGTATAAATTCCAACAAAATATATTGTGTTCATTTACTGGTCACATCAGACAAGAGAAACCTAATAATTGAACATGGTAAAAAATGTTAGTTCATTCAATGGATTTTATGAACCAGTAAATTAACACACCTGTCCCAATACTGGCCTAAAGATCAGAAATCTATTGGTTAAACTAATCCCAAAATGTGAACATTATGGCATAAAAATAAATTACTTAATTCTACAAAAATATGAAACTTGCATTTGTCCAGTGAATGAACAGCCGTTCATTCACTGGATTTCAAACGTTTTGTATTTCCAATGCTGGGACATCGAATAATTTACGTAAAAGAGGCTAAAATGGCAATGCAATTGATTTCAGACATATATTTAAACTATCCATTGTTCGAAAAAATAAATAACATACCGTGCATTCTTAAATTATGGCTACAATGTGACATCAAAAATCTTGTGTGTACCCCGAGTCCTTAACTCTTGCTCGAACAAAAATATCTTTACACCACACTGTCAACTTTAAACGCTCGTCGTATAGAAATGAACAGTAACATAAAAAGTGAATATTGTCAATCTAATAGAATATAGGGCTGCAATTACGAAAAAAAATACGTCACTATGTAGAAATATCTAGATTACTTATTTTTTTGAAAAAACTGCGTTTTGTTCATTCATTGGGGGGTGTTCATTCACTGGAGCACTTACCCTACTTCTTTTTGGAGTCGGTGCCACGCCCTTGGGTAGGGTAAGAGATTCATCATCATCATCATCAGCCTTTCAATGTTCCCACTGCTGGGACACAGGCCTCCTCTCTAGGAGAGGGAATGGGCCATAATCCACCACGCGGGCCCAGTGCGGATTGGTGGATGTCACATGTCTTCGAATTTTTGTTTCTAGGACATGCCGGTTTCCTCACGATGTTTTCCTTCACCGTTTTGAGAGCAGTGGTGATGAAATAAATTACACAAAGTAATGCGCCTGGCTGGGTTCGAACCCGCGAACTACAACTCGTAAGTCGGGGCCGTTACCACTTGGCCACCACTGCACCCTGGGTGAGAGATTGTGACTGAGACTGAGACTTTTACTTACTAAAAAACCCACTGCTACTCCTTCTTTGGCTTAGTTCAATAACCTTCCATAACCCAGTAGGCTTCGATTCAGCTGGGTCCCTACGGTTAGCTGACATCTCGATAAGGCAAGGCAAAAAAAAAAATGGCGCGTTAGATGTCGGTCGAACTGTGTTTCAGGGTTGGAGGCATTGACATTGCACGATTTGAACGGTTATCTCGAAAACATCGCTCACTTTTCGTCGTAGGCCGTATAAATATCTTTATCCAAGCTATTCTACACCTTAAAATACAGAAAAAATGGTTTAAAACGGTTTGTTACTTCTGATATTCATGAGTCAAAGTTATCACTTGCGGTTCTGCTTTGGAAACAAGCGTTATCGATGTATTACATATTTCACTTCAGGAAAATAATTCAAATAATATAATTTACAAATATAACTATTGGGATTTTTTTATTATCAGTTGAGTAAAAAGAATTACTCGCCGAGACATCGTTATCAATAAGTATTATCTAAGTCAAACGAAATAAAATATATTTAGGATATCATAATTATTTTTGTATCACGCTGATAAGCGCTGTACAGTCACGCAATGGTATGCTGATAAAGTAGATATTGATTAGGTACTAATTTAATGACAAATGCAAAAAAAAAACAATTAATATTTGATAATGTTATCCCTAAACACGATACGAAAAAAAAACATTCAGTCAAAAAACTTCCTCCTTTTTTAACCCTATTAAAAAGAGATACTAATGCCTTGATCACACGGTCTGAGCAAATGGGTGAGACAGTGTTCTCGGCCGAATACTCGGTACGTATAAACATTACGCCGAGTGCTATGCTGAGCGCCTATTTCTACAACTGGCTTAGGTACATCAGTGTCTCTCTCGGCCAAGCATCAATTTACTGTCATCACTACATTTTAACACAACTGGGATACAGCCCTAGCTATTCTCTACTCTTACTTACTCCAACCTACCCTGCTCGAAGTTGGAGTCACTTGGTTTAATGCTAGGGTTTACTCGAATCATAAAGGAACAACTGGGTTACAACTTTACACTACTCTGGTCATTTTTTAACACAGCCCAGTGTAGGCTGAAGGATGTCGTATGACCTCTTCTCTTCTCATATCTTGTGACTTCACTTGCTCTAGGGTAGATCGAGAGGGATTGCCAGACTTTTACTGACTAAAACCTATCTGTTTCGTTCGAAAATAACGCAGCCCTAGTCATCACGACACCACATGATATTCACTTCTAGGAAATAGATACCAGTTTCCTAACGAATTTAACCTAATGGCCCTCTGACCCAGATTTCGTGCAGTAAAGAAAGAAGCATCACAAAAATCAGTCCATGATCTAATTACAAATTGATTTCTTTCCTGTTGCTGTAAATAATTCGATTGTTAACGTACTTACGAGCGGACGCGGCGCCATCTTGCGTAACCGACCCGACCGGCGCACGCGCCGCCAAACTTGAACTTTCAATACAAGTTTTACACCTTGAAGGATTGCAATACAAGTGTTTTTATTATCGTAATTAACGAGGAACATTAATTGGATATATCGCTTAATGTAGAATGTAAATCAACGATTTTTATGTAAATGTATTTTTAGATCTTGTATAACAACTCTGAGGCTAATAAAGTTAGGGCCGAGAAGTTCTGGAGAGGCGGCCGCTTAACAGCCCCCTTGCCAAGTAACAATCGTTTCGTTTAGAATTAGCGCTTGTGGCTATCTAGCCACGCCCAAAAATTCTTTTGGTGAGATTACTTCCGAACAAGGGAATTGGGGACGTGGCCAACTACAAGCGCTAACTCTAAACGATACGATTGTAACTTGGCTAGGGGGGCCGAAGACGCGTTGGCAAATTAACCGATGACCTGGTGAAGGTTGCGGGAATCCGATGGATGTGAGACGCACAAGATAGTTCATTGTAGCGACATTTTGGGGAGGCGTATGTCCAACAGTGGATGTCTTTGGGCTGAAATGATGATCATGATAACAACACTTTTATTTATTTTCTCGTATAATGTTAAGTGACAATTAAAACCCTTGTGGTTAGGTTAGGTCACCTCGCAATTTACATCATTTGTACTAATTGCTTATTATTATAGTAAACAATAGGTTTCAAGCAACACGTCACACACCATTGTTTTACTAAATTTAAACACAATACAATTCTATACTTTGAAACCTATCAACCACGTCGTGGTTGCCTACAATAGACCTAACTAGAAGGCTTAAAGTCACCCAAAGGAAAAAAAAGACCTACTATCAGAGGTTCTTTGCGTGCTCCTCGCATCAGAAATGAAGATATTCAAAGTAGAACCAAAGTTGCGATATTGGCTGGCGAATCGCCAAACTGGCAGTGGGAAGGGCACATTGTTCACAGGATGGTCAAAGGTGCTGAAAGGTTCATGCACAGGAAGACGCAGCGTTGGAAGATATCCCAAAAGGTGGACTGATGACCTAGTGAGGGTCGCAGCAATCCGATAGATGCGGCATTGGAAGTAGTACTTCCACAAGTTGAACCAATGACGACGGCCTGGTGGGGGAAACTGTGGGTGGATAGATGCGAGACGCACAGGACCAGTTATTGGTGAACACTTGGGAGAAGCCTGTGTGCAACGGCGAACGTCTTTCGGCTAAAATGATGATGATCATCACACCATATCTTGACAAAAAAACCCATAACACTCTCTCACACATGTAATCCGGAACACGGAATGACAGAACTCCTACGACTATAGCTATTAAAGGAAGCTAGAGTACAGATAGCCATAAAATTGCCTACAAATCACATTTAATTTGCCTATTGGCTGTTGGCACTATCGGAATCAGTCGCGGAGTCACGGTCAAGTGTTTTGTCCACGTCCATCTATGTTACAATTAAATACAATAGCTTCACTGACCATGGCGAATTACTTCCGTGCTTCGCTTTGACAGTATTTATAACTCACTGTATAGTTGACACCCGCGGTTTTACCCGTGTCTTTGGTTACTGCTCTGCTTCTGTGGACCTAAGTGTGATGTTTATACACCGTTTAATTCTGATCGCTTTAATCTCGTGGAGGGTTGATACCATAGATATAAGAAAAGAGTTTTTATATTTCTATGGTTGATACGGTTACCTTCAGGTCATTGACGTCGCTCAGATGATGTTTACGTAAAGAAATTAATTTCGTACATGCGTATATTAATTACAGTTTTACCCCTCCCCTCTAGCCGAATTAAATTATGACCGTTTCGATAACGTTGAACCCTTGAAATTGGCCACGCCTTCAATTCCTTTGTCCTAACTACGAGACTAAGTGTTAAGATGGCGGCAGATCATAGGAATTGGGGATCTACGTAGCCAATTCCAAGCGTTCGACGTTAACGAAACGGTCATAACTTGGCTAGGGGGGTGGGCTGGATCATCGTATCACCTTGTAGGAGGCAATACAACGCTACGTTATCTGCCTTATCCCGTTCCCATAAATATAAGCAACTATGTAATCATCATCAAAAATCACTAACGGCTCACATCGTTATTAGGACAATGTGCAAGCGCACCGAAGTTCCTATTGTTTGTAGCTAGAGAAAATTATGTACCTATTAATATCGATATAGTTAACAATACATAAATAATTATAAATGCTCACGAGTTACGACCAAACATTCCATTCATTAGCTTTCAATAATTTATTAACTTTTATTCAATAATTACAATGTCAACAGGTCATTTAAATGATACTCTTCATGTAATATAAACGTGGTTTACACGCCCAATCAAAGAAAAAGATAATAAAATTGAAAAGGTAAAGTAAATTAATAATAAACTTAATGATGCAAGACGGTCTAATTTTTAAGTCAAGATCATTCAGCATCGTGTGATTACTGCATGATATTCATAGCATCAATACAAAAGATAATAATATTTGACCTGTCTTAGCAATGAGACGCAATTGACAATCACACGCGACTTTTAAAGACAAATATAATCTTGTTAAAATAAGAAAAGCAGACGTGTGATAAAGCTGATGAAATACACGTGCTTGAAGTTGATATCGCAGTATTATTGTAGGTAGACGGAAGATCCACATGGCTGTAAAGCTAAAAAAAACCGACAGCTATCTCAAGCTGAAATCGAAATTTCTTGATTAGACTAGATTGAACATGAAAGTCTAGACTAAGGGACAACTTTATCAGGTTTAATACATAGGGAAATCAATCTTGATTATTCCACCGATATGACAGGCCGTTACAACTCGTAAGTTGGGGCGATTGTGCTATAAGTGCTGCAACAAAAAAAAAAAAAAATACAGTGCATCAAAAGTCACGTATTAAAATTGCTATCAATATGTCACGTGGTGAATTCCTTTCATTTTAAATTTCGGATCCTCTGTATTGCCAACGGAATATTACTTTGCGAGTCTCTTGTCAGACGCAGAAGAAGTTAGTAGCCGAAATGATTCTGCAAGTTCTATTATTCCCTATGCCGATCCATCATCAGGACAGCCAGTATTACAGGTGCGATTTACATCGGTAGCTGTCTCTAGTCAAAGTGATTGAACGAATGATAGTAGATTCTAGGAACGGCCAATAATAGTGACCTAATTGGCAACGTTACTAACTAAACCACCGATATTTTAATTCAGCATAATCAATACTACATAATCAAAACAAAGAAATATAATGATATAGAAACTGATTAGTACACACCTACGTATTTATCTAAGACAGCAATCATGCTCGATGCATCACCCCGGCACGTGGTGATCACATGGGTTGAATCGATGTTGTCATAAATTTCAGAACAAATGTGTCGATAAACACTTGGACTAATTGCTCTGTCGATAATGTTATTGACCTTACATTATATATTCACTTTGTTCTAGTTACCTGTAAAGGAGTTCATTGGTTTTTGTTAGGACAAGTGTGCAAGTGTGGTTTACGACAATGATATTTGATAGCTGTGCCCGCGACTTCGTCCGCGTGGAATAGTTATTTTGGGCATCATATTTATTTTTGCAAACAACCTCCTCAGCTTTATAAATTATAGCTGTTACCCACGACTATGCCCGTCTCAATTTTTGTTATTATTTTAGACAATTTAGTTTTTAAAAAACATAATTATCTAAAAGTACTTCATAGAGCTACACCCCAACTTGGGCACGCCATAATCTCGGCGGTAAGTCCCCTCTTTGAGGCGTGATGTCTATCACGGTGTCCTCACCTTCCGCATGACGCCGGTTTTCACCGGACATGGGAAGTTCAGGAGATTCCTGTGCCGGATTCGTGCGGAAGAGACGCCCGGGTGTCGCCTCTGTATGGTCAGCCCGGAGGACACGGTGGAGCACACGGTGGAGGTGTGCCCCGCTTGAGAAGAGCATCGCCGTGTCCTCGTGAGGGTGATCAGCGCTGGCGACCTCTAACGCCGGGCTTTGGTTCAGGCCATGGTCCGCAGCGAAGAAGAATGGCAAGCGGTCGCCTCCTTCTGCAAAGCAGTAATGCTCGTAAAGGAGGAGGCCGACCGCATAAGGGAAAGGCAACAGCGCCCTCGCCGTCACCGCCGCGATCCCGCCGATATCCGACCTCCGTAGACGCTGGCTTGCGGACGGTGAGAAATGGGTAGCTCACCGTCCGGTTGTCTCGTAACAGTCCAGACCGAGACCAAGTCGTCGACGGCGTGCACTGCTCCCGCGCGCCACAAGGTGTTGTCAGCAAACTGTGGGGCCCTTCAGGGTCGAAGCCTCCTGCATCTGAGGGTTGGTACTAAAGTTTTATACCGGGGCTCTGGGAATAAGGCAAGGGAGGAACGGGGTAGGTTGTTCAGTCAGTAAGAGTCTGACACTGTTTCCCGCTCCGCCCAAGAGCGGGCTTCGTCATTGGATAATTTTAACCTGCCATAAAAAAAACCCCTCCGCGCCGCCCGCAAGCAACCCCTCTCCTCGCACGCCGGCCAGGCGCAGCGTCAAGTTTTGCACATCATGCGGCGCGTGTGAATTTTATATCGGAGTTATTTTTAAATTGTAATATCTTCTAAGATGTTCGTTGAAATTAAATGATGTCAAAGACAATTTTGTTTACAATTACATACTCTTAATCAACAACACATTTATTTGGATAAAGATTAATATTATTATGTTGATACAACTCTAACAAATAATTGGTAAAAATTGGCTAAATTTGATTCCCATAAAAACGGTTCTAGTGAGTTAATCTTAAAAGATAGACATATACTGTCGCGGACATTTTTTTAGATCATTTTAAGAGGAATAATTCTTTAATACATATTTCTTTGGTATCCTAAACCGTTTTCGCAGCGCACGCAACGGAAGCCCTCAAAGATGAATAATTTTCCCCGTTTTTTCCACATTTTCCGTTGTTTCTTCGCTTCTATTAGTCACAGCGTGATGTTATATAGCCTAAAGCCTTCCTCAATAAATTATCTATTCAACACAAAAAGAATTTTTTAATTCGGACCAGTAGTTCCTGAGATTAGCGCGTTCAAACAAACAAACAAACAAACAAACAAAGAAACAAACTCTTCAGCTTTATAATATTATAGTATAGATAACAGTTTGATGAATGAAATGCTTCCTTGTTCGTATCAATCAGTTTTTTCTTCTTATTCCGTTTGTAAAAAAAATATAGAGTCTATTAAATATTAAACGTTCTTCTCTTCGTTTTTAAAAACAACATTGCCTTTGTTGATAAACAAAATCCCTAATAGCCGAAGCTAACGGAGGAGGTATTTCCCCAACAGCACTTAACGATTGAAATGACGCCGTAGGTCTATATTTGGCAAATACTGACGGAATTATAAAATAATTAACATTTAATTTAAGTTCTATAAAAAAACCCAAAGGTTAATAAAAACATAACGATCCAAACAACTGAACACTTAATCATACCTCAACGGTAACGCCAAAAAGTAATGGTGAATCATATGATATTTTGTGACTCAGTTGATACAATTGAGATAGCAAAATCGATATATGGCTATCAAACAATAATCATAAAGATAGTGATGTTATCAATGACTCTAAAGCTTTGAAAGATAGTGAATGCAGGTGTTGGTATAAATAGTTAGGACCTAAATTTTATAGGTCTTATCCTTGGGATTAATTTCGTCAGAGCTAATCTGATGGATAACAATTTATTTGCCTAGTGACTGAAGTCATTTGAATTATAAGCATCAAAGAATCGACAACACGTAATAAGCACTTTGATATGCTTTATTGGGCTATTCCATCTTGCAACTTATCTCTTAATTAAGGTGCACTAAATGCAAATGTAATGTAAACTGTTTTGGACATTGGACTATACTGTTATGATTTTCCAATGACTTTGTGTACATTGACATCAATTTTTTTTGTTTACACTTACATGTGAGCGGTATGCTCACACCTAACCTTTGTTCATAGATCAATATTTTTGTCATGATGAGTAGTCAGTTTACCATCTGTAGGTAGTCAAAATGATTCATCCGTGTTAACCAGAGTGTGATCTGATGCAACATCTAACAAATCCGTGCCAAGATTAAGGAAAACCTTCGGAAGATATTTCAAATGTGATAAGAAACCTTCAACTGTCCCATGAGAAGGACCTTTAAAAACCTTAAAATCAACCTTGATATATCTTTTTAGAGTTATATTGGAATTCTCCTTATTCGTACCTAAAGGTAAAAAGGTTTGCTATGGATAATAAAGGAAGCTACAGTCACAAATCTCAATAAATATAGGGTATATAAATATATTTATACATCTTATATACATCTTATGTACTATGTTTACAGCCAATAAAAATTAATAGTTGAAGAAGTAGATACTACATATTTCGAATCCACTATCCGATTGGATAACAAGGTTTAAGAGTTCCCTATAATACTAGAAGACGCTGCTTTGGAAGATCTCCCACATGATGAATAATTTAATATACATTACCTGTTGAGCCACACCGGGATATCTATCAATGTGGCGACGCTTTGGGGAGGCCTAAGTTTAGCAGTGGACTTTTTTCAGGTGAAATATTGATAGTGGTCATAAATTGCTTTTCCACGTTTTCATTCAAACATAAATTTTCTAAAATAATCAACAAATCATCATGACACTCGTAGATTGTAAGGACTTTGTTTAAATAATTGACATTAGTTTTTATAAGATTCTATCCCAATTTGCATATGTCATGACGATATTTAAATGATGCAATAATATATCTTAAACGGAAAGCTGTTGACACACCCATTTATTCAGTTTTGTCGATTGAATCGCTAAATGGTAGAGGAAATACCGACTCCTAGTGCTGTGACGTTTATAAATGGTTGTTTCTTGTAGATTAGCGTCCATGAGTTCTTCTCCTCATACAAATGACCATCATCGAAGTCTGATCAATCAAGTCCAAGGCCTGGTTTCCTGTATGTCTAAGAAATAAAGAGTACTTAAAGATCAGAAGAGAGAAGAGATTACAATGGTGTCAGAATAGTCGATCATTGATTTCAGATTTGTTTATTTTGACAAGTTTTGTACTAATATGGTGGCCTCATCATGACTTTCCAATGATCAACCACTGACACTTCGTTGAAAGATTTTTTTAGAATGGTAATCTCGTACACAGTGACAAATGTAGATTTGACATATGCGGTAAATTAATAAAATTGTTACAGTTCCTTTAATCAGCGACTTACGATTAGAATGTTATTGTGCAGTTATTGTTTTTAATTCTTTACAAAACAGCTCGTACCACAATTATATTAGGTACTAGCTTTTGTCAGCGGCTTCGCCCGCGTACATAAAATATAGCCTATGTCACTCAGGAGTAAAGCAGCTTTCTATTGTTGCTAAAATTTTTCCAATCGGACCAGTAGTTCCAGAGATTACCTCCTACAAACAAAAAAACAAAGAAACAAAAAAAACAAACTTTACCTCTATATTATATTAGTGTAGATAACAAAGTTTGAGTTACAATGAGTAAGAATTTTTAGCAGTAGGTACCGTAATTAACTGAGATTAATATAATATATTCCACAACTATCACACAACGTCGTCTAGTCCCAAGCTACGAAGAGCTTGTGTTATGGGTACAGTCAGCAGCACATCAGTCATCATCAATCTGTCAGATTTCTCCAATACATTTTGAACCTATTATGGTTAAGAGTTGAAAATCGTTTGCAGAATTTTGACAGTTTGTTGTAGTCTGATGTCATGGTGATGTGTGTCGTACTAGACAACTGATAAAGATACCTATATTTGTATATTTCTAAAAACATATAGGTGTATTATAGATTATAGATAAATTACATCCAGACACAGAACAAATGATTGAGCTCATCACACAAACATTTGTCCTGGGTGGGTATCGGAGGCACAGCCTTTGGCATAGCAGTCAGGGCCAGTAACTACAAGACCAACAGGCCAGTCAAATCTCAGATTAGCCATTTAGCAACCACGGGCCAAATTCACCAATAAAACAAATCGCTAACTCGCGATTCTTTAAAACAAAACAGAAACTGTGTTTTGTTTTAAAATTTGTGCGCATATTTAAGCTATAATCTCAAATAATGGCTGAACATTATGCATTGGGCGGTCAGTGGTGTAGTCTATCTACACTATCTACACTTAATATAATAAAGAGGTAAAGTTTGTTTTTTTGTTTTTTTGTTTGTAGGAGGTAATCTCTGGAACTACTGGTCCGATTGAAAAGATTATAGCAACAATAGGAAGCTGCTTTACTCCTGAGTGAAATAGGCTATATTTTATGTTTTATTTACTAGCTTTTGTCAGCGGCTTCGCACGGGCGAAGCCGCTGACAAAAGCTAGTAAATAATATTACATAAAACTTAACGCCATGAAGTTTGATGTAACTGCACTGAGGTTTGTGAACTGCGGTTTACTTTACGATGATGTCAGCTATTGCGTAGAACTTAAACTTGCTCTTCCATCAATGTGCCATACAGATAGTAATGAGATTTATAACGTCATTCTCTAAAAAAACATCTATATTATGCGTAAATACAGCTACTAGCTCCAATAGGCTTTTAAATCATGCTGATATAAAACCTTGACTGCGCCACAGATTTTGTAATAGTACAAGTAGTTACGCTCAGGAAACTTGGCCACATTGAAAATAAATAAAGATAGAATAGAATAGAAACAAAAATAAAGTAGGCAAAAGAAAAAACATTAATATCTTTGCAGGGCCAAAAAGGTGCCTAACTCAACATATTTTAAAGATCAGAATGCTCAAACGTGCTCATACACTTAAACATCTGAGGACTTAATAGACGCCACTTACCTACGCAGTTATTGGGTCAGTAGTAACATTGAGCCCCTACTGGCTAGAAATAACTATTTGAAAATAGACCTATAATAGATAACGACTAGAACTGAACAGTGGTGAAATGAGCAGTGGTGGCGAGTGGTAAAAGCACTTACGAGTTGTAGGTCCCGGGTGCAAACCTAGCCAGGCGAATACAAAGTAATGACTCTGTGTAGTTTATTTCATGACCACTGCTCTCAAAATGGTGAAGGAATACATCGTGAGGATACCGGCATGTCCTAGAACCAAAAATTCGAAGACATGTCACATCCACCAATCCGCACTGGGCCTGCGTAGTGAATTATGGTACATTTCCTCTCGTAGAGAGAAAGCCTGTGTCCCAGTAGTGGGAACATTAACAAAGCTGATAATGATGAGGATTGAACAAGCAGACTTCAAAAATATTCAACAAAAAAGTGCCATCAAACTGCTTTTCAAGGCGATGAGCGATCATCAAAAAACTGTCATCTGTGTAATCTATGGAGATTAATAGCTGATGATCTATATTACATTTTAATGTCATCAGATGTTCCAACAAAAAATTCGGCCTCGATACAATTCGCGATTGTTCAACCGCCCGCAAACCTTAACGGTCCTTTTTTTGCTATGTAATGAATCTGCGAGCAAAATTGCGAAGCAGCCATTTTGTTTCATTGAAAAAACCGTTACATTTCTATCTGTGGCGTAGTAGAAATGACAGCTGGGAGAGGTCAGTTTTTTACCCCTCATCATCAAAATGACCGCGTTCACTTTTTGAAGGAGGACCTTACATACATATATATTTTTTTCCTATTTGGCAACTGAGCCGGTGTCGACTATTCTGCATAACTATAACAAATTGAATATGTTATTTATTCATACTTTATTGTACATTGCATTTACTACAAATATACATAGGACTAACATTGTTAAAAATAAGGGTACAATGGGCGGTCTTATCGCACAGGGCAATCTCTGACAACCTTTGGTTGGACTGCGCGAAATGAGATAGATTTTAAAAATACTTTTACACGTCGATATAAACTAGATGATGCCGATATTTCCTAGCAGATTATCTTGCGAAGACACAACAAATCAAACTCAGGAGTCAAAGTCTTTTAAAGTCCATACAGCAAACATATAATGGTCAAAACATACGACACCAATGCCGATTAGAATCTGAGATGATGTTACTTAAATGTATTATTTTTATAACGCTTATGTAATACATAATGATTACCTAATCAACCATATTCCAAACCAGTTCTTAAGACAAAGACAAGTTCCTAAAAAAATGTTGAATAATTAATTAAATCGAATTGTAAAATAAAATTGCGTCATTATTACATGTCAAAGGAAAGAATTCCCTGGCGACCTTGATCCGTCTGTATCCGAAACCTAATGCGATAAAGCTACGAGGGGGATCCAGTGACATATGTGTCACCCACATACGAGAATCAATCGGATTAGCCGCAGAGAGTCATGCTTGTGGAGCCAATGAACGTAATAATACCGTATGACTTGCTTTAGTCCTCCTTTCAAATGGATTTGGTGTACCTTTTCGATATGGAGCAACATTATATAAATGAACAATCTTGCACAAATCAGAAACAGACTCACAATTTTATCTCAAATTGATTCATTTTTTTTTGGGTTTTCCACAAAATTCGATATCACGCCGTTAGATTCCAAAAAGTGACTCTTTTAAATTCTCATTCATATTTTAAACAAGTTTGACTGCTTTTGCTATAAATATATTGAAACTACATTTTTGGTTAAACTTTTTGATTTTATAATTAAGATAAATGAAAAAAAAATCTTTTAAACCAGTAGGTAGACTCAATGAAAATCCTACCTACTTACCATAAACAAGACACATTTATTTATAATTTGTTAAGTAGGCAGCTGTACAGGTAGTAAGTATAGTTCCTTACTCTAACACATGTCATGATCCGTAAATTAGACGAGTATGTAAATACAAAATAACTTGCTTTGGAATAATTATTTCTTCTATATATATTGAATGTAAATCGCAGAACATACGTAAAGGATTATTCATATTAAGTACCGTTAGTACAAAAGATTTTGTTACCAAAAATGTTATCAGCAATAAGGATTATATTGCACTGACATTGACTGAAGATATGGTTGCAATTGCAAACGTTATCACCCTTGTCAACGCACTGGAACAGGATATGAATGATAATGATAATGTTCCTCTCTTCACAGTACAGCTTGACGATCAAGAAGAGATAGCACGTGATGTTGCATACGATACATGGGCACGCATACACCAACGCATTTTCAAAGTTCATTACAAGATTATAAGTCCGTAGGAGAAGTCTTCTACAGTAACAAAACTGTTCAATATGCTTATAATGCTCGTAGACAGTATTGTTTTGTAGTCGTAACATAGCTGTTGTAGACCTTTTTAATGTGCTAACTAATAGTTGCAGATTTTTTCAATTTGAACTAGTAGTTTTTATATTCAATTAAATAGACAAACTCTTCAACTTTATGCTATTAGTATAGTATTTTGTCAACACGGAAGAGATTAGTAGGAAGTAGGATAGACTACTCTTAAATTGGTATCTTGTTATTAATTGATATCATTATTTAGACCCTCTTCTAATCAACTATGTAGATATTGTGATTTGTTTTTGTTTTTATTGATCCTTACCTATTTCAATGTTTATTTATTTTTGTTTTATCTTTATCTGGCTTCATTGTCACCAACGATAACATTGAGCTATACGACAAAAACTAAAGCAAAGATAAATATAAAATAACTGGCACTATTATGCAACTGGCTTCCGCAATATACAAATGTAATATAGGAAGTAAGAACGTCGACGAACTCAGTGTAGTATTACAGATCATGATTATGAGCACAAGTGAGTGTACCAATCATGATTTTGATGATTGCATGAGGAGATCTTAGTACATTGTGCTAGAATAATTTGCGACCTAAATGGTATTATGTTCCCCACTGGCATGATCTAAAATATGTTATCAAAAGAAATTATCCAAAAACTTTTAGCAGAAAAAAAATGGTAAAGGATATTACCGTTAATCTTCTAAATGGATTTAAATTTTACAAAGGACGCCATATCTTCGGAAAATAAGAGTGCACTTTTGTTGGTACACAATATCTCATGCATACCGACTTGGTTAATCATACTTGATATGACCACCAAGTTTGAAATTCGGTCGGGTAGATTTATTATTAAAAATAATAAATTCCGAAGAAAGGAAGCAATAATCAATCATATGACTGAATGAAGGGCAACAAAACAATCAAAGGCAGGTAAACTCAAAGATAACAACAATGTTATTAATAGCTAATTACAATACAAGATCAGGCTGTTGACACGTGTACCTGTAATTCAAAGTTCAATTCTATTTTAGAAAATTCAGTATCAGCCCATTCAGCTTGACCTACTGCGCACAGAATAACCAATTGCACTGCTAATGAGATTACTTCTTTGTATATTGCTTTATTAGATCACGTTGCACGCATCGATCACGCTTCTCCAGTACCTAATTCCGGTCGATAAAGTCGAATGAACTTTGAAGCACGTTGGCGATAAAAAAAACATAAACAAACGTCTACTCGTCCGTCTGGTTGGACGTGAACATTCACACTAGTGAAGATTTGATAATGCGTCGTAAGCGGCGGCAGTAGGTCAAGCTAATGCAACCACTATCTTACCTTTGCGCAATAAAAATAACACTTTATTACCAGAATAGTCTCAAATTTTTTAAACACATAGTGAGTTCATAAGGACATGTTTGACGAGGTGACTGTCCATTGTCGTTGCCTTCTGGCTGTATTGCAATTTACTTGGGGTTGCTTTATTTCTTTACTTGTGCCTTCATTTTATGACTTAATACTTCCCTTTCTTTTGTTGTATTCCCAATGCTTCTCCAATATGATGTTAATTTATATGCTTCTATGAGCGAGCAGGACTTTCGAGACTTTGATGTTTGACGAGCTGCTTTGAACTCAAAACTCTTACTTAGAATCTCTTCCTCTTGATTTTATGGCCTCAAATTCCTGACTGCAAGTTGTCGCCGAGTTGGTCACCTGTCTTAGTACTTACTAAGATAGGCTAAACAGCTTATACTTATTTACTTATAGCCAAAAAGGGAATTAAAAAGTTTGTTGTATTGTCAATATCAACTTCCACCTCTTCATTAACATCGTCCATATAATCTAGTTTTTCACTGTATCTGAAATCAAAATCGGTCCTAACATTAACTAAGTGTGTCCCAACATTGTCACCGGACCCTAGTGGACATTGTTCTGATCTAATAACTACAGAGTGGCAGTCACGTCTTTATATCGTAATGTCAATGCCATGTCATCAATTGTTCCTTCCCTTGTATTGTTACTGAAAAGGACGTTGTTTTTGTTCAAATAAAATAAAAACACAGTGAACTCTATACGGTCAAGTTCTTTGACTTCAAGTGTGAACAAAGTAATTATTTAAGTACATGTTTTTTGCTTTGAGACAATCGAGATTTTTCTACTTAAGACAATGGAGATATATTTTCAACAACGTTTAATGTTACGGTTGAAAGATTTCTAATTCTATGTACGTATTGACCCCTGGGTACCGTAGCTGTCAGTGCGAATCTTCAATCACGTAGATAGAAACCTTGCCTCAATAAGATTGACGATTGTGAATGTGAAAGTCATAATATCCCACACGGAGTTATGACAATAAAACACGTGACAAAAGTGGATGCCGACGATGAATGCCTAGGTGATTTTATTATACACATGCCCATGGCTAAATAATATGAAACGTTGCATAAGTCTTAAAGAAACATTAAAATCCTGCCAACCAGTGTAGATGCTAGAAGTTTACTAAATTATGGAGATATCACAAACAAAAATTACAAAATAAAAACTTAAATAAATGAAAATTGCAACTAAACTAATCCTTTATTGCACTCTCAATTAACTAGACGAGATTTAGACAAGTGTATTGCACACTACACACAATATTTTATAAATTCTTGATAAGCATGCTAAATTTGACATTTTATCTTTAACACAAAGTGCAATTTGCGGCAGGCAGTGAACACATTTAGTATCCAAGACTCACATTAAAGATATCAAATCTCCAACGCTCGTACATATTGACCAAGAAATATATATTAAAATGAATGGCTGGCTGGATAGATGAATTGGGCAATTGATACTTTTCGACACGTTTTGCTATTCTAGTGTTATTAATGCTCTTGAATTTATGTTAGCAGAGGGCCAAGTGCAGGTTTTGTAACATAGGTACTCGATAGATCGTATACGATCTTTTATGACAAAATGTTTCAAAAATAAAAGATATTTTGTAAGTGTCACTAGAAGACGTTTGTAAAGTTTTAGAATAAATTGACCTGTACTTGAAACTTGAACCAATATGTTAAAAAGACCGGTATTAAGGCTACTAATGGTTGGAATCACAAACAGTTTACAAAATGTATCATGTTCTTACTAAAAGTATGAATAAATTTTAAGACTTGGACATCATTAGGTACTCCGTCTAGATTTTTATGGTCTGTTGTAGTCCGCAACTCTTTCTGATCTGTAATCATTTCTAGATCTTCTTTGTGGACGAAAAGAGACATATACGCACTTAGTTCCTGTTTGACAATATTCTAATCAGTTCTAATGTGTTCGACACAGTTATCACTCTTTTTTCCTGTACATTTTTTGTGACTTACTACGTTTTAAGAACGGAACAGTTACATAATTAAGATTGACCACGGTGTAGATGCCTTGAGCAATAGAGGCGGTTGGGCAAGCGGCCTCGGGCTAATGCGTCGATCGTCGAACCGGCCGCGGAGTGAATCCGTATGCTAGTACCGCGCCACAGCTACAAGGCTACACACCTCTTTTAGCAGCTTTATAGCATATTTTACAATAATTATTGCAAAGAATTTTTGGTTAGCAGAACTGTCTAGATTATGTAAAGGTTTACGTTATATTTTCAACAAGTCAAGGTTCTTAAGATTGCGTGTTTGTGTGTGTTTTTGAAGGTGTGTCTTTTGGCTATTTAAATGTTCTATAAATAAGTATTCAATGCGTAATTATAGTTTTGTTAGTCTATTCTAGGAGGTTTATGTACTTAACTATTAAAGTTATTACGTTGTTATCATTGAAATTTATTAAATTACCTTTATTTAGAATTATGATAAGCAATAATTTTGTTTGTGGAAATACTAAAATACATTGTCAGATATAGTACCAGCTCGCTCATTCCATAAGGATGTAGCCTAAGCGCACCTTCAATGGATGTCAGTATAATTAACCGTGTCCACTGGGAGCAAAGCACTAGGATTTAAAATTTTGAATAGTCACTGCAGCCCTGGAACACAAAAACAAATTGAAAAAATACGAATAGTTCTAGTAGAATAGAGAAGTGGCTTGAATTCCTTATGAGGAAATCTATGGTCTAAACGCAAATGGCCACTGATGAAACATAGGTGGTTGTGGTTGACTAGAGAGAGAGATGTCATTGGATGATTTGCCACAAATTGTTATTAAACTGACGTTAATTAATAGGTAACTCGGTCAACGTCTAATCAGAATGAAAGATATGAAACAATACCATACATAAAACCTATAAAAAGTCTCGTATGCCCCATCTGTTTATGTACTCATAGAAACTCAACTAACAATAAACAATTTTCTTATGTCTTTTATCTAAAAACTTTTCCAATGACCAATCCCACCCTTGGGCGGAGCGGAAAACAGAGTCAGACTCTTTACCTACTAAACAACCTACCCCGTTCCTACGTTGCCATATACCGGGGCCAGAACCTTCCTTTCAGACGCGAACCCACGGCCCCAGTTGGCTTCGACCATTCTGCAGGGTCCCTACGGTTGGCTGACCACTCCTTGAGGCACGCGGGAACAGTGCGCGCCGGTCTAAAATTGTTTTCAATTACCTATTTATCTAAACCGATTTTAGGTAATTAACTAAATTTAAATCATCTTTGTATGTCTTCTTTACGATAAAAAAAAATAAAAATAAAAGAACATCGAGATTGATTTTTTTTTATTGTTTTGTACATAGATTTTTTTTGGTGGGAAAAATCATCTAATGACGAATTCATCCTTGTGCGGTGCGGGAAACATTGTCAATTTAAACTCTTACTGACTAAACGACCTACCCCATTCCTTCTTAGGGTCTCAGCACACATATGGGATCGGAAAGGGATCGTAACCGTAACGCCTTTCGCCTCGCTGTCAACCAGGCGTCAACCTACCGTATGCACGTAACGAAAGCGTATCAGCAGCGCCTGTACGTCAACTCGGCTACGGCTAGGCGACACCGCGCTTACGCCTCGCCGCCCCCTGGCTGACCTGGTTGGCACCAGATCAGTTTGAATCCAAACGTTAAGTGTAGCGCACGGTTATGTCTTGGTTTACAATACGTGAGTTGGCTATCATAGCCATAGCGGGAGGGGAAAGGGGAAAGGGTGGACGAAGAGATGTGAGCTCGGGTACGGAGAGACGTAAGCGCGGGGACGGAGAAACGTAAGCGCGGGGACGATGAGCCGTAAGCGAGGGAATTCAAGTTCGGAGCCTGTTCCGAGGCGGGGCGATTACGTTATTATTCCGATTAGTGTGCGTTGCAGTAGGGAGTTTAATACAAATCATTCTGAACGGCTCGAGGCGATACGGTGACGATCCCTTTCCGATCCCATATGTGTGCTGAGACCCTTAGGCTTCATACCGGGGTCGGACCTTCTTTTCAGAAACCGGACCGGGGCCCTAGTAGACTTCGGTAGATATGAAGTAGGTATAGATAATATAGATATGTATTGTTTTCATTTAATGGAAAAACAATAGCTGCAGTTACGGAAACTTTTATCAGCGTATTCTTCCAACCATTAATAACCGACATGCGAAAAAAATGCACCATGGCATAACGATTACAAGTTGTTTGTTTGACGTAACTGAACTAACTAACTGACTCACAGTATGGGAATTTTGAACTGCTTTGCTAATATATAATAACTACTTACGAGAAGGAAACAGGAAAATCTAGACACGCATTTGTAAGCAAATTATAACAACACGTATAGCTGTAGAAATAGTTACGTTTTTCTTTGTTTGTTTTTCTTTTTTATAAGATTGTTATTATCTTCAACCTTTGGACGAATGTATTTCAAATGTTCACACTTTGAAACCAAGTTTTAACTCCGCTCATTACGACAAAAAAAAACAATGCTGAAAAATTTTGAAACTAGAAAAGCCGTAGTTAGTTGTTTTTGTTATTATTTATTTTTATGTATGCGCCATACTTTTGTACAAATAAACTTATTTTCTTTCTTTATAAAAAGAAAAACCGAGTGTTGCAGTTGTAGTCGACTACTACCTACAGGTCATTGACTCGCTCAGCAAAAAAGGTACTTTATTTTTTAAATAAAATTAAAAATCTACGACAAACCCAAGTAGTCCAAAATATCGGATTCTCCTTTTTACTTAGTACATTTCTTCGCACCCTGAGCACACTCCATTTATTTATGAATTAAATACTCAATGCACTCAAGTACAGAGGCGGACTTAATGACTCAGGAATTTTCTATCAGTCAACTTTAGGTGATACAGAGAATAGTACTTAAACTTTAATAATATATCAGCTTTTCTTTCCTTGGAAAAATTTCCTCTTTCCAACGGCCAAAGCCGCAGGCAGAAGCTAGATTAAATTTCTCTCAATTACGTCATGTTTGGTCCTTGATCTAGTTTTCCCTCACGCATGAATAACTTGATGTAACTAGATACGTGTGTACGTCAGCTGTATTGTCTTACGCCATGGTGAGATGTAGTGACGCCATTAATGCGAGGCATCGAATTATATCCTAGCGATAGACAAGGACGTTCATAGAAACTATTTGTCAAAATACTGAAGTACTTTTTTTTTTGGGTAGGTAAAAATCATCCAATGACGAGTCCCGCCCTTGGGCGGAGCGGGAAACAAGTGTCAGACTCTTACTGACTAAACAACCTACCCCATTCCTACGTTGCCATATACACCAGGGCCAGAGCCTTCCTTTCAGACGCGAACCCATGGCCCCAGTTGGCTTCGACCCTTCTGCAGGGTCCCTACGGTTTGCTGACACCTCCTTGAGGCGCGCGGGAACAGTGCGCGCCGTCGACGACTGGGCTTGGTCCGGACGGTTACCAGACGATTGGACGGCGAGCTACCCATTGCTCGCCATCCACAAGCCCGCGCCTACGGTGGAAATACTGAAGTACTGACAATAATTGATTGTATTATTTAGTTGTTATTTATAAGTTTTTTTTATGGTGGGCAAAAATCATCCAATGACGAATCCCGCTCTTGGGCGGAGCAGGAAACAGTGTCAGACTCTTGCTGACTAAACACCCCACCACGTTTCTTCTTTGCCCTTCGCACTGGGGCCAAGCCTTCCTTTCAGAAAGAGACCCTGGGCCCCAATAGGCTTCAACCCTTTTACAGAATCCCTACGTACTTATAAGTAGCTTATAAACAATTGTGTATACATGTTTCCACATTTTTGTTCAATAAATGTTATTATTATTACATATTGACCACAGTTTACTTTTTAGAAATTCCCCGTGCCCCAGGGCCGGATTAATCACGTAGCAAAAATAATAAATGCTAGGGGCCCCGCATAGACGTCCAAAAACAAGTCATGACACCATACCATATTAATTCTAACCACTTCCGGATTTTCCATTCATCGATACCTAAGGCTCGTGACCTCTTTGAAGAATAAATTAAAGAAGTTTTGATTGGTTATCATTTATAAAAATTTTGGAAGCCCTTTTGGTATTTGCTACAGGCCCATAGCGAAATTGATACAGCAAAACCCAAGCAGATCAGCCCTACTAGGTCTCTACGGATGTTACAATAATATTTAAAATTTAACTCTTATGAATCTGCTCAGGTTTGAGGCCGGTAAGCAGGTGGTAGCTAGCTCGCAGTCCGGTAGTCTCCGTCCGGACCAAGCCCAGTCGTCGCCGGCGTCCGTTCCCCCGTTCCTCAAGGTCAGCAAATTATAGGGGCCCAGTATGGTTGAAACCTTCTGGGGCCAAGAGTTCGTGTCTAAAAGGACGGCTCTGACCTTGATACAATGACATCGTAAGAACGGGGTGGGTTGTTTAGTGAGTAAGATTCTGACACTATTTACCGCTCCGCCCAAGTACGGGATTTTGATGTTTTAGTCATTGGATGATTTTAATTCACTATTAAAAAAAACCTCTGATCTATCTCTTATGTACTATGTACCCATTATGCACCAAAGACCGCTGACGTCAGTCAGGTAGTGTTATGAACGTTGTGATTGAACCATAATTACTATAATTGGCTGACCGTAACATTGACCTTTGTGCCAGGAAAAAAAGACCTCATTTCAACAGTATTCTACGAATTCTAAGAAGCATCGTTAGTTAATTGCAAATACAGTATATTGAGTATAATTCTGTGCTGCGAATAAACCAATGAGGTCATTTGTACTGAAATAATTTGATTGTTATTGATGAATTACTTGAGAGACACAAGGAAACGAATCTATTCGTACCAATGTAGATACTTCTAGAAGTATAGGTAGAAGTAGAAGTATATACATACATATTGGCTAGTAAATATTTAAACATGGAAACAATTATGGACCCTGTCCTGTCAGACACACAATTTTTCTTTATTCTGAGGTAGAAAGACGAAACGAAAGCGGTAGCAGATCAATTTTTTATCCGTCTATCTGTCGGTCAGTCTATGTATTTATCAGGACCCTTTATCTCGAAATCGCGTGGTGGTATCGAGTTGAAATTAAAACCGTGTACCCTATGCGTGTACCCAAAATTGTGAAAAAATCTAACGACAAAAAAATGGACATTTATGTCGCTGAAAGCGTATACCTATTTCTCGACTCGATTCAGGAATTGAATTTTTTTGATAGGTAGGATTTTTTGTATATTGATGTAGGTGTTTCTTTTAAATGATCGGACACTAATACCATTACTAGTCTTTTTGAAACTACATTTTCTGTAGATAGGAATATCATCAATCACCAATTGGCCTGTATCAATGACTATACGCCACTACGCCACATAGCAAAAGTAGCAAAAATGCTACGACCCCGCTTAACAGAGGCGTAGGATCCCCAGGCTACAGGGTCCAACATAGGCAAACATTCACAACAGGTTATCCATTACAGTCTCGTAGAGAAAAAAAGCATTTGTGAAAAAACACCTTTTTATACGGTGCCGCTGTGGGACTTGCTACGCCACTACCGCTTAACATCATAAAATTAGAAGATTTCGTCCACCGACATAAACAAATCAGATACTACTGCTTTATGAGGTGACTGACATAACAAGTATGACGAATGGCACCAGTACCTACTGATATCGACGTAAACTACGATTTGCATACAATTTTATAATTATCTGTATTACAAAGCGGTTTACGATCATGATTCCTTCCATGATTGCATATTTACAATGGATTCGCTGTGCATGCCGAGCCTTAACGTAGACATAATATCTTAGCATGCAACCATTGTTAGGGCTGAGACACAGCTACAGAAAATAGAACTTTGGCTTTTTGTGGATTTTGTTTTTTCGAGTAAAGTTCAGTGGTTGTATTAATCATTTGTAAATTGATGCGTAGTGAATGTTGTGATGTTAAATTAGTGGAATTTTGTACCAGAATTGGACATTATGAACAATCATTAAACCAGCTGTGATCTCGGTAAAAAAGAGCGGAGAAAAACTGTAGTGTTAACTACCTCAGCGAAGTTGGGCGAGAAGGTTTCCTTATAATAAATAACATTAGAATGCGTATCCATATTCTAAAAACAAACTAATTTACTATTTCTAAGAAGAGCTAAAAATATTAATAAAATAAATGAACTATACTTTGAATATTATTATAGAACTGGTACATTTAAATAACGAAAGTTTGAATACATCAATACACCCCGCGTTTAAAATTCGAATTGGTTCGGTTCTCTCTCTGCGAAGCGTAGTTTTTATGCATCAATCATAAAATATTTGTGTGTACTGACCCTTAACCATTGTTAGGGCTGATTCACACTATGCGATCGCGCGATGTTCCGTCGCGGACGGCTGTCGCACGCGATGGTAAGGCATTTGGTATTCTGTCACCGTCCTTGCTCTGTTTCTGTCCTTATACAGCGAACAAAGGGTTTAAAATTTCACTTTTATGTTTTTTATGTTGTATGCAACTGTTATTTAGTTAGCAAAGATATTTTAATCTTACTTTCAGCGTAAATAAATTAAGTTACAATTAATACTATTATTATAGGACCTCATCATCATCATTTCAGCCGAAAGACATCCAGTGCTGGACATAGCCCGCTCCCCCAAGTGACCCCATAATGACCGAACCTGTGCGTATCGCATCCATCAGATTCCTACGACCCTTTGGTGTACTTTAGGGGAGGCCTTCCAACGCTGCGTGTTCCGGAATGTGGTCACCTCAACTTCCCCATCGACCAACTGTTCGGCAAGTAATGTCCCCTGACCACTGTTACTTGAGTTATGCGATTCTTCAGGCTATGACTGTAACCTGGGTGCTCCTGCGAATACCCTCATTTCTTGTCCCGATCCAATTTCCGGCCACGCGGCGTATTGTTCTCACGCGCCTCAAGGAGTTTTCAGCAAATTGTAGAGGCCCAGCAAGATTGAACGAAGCCTACTGGGGCCATGGACCGATTTCTGAAAGGAAGGTCCGGACCCTGTATGTAGGGCTAAGAAGGTACGGGATGGGTTTTTAGTCAGTAAAAGTCTGACACTACTAAGGGAGAGAGATGTCATTTGATGATTTTTGCCCACCACGAATCTCTGAGCATAGCCCTTTCCATTGCACTTTGGATGACTAAGTCTTCTGGTTCTGATCAAGCACGTTTCGGAGACAATCACATCACTGGCAACACACACTGGTCAGCAGTGGTTTCATTATAGGAGTTCAGGTATTATTTAGACTTAATAAGACCACGGAATAAAACTGCGATTTAATTGCCATTTCTTTAATTCTATTACGGCACAAGTCGCTATGTAGGTATATTAAATTAATAACCTTCTACTGTCGAAATCTCTAGTATCTACAGTTATTTTTTTTTAAACCAGTTGTCGCGAAACCATTAGAAAAATCCAGAACTTCATGTTTATTTTTCTATGTGTCAAAAAAAAAGTTTGAAACAAAGCCGCATAAATACAATATCAAATTGAAAAAGGTTTATTTCGCCTACATGGACATACATAAAACCTCAGAAGTAAGTACAATGAAGTCTAATTAAAATAATAATTAACTAAAAGAGTGATGTGTAAAATTCAGTAAAAAATACTGTATATTTATTATCAAAGCTTTTGTACACATACAAATTAACAAAGCATGCTTAAAAAAACCGTTTTCGTACGTCTACAACGCAATATTATAAGACCTTAGGTTAGACTGAATGGTCACCCCATTAGCAGGGTAGAACAATTTAAATATCTTGTACACTTACTAACCCCGGATCTGAAGGACGATAGTGACATAGAAAGGGAGCGTAGAGCGTTGTCTGTTCGTGCGAATATGATAGCACGCAGATTTGCTCACTGTTCGAGGGACGTCAAGATCACCCTGTTCAAGGCTTTTTGCACGTCCTTCTACACGAGCAGTCTTTGTGTGAGTTATACGCAAAAGCAGTAGGTACAGCGCTCTACGCATCCAATACAATACTGCATTCAGGGTGCTATTGGGGCTGCCTCGCTTCTGTAGCGCGTCAGGGATGTTTGCCGAAGCGCGCGTGGATTGTTTTCACACTACCATGCGCAAGCGGTGCACATCCCTGGTACGCAGGGTGCGGGTCAGCCCGAACAGTATCCTGAAAGCCTTCGCCCAGCGCTTCGACTGCCAGTACGTGTATCACTGTGACATGGTACACGTACGGGCTAATGTGGAAATATTGTTTTGATTTGTATTTTAAATTGTATTGTTTGTTTATTCTAAGTTATGTCATAATTTGTAATTGGTCCTTGTTGGTTTAAATAAATAAATAATAATTATTATTATAAGGTTATACTAGGTAAAATTGGGTAGGTTTTCTTACTAAAATAAAATAATCGATACTGCCAGTTAAAGGTTTTCATAGTGTCGTAAGGGCCGAAGACGAGCGATGCAAAGACACGAGTGTACTGTGTAGCAATCAGTTATATTAGATTTTTTTTCCGCGTCTGTACTTCCTTGGCCTATAATATACTTCGAGAAAAGGATGGTACGGCCGTGCCTGCTTTGCTCGAGACTTGGCGGGGCACTACCGTGCCCCCAGATAAAAACCGTATATATAATTTGGGATTTTTGCCTTCGACACTTCGCAATAGTTGAACATTCTATCTGTAGGTAAAAGAATAAAGAGAGGTATCAAGTTGGTACTTTCAGAGATTAACCTTTCGACTACCATAATTATAGACACAATTAAAAGGCAATCGGTGTGCGGAAACCGGTGTCCTTTTGGGGCTTAATGAACTAATTAACAAATCAAACAATTTTAACCAGAAATTATTTATTAAACGGATTTAAAATAGACGCGGAAAGCATTTTTGTATATATTCTTGTGTAAGGTTATTAGTCACCTCTGTCCTCCTAAACGGCTTGACCGAAATTGAATTGCCTACATAGGGTTACTGACACGCATGTTTTATTTTAACGCGTCCTGTTCGACTGGAGAACTGCATCCAACAGGTATTCAAATTACGCCAATCTCGATTGCCTGGTTCTACTTCGGTTTTTTCCGCGCGCAGGCACCTTAAATCGACTCTCTGTAACATTCCACTGTGGAATGTGAATTATGCAGTGTTTATTTAACATTTAAGGGGCAGATGTACGCCAGTGACCTTGAAAGAAGACCTAGCGTCAACCACAGCGTATCAAGATTATTCGAATAGTAATTTGTCCTTCATTTATTAAACAAACAAAAGATTGGCAAATAAATTATCTTTAAGCTTGTGAAAGTCCCATAAAAATACACTCAATTGTTTTGCCTGATCTTCGCTTATTTTTTAGTGTTAGATCTCACTCTGAGAATAATTTACATCGAGTGTAAAGAAAAAAATCTAAATATTCGTATATTATCATCAGGAAAATAGTCTAGTTTAACACATATTTTTTTCAAAAGATACCGACTAGCTTTTTAGACGTGTTTTTTTTATGTTAGTTAAAAAACCTGCAATAATCATCCAACGACGAATCCCACCCTTGCGGAGCAGGAGACATTGTCAGACTTTTACTGACTAAACCATCTACCCCGTTCCTACGTCGCCATATATACCAGGGCTACAGCCTTCCTTTGAGACACGTACCCTTGGCCCCAGTTGGCTTCGACCCTTCTGCAGGGTCCCTACGGTTTGCTGACAACTCCTTGAGGCGCGTGGGAATTAAGATATGATATTGGATTTAAAAACATCAAAAGTCGTATATCTTCCCCTTAATACACTTTGTTTACTAGGTAAAGTGACCACTGCGGTAGTACCTGATGCATATTATAATTTAAAAAAAAGAATCATCAAGGACTGTTAGGTACAATGGGTACAATCACTTATTTATGAATTTATATTCGGATTTGTAATTACATTAAAAAAGACGATTAAACCTGAAGTATGGTTGTGTCCAGTTTTTTGTAGCTTTAATTAATTTATAAGTCATAAATGATATTTATTTTGTAAATAGATTTTAAAATAACACTTTTACACGTCAATTTTTTTTTCTTTTCGTCAGTTTAAGCTAGAGGAGTCCGGTGTTTCCTAGCTGACTATCCTGAAAAGCAACACCGATACAAACTCAGGGGTCAAAGTCTCTTTTAAAGTCCATACATTAACCATGTATTGGTCAAATCATATGAGAACCATGCAGATTAGTGTCTCAGGTGGTCTTTTGAAGAAAGAACCACCAGATTTCAGTAGACCTGTCCAGTCAGTTTTCTTTCCATTTAATCTACACTAATATAATAAAGAGGTAAAGTTTGTTTTTTTGTTTTTTTGTTTGTAGGGGGTAATCTCTGGAACTACTGGTCCGATTGGAAAAAAATTAGTAACAATAGAAAGCTACTTTACTCCTGAGTGACATAGGCTATATTTTATGTACGCGGGCGAAGCCGCTGACAAAAGCTAGTAATACATATAAACTAGTGCTTGACAGCGATCTTACTTGACAGTAACCAATTATACATTCGTTGATGGTGAAGCGCGCTAGTCGACCTATTCAGTCTAGACTTAAAGACGCCTAAATTATAATCGGACGAGAAGACCGCAGCAGGCAAATTGTTCCAGCTCCTCGATGTATACGGTAACTATAAATGACGAGGCGAAACGCTTAGCCCGTATTGCTCACAACAATATATCGATATAACCATAGGTAGGTAATACCATATGTTTATACGTTTTCATCATAGATCTCACAAACAAACTGACAATAATACACGGCAAAATTTTAATCCCGCAGAGGATTGATCTATTAGGATGAAATACTATCGATTTGTAAAAATAACATTAAAAAAAATAAAGTTCTTTTTTTAAATTGTAAATGACTTTATCATTAACGCATGTACGAAATTAATTTCTTTAGGAAAACGTCAGCTGAACGAGTCAATGACCCGTAGGTAGTAAAAAAAGGACTTATTTTAATAAAACGCCTTAGCGTTGAAGTTTGTATGGGAAAGTCACAAATCCGCGTGGACGTACCTACTCGGGGCAAAGAACTACTTCGTAAAAAATACAAAATAATTTAAAAAGCTTATTACGAACTTTCATACGTGAAGCTTTCTTGAATTCAGTGAACTCTATTGAGGTCGAATTTAAGTACACCTTTGTAAAGAGCAAATCACAACAAAAACTGGTTTGTTTTTTTACGTAACCTCGCAGAAACGCACCGAAAAATCGTTAATTTGATGCTAATTATGAGGGTAATTAGCGGTGAATTCTAGCAGCCTCTCTAAACGCTTCCTATTCGTTTCTAGAAACAAAGAGTTTCAATGCAATTAATGGAAAATTATTTTTATTGTTGGAAATCTAACATTTGAACTCAAAAATGGATGTGTTGTGTAAATCAAAGGTACTTACTTCATTATAATAGTTTGTTTAAATACCTAGGTTAAAATAATTATAGCTATAATTATGTATTCACGTTTGATTTGTATTCAAATAGGTATCTTGACCAACATAAGATGTAAATAGGTGCATAAACAGTGTGGCCACCTTTTTATACGCTATAAACTAATGCTTGACTGCAATCCCACCTGATGGTAAGCAGTGATGCAACTTAAAATCTATAAAAGTTTAAATGAAGATTTTTTTATGAAACTAGATATTGCTTTATAATTATATTGTTCATAATATATATCTTCTGGATCACTGATTTGCGTTTGTCTTTAAAAAATCCCGTTTAGCGATAAGACCACCCATTGTAACACCATAGTAATTTTAAGTTCTTAATGTAGTTGTGTTTATGGTGTACCTACAATAAAGAGTATATCTATCTATCTATCTATCTGCTGAAATAATACCATCGAATTGAATTGCTGGCTAACAAAAAGGTGGTTGGATTTTGTGAGGTGAGATATGAAAAAAAAGGGAGTTAGAGACAATGTGACAGATGACACTACAGAATGGAGGAGAAAAATCATATTGTGCCATCCTTGAAGAAGGGCAAGAAAACAATGAACAGTTTTAGTAAACAACTAGCTTCTGCCCGCGACTTCGTCCGCGGAAAATTTCTTGTTTTAACATATTTAACTCTGTTCCTATACAATTTCTCGAGATAAAAAAAAACAAACTTTATTTCTTTATTATATTATTCATAATCATAAAATATAGCCTATGACACTCAGAAATGAAGCAGCTTTCTATCTGTGAAAAAAATTTTGCAATCGAACCAGTACTTCCAGAGATTACCTCCTACAAACAAAAAAACAAACTTTACTTCTTTATTATATTAGTGTAGATGTAGATAACCCTTCGTTTTGCCGCAGTTGGGTAAAAAAGTTGCATATCATTTTTCGTAGATGTAGTATCCTAATTTCTATATAGGTACCCAAAAGCTTCAAACTCCTGATCAGCGGCGGCCTTAGGGGGTGGCGAACTGTGCAATCGCCCAGGGCCTCGCTCTTGGAGGGGCCTCGCGCAACAACCCAAGCTAATATGTAAAAAAAATTGTTAATAATGAATCTTGTCTAAATTAAAATTTTCAACTATAATTCTTAAAAAAAGTGGTGTCCAGAAACGTATTCTTGAAATTAATCAACTTGCTTATTTTTTACCTTGTGGGTGTTATAAGTAGCTGGAATCTTATCCTAGAAGATGCAGCATCGTCTTGTTTCCAAGCAAAATCTTTTTTGGTTTGCTACAAAGGTTGTAGACTCTATTTTCCGGCTCAAGTCAGAGGTGGGCTATTTTAAACGCTCATGTAAAATCGTTATCTCTGAAAGGACAAAGGGCCTCGCAAAGACCTGCCGCTCGTAGACTCGCAATAGGTAAGGCCGCCGCTGCTCCTGATTGTTCTAGTAGAACCAATTGAATTTGAAAAGCTACTGTCCTTGACCGGCTTTCCTGTTAACTTCTATTCACTTCCCGTGTCCAAAGACTGCTGCATCTTTTCCGCATGCCTCGCTTCGAGTCCTCGACCATCAATCGTAGATCGAAAGACATTGTTTCTATTCTATCGCAGTATTTTATGAGTTGATTAAGTCTGTTTCCTGATAGCTAAAATCTGACAAGAGTGAAAAAGTTACTCCAATGCAAGCGCGCTCCATAGGCGACTTCATCGTGGCTTTCCATCAAACGAGATAATGGTCAATCGTGAGCTGAGTAACAAAAAAAAACAATTACCATTCTAGATGAATATTCATTGTAGGGGTACCTAGTTTTTTTTCTTTGAGCATGTGACATCATCATACAACTTCTGCGATGACTAGACTAGACTTATATTGACTAAAACTATAGACTAATACTTTTAAAACCCGCCTGTGTTTTTTAGGGTTCCGTAGTCAACTAGAAACCTTTATAGTTTCGCTATTCTGTCTGTCTGTCGGCGGATAATCTCGGTGATCGTTAACACTAGAAAGTTGCAATTTGGTACCAATATGTATGTATGTCATTCATCATCATCATCAGCCTTTTAATGTTCCCACTGCAGGGACACAGGCCTCCTCTCTCTAGGAGAGGGAAATGTATGTATGAATATGAATGTATGTATGTATATGTATATATGTATGTATATTAACAAAGCCGACAAATTGCAAAAAATGTGGAGAAAATGTTTTATTTGGGTACCCCCCCCCCCCAGACGTGAGGAATGTTTTTTTTTTGCGGAATACGGTTTACATTTGATTAGGTGGGAAAAGGCTAAGCAGATGGACTGACGTATGTACTCCAATTCTCAGCAAAAAAAAACAAAAAGATCTTGTTTTAGATAACCGCTTTATTATTTTATTGTTGTTAGGATAAAAAAAAACTAGAGTTCACGTTCGAAGCCCGGAACTAGCCACAGTTTCACGACACGTTTAGTAAATAAAATGAAAATTAACAATAACCTGTTTTTAATTTTTCATGACCTTGGTAAGTGCAAAATATAATTACTTCCAGTAGTTATTAATGATCTTTTATTTACGTAACAAAAATAAGTAGAATTAATAATTATGTAATTTAAAAACATCAACAAGTCATTAAAAAACCACAAATATACAAATATTTCCCTAAAATACAGTTTCTAATGACACTAGTCTGACGTATTTTACAATGAGACTACATAATTATATTTCATAAAATAATTCGAGATAATTCGATATTATAGCCATTAACTTAAATGTCGACATTATTTTTAAATGGCGATTCATATTAAAAAGGTTTTAATTTTTTTTTTTTTATTTATGAGATATAGACTTGGTTGCCTCTCCATTTCAAATTCAAAATTCGAATGTGGAAATGTTCAAAGAAGTGTGTAATTATGACGTCATCAAACAGCCATGGAGTGCGAAGAAATGGAGCAATACTAGTAATTAATTGGTAACCGATCAAGGAATGTTACGCCGTCTCCAAGTGACATGGGACAAGGGCAGGATGATACCAGTCAAGCAAGGGTTTTTTAGGTGGGTAAAAATCATCCCCGCGCCCTTGTATAGGGTGGAAGATTGTATCACACTTTTACTTACTAAAATACCCACATCAGTAGGTGTACCTAATGAAGGAGTACCTTCATTGACTTAGTTCCAAAGCCTCGGGTGACGTTTTCATATTATCCTTTGGCTACAGTAGGCTTCGGTCGAGCTGGGTCCCTACGGTTTGCTGACAATTATTTGAGGTGCATGTGGAACGATACGCGCGGACGAGGACTTGGTCCCGGACCTGACGATTACTGGACGGTCAGATGGTGAGCTACCCGCGCCTACGGGTGGCCAGAGATCTAGACGAAGGGAGCGAAATGATTTAAAAAATAAAAGCCATTAGCAGTTGTAATTGCTGTTAAGAACTTTTATAGGATTTTATTTTTTTAAACCCTGTATTATTTTACGAGTTTATGCACTCGTAAAATAATACAGGGTTAGCTGTTCGCTGAAGTTAGCAGCACCTAATTTCAGACACGTTAAGTTAGAATGGGCGTACTAAAATTCAGAGTACAAGTGAATCGATCGTAGGTACCGTGGCATGTTACTCAGTGATTCATGGGCCGGGCGCGATGACCTATGCACTTCGAACCTTTTTATCGACTCAAAAGCTTTGTAGCATAGCACGTTGTAAATTTAAAATTCCATCTAATGGAGTCAGTCGTATTGTTATTATTATTTTTTTTATATAGCTCGCGTTTGACCATATTCTCGCTTGAAGGTAAGCGATGATGGAGCATGATTGCCTATGAAGTTACCTATTCACTCATTAGTTAAATAAACTTCACTGCGACTGCCAACAGACACAACCAACAGAATCCTATTAAGCATGTTCCTTTAGTGGGAAATCATCAACTAATTCCTCCCATTTTTGAGCGAGAGTGAATGTCAGACTTTTACTGACTAAAACTCATCCATGTAACCTCAGCTACCCTTTGAGTACCAGAAGTAGAAACAAACCACACTCCATTCTAGTTATAACTGGATGTATGTACCAGCTGTGTCGTTGTTTTGCATTCTTTCATGGGTGGATGCACCGGTTCTGCTTTTTCTTGGAGATGTAGATAGATATATATGATGTAAGTACCTATATCTATTTTTTTATATGTTTAGCATCAGCCTTATAATATTCCCACTGCGGGGACTAAGGCCTCCTCTGTAGTAGAGGGAATGAGAGATAATTCACCTCGCGGGCCCAGTACGGGTTGGTGGATGTCACGTGTCTTCGATTTTTTGGTTCTAAAACATGCCAGTTTCCTCACGATGTTTTCATTCACTGTTTTAAGAGCAGTGGTGATAAAATAAATTACATAAAATAGGCGCTAGGTTTGCAAATCGCAAATCTTAAATCGGGGCCTTTACCACCGCTGCTCTCTTGTTTGTTTATTTAAAATTATTGATTCAGTCATGTAACCATTTAAGAGTTAAGGATACATCACGGCGAGCTACCCCTTGCTCGCCGTCCGCAAGTCCCGGCGGCGTCTGGGGCGTGAGCGCCGTCGCCTTAAGCGGTCGGCGTCCTTTTGCTAGCATTACTGCTTCGCAGATGGTGGCGCCGCCACTCCTCCTCGCTCCGGACCATGGCCTCTACCAAGGCCCAGCGCGAGGGATCGCCGTCGCCGATCACTCCCACGAGGACAAGGCGATGCTCTACCAAGCGGGGTACATTTAGTCTTCACCGTAGCTATTCGTTTTTAGCCGTTAGCACTCCATTTCTTCCGACTCCTTACAACAAACCTAACAGCAACAGCCTTATTCATAAACATTAAACATAGCTGGCATTGCTTTATGACGTATCATAGTGTACTGTATTTTGTCGGAACCAATAAGGAAGTGAAAACGCATAGCAAGACATGACTGTACGAGCGACGGTACGTATTGCTTGGTAACAAATAACACAACATTTTTAATGTTGGGGCCACACTGACTTCTAATGTCAATATGCCCACTAGCGCGATATATACTGCGAGAATTAGACTTGAAATTTGCTTGAGTTACCACCTAACGGCAAACGGCAATATTAATGCCGTTGTCAAGTTATCACGTTAGGTCGTGGCCACACCTAACGCTAAAGTCGATTATCGCAATAATACTCGGCGGCATATCTTGTTAGTGTAGCCGGACATAAGAGTGACTTTAAAATGACTTTTCTTGTCACATATTGAAGAATACTATTAATTAATTTAATAAGGCTTTATTAAGTTTATTTAATCTCAAATTTTAACTTTGTTGAAGTTTTTATCGACAGTGCAATGAAGTAGAGGTAAGTTTAGTACCTACATATCTATTTAAGATTGTATCTCCAAAAAAACTTCACCAAATAAATATCTCAAAAAACAACAGTCATGTTTTCTAAAAATCCCAGACCCGTCTATTTGGTTTTTTGAACCCAACTTATTATGTTATATAGATTAGTTGAAAATCTAAATACTATATTTATTTTATTTTACATCATGGATTTCACCAACTAACGATTAACATACTAAATTGGACTAAACTGGATTAATGACCTAGTTGTCCTAATTGACGTAAACGAAGGCTTACTAATGATAGGAAAGGCAGATCGGTAATTATTCCACTCATCATCATCAGTCTTTTTAATATTCCAACTGCTGGGACATAGGCCTCCTCTCTAGGAAAGGGAATGAATGGGCCATAATAGATAGATAGATTAAACTTTATTGTACCCCAAAAAGTTACAGAACTTAAATCTATGGGTACAAAGGCGGTCTACCTCGCGGGCCCAGTGCGGATTAGTAGATGTCACATGTCTTCGCCTTTTTGGTTCTAGGACATGCCGGTTTCCTCACGATATTTTCCTTCACCGTTTTGAGAGCAGTGGCGATGAATTTAACTACATAAAGTAATGCGTCCGGGTGGTTTTGAACCCGCGAGCTACAACTCGTAAGTCAGGGCCGTTAGCACTCGGTCACCACTGCTCTCTATTATTCCACTCATTATTAGGTTTTTTTTCTAGCTTACTTATTCATCAAAGTATTTTAAAGCACCAGTAAGTTTTAGCCTTCAAGAAAGGTTCAACGATCATTTGAAGTCAGCCAACCCGTTGACATCGTGAGGAAACCAGCATGCCCTAGACCAAATGAAGTCGAAGACATATGTAATCCAACAACCACCAAGAATTTCGCACCCATTCTCTCTCTTAGAGCAGAGGCCTGTGTCTCAGCAGTATATAATATATTTTTATTTCTCACCACAATGTTATTAAGTAGGTACCTACCACTACATCGTGCTCGCATAATAGAAGCACAAGAAATTTGTAACCAAGTAATATGTAAATATAAATTTGATTTAATTGCCTATGTTCAACGCCTTTTAACTTTCAAGGTGCTATAAGGTATCCTTATAACTGACTTATTTCTGCACGACAAAGGTAGAACAGCCATTGTGGGACAATACAGTGTCCATGGAGTTTCTTGCACGTTCTTCTCCATAGAGAGCTACGCTTTGGACCGTGAAAATTAGCTTCAATTTTGACAATTCAAAAGTGCCTGTAAATGGTCTATTTGAAATAAATTATTTTGAGTTGAGTTGAATGTATAGAGCAATGAGTGCAATAGATTCATAAGAACCTTAGTTTAGTATCTAGTCTAAGACACAAGTGTAAATTATAATAAAGCTGTCATTGTCCAATTACGACAAAAGCCTCTAAAAACAAATAAAAGAAAAAAAAACACAGTAATTACCAAACTGAAACAATGACAATAAATTGGATTCATACTGTGGGATACTGATGCAAAAGAAAGATCTGGGCCTGTATTTCTGGACACCAGGTCTTCCCCTGTTTGAATGGATGTGATTACAATATTGCATATCTTTTAATCTTTCTAATACAGTTGGAACAATGTAAGACTGATTATGTTATGTATTTACACACATACTTACTGGAAAATGATATTATGCGTTGTTGTTTCTCGATAGACGTTGACCTTAAAAAAATAATTGCGTCGCAGTTTGTAAATCTGAACCTTAAACAAAGGTTCAATGATTTTGAGACAGCCAGTCGACATCGTAAGGAAACCAGCATGCCCAAGAACAAATAAATAAAATGGAAAGCATCTACTTTTAGTTTGATTTTGTTAATAATCACCACATCATATAAAATACAGTTTGGATATAAAGAATATGATGTACAACTCTGATCCCTAAGATATAGACTAATGTCTAGTTTGGAGATCACCGTTCCAATAGCCATGTATAATGTACATACTTGATTATTATTAGGTATATTTTTTATGGTTGACAAAAATCATCCAATGACGAATCCCGCGAGACCCTTACTGACTAAACAACCTAACCCGTTCCTACGTCGCCATCTATACCAGAGCTAGAGTTTTCCTTTCAGACATAAACCCTTGGCCCCAGTTGGCGTCGATCCTTCTGCAGGATCCCTACGGATTATTAGGTATATGACATCCACCAACCCTCAATTGGTTCGGCCGCGAAGTGGATTATGGAAGGCTGACATGACAGCAGTGGGAACATTATAAGTCTGATCATGTTAGGTATGTTATGCATTAACATTCATAAAACATATTTACTGGATAATTATATTATTCGTTGTTAAGACGTTGACGTCAATAAAACATTGCGACGCAGTTTATAATTCTGCGGGAACTCACATTAGTTTAAAGATTGACGTAGATAAAAAAACAAAAAAAAAACCAACAAAACAGAGCATCATAAATGAAACCACAGATTTTCCATATAGTTCTTGTTTTTGTGATCTCAATATGGCAAAAAATACACACAAAAATAAAAAGGAATGCTACGTCAATACTGTGTTTTTTACGGAAACTTTCGGAGTTTATTTATAGTCAAGCAAAAAAACCGCAACATCATCATAGTTTTGCTTATTATTGATTACGGTGCTTGACCTGGTGAAGGTCACGGGAGTTCATGATGACGCACAGGGCCGGTGGATGGCAGGTCCTGGCACTTGGGAGAAGCCTATGTTCAACGCCTTTTAACTGTCAAGGTGTTACTGCTATCCTTATAGCAGTAACCACTGACTTATTACTGCACGACAGTGGTAGAACAGCCAATGTAGAACAATGCAATCATGTCACATATTATGTGCTCGTGGAAGAAATGGTCGATAGGGCCAAACGGTCCTGGAGTGGCGAGAGCGCACGTGAAAACGCAGTGTTGAAGACCTCCCACAAGGTGGACCGATGACTTGGTGTTATAAAGGAGAAAGGAAGATGCCGATGGCGAATCCCGCCACGTCTGGGTGGCATCGAGATTCGCCACCGGCACAGTCTTGCAGATCACGAGCAATGGGTAGCTGGCCATCCGGTCATCCGGCGCGATATAGAGAGGTATTAGCAAAATGGACGGGTCCCAATACTCCGAAAAGAGGCGCAGTGTTACATAAGATCTATGCCACACGACTTCTCGTACAAATCAAGCGTGGAAGAAAGAAAGAAAGAAAAATTTTTTTTTTGACACGTAGACACACAATACAGAATCAATCATGTAGATATATGATAAAAAAATGTTAAAAATATAAAATGGTATGTCTGCGCCAAATAGGTCCAGTTCAACAAAAATGCCAGGCAACCACGAAGTAGCAACACTAGCAATGCATGCATTTAACTAGTGAGTTAAATACCAAATTTTGCAAAATTTCTATGTCTCACTCAAGCAGTGGTTTGAGACATTCTTAACTACAAAATACTGAATTCAGAAACCGGTCCTTGGAAGGTATACGAAGGTATTTAGGTAAGTATAACAAGTTAAACTTAACGGTGTTTAAATTACACACTATGCCCTTGTACGATGCCCACGAAAATAATAACAGACCGTGTGAAGCATAAATGATTGCAAATGATCACTTAATGTGAGGGCCAAGTGACAAGCCCTCGTGACACTGACAGTGTTCAAATATTCACGAAGCGTTCGACTAGTTTACTGCGCTGTTCACAAATTAGTTAGACATACACTTGGATTTCCTCGTCAGTTGGGTAGGTGTCCTTGTGTGGTGTGATGACCTACGATGGCATATCATTCGTAGGTTGGACCTACAGTCATTGCAACATACGAGTACACTTGGATTTCCTTGTCAGTTGGTCAGGTGTCCTTGTGAGGTGTGATGACCTACGATGGCATCAGTCGCAGGTCTATTGGTCGTCCTTTGTAGGAAAAACTGAGTCTCAGAGAACTCGGGAACCTAAGATGTGAGATAAGTAAGCCTGTAGTGCAAGTATAGCTACAGCCGATGCCATTTTTATTTTTTTTGCTAAAACCTTCCTAAGTTCCTTCATTTGGCCTCTGCGTTCTAGAACCACTGTTCTTATCCCAGAAAGTAAAACTCTCGTACACTTTTTATGAACCAGGGTAAATAAAACTATTGATCACGCTGTTGTAAATCTAAGGTCTTTTGAATTTCCCCTTCTTGTAGATATAGCCTTTATTTACTGAAGATGAAATACATAACAATAATACAGATATTAATCACAATAATATATTAATAATTTGCAATTCTACAGTATTACATAATTTAATTTATTATACACCGCATAAAAAATACTAGACAAACAATCATAAAAACAGACATACAATTGGCAGTCTCAAAAAATACAAAAAAATACGTCCATTAAAAATAAAATTATTCTAAATCAAAAAAATACTCGTACGTTCGTGGTAAATATCATAATACAATCTTAAATATGAACAATTAACATGTCTTGGCTATGAATTCTTTGATTAATATTTCAATGTTTGAACGGGAAACCTACCATTACGTATTACTCGTAAACCAATTATCCCACTACTATTATAAAAGCGAAAGTTGGTATATACGAGTATGCTACTGACAATCTACAGTATTTTATACGATACCTGGATAATTTACAGAATACCTAAATCTCTCTCTCTCTCTAAAGCTCTTTTCATCTGCACATCATTTCATAGTGAGGTAGGTTTTTTTTTTATGGTAGGTAAAAATCACCCAATGACGAGTCCCACTCTTAGGCGGAGCGGAAAACAAGTGTCAGTCTCTTACTGACTAAACCACTTACCCCGTTCCTACATCGCCATAAATACCAGGGCCAGAGCCTTCCTTTCAGACGCAAACTCTTGGCCCTAATTGGCTTCGACCCTTCTGCAGGGTCCCTACGGTTGCTGACTACTCCATAGTGAGGTAGGTTAACATTGATAAATATCCAAATATAGACTAAAATCTTTAAAATTTAATTATTTTACACATTGCTGGTAGACCAGCAGGTAAGCTATACACTCCCTAGTATACATTACGTAGTTAAAGTAGGTTATAATGGATAATACGGCTGGATAATATTCAAAATATTTCATACATTGTCTGAACGCCCCTGTATTCCACACTTTGTCTAGGTATTGTAAAGAAGACATGAATTATAATAATGATTTTATTTCTCTCAAAAAAATTATACAGATTGTCGGTAACATACGTACACAAATGTTGCCTGGTCAAGGTGGAAGGTTACCATCACCACAGATTCAGTAAGTGTGTCTGGATCCACCAGAGGTGGTATTTTATTTCGACTTTTACCAATATTTTTTTTTAATATTTCCGTACACAAAATACGCGCTTTAGACGTGGAGTTGCGGATACCAGCCCGATATACTGCACTATATTTACTTTTTTTATTTAGGAACCAAAATTTTTAAAACCGTTATCAATTCCGACGAGATTTTTAGCAAAAAAAAAAAACTTTGCATAGGTAACGATTCAATCAACTCTAATGATACTTTATGAAAAAAAAAATTGAATCATTTTGTTTCTTTAAAAAATTACAATTAACGATTTTATACCGTATACGTGCAATTTTGTTTTTTAATTAGGGAAAACTGACTTCTTAAATAATCATATTATGACCACATCTCAAAAGTTCAGCGAGCCTCTGTAATGAACTATTTACACAAAAATAAACGAAGACAACAGTGTTAAGAAACTTGAAAGGTAGTTTGTAAGATATACAGGTTGAATCAGGTGATGCAAAACGACACTCTAACTGGTACAACTTTTATATATATTTTTATACCTTTAGTTAATGTCAAGGAAACATAAAAGGAATCCTATTCTTTTTGTTTTTATCACAGATACAGGAAATGTAACCAGCAGCCTAATTCTCGTAATGAAAACCGTAGCGATATCGTAGCGACTTTGACATTTTCGAATTCCCATATCCATCAATCGAGTTTGAACGACATCGATTTTGAACTCGTTCGATCGAAGAGAGGTCGTTTAGAAGTTGTTCGATTGTCGTTCTATCGAATCCCCATCAAGGAACACGTGAATACCGATTTTGGATAGGACTACGATCGAACGACAATGGAACGATAATGGAATTGGGATTGTTTGATTTTACGTGAATTAGGGCACAGGCCTTGTCTTGACTAGCTGTAACCATAATAGACTGACTAGTTCTTACGGGATTGTACACAACTGTCACCGTGGCCCTGGAAAGCAAAGGGCAACTGAAGGATAACGGGTAGGTTAATTCTGACAGTCTCCTTCGCTCCACTGGTTTCACTCAGAGCGTGTGAAGTTATTTGACCTTGAAAAATCATAAGTGTAATAATGAGTTCAGGTGGGAAATCAAACGAAGTGATATCAGCCAGGTTTCTTATATAAGTTCTAAACTTCTATGTTATAGACACAATGTTGGACAATCTCCTCAAAATGAAATGTTGGAAAGCCTCACACAACGTGGACTGATGTCCTGGTGAGAGTCGCTGGAATGCGGTGGATGCGAGACGCACAGGTACGTTCGCTGTGGTGACACTTGAGGGAGGCCTATGCCCAACAGTGGACGTCCTTCGGAAAATAACGATGATGATAAATCTACAATGTGGACTTCCCCTTCTAAGGTAATAATAATATAATTACGTTGTTTACATTAAAGTTAGATAATTATTATGTAATAGTTGTGCGTAAATACATAATCTCACATAACAACGAAGTTAATGACATCAAAAGTACAGTCAGCCACGTAAACTCGCTGAAAATAATCGTTGTAGTTAACCTTCTTGTTTTGAGTGTACTTTACGAGTATTGCATGTAAATAATATACAGGGCAGTTTTATAATTTATTGGCATTTTTTCATTGGATGAAAGTATGAATATTTATAAAAGTATGTGTGCATTATGAACAACACCCGCCATGTTTTCTCTTCACCACCCTTGGTTGACTGGTTGAGAATAATGCCTAAGGCATTAAGTCCGCCTGTGTACCTTTTTGTGAATACCTATGTAAACACAAAACTATTGCGCAAATTTTAAAAATTATTTGCACACCTACACTAATTAAATTAACACTTTTATCACTAAGTCACAAAGGCTATATAATTTCTAATTTCATCCGGACAAAACAGCTGGCTGACGCTAATTAACTAAAAGGAAGAATCTGCTATTTTGCAGTATTTAAGAATTTTGTAAAAAGAAAAAAAATACAATATGTTTACAGAACAGCTAACATTATGTTCTATATTTTAGAATCTCTCTGTAAAGTCGTGTATAGTCACGAGTATTTTCGACCCTACACAAAATATGTTTTATTCTTGTTTGAGATACTTATGTGGTACCAACACGCACGGGCCAGCGAGGTGGATTGCGGCCCGTTCCCTTTCCTAGAAAGGCTTTAGTCCTACCGGCCTAGGCGGCCTTAGTCTCAGAAGTGGGAACATTAAAAGGCTAATTTTGAGATAATAGACCGTCACTCTGCCAGGCTAAGGCTTTTCCAATTCACCCAGGCCATCTTGATCATGGCCGAGCGGTAAGAGATTACCAATGAATTAACTTATCTAGTATTGCAGCTTCTAGATATTTGTGATTTGCAGAACCAAGTAAGTTATTATAACAATAAAAAATTAACGTAACAACATTAACGTTACAACCACGTACATTCCATCAATTTAGCTTCAAACTAACCAGAAATAAAAATTTCCTTATTGATCGAGTCGACCTGTTAGATTTCCGCTTCAATATTAGTCTAAATCGGTCAATACAAATATTTTATTTCTTAATATTCACAGTTACAAAACGTTCAAAGTCCACTTTGGCCTGACTTTTACCGATATACAGGTGCTTTACCTTGATTGGTCAAAGTCCAAAGCCATATCGGCGTTCAACCTTTGAACACAAACTTCTTGTGCAATGAT
Source organism: Mythimna loreyi (assembly GCA_029852875.1). Classification (NCBI taxonomy): domain Eukaryota; kingdom Metazoa; phylum Arthropoda; class Insecta; order Lepidoptera; family Noctuidae; genus Mythimna; species Mythimna loreyi. The sequence goes on from CM056778.1 coordinate 20,367,282, forward strand.
CTCGAACTGTCGAGCATATTATGCCTATAATGTGATTCATACGTTGCGTCCGTCGGGTCATTTGAGTTTTTGTGATAGGCGTTCTGATTCATATTCTGTATAATTATGACAATGTGTTTTTCTTTCAATAGGTTCATAGGCCATATGCATTGAAGAAAAAGATTCGTTATCTATCTATCTGTAGACAAGATACATTCATACCACGTTATCTTCTTCTCAATTACCAATCTTGACTTATATTTTATCTACGTTGAAGCTGCTAATCGAATCATCAAAATTATATTACCTGACTAGCCCATTTTCCCGGCTAGACTTTTACTGACTAAAAATCCACTTCTATTCTTCACTAAAATCCATTTCTTTGCCTCAGTTCGAAGGCCTGTGGTCCCATTTCCAACTAGCTTGGGGTCGGCTTCCAGTCTTACCGAAAACGGCTAAATACCCATACATTACGTGGAGTGAATACCTATCAGACCTTCACAATCCAGTTACTGGGCAACACGATCTCCTTGGATAGTCTGATGGTCAGACATCCCGGCGTTTGCCTACCTGTAACGACTGTCAAAGATCTACGAATCATAACCGGGACCAATGGCTTTACTTGCTTTCCGTGGCTCAGGGTGTCCGTAATGACATAGATAAACTTAGTAAAAAACGTACCTTCATATATGAAGAAATATTCACATTGGTACTTGCCCAGTTCCAAGCCAGTAACCCCGTATATGTTTGAGATGGTCTGGGATCATGAAAATGATTTTGGAGATAAAAAGGGTCAACTGTTCCTTCTTTTTATGGTGGGAAAAATCATCGAATAACGAATCCCTTAGTTGGAACCCATGGCCCCAGAAGGAACTGTCTATGGACTGATCAAGACGTTCGATGCATATTTTTCACCTCTCCGACCCGAGTCGTAAGTATTAAAGCCACACCCTCTCTTACGCATTACCTATGTAAGAATGTTAAATAAACATTTATCATCACCATGCCTGATAACCTGTTATCAAGGCCATGTATTCCTTACTTCATATTATCGCATAAGCGAAAATGTAAACAAGACCTCGGACGCTGGAGTTGTGCAAGTAATGAGTAATGAGGTAGCAGGGCGGTAGAATTGCATGTGGCATTGTGCCAAAACCACACGACTACGCTATGTACCACACGTAGTTACTAACAATATCTATGTAGTACATACTAAACCAGTTACATCATCAAACCGATGCTAGATACGGATCTCCCCAATAAGACCTATAAGATAAATAAGTCGGTATCCAGGGATGTGGCTGGTAGTTTACTAAGTCGTCGACGTTGGTCAAGCGTGCGTATCCATCTAGTCATCTTCTTTTCAGCTGAAAGACGTCCACTCCTGGACATAAACCTCCCCGACTCACCACAACGATCAGCCATGTGCCTCTCACATCTTTCGGATTCTCACGACTCTCACCCGATCGTCAGTCCACCTTGTGGTAGGCCCTCTAACGCTGCGTCTTACGGAACGCGGTCGCCATCTAATGGTTCAAGGATTGATCTTGAATGATTTTTACCTACCATAAAAAAACCCCAAATATTTCCAGGTATTCTTTTCTTGAGTCATTTCCTACCTGCCGTTGCGGTAAGGAACAGCTAACCAATTAATTCACGTCGTAGTGGCTACTACTGATTTAGTTGTTCATTTGCTGAAGCTGAAACAAATCTATTTTCTTAATCATACATTAGCCTGCAGAAATCTACAGCTGGACATAGGCTTCTACTCTTGGGCGGTCTTTATCTCGATTCGTGGCAATTCTTTTGCGATACTAACAAGCACCCTTCCAAGACCGTCCCTCTGCCTGAGAGCGACCCATCTCACATTATCTTAATCCTTAGTGCGGTATAATTTATTCCATTACTTTGCAATATTTCTAACAAGTGTTACAACTATAGAAAATTTGATCAAAACGGTTTTTCTCATTGCATAACACATAACGATACCATCAAGACCTAGATAGCGCAATGTGCCGTCAGTGACAACGGTAACAGGGCCATCTTCGCGGTTCATAGCATCGCATGCAAAGTAAAAAGAAACAAAGTTATGTCATGTCCAGTATATTAACTTGACGAGATATGGCGCACTGCATAAAGTACACACCGCGAAACTAAAAGCACCTTATCAGGCAGCTTTACTGCAATTGTCAACACCTCAAACAAAATTTGACAATACGGCGGAATGCGCTGCGTATCGTGAATTAGGTTTCTCACGGACAAATATTTTTTTGTTTCACTAATAGTTAATCGGGTTCTGGGTATCTTGGGCTTACATCCATCAAGCCATACAGGAATAAATCCTAGTGTAGGGTAAAGCATTAAAAAAGTGCAAAGAAAATAATGGAGTTAGTTCCTGTGAGTTGCGTTGCCAACATTATTACAGGTGAAAGAGATTCACTACAAAACATAAGAGCATAAAACTGCCGCAACAAAATCTCGTGGACCGATAACCAAACTCTTTAGCCCACAGTACACTTGCAAAGCTGTTGCACGTCATATGGCCACAACACTTCCGCGTGCATTCGATGATGTTCACTAACGGCACTTCTCACACCGCACATCAGTGAGTAGAGCCTACCAAGGTACCTCTGTCCATGTAGCCCACACTTTCTCTCTTAGTATGTTTCGCAACACCCGAGGTTGCGACAGTCAAATATTTTTTGACCTCCGTGACAACTGCGCAGTGGTCATCAAGTATTTCCTCTTTGATTGTGACTTTGTTTGAACTTTAAAGGTTGTTTATGGTCCACTCGTCTACTACTGGTCATCTTTAGCCTTCATCTGTAGGAGTAGTTAAAGTTAGAGTCTTTTAAAACAGATTCGAAATTTAATCTGTTGATCAACAGATTGTTTGAAATTAAAAAGATGAAGAAAGAGAAAGACGTTAATTTTCCTGCTTACAATTTGTGGCGCAGATAATATTCGTCTGTCATATTTTTTATTTTATAGAAAAAGTGTCCAAAGACTATTGAAACAAGATTATTGCTATAAATGCTAGCCTTTGAAAATGTAATCACCAAGAAATTATAATCGTAATGACAGTTAAATAATAACACAATTATCTCTGAATTCTTGGCTCTAGTGAATCTTCATAGTCAAGTGAACTGTGCAGTCTAATTACCTATAATAATAATTAATGAATTCCATGAATTATTACTTCGACGTCTTCGTCCTCTCTCCTAACTTTGCTGTGCTCGACAGGGTCCATACTGATTTCGACAATAAAGTATTGAGTGAGTATAATTTAGTATTGAACTGTGTCAAATTTTAACATCTGGAAGCTCCCAGATTCCACATAGGTTATGGATAACTTGTCTGCTGCCTAATGTACAATAAATCTAAAGATTCTGTATACATAAGAGATACTGTGTTCGTCTTTGAAAGACCTTCAAAGTAACAATAATTATGCAAATTGTCGAATTTCCGTAATGTCTGTTAAAGAATTTCTGCAGACTGCGCATATAGCCAATTTAGCTGACTATGTATGAATGTCAGACTCGCTACTTAATGTCCATTGGTATTCACAAAGAGTACATTTTGTAAAGTATCTACGCAGCGCACAAAGAATATAATAAAGACACTGTAAAATGATACGCATATCATTATTTTTAAATGCAGAAATATTCTTTGAAATAAGTGCGATGAAATATCTCCTTTTGTGTTTGAATATTCGGTCTTACACCTGAGCAAAGGCTTTTTCCGCTCCTTTCATATTTCGTGGGTTCCGAGCATTTTCCGTGTGATTTAAATTTTAGTGGTTTAACAATACTTCACTTCATGTTTGGGAGAAGACACTTATTCCTGTAACATAGGAGTTCTCGCCTAGCACAGGAATCAAGGCCTCATTCTGCTGTACCCATTTTAAACCAATTAATTATCTGTCTATCTTATACCTATAATCTACCTCTTTCCGTCTATCTGGTCTGGGAAAGAAATTAATCTAGTGGTCATAGGTCCCTTCTCACTGTTACAAGGCACCAATTTTATGCTACTTTAATTTTCATTTTGTCAGGCATGTAGCAGACACTTCCTATTCAGTCCTATTTCAGTTAGGCGGCCTTTTGAGCCACATCAGTATCAGTTATCCTGATTCTGGAACGCCAAATAATATCTAAAGAAATGTCACAATATTATGAAGTTATTACTACACTCGCGACCAAAACAAATATTACATCACAATTTTACAATAGGCCAACTGTAACACCGAATTACATAAGCACTGTTTATTTATCTCTTTCATAGTCGTTTCTTTGTTTTCTTTTTATTACGCGTTTGAGAATTTTTTTTGCAAACAGTAATAATTATTTAATATGGTACACATGACATATTATTTGTGAAGTGTCAGGAAGGATTCACGTGATGTGTGAGAAGTGTGAGAACTGTATTTGCTCGAACTGTTTTCATTAACTAGTTTCTACCAGATTAACGACCTGGTACTTTGACGGTCAATGTTATTGCGAAGTCTGGAAACATCTTAACGACCTCCTTTACTTTAACACTGCATAATAACTTATTAAAATTAAACTGCTCTTATCTTGTTCATCTACATTAAAAGAGGCTTATTAAAAAAAAATACTCATGAGATTAGATTAGACACTGATAAGCATGTTTTATAAATTCTTTTTTTTTAATATACATAGGGTCAATTCATCAAAAACTGCGTCATTTATCTTTGTTTTTTTGTAACAATCCAGATGTTAAAAAAACTCACTACATTAATTTGAATTTAAATTATTACGGGTTTTACCAAATTGTTTGTGCGCCCAAAGTTGCCTGCGTTCTGGCAGACTGAACCCTCTACATTATGGAAAAAACAAACAAGTGAACATAATTTATACCGCACCTTCTTTTACCTTTAGAGCGGGACCGGTAAAGCGAGTTACTTGACGTCAAACAGTCCCAAATATAACACATTTGTTTTTCTGCATGTTATAAAAACGGTTCTAAAAGTCTAAATATAAACTTGTTTTGTAACAAACTTAAACGGTATACTGAATATTTTATTTATATTTATACTGACGATATGTGATTAACGTGATAAACGTGGTGTTTTTATACGTCTCAGGACCCTAAGGTCTTGAAATTTTTAATGGTGTCCGAAAAGATGGAGTCAATTGCTAGAGGTTTTATAGACACTTTTCATGAAATGATGCACCAAGTGGCACTGAAAATATACCTTGAACAACCCCAGTTGGTGGGAAACTGTAGCAATATATTGAAAACTAAGATATACCGAGGGCTATGGTTTTGGGCGCCTTAATTGGTGTGTACCAACAAGGCAACCACTATAGAAAGACTATGGCCCATACCTGAACAAAGTTTTTCAAATATTTCGATTAAAAAACGAACTGGAGTGAAATGAATGCCCAAAAACGGTCAATGGCACAAAATGATGTAGCAGCAAGGGGTCAACATATCCTGAGGAGGAGGAATACATTTATTTTTAACCGCACGGCTAAATTTACCTTCTGGACCGGTAAAGCAAGTTATCTGACGTCAAACAGTCACAAAGATAACGCTTCGATTTTTATGCGTGTCATTAAAAACAGTTCTAAAAGTATTAATTTAAATTTTTTGAGCTAAATTTAAACGAAAAACCAATTTTATTTATAGCCCATGACCGACTATATTTTGTTGGGTTATTCCCTGAGGACCCCGATCTCTGAGGAAGCCGTTCAGGAGGACACCGATTTATTTTTCTCTTCTTAAATTCAATAACGAAATAATAATGTAGTAAGAATATGTTTCAATAGTAAACAATGAGAATAGATACAAGATAATAGTTATCTAATATCTAAGTTATTAAATTGTGCTACTATAAATCACTAGCTTCTGCCAGCTTGAAAGTAGAAAACATATTACCTATGTTACTCTGTGATAAAGTGGCATTATACTGGTGAAAGAATTTTTAAAATCAGTCCAGTGGTTTTTGAGTTTATTAATTACAAACAAAGTATAGTATAGAAGTATCGAGAACATTCCCTGCCCAGCCACGCGTAAGCTAAGCCCAGGTACGACTATACCTATCTTCATTTATAGACCATTATTGAACCATACTGAATCAAATAAAAACGATTCTAATGATACTAATTTCCGAGAAATTTGGAATATACGTTAACACATTCGCCCCCGTCATTATGTCATTAGTTACGATGACTGAGGAAGTATCTGATTGACCACATCAGCAACACCGTTAATCGCTGATAAAATCGATTGATGATGAATGATCGATATCCCGACTGTATTCTAGAAGGGATCCCTACTGTCTGTATCTAGAAAGAAAGAAGTAATTATGAGCATTCTAGCTGCAACACCAATTGTTATCCCAATCCAACATAATGAAGGAATGATAATTATTATAGTTATAGCTAGCCTGTGCTGTCCCACAGCTAGGCAAAGGTCTCCCTCCATTCTTTCCAGTTATCTCGGTTACTCGCTTTATCGTTCCAATTCTCAAAGAAGACATCCAGGTCGTTCCGCCATCTCCTTCGAGGTTTGCCGCCACCCCGCGTCGCTGTGTCCGGGCCCCAGTCCTGAAGGAATGATGATATTGTTATTTAAAATAAATACCTGTCAGGTACCTAATTTAAATAATAGTTTTACTGTAATATAACGGAACTTTTGATTGATCTGCAGTGGTTTTGTTTGTCCCACAGTGGGTCAGAATGGCAGTGAAACATTTGGCACCGATTTCGCAATGGTCGAATATATTTATTTATTCTAATTTGTGGTTAATGTTTTGCTTAAAGTGTTATATTGCCCCAAATCCCTAAATAACTAATGATGGTGGCTTTGGCTTGTGTCAAGTTTGTTAAATATTTTGTTTATATTTTTTTTTGTACTGAAGTGTAGTAACGAGCCTGCCCCATAAGGCTATGGGGCAACCTATTGCCCGGGGCCTCTGACAACAACTCAAGTACCCATTGCCCGGGGCCTCCAACAACAACTTAAGTAGCAGGTCAGCTCACATTTGAAACTTTTAACTTAATCCAAAGCAAATATAGCGCATAGTGTTTAATGCATGCCTCAAAAAGATTTTTTTATTCGCTATAAACTAATGCTTGACTGCAATCCCTGGTGAAGCGCACTAGTTTAGTAAGAGCCTATTAGTATTAATATGTATAATCTATGAGCCTATTTACTCTTTCAGCAATAACAACTGTAAATTGCTTTTTCATTACTCATACTCTGAAAGTAGGTGTAAAGTTGCCCGCAGACAGGGTTGGAAGAAGTACTTTTACTCCCTAGGGAGTTTTACTTTACAACTGACAGTTGTTTTTTTATTATTTAAACAGCAAATATTGAAAAAAAAAACTAGTTCTATTTTGACATTTCTATTGAACCGTGACCCGAATTTTTATACTGCCAGTACAATTAACATGACATAGAGATAGAAATAATTTAAGAATACTTTTTTTTATGACTTTATTTTAATTTACTTTCAACTATTTCATTAAAACTGATATTATATTTGAGAAAAATGTTGACCTGACCCATTTTTACAATGATAAAATGAAAAATATTGACTGAATAGCCAGACAACGACTAAAAAATAAATGGCGGGTAAAATCTGTCTATAATCTATGGGCGATTTGGTCTTTCTTGAATTTTTTTCGAGGTGTAGAGTTTTGTTTACATTTTGCTAAATATCTGTTATAAGAAATTTGTATTAACACGATAAGTTCATTAGCTTCAGTTATGGACTTAAAGCAAGATTCTTTGAGGAGAAAACTGCTTACCGCCTAAATCAAAAGAAATATACCTACCTAAAAACATACGAAGACATTTGACGATGACTCAGGTTTTCATTATTAATATTTTTTTCCTCGTATTCGTAATGAAAAGCACAGTGTTTACCTCGGGTTAAAGAGTTATTTAGTCCCTCGAACTATTAGCGACCTCGCTGTCGCTCGGTCGCCAAGAAATTTCTCGGGACTAAATAACTAACTTTCATCCCTCGTATAACAATGTGCTATTGTTTGTTTAAACCATTTATTTTTTTACTAGTTTTCAAGCACTAAAATTCGCAGAGCCTAACTTCACAATCGCCAAGATCCGACGACCGACAATACTAGTAGACATATTTCATAGTAGGTACAGTATTATATCCTCGTATCCCATCAATCACTTCCAATAATAATAATTAGTATAAAAGTAGGTACCTATAATTGAATTTGAAGAAAGATGACGTCAAAGTAATTTTAAGATTCATGAGGAATATTACTTATTATTGTTTTTTTTTTTTTCTTACGGTTATACGTTTTATATAAATCTTTAAACATCTAAATCTTTTTTTTTATATTAACAGTTTGTTTATGAAAAATCATTCCCATGTTGTGATGTTCACATTCCCTTATAGTCAAAGTTTGCCACAGGAAGAAAATTTAATTAGATATAAGACTAATGTTACTTTGCACAACTTAACTATAAATAATAGCTTGTTTCATTTAATTGACACCAACAATTATGTTGGCACTCATTTTTATTTGACAAAAGATAGATATCTTGTCAATAGATACTATCTTTCAAAATTTTGTAGGAGACAGATAGCTATGTCGCTATCATATTATTTTTTAATTACAGCCAAAAACTTGGCTAAACAAATTGCTCCTATTGAGCAATGCTTGGACATTTCAAGTGATTTTGCCAATAACTTGGCATCAAATGTTGACATAAATATTAATTTAAATTAGAAATTAAGACAACAGAGACTATCTCTAGCATGAATGTACCAATGAAAGAAATTATTTTCAATAAAGTTTTAAAATCATTAAATAGTATCAACCTGGTGCACCAAAATATTCAAGGACTCATGAACAAAGATTTAGAAGTAGAATTATTCCTTAATTGCAATAATGTTGATATTTTTTGCATAACAGAACATTGGCTTAAAAGCCATCAGTTGATGTTTAATTTTAGCAACCACCAGGTTGGTAGCTCATTCTGTAGAGTTGATGCCTTACGTGGTGGTTCATTGATTTTAGTTAGTAACCACCTTAAATTTAAGGAACGTAAGGATATTGTGAGTCTATCTGTTGAGCGGTCAATCGAAATAGCCTGTATTGAGTTGGAGCAGTTTATTATATTAAGTGTGTACAAACCCCCTTCTGGATTGTATGACTGCTTTGAAAATGTTATGGATGAAGTGTTTAATAAGATCTGCAATTCTAACAAGTATATAATCACTTGTGGTGATTTCAATATTAATTTATTAGAAAACTCTGCTTTATGTAGCAAAGTTATAAGTTTATTTCAGTCATATAATCTTGTTAATTTGTTTTTGGAGCCCACAAGAGTTACTCCTACTAGTGCCACTTGCATAGACAATATTTATACTGATGTTCTACCTATCCACAAAGAAATTATAAATTTGCTAGATTCTGATCATTGTGGACAATTAATTACTTTTCAAAACCCAAACATCATAGTAACTAAAAAGAATATCACTGTTAACCCTAAAACTGCAAATCGCTTAGAATCTTTTAAAACTAAGCTCATTAATAATTTACCAGTTTTGTCAACATTGGATGATGTGAATCCACAATATGAAGATTTTTTTAACATGTATTGTAAGCAGTTTAATTCCACTTTTATACCCAAAACTATATCGGTTAATAGTAATGTATCATTCAGTGAATGGGCTACCATTGGTATTCATAAAAGTAGAACGCGACTTTATGAATTGTATGATGAAAGAGTTCTTGTAAACACTGCGGAGTTTAGTTTATATGTTAGAAACTATTCAAAATTATTCAAAAAAGTATGTTCTGTTGCAAAGTCGCGATATTTGAGTTCCAAAATTAAGAATAGTAATAATAAAATTAAAACAACTTGGAACATTATAAATAGTGAGACTGGAAGGTCCACAAAACCATGTAGTGACTATAGCCTTATCATTGATGATAATGTAATCAAATCGGATTCACAGGTTGCCGCAGCTTTTGAAAAGTTCTTTTCAGAGATCCCCATATTAACTACAAAATCTTTGAACTCATCCCCTACTGCTGCAGAGTCTCTGCTTAAAGAAAATGTTAAAGCGTGCGATGTCGATTTTAAATTCGAACATGTGACATATGTAGATATAATTAAAACCTTTAATACTTTGAATGTAAAAAAAACTACAGATTTATGGGGAAATTCTGTAGATGTTGTGAAGTCCATTATAAACGTTGTAGCTCCTAGTTTAGCTTTTATTTTTAATAATAGTATTGATTGTGGTGAGTTTCCTGACTTGATGAAGTATAGTAAAATAACACCATTATTTAAAACTGGTAGCACATCTGACCCCACCAATTATAGACCCATTTCAGTATTACCTACCTTTAGTAAAATCTTTGAAAAACTTATTTTACAGCAATTACAAAATTTTTTTAATAGACATAAGCTATTACACACTAAACAGTTTGGTTTCACAAGGGGTCGTTCAACAACCGATGCCGGTGTTGAACTTTCAGGACATATATATGATGCATGGGAAGACAAATGCGATGTACTGGGCATTTTTCGCGATTTGTCCAAGGCCTTCGATTGTGTTCTCCATGAAACATTAATCAGGAAACTACATCATTACGGAATCCGGAACTCCTCCCTGGATCTTCTTACTTCTTATTTGAGTGGTAGGATTCAGAGAGTTGAAGTAAACGGAAAAAGATCACCCGGGTCTGTAGTGTCAATGGGTGTGCCACAGGGCTCGATTCTTGGCCCCTTTTTATTTCTTATTTATATAAATGACTTGCCATACCTAATAAAGGATAACCATGATATAGTTTTATTTGCAGATGACACTTCGCTTTTATTTAAGCTTAAACGTCAGCAGAATGTCACTGACGATATAAATTTGGCCCTTTCCAAAATAGTACACTGGTTTAATGTTAATAACCTGCATCTTAATGAAAAAAAAACTAAATTTGTTAAGTTTACAATGCCTAATGTTAGGCAAGTGGATACTAGTGTGCTAATAAAAGGTAAAGAATTGAGTCCTGAAGATACTACAGTGTTCTTGGGCATAACCCTGGATGCTAAACTTCAGTGGGGCCCACACATAGATAATTTGTCAAAAAAACTTAGCTCTGCAGCATATGCCGTTAGACAAATTCGAAAGCTAACTGATTTAGAGACAGCCCGTTTAGTTTATTTTAGTTACTTTCATAGTGTAATGTCGTACGGTATTTTATTGTGGGGAAATGCTACCGATATACAGACGATTTTTGTTCTGCAGAAAAGGGCTATTCGTTCCATTTATAAACTAAGTCCCAGATTCTCCCTCAGAGAGAAGTTTAAAAATATTAATATTTTAACTGTGGCATCTCAGTACATCTATGAAAACATTTTGTATGTTCATAAAAATAAAAATTTGTTTAAAAAATACAGTGATATTCGCAACGTAAATACTAGGAATAAACACAAATTAGTGGTTCCGGTAACAAGGCTCAAAAAAATAGGAGGCACATTTAGATGCCAATGTATACGCTTTTATAATAAGCTTCCCAGTCCTATTCAAGAACTTAGCCTTAATAAATTTAAATCATTTGTAAAACATAAACTTTGTCAGAAGGCTTTTTATACTGTAAAAGAGTATCTTGAGGACAAAACAGCTTGGGATTGACCTGCTCCAGTAATCACTGTAATTGATGTAATTTCATTTCTTATTTTCTGATTTTTTTTTTTGGTATCATTATTATATATATATTATATATATTTTATTATTATTATTTTTAACTGACGATTATTGTTATTTTACAATTATGACATATTTCTCTTTTTTTTTTTGCAACTATTAAATTTAACATTTAAATTTGAAATTGACAATTGTATCTTTTTTTTTTTAATTTGCAATATTAATGGGTAAAATTACATTTTTGTAAATTTTTATTATTGTGAATGTGGGGACTATGTGGATTACTTTTCGTTTTTCCTTAATTTTAACTTTTAATTAACTTATCATGTCTGGCAGTTATGAGTACTTTTTGCGGCCTACCCAAATGTCCTTTCTTTGGTATTGTTCGTCAAATCGTTGAGCTCCTTGGTGGTCCTGAGTTGAGCTACACGAGAACTGACAAATGCTTGCACTGACTGGACAGGTCCACTCAGAACTGTGTGGTTCTTTCTTCAAAAGACCATCTCAGACTCCAATCTGCATGGTTCTCATATTATTTGACCATTACATGTTTGTGTATGGACTTTAAAACAGACTTTGACCCCTGAGTTTGTTTCGGTGTTTCTTCTCAGGGTAGTCAGCTAGGAAACACCGGCCTCATCTAGTATAAAAAAAAACGAAAAAAAAAAAATTGACGTGTAAAAGAGTTTGTAAAAACCTATTTGCAAAATAAAAATCATTTATCATTTATCATTTATCATGGATTACAAAGACCTCGTAAAGATCTGCCGCCTAACAACAACATATCTATTATCTTTGTGATTCACACAAAAAAAAAATGCAAAAGAGTGTTACTTTATTGAAGTAATTCATTTGACCTTGACCGCCGAATATATATGACTATATACGACATCAAGGTTTTAAAAGCTTTGGATTGGTCTTTTTCGTCAAAGTTGGTCAAGATCATGAAGTCTGATCGTGATACGTCCAGATACAGCTCGCAATATATCACTAGAGCATTTTTTTTTCTAAACTAAAATACTCTCTTAGCAATTGACTGTTTTCAGCACTAGTGAAGAAAAGTGCGCGTGCTCGTCCCAGCCACAATTGTATTAAATTTATCGTGTCAGGCTGGGCGCACGTTGACCACCTCGTGGAATGCGTCATCCCTCACGAGTAATTGTAAGTGTATTGAAAAACGTCGTTTGATACCCGTGCTTTGTCACTGCAGCCCTCGGCTCCACACACACACACACTCGTCAACTGCCCGTGCGAATTCCGCCTCGGTCGCAATGACAAACTTTCTGCACATTTATCAAAAAGTACTATTATTTTAATACTTTTGCTGCCCGAACCCGGGAATATTTTATAAGCAGTATTAAGATCCTATTCACTCCAGCATTATGTTCGTGTACTCCTACTATGTACCTAGTTATTAAGGTATTTCATAGATGGTTCGAACATCTACACTAGTCTACATCTACACTAATATAATAAAGAGGTAAAGTTTGTTTTTTTATTTTTTTGTTTTTTTGTTTGTAGGAGGTAATCTCTGGAACTACTGGTCCGATTGGAAAAAAAATAGCAACAATAGAAAGCTGCTTTACTCCTGAGTGACATAGGCTATATTTTATGTACGCGGGCGAAGCTGCGGACAAAAACTGCTATGTTACTTTATTTTAAATAAAGTAACATAGCATAGCATCAGCCTTACAATGTTCCCACTGCTGGGACACAGGCCATCCACCACACTGGCCCAGTGCGGATTGGTAGATGTCACATGTTTTCAAATTTTTGTTTCTAGGACATACCGGTTTCTTCACGATGTTTTCCTTCACCGTTTTGAGAGCAATGTTGATGAAATAAAATACACAAAGTAAACCTGGCTGGGTTTGATCCCGCAACCTACAATTCGTAAGTCGGAGCCGTTACCACTCGGCCACCACTGCTCTCAAAATAAAATAAGCACAGGATATTGCCACTATTGTTTTTTCACTACATAATTATATACTAAATGGAGTACATTTTGAGTTTTGAGTAGAATATAATTCCAAACAAAAGATCGCTACTTCACTGACACGTGTAGCTTGGGCTGGTTCCGAACACGGGTGAACTACTATTTTTTATAATTTTATATAATTTTTAAAGAATTAAAGATATAAATTTCATGTGAATAAGACAAAAAAAGTGATAATCATAATATAAACATTTATTTTTTCAGGACATTATTCCCATATTACATTACACATTCATTTTTTTATGTCAAGGTTAAATTAATTATATTTATATAAAAAATTAATTGAATTTTAAATTATTACAATTTAATTCTAATATAAAATTAAAAAAGAAAATCAAATCAAAACTACAATAAAAATTAATTATATTGTGACTACCACCATGATAACCATGCAACAATATTTAATGTCAGAAACCTCTCAGCCAATATCCTCAGGATGATGTTGGAACTAGCCCGGAGTCGCGGACCTGCGCAAGTGCGCATCAAGGACGCGCATCGTTTCCGCATCGTCACATAGAAGCAGTCAATGCGTGACTCGGCGGACTGCACCAAATAATAATAATCTAGTAAAATATAATATAAAAACAGAATTATATTGTGAAAAAAAAACACTTATTTTTCACAATGAATCATCGTCATCATCATTTCAGCCAATGGATGTTCACTGTTGGACATGAGGCCTATGTCCAACAGTGAACATCCAATTGTCAAAATAATCAACGTGCATCTCGCAATAATTAATAGGTATTGTGAATAAATAATAATGATGTACCTATTGTAGTAATCGCACATCTTACCGGATTAATTTTTATTGGTATCCTCGCATAGTAGCTGATATCTATGGACAGTGAATGGTTAAACTAGGGCATTCAAACTCGGATAGTTATCAACTCCGGAGCTAGTTACGATGTTGAGCAATCAAATCCGGAACTCCGGAGTTGGCTCCGGAGTTGACAACTTTTTTAGAAATTAATAAAAAATGCCTTTTATTTTAATCAACATAAGTTTTATTTGTTAAAGAATCAATGTTTTTGTTTAAAAAAATACTCTCTGACAGGCAGACGTCATAATAGACAACTAATACGCATTATAAAATATTAAAAATTAATAATAATCATGAACTTATTAGTAGGTACCTAAACGATCTACTTTTTTGAGATCGAAGTTCTTGGTAATAAGTTTTGAGAAACGATAAGGCATTTAAAGATGAGTCAGAAATAGAACTTTTAAGTTTCGTGCAGAAAAAGCCTGCTGCCGAGAATGCTCGTTCTGACTCCACGCTCGTCGGCAAGACACAAAGCAGATAGTGGTACGCTTCTGAAAGGTATTTTCCTTTGCATCCGCCATTGTCATAAATTGCTTTTTCTGCTTTTACAAATCCATCCAGATCCAAATTAGCAGAGGGGGTGCTTTGTTTTTTAATTTATATTTACTTAACTCCTGCTCCAGTTGCTCTGCAACATTTAGGTGCAACTCTGGTTCATACGTTTCCATTGGTGATTCTGTTGATATGATGTAGATGTCAAGTTTACGCGAAAGTCTTTTCAAAACGTCAACAATTGTCTCAGATATTTGTTCATTAGTTTGTTTTCTAAAAGTATCATCTGCTTCTGATAAAAAAAAAATCTTCGCAGTCGTGAAGGTAGTGCAGAGTTCTGATTATTTTTGCAAGTCTTCTCTCTTTTATTCGTTTTTTTTTAGATTTTTCGACGGGCCGACGTAAGCTGAGCACTACCGCATAATACCGAAGTTTTGTGCTAAGGACTTATTATTAGGAAGGAATCAAACAGCGGGTTACGTTACGCTCAAAAATTAAGATGCGTTTTTTCGTTTTGTAAATAATGTTTACATGGTTTTTGAAAACCGGTTTCAACTCCGGTGTTCTATTTCAACTCCGGATTTGAAAAATGCTTAAAATCGCTTCGAAACTCCGGAGTTACGAAACTCCGGAACTCCGGATTGAAAGCCCTAGGTTAAACGTAATGAAAAGAACGTTAAGCGAACAGACGAAACAAAACACTGATTTAGAAACCAAATTCTATTTTCAAGGATTTGTCAAATGCGAACACTAAAAGTGTACGTATCTATCAAAGACGCTGTATGTTCACCTAGATAGCTGCCCACTATACATCCTTACAGATCGACCCCCTATTCAGATACCCTTAGAAAAGCGCTTGAGATATTCTCAGCTTCTGAGCTAACTTTCAGACAGAATAGCTAGTGTCTGGTTTTAGACCTCAGAAGGCCTTCGAAGCTAGCCTTGACCACTACCTGAGGAACCGACTGTAACCATCAATCACTCCTCACTTCATGCAATTAAAACCCCGATCACATAAAGTCAGTCGTCCCCACCAACAGCGCTAGGTGCGCCCGAGGGCCGCAGCTCGGTGGCGCAACTTCGGATGCGCGACGGAGGCCGCGCCCCTCCATGTCACTCCGACACAATGCAGTCCTGCTAGCCGAGGATTGTTTGTAAATAAACACTCCTTAACTCGGTGACATTGCTCGTTCGAACTTGTGACCTGAGGAGTCGAGACACGACCACTACTTTGAATTGGTTTTGTTAATTGTTGACATTATATTTTCGTTTATTGATACTTTTTGCCCATACGGCTTGGCATTTGGCTTTTTAACCAACATCATCTTAACAAGCTAAAATATACTTCATAACTTCAAATTAAGGCAATGATTAAATTATCATATTTTTGAATCCACATTGATGTTCTCCATCTTGGACTCATCTCATCATGGATCATTAGACTTTTATTGACTATAATCATACGGTGTTCTGCAACTACCTTTGGCCGAACCGCTGGAGTGGTTAAGTTAGGTTAGGCTACAGGGCACATCCTTAGGCTTTTAGCCGTCTGCCGATGCACTGCTTAAGCTGAACATTCCTTAAGGACGATCCTGTTGTACCATAATGTCAACAGTTGTACCCAACTGCAACCGGGAATCAGCTCCTGGACTATGCGACATGGAAGCTTTTCGAAAAACCCATACTCAGTCTCACCGTCGCTATTGTGGCATACCTCGCAGCAGCCTGGAAGCAGCCAAATGTGCAGTGTTGCGCATGTGGCTGCTCCCATTACTCCACTAGGATCTGGTGGTACTAAGCCCTACATTGCTCCACAATCTGCCTACCGTCTATTCCCAACTAGCTAGGTGATAAATAACTAGCTGAAAGCAGATCATCATATGATCGGCTTCGAGTTTTATCGGATGTAACTGAACTAGGAGCGATAGCCTTGCAACTAGTCTTGCCCTAGTTCATGCGGCTGAATGTTTAAGTCTAGATGGTGGTACACATAAACACGTGTAAGACCTAAAGCAAAATCTTTTTAAATACAAAATTTTAGTCACATGATATTACCACGATTACCGGTCATACATATTCATAGTATATAACAATCATTAGCATTAATGTGTTTCACACAATATTACAAATGGTGTCATCCCGTCCACTTTGTTAAAATACAGTATCCTAAATCACACGTGTATGTAAGAACCGTACTTTTATTTGCCAAACAAAAACTTATTCAAATGAAATGAGGCGAAACAGGTGGCTATTTTTTTATTAAGACACTGAACAGATAAGGAAAACGAGATACTGAGTCAACTCAACAAAATGTGTAAGAATTTAATACAGGGTGATTCTTAATTTTAAGAGCAGTCTTAAAAAGAGGTGAAAGTGTTTAAGAAGAGGTTTCCCAACTGAAAAATATATAAAATAAATAACCGTTTCAATCCAACGTTCCCCTTAGTTTTTCAAGGTACTGACTAGTATTTTTCTTATGTTTTATGGCCAATTCCTTAGTTGACTGCCTACTTCCGTCATCTGAAATATTACTTATAATAACTCGCATTATCTTGATATAATGCTGAACTATACCAACCATGCATGTACATATTTGAACGACTAAAAAGTCGAATACAGTGAAACTACTATAAGTATTATAGAATCATATACTTATCTGAATCATTCATTAATTAAGAAAATATAGAACAACAATCACAAAAAACACAATACATTTTTTACACTATATCTATATAGGTAACATAAACATAGTGTAAAATATTTACACTATAACTAACATCTCAATTATCATTTTGTGCATGCTATACGGCATCTGATAAAATTATCACTAAGATAATTTGTAAATAACACCTAAAACATTAAAAATAAATTTCGATAAGAACGTAAATCTTTATCAAACTCGATGCCTTTCCATTTCTAGAAATTTTACTACTTTACCAGAACATGTGGCGACTATATTATTTAATGTTCTTGCTTGAGTAATAGCGTGTCAACGACTAAGTAATTTTAATAAATACCTGTCATTTACATCGTGAGTCTCGTAGATAACGACGAAGCCATTAATTAGGCAGCGTTATGGCTACTTATGTCATAATAATGCTTGTTATAATGGGCTCCCTGCTAAATAATGGCACTACCGGCACATGGCGAGGAATTTCAGATTTTGTCATGGGAATACATGTTCTCCTATGGCTATGGAGAAGGCGCCATAGACACAGCTTTAGAAGAGAATTAAGAGTGACAAGTATCTAAGGAAGATAGAGAGAATAATCTTTATTGTACACCAAAATAGTTACAATCTCACAGAAACTATTATATCTGTGAGTGTAAAGGCAGTCTCATCGCTGACAGCGATATCTACTAGACAACCTTAGGATGGTGTATAAAGGCTTAAACTAAAACAAGGAGGAGTAAAAATTTTAAAATAAATAAATAATAAACACAAAACAAAATATACAGAAGATAAAATAGTATAAGCTTAAAAACAAGAATCACACATAGAGAGACATATCCACATAGTTGCAGTATCCTCAAAAATTAAAGTCATCCCTAAATATGCTGCAATATTTTCTTTTTACATTAAAACTCGCATCACAAATCCCAAAATACGCACCAATCAAATCTCCGCCCACTCAGAAAAACTGTAGCGTCATTCTAGAACGATCGTGATTCAATTCATTATTGACAGTAAACGCCCGCATCATGCGATGCACACAAAAGGAGCATCCACATCCCTATTAGCGACAGCAGTAATGTCCACTTCCCACGAGCACAAAGCCACGCTCACTTCACGGCCTAGATTCTGTTGGGCCAACGTTGGTCGAGTTAGAAGGTCACCAGAACTTTCGATCCGGTCGGATCGTACCATATCGCTTGTATGCTATCATGCCACTAGCGCTTGATTGGAAAATTGGAGGAAGTTTAAACGAGGCATGGGTATTTTCAGGCGGTACGAACAGTCTAGACAGTGCTATCATCTTCTAAAATAAAAGAAAACCATGTTGCAGTTATGCAATGCTGCCAGTCTTTTGGGTGCATTTCATTCATCTTTTTTTTTAATCTTTTTTTACTCAGATATTTTGTATTATAATAAGTATGTAATTAGGTTTAGTAAATTAAATACTTAGTATAATTAATATTTAAGTTAGATATAATCAATTATCATTCGTACCGTATGGATACTATTTGGGGTCGCAGAAGCCGTCTTTTTCTTCCATTCATTTTTATTTGCTGCCGGAGTAAAGATAGGCATGAAACATACGATCGAATGAAAACAATAAAGGATGGTTTTCCTTACCTTCCTAATGAAGCGGAAGACAAAAAAAACTGCAATAATGCAATACATCCTTAAATAGTACCTAGATGTGACTATATCTCGTAGGACAGTAATTAACCCTTCCATCCTTGGCTATTATTACTAAGTACGTTTCATTCATTGTAGTTGAATGAAAAAAAAAAATCTGCGTGTTTCCGTGCTTATAGTAGAAATGTTGTAATAAAATCGCCCTGAAGACTTGAAATGTCATTGAGCTATTTCATGTGACTTCTACCTTGACTATTTTATATAGGGGAAACTTTTGCAACTATGAACTCTGTTGCACGCGGGCCGTAGCACTGCTGCAATTGTTCATGCGCCATCAATCATCATATTCATCATCAAAAAGAATTTGTGACCCTAAAAGTAAGATTTTTTAGTTTGTTCCCTTTATAAATAACTCGTTTCCTTTGTTAAATGGTTGAGTTATCTTTTTTGTTAAAGTTTACACAACTGATTTGGCCGTATAATATTCAATTCCTAACCTATGACTTAAAATAAACAGATATTTTAAATTTTTGTAGTTTGAAAGTGGCGCCAGTGACTGAAAAGTTGAAAAGAAATCGTTTCTCTTGGTATGGTCATGTGAAGAGAAGAAATGAAACGCATGTTACGAAAAAAGTTCTAAGTTTACACGTAGATGGATGTAGAGAAAGATATATGGGATAAGGGTAGGATGATGATGATGACTTATCCGGTTTTAGGAAATAAGGAATGAGATCACGTCCGTCACTATAACTACTAAGGATATGACTAAATGTAAACATTGTTAGTGGTCATGATATTTTATGAATGCACTTCTCAAGTTTCTTCTACGAAGCTGTGAATTGTTATGTCCTCACTCCTCACAAAGAGTGTCTAAAAATAAAGATCACCAGAAAGAACTAAGTGCAGTGTTGTTGCAGATTAGATTGATTCAATAAAGATCCTTGCGCACCATGTGACTGGAACGTCCGCGCCGCGGTCTGACAGACTCGGGTCATATGGTACACTCTGAACGAGACACTGCCGAAGTTCCAATACTCCCAACCCTTGAAATAATTGAATAGCCAAGCATAAGCTGACGTGTTTGGCGGGATTTTGTCTAATGAAATTTAAACAGTACATATACTTTTAAAGTATTTACTTAACTCTATATAATTTTATTTATTTATTATTTTATGTATCTCATAATTCTGAGGTCTTCTCCTTTGGAAGGCGTACGAGAAACCGAAACCAACGGATGCGATGTCAAGTTCAATCGACGAATATCTCTTTAGCTAGATATATTCGTCGGTGCTAGTGCAATTATTACTAGTTATTATTCATTTTTTAATTATTTTAAAATATTTATTGTTTTAATTATTCATAAATTGATTCCTAGTGGACATTGTGTTGTAAAATTGGTGTAAATTTGTATCTCAAATTCTCAAGTGTCCACGCAGCTGGAATTATTTAAACAAGCGCGGTTCTTTCTTCAAATTATTGTAGTAGGTATTGGCTACCATCTTAGCGAAGCTTGCCGAAAAGGTTGTAAAACCATTAAAATGAACTTTATTCACGTTCTAAAGGAACTCAAAGTAACTGAAAATGACTAAAAACTTACTATATAGGTACTTTTGAAACTTAATTTGGCTAAACAGACCAACCGTAACCGTACGTAAAGTTTTCCGACCCTTCTACGACTCGAAGGCCTAATTTCATAATTCACTATATAATCTCAATTAGACCCTCAAACTGTGTTATGTTTGTATTTGGCCCTTAGTTCCTTTTCTTTCATATCACTCCACACACGAATCATATTTTCTTTGGTGTCGTTCTCCGTCTCCATCCCTTCACAACTGTCCCTTCTCTCAATTTCTATAAGTGGGTCTTCTGTATAACATTTGCCAGTGGTCGTGGTACCGGCTGGGCAGTCATACGATGTCGCGCGATGTTACATCACAGTTATTTCCTGTTACAAAATACTATTGTGCATTCAGCGTCGCTCGCGCCACTCAATAATTCACTGTCGACTGTGGCTTTGAACTTGCTAAATTTTTACATTCTCCGACTGTCATGTTGCAACGACATTGAACAAGTTTTTTTTATTAGTAACTAGCAACCCGCCCCAGCTTCGCACGGGTACTGATATTGAATATATTATGCATGTATTATGCACATACACCTTCCTCTTGAATCACTATATCTATTAAAAAAAACCGCATCAAAATCCGTTGCGTACTTTTAAAGATCTAAGCATACATAGGTGTAAGCAACTTTGTTTTATACAATGTTATGATTATGAAATGATTTCCAACTGACCCCAAGCACAGCCCTGTCCCCCTAGCCAAGGTACGATCGCTTCGTTAACGTCGAACGCTTGAAATTCACCACCCCTACAATTCCTTTGTCCTGACCACGTAACTGAGCATTGAGATGACGTCAGAACTGGAAATTGGGGGCGTGGTCAACTCAAAGCGTTCGCGTTCGAAGTTAACGAAACGATGTAGCTGTAACCATCCGAAAAGGAAAACTCGGGGTCCTGGATGCAAGGCGACAAAGGAACAAGGAGTTGGTTTTAGTCAATAAGTAAGACACGACCTCCCCGCTCCGCCCAAGACCTAGAGAATACATTGAATGATTTATCATCTAAAAAAAATGGGCGCAGTTCCTGACGCGACTTCAGCCAGAAGAGGCATAATCCTCATTTTTTTTTAATTATTCCATTATATCCTTTTAATTATTCCACTATTTTTCTGTAATGTTTTTAACCCTTGTCATTAATTTTGTGTGTGTACTCATAACCTTTTTAATAAGGCCGTTACCTAAAGATGTTTTTTTTTTTTTATGGTAGGTGAAAATCATCCAATGACGAAACCCGCTCTTGGGCGGAGCGGGAGACCAGTGTCAGACTCTTACTGACTAAAAAACCTACCCCGTACCTTCCTTGCCTTATTCCTGGAGTCGAGGTAACAGTTTGCACCACCCTCTAGGCTCCAGGAGGCTTCGACCCTGAAGGGCCCCTGCAGTTTGCTGACAACTCCTTGAGGCGCGCGGGAACGGTGCGCGCCGTTGACGACTTGGACTCGGTCTTACCAGACGACCGGACGGCGAGCTACCCATTGCTCACCGTCCGCGAGCCAGTGTCTACGGTGGCCGGATATCGGCAGGATCGCGGCGGCGACGGCTACGGCGAGGGCGCTGGTGCCTTTGCCTTATGTGGTCGGCCTCCTCCTTTACGAGCATTACTGCTTCGCAGAAGGAGGCGACCGTCTGCCATTCCTCTTCGCTGCGGACCATGGCCTGAACCAGGGCCCGGCGCGAGAGGTCGCCGCCGCCGATCACCCCCACGAGGACACGGCGATGCTCTTCCCAAGCAGGGCACATCTCCACCGTGCGCTCCACCGTGTCCTCCGGGCTCGCCTCACCCGGATACCTAAAGATGTGCGTTTATGCTCACTTCACAATTTTAAACTCGACACACGTGAGAACTTGTATTTGGCTAAATGTTATTATTCTTTTTAATGAGTTTTTTGTAATCTAAGTTTTCCTAGCTGGTAATAAATAAATAAAAAGTTCATTTTTTTTTATTCAGAGACCGGATTAGACCTACTTATAAAATTATGTGTGCATGATGAAGAACGTTTTTTTTAAAAAAAAAACAGTAAAATACATTTAATTGTGTTCTTCACGTTGAATTTTCAAGGATATAGTCGTTTTTATTAAATAAGTAATATATTGCTAAGTTCAAAAAAATAAATTTGAAAACCAAATACAAAATGAACGTCAGTAACTTCCATGTAGTCAACTAAATGTGTATTTGACTAAAATTTTCAAACATGTGTGAATTGCGCAGCATGGCATACCACGTGACGACATCAATGAAATAATCCATCCAATAATAAACATGAGCAAATTTGTCAGATTTTGCACAGTTCTCACGACAATGACACACCAAAGACTATTAGAGCACCTTAGGGTGCTTTCAGAGTGGCACAATTTGTCTTTAGCAAAACAAAATGCATTTTTAATAGGTATATAGAATAATACTTTATTGTACACCCAAACTAGTAACAATTTCACAGAAACTTAAGAATGGGTACAAAGGCGGTCTTATCGCTGACAGCGATATCTACCAGACAACCTTAGGATGGAGTATGAGAGCTTGAACTAAAAAAGGGGCTAGTCTATGGTGTACTGCTCTAACAAAACAAAATTAAAAAAAAAATAAACATAATAAACACGTTATGTATGTAATGTACGTAATGTATTTTTTAGAAAATATTCTGTAATCACTTTATAGAGATTTTTTTTATAGTTACGTTATGCGAAACCTGAATAGTAGTTGGTTCAGAATCAGTAACTGAATCGATTCCAATAATTTTTACAGTATGTATATATGTATATATATATATTATTTTTCCACAAAAATATTTTTAAAGTCACCTGAGTGTATCTCTTTCAAATACGTAGGTTTTAAAAAGCACTTCATTTACATTTTTTTGTCCTCAGTTTAAACTAGATTTTGCGGAATTAATTTATTCTTAGTTCTAAGAATGAAAATTTAACAAAGCTATCTAATCCATATTTTTATTTATTGTTTCCCTTCCTTTTTAACCCAGAGGTTGACCTGGTAGAGAATATCTTGTTTGTGTACCGCTATTGTACTTACAGAAAGCTAAATGAGGAAATAAATTTACTTGACTGCAGCATTTATTTTCATAATTACATATGTAATTAAATCGTTACATAACTACATACCTATTATGTACAATAATTCAGTATTTATAAAACAAAACTGTGGAAAATTAACACTGAACAAAATAAAGGCATTTTTTTATTTTTTTTTTATTTGTGTGGCTCGTAAAGGCATTATTTCAGCAACAACAATCCGTTATGACATTTTTTTAACATTTCAGTAGCTCATGACAAGTCAATCATAGACACTTTGGATTTTTAATTTTTTACATCGGGGTGACATATTCTTGTAAGAACAAACCCTGTAAATAAATAACATTAAAAAAAAAATACACAATCTTTATAACACATACGGTTCTCAAGTCATCTGAGTGTTTTCATCTTATTAAATCGTTTCCTACAAAAGCAATTAACCTTTCGTATGTATGTAATTAGAGACACAATTAAAAAGCTATTGTATCTCGCTTAGATCTGCGCACGATACGAAAGGTTAAAGGGTGGACCACACGGTTACAATCTAGCGTTCCAAGCGAAGTGACCTTGGTTTGTGTTGCGGCTGGAATATAAACCAGGCGCCAACACGTTCGAAATTCAATTACAGTATGAAGGCCTGTTTGAAGTTGGGCTCTACAAGTTTTCAAGCATTAAAATTCGCAGAGCCTATCTTCAGACGCGCCTAAACCTGACGGCCCTACTGTACCATGGTTAGGAAAACTCGTCTCAAAACCTAAAGCTTTGAAGGTCATGGTTTATAACTAATGTCTACAAGGATTGAAACTAGCAAGGTGACCTTGGTTGGGACGTCGGTTTACAACCAACTGGTTTTTTTTTTATGGTAGGTAAAAATCATCGAATGACGAATCCCACTCTTGGGCGGAGCGGGAAACAGTGTCAGACTCTTACTGACTAAAGAACCTGCCCCGTACCTTCCTTGCCTTATTCCCAGAGCCCCGGTGTAACGCTTTCGCATCAACCCTCAGCTCCGGGAGGCTTCGACCCTGCAGGGTCCCTACGGTTTGCTGACAACTCCTTGAGGCGCGCGGGAACGGAGCGCGCCGTCGACGACTTGGGCTCGGTCTGGACTGCTACCAGACGACCGTACAACCAACTGGTGAACCCTTAAGTAACGTAGTCCGATTTATCCAGCCCATCCATTACTCTCCGTCCCCTAGTGACATCTTAAGCCGAGGCCCGTATCCCGCAGGGGATGGATTCCCTGACTCTTGGCTGGAGGCCTTAATTTATTATGGTCGCTACAAGCAAGGTCGATTAAGCAGATGACAACCTCATAGGTAAACGTCAAGGCAGCCGTTAAAAAAAATGGCTACGATCACGCACTTTACAGCCTGCCAGTATAATGCTGAACTAGGATCTGTTACTAAAGTGTTAATGAGTTCCAATCAAATAGTTTTTCTATTCATTTTTTTCCTTATCTGCTAATGGTAACGTGCAATGAACCATGCTTTGATTTCATTCACGGAAAGTTTTCGTCACCTATGACGCGAACACCATGATAAGTGGTCATAATTGAACGATAATTTGTTATGGCAACTAGGGCTTCCCATCAGCTTACTTCATTAGAACGCATTTACATACGAATTACTAATGTAATACTTGCACTGTCATTTGTTATAGTTTCTTTGAAACGTGCTTATGTTTGACAAACTACTTACTATTGTCGATGGAAAGTTTTGTCACGTGTGGAACTTTCTAAAAGTGCTAATTTTTCAGTTTTCGGCCTGTCCAACCCATGACCCACTTTTTTATGGTAGGAAAAATCATCTAATGACGAGTCTAAGTCCCACCCTTGGGTGTAGCAGGAAACCGTGTCAAACTTTTACTTACTAAATGACCCACCCTGTTCCTTCTTGCCTTGGCCCCAGGAGGCTTCGACCCTGCTAGGTCCCTACAACCCCATGACCCAATGGTGTAATGTCCCGTGTCTGGGTTCTAATATATAAAGATTGCCATAGAAACTCGGTAATAATCGCAATAAGACTTGCTAAGCAAAAATTTTTTTATTGATAACTTGTTTTATTTATTTATTTTTATTGCCGCCTGATCTCTGGCAGTAAGTTCCATAACCGTACAGCGTGTACAGTGAAAGAGTAAGAAAAGAAATCGGTGGAGTGGGGTGGAGATTTTAAGAGATTCTTAAGATGCGACCTGCAAGGTGCATCAGAAGGACGGGAGTAGGAAAAGCGTTCCTGCAGGTAAGAAGGAGTTTTAGGGTTGTGAAGGATGTTGAATAAAAGACATAATATTTGAGTGTTCCTGCGAAGTCGAATAGGGAGCCACTTGAGAACCTTGCGAAATCCAGAGACATGATCATACTTTTTAAGGTTGAAAATAAAACGAATACAAATATTTTGCAATCTACAAAAGATTGCAAAATATTTGTATTCGTTTTAAAAGCTTTAAAAGCTCCTCGATGACATCCAAATAACAGACATCGGCGTAGTCGATGATGGGCTGAATCAGTGTTTGGGCAAGGGAGATTTGGGTCTTCAAGGGCAATTTTGGACTTCAGCGACTTGTTATTGAGGTGTTAACAGTAAAAATCTTAATCTAGAATAGAATAGGCATCTATTTCTATGACTTACTGCAGTTTATCACACTAATATAATAATAAGGCAAAAAAAAGAATTGGGACCATAGAATAACTAAATGAACCAACCTCATCAAAATGATCATGACATCAAAAGTATTTTATCTTGATAATAAGTTCCCTGTTCAAGTTTTATGAGTATGTAACAATTTGCAGACACTACTCGTATTATATTACCTAAATTACACATATTCCAAACCAGATATTACTGCGTATTTATACATTTTACTTATACAGTTTGTTTAAAAAGATTGGAGCTATCCGCTATGTTACAGTACGGCCGTCAGATCTTAGTGAATCTAAAGTCAGGCTCAGCGAATTTTAGCGCTTAAAACTTGTACAACCATAAAGGTTTTTAACAGCAGTAACAACTGCAAATTGCGTTTATTTGTTTAAACTATATTTTTCGAGTCTTCAAGCGCTAAAATTCGTATAGCCTAACTTCAGAGTCTCCAAGATCCGGCGACCATACTATACTAGCATTTTATCTTGACTCTAACAAATCATAAAAATAACGGTCTAAAAATACATTCATCAGCTCCATGAGAACATTGAGAAGCTTCTGGAAATAGAATAATTTGCTAAAATTACTTAACTATGTAAATAGCAATGTTATGGCTAACAATGGAGTGCAAACAACATGGATTTTCGCATAACTACAGATTTTAATGAATATGCAAATATTACCTTTAAGTAAGCAGTTACTTATAGACGAACCAGTTGCTCAAATAAAGGTAATTTCATTAAAGTTTACTTATCAACACATTTAGCAAAATGGAATGAGTTCCTAATATTTAGGTAACTTTCTAAAGAAAACATTCAGATGCTGTCCCTTAAAACTTTTTTAACTCTGAAATCGCGTAAAGGGTAAATCCATAAAAAAATTGTTGATTATATTTTGTAGGCATGCCTAATAAGAATAATCAGTCTTATAATGGACTTATAAAATATTATGTCCTCTCTAGGGAAGGGAATAGGCCGCAATGTACCATGCAGGTGTGGTGTTGATTGGTGTAGGCCTCGTATTATTTTTGCTTTTTATTGAGTTTTATCAATAATATCTTAGTGTCTTAACGACTCCTGGAGCCGAGGGTTGGTGTGGTGCGAAAGCGTTATACCGGGGCTCTGGGAATAAGGCAAGGGAGGAACAGGGTAGGTTGTTTAGTCAGTAAGAGTCTGAAACTGTTTCCCGCTCCGCCCAAGAGCGGGATTCGTCATTGGATGATTTTTACCTACCATAAAAAGTGTCTTAACGATGTTGTCCTTCGCCGTTTTGAAAGCAGTAATTGTAGTAATTAAATGAATTACTCGAAGTAAAATGTCTGTCTAGGTTTGCAAGGTCCTACAACTCATAAGACCACCATTAATCCTAGTTGAGTAGGTATCTACAATGATAATTGGCATCGTAAAGCGTGTCAGCATTAACAGGTTTATGGATCGAAAGTTAGCTCTACTAATCTTGCTCTCAGTTTGCAAAGTGATTTCTGGGCAGCCAAAGTGCACAAGCTTTTAGCAACCAAAATACGAAATGGGGTATATTTTATTGTTTTGTATTTACAGTTTGATTAATTCGCTCAAAATCAAAAATCAAAATCAAAATGGTTTTTATTTCATATAGGCCTACATGGGCACTTATAAAACGTCAGAAGCTAGTGCACGGTTCCAAATTGGTCGTTTCCTATGGAGAAGAACCGGCAAGAAACTCCATGGTTACTCTTTTAAAAAAATAGTACACTGCGCTAGTAGTACACTGCAGACTACCCCCTGTATTATTTTTAGTTCTTACGATCCATACTAAGGTTTTCTGGTAGATATCGCTGTCAGTGATAAGACCGCCATTGTACCCATAGATTTAAGTTTTGTATAAGTTCTGTATTTCTGTTACTTTTTGGTGTGTACAGTCTGTGATACGGGCCAGTTGTTATGGGTGACCATATCAGCTGCCCAACTGCTTTCTGTCAGCATCTTCGTGAAAGTGGGTTTCCCCAAACAAATTTCGGAACCGCGTTTTAATTAGGGAGTGAATTTTGAAAACCTTTAAGGGCATAAACGCATAACCGCTAAAATTGACAGTTTCACCGGTACAGCGATTTCAGTACTTAGTGCTTGTCATAAATGGAAGCCTTGTAGATAGAAAAATAGACAGATTCACGCGCGTGAAATTTTGCGCAAGGCTGAAACTACAGGTAATAATAAAACTCATTTTAAAATTGTTAGGTATGTAATTATGTCCCACATATGCGACAAAACTCAACGCTGTAGAACCAATGATGGCCAAATCATAATGATTGAGTAAAAAATGAGGTTCGTTATATAAGAGCTGTAATCTCAAGTACCATAGAGAATAGAAACCCGTCAAGTACGTACACGTAGTGGGTACTCGCACCGGTCTCGATTAGCCTACAATCCTACATACCCGATTGCCAACTGTTTCTTGCCTACTTTAATTGTTCTTGCCACCTATTCCAAGAGCGGGTTTCGTGATTCGATGATTTTCACCTACCATAAAAAAAAACCTATTTAGTTTTAATAAAGGTATTGTGAAACCGAAGGTATAGGATTATTTTACTTCTTTCTACTTCATTGCGGTAGCATAACCGTTTTTTTATCAATTTCTGTAAAAAAAAATATTTACAGAAGTAATTATTTTTTTTAATCATTTTTATTTACACTCATATTTTTACAATTTCATTAAAGTAGGCTCTCTTTTGATTGTAACACAATTATTATATGTATATTTTTTATGCAATATATTTGGATACCAACGTGATAACATAACTAGGGCAACTGCAAGTGTTTAATCATCAACGAAAATTTAAAAAAAGAACTCTTTTCTTCTACTCTACTTTTTTGATAGCTTGTAAGTTACATACATATCAAAGTTTGTACACCCACCTATACAAGAAACAAATATGAGAAATAGTATCGAATAATAATAATAATAATAATAATAATAATAAAATCTTTATTTCCAACATACAATTTAACAAGAATTAGGCATTTCCATAAAAACACAAATTGTAGTAAATTGTAAAATCGCAGAAATAGACACCTCTGACACCCAAGCTAAGATTGAACTTGTGTTATGGGTGTCAGGGCTCTCTAGAAATTTAAAAAGGCCAATACATAGATCAAAACGTCGGAGTCTTAATAGTTTAAAAGAAAACAAAGATTATTAAAAAGTGACAAAGATGAAAAAAGTATTAAAATATAAAGTCGCAAACCACCGGTGAAACTGTATTAATTGTGTGTGTGATAGTATTTGTGTGAGTGTGTGGGTGTGTGTGTGTGGGTGTGTGTGTAGGTGTGAATATATAATGTGAATAGCAAATAATCATAAAACGTTATCTACGTCATACCTATTAAGAACTAAGAACCACGGAGTATATCACTACATGGAGTGCTACCATTTTAAATTTCAAAAAGAGCAAGTCCTGAAGGCCAAAATTCTCGTAGGTAAAAATTTGTATTTTTACGCTTTTTGAGTACCTACGACTCGAGAACCTGCTAAAGTTCAGTAAAAATTAAGTGAATACTTTTATTTTTCTCATAGTTCGCGAAGAAAATGAACGTCTTTAATTAAAGGTCTAAGAGGCTTCGATCAATAATAGTACTATTATTGATCGAAGCTAAGAGGACACCGGTGTCCGCATACATATATTGTGTCTGTAATTACGGTAGTGGAAAAGATGAAAGTGCCAACAACATCATCTCAAACTACTTAGAATTTGTTTAATTTATAAGTAGAAAGTATGAACCTAAATATATGTATACCTTGCTACATAAATAGACCTAACAAATAAAACTAACATGTAACAAAACTCCTCCGAAATGGCTTAACCGATTCTTATAAAATTTTGTGTGTAGGTTATTATATTCAGTAGGTCTGAGAATAGGAATTAAGTATTGTTTGCCCTCCTACCCCAACCCCCATTTTTTATTTGATATGGCAAAACTTATTTGGTGGCGGCAGATCAAGGAGATGGCAGGACGACTTGGATGCCTTCATCAAGAAATTGCAAGAAGTTGCTCAAGACAGAGAACACTGCTGGAAGGAATGGAGGGAAGTCTTTGCTCAGCAGTGGGACAAATAATAACATGGGCTAGAAATAATAACAATAATAATGGCAAAACAAAGTTAAGAGTCAGCTAGTATTGTAGGTATATTATTCAATTTAACTCATTATGTACTTACGTATATGTGTGTATTATGTACGTAAGCAGCATGCAAGTACGTATGAATTGAATTACATACGACTGAAGTCCGAAAGGTAGATTAGTTTCAAAACAACAGAATTTGCATACTTTAAGTATACACAACAATGCGAGGTCGATGGAGGTTAGAATTACCTTTGAATAGTTAAACTCGGTTATATTTTAATGACATGACCGGTCGTTTCCTGGTCTCTATAAAAAAAACAAGTACGTACATGCAGACGAAACAATGTATGTGTCGCAAGCAGCAGGTTTCTAGCCGAATTGTTCGTCAAGTCATTGAGCTCCTTAGTAGTTCAGTGTGCTGAGTGTGAAACGTGTGTAAAACAAACTCACACTTGGCACTCGACGCGTTTATGACGTTCGGTTCTCCGATTGGCCTGCTCCAAGCTCTTAACCAATCAGAGAGCCAAACGTGGCAAACGTATGTATCCTGTTGACGTAAAAACAACTCGCACTCAGTGGCACTGATGACTGAGTTGAGTTTCATGAATACTGACAAATGCTTGCACTGACTGGACATGTTCACTCAAATCTGTGTGCTTCTATTCTCAAAAGACTAACTCGAAACTCTAAACTGCATGGTTCTCATAAGAGAACCAAATCATAGGATTTAACCAAATTAATTAAAGACTTATTGGGTTATGGTTTTCGAAAAACAAAAGCATGAGTAAATAGCTGTATAAATTTGAAATTGGAATTCCTAACCAAAGAGGAGATTTGAGATCAAAGTGGAAAGTACGACAAAACGCCAATTACATATAGTTTTGCCATATAGGTAAGACTAAGGACCTATTATTACATTTAGTTATTTGGGAGAATTTCTCGGATCGGAATCGGATAATCTGTTATCAATTGGAAGCCCTTTTGTGTGACATCCATTTTTCAGTAAACACCAACAAACGGATAAGTCGAAATAAAAGAAATAAGTGTCTTTTAATAATTCTGGATTTATAATACCTCCCACGAAGTTTTAAAAGCAAATTAATTAGTTATATATTAAAAATACACAAACAAAAATAATTAAAACAAATAAAAATATCCACGAGTATGAAGAAACAAAGCTGTACCATATTGGTCGTCCGGAACCCGAACGGGAGAACCTGAAAAACGTATAGAAATGTAATTTTTGAGAAAAAATCGAAACACCTTGAAAATATATCTAATTTGACGCAGTTTCATCAAATTCAAGGAAAAATTCTGAGTGTATTAGCATATCAAAATAAAACCACAAATTTTGTATTCATATATCCCTATTTATATTCTTGCTTCGAACACCTCCCGTCATCCCAATAATTATATATCTTTTTTATCTGATATTACAATTTGATCACCTTAACAAGTATGATATTTTTATCATACTGGTTTTTGAACCCCTGAGTACTAAGTTTCGGTATCTCTCCTAGGGGTAGTCAACTACGTACTTATTTATTATTTAGGAACACCACGGATATCGAGGAACACCAACATCATATTTTCAATATTTTTTGCAGGTAATAAAATTACCCTGTGACTCTCGATTATAAATATGTCAATTATAGATGTACACAGTTTACACAATTTATCAATACATATAATAAATTATCTACACTATAATATAATAAAGAGGTAAAGTTTGTTTTTTTTGTTTGTAGGAGGTAATCTCTGGAACTACTGGTCCGATCGGAAAATTTTAGCAACAATAGAAAGCTGCTTCACTCCTGAGTGACATAGGCTATATTTTATGTACGCGGGCGAAGCCGCGGACAAAAGCTAGTTATTATATAAATTAAAATTATTATAACGACACTTGGCGGGAGGCCTATATCCAACAGTAGATATCTTTCAGCTGAAATGCTGATGATGAGAATAAAATTAGATATAAATTGAATTAAATAAGTTAAAATTCAGGAAATAAAACAATTGATTACGAAAGAAGTACGCATTATATGCAGTTAAAGGATAAATTCCTCGATCTGATGTTATAATAATCCGGTGAACATAAAGTAGGTACAGTAAACTGTGCAATGAACTTTACGAGCGCAGGTTACTGCCGAGGCGGACGGTCTAGATGGCCACCTTGTCTTGCCTTGTCTCGCCTTTCTCATACAAACCGGAACACCAGGAACTTTAATGATTTCCGCACTTCCATACAAATTAACATATTTTTCGTAATTTATGTTATTTCTATTTTTAGTCATTTCACCCGTCAGGCATTTATTTATAAATCAGTAAGTATTACGAGGAACTTCTTCCTGATTGACATGTTAAGGTGCAGATATACGAAAGTGACCTTTAGCGAACATAAGAAGGGCTAGCGTCTCTATTATATTATATAATGCTTTGCTCTTAATTTATTAAACATAATATGAATTAAAGTCATAAATATATATATATATATATCAAATGATTGGCAATTAAATTACCTATCTTTAAATTTGTAAAAGTTGCATAAAAACACGCGATTGTTTTTGCCTGACCTTCGCTTTTTTGACTATGTAGACATAACTTTGAAAGTAAATTACACCAAGTTGAATTAAAAAAAAGTAAATATTCGTATATCAAATTATTATTAGAGAAATAGTCTAGTTTAACTTTAAAAAAAAAACATGCACCGCATTTAAAAAACAATAAAAGTCGTTTATCT
Organism: Mythimna loreyi; assembly: GCA_029852875.1. Taxonomy (NCBI): domain Eukaryota; kingdom Metazoa; phylum Arthropoda; class Insecta; order Lepidoptera; family Noctuidae; genus Mythimna; species Mythimna loreyi. Next base: position 20,400,657 of record CM056778.1, read on the forward strand.
CCCCCTTAAATTTATTGATTGTCGAGGTTATAATCTTGTTACTGACCCAGAGGAAGTTTTATAAGTCACTAGCACCCGCTACTTGGTCCACGCCTAAATAGTAAGTAAACAGGTTTTTTTTTTGCGCGGGACCCTGATATATATATAAGTACTAAGTTACTCCTTATAACATAGGCTTTTTTTTTATGGTAGGTGAAAATCATCCAATGACGAAACCCGCTCTTGGGCGGAGCGGGAGACCAGTGTCAGACTCTTACTGACTAAAAAACCTACCCCGTACCTTCCTTGCCTTATTCCCAGAGCCCCGGTGTAACGCTTTCGCATCAACCCTCAGCTCCGGGAGAATATGGGCTAGATAACCCATTGGCATGCTGGAAGAAACCAGTAGCAAAGCATAGCATCAGGTTTATAATGACCCCACTGCTGAGACTCAGGTCTCTTCTTTAGTAGAGGGAAGGGGAGTGTGCGTCGGAATTACATAATTTAATTCCGCCTAGCCCGTTCCATCATCAGACCACCAGACGAACGGCATTGCGCCACCGGTACATGGTGAATGTCCCACATATACGTACAAAACGTTTTGGGAGCACATTCATTATGCGTTGGGGAGTGGAATTTTTTGCCCGTGTCGGTGTTTCCTGATAGCTACAATCCGGGTATCTTTAAGTCAAGAGTGAATAGGTTACTTCTAGGTAAGCGCGCTCCATCGTCGACCGCATCGTCGCTTTCCATCAGGTGAGATAGCGGTCAAGCGCGAACCTATAATCAATAATAAAAAAAAAAAACCACACACACCACACGGGCCCAGTACAAGTTTTGGTTCCAGGATATGTTTTTTTTTTTTTTACCTGTTTTCTCACGTTGTTTTCCTTGACCGTTTTGAAAGCAGTGGTGATGAAATAAATTACACAATGTACAGCTGGGTTTGAACCCGCGGCCTACTACTCTTAAGCCGGGACCGTTACCGTCGGCCCACATAGCTCCCGTAAATCAGATACCAGAAAAAGGCTAGTAAAGTATTTTTTGTAAATAGGTATCTAATAATATATATTTGTATGTTTAGTTTATCTTTTTTATATGCATTTTGATATTACAAACAGACAATTCAATTTATATGAAGATAGATATATTATACAGTTATGGGTTATTTAGTACACACTATGTCAAGGGTATATCAATTACTGAGAATAATCATGAATAATGTATGATATTAACTTGTTCGAGAAAGTGATAATGATAATACCAAATAAATGCACAAGAATGTGGGGAAATTCGAATATCTTGTGTGCTACTATGAGCTCTCAAAGCAACTCAATTTACGACCTAAACGGAAGTGTTAAGGGCATGAAGCTATTTTCAGGTCTTGCGCGTTTAACGTTAGACGTTGTATAGGGTTATTTTTTATGGTGGGCAAAAATAATCCAGAAATGAAACAGTCTCAGACTCTTACTGACTAAACACCCCACCCCGTTCCTTCTTTACCCTTCGAACTGGGGCCAAGCCTTCCTTTCAGACCCTGGGCCCTAGTAGGCTTCGGCCCTTTTGCAGAGTCCCTACGGTACGTTGTATAGGGCTAGCTCCATTCCTCTTTCTCGCTCAAAAGACTGACATTTCAACAGTTCGTAAGTCCTTCGGATGTTTAGAAAATAGTGTTCATCAATGCAATAGTAATGTTTAAAAAAGAAATAGATGTTCTCAAGTTATTGCTTATATATTACGGTGTAGAACAAAAGCAATCGAAGTATTTTTAAACAAACCTTGTAGCGAGTATAATACGACATGAGTTTCCATAATATTATATCTGAACAGTCATTAAAGTAAATTATTAAATTCAGTATGACCTCTCATTAGTCAAACGGCTAGTAAATACAGTGCACCGGTGCTCGCACGCTTTCTAGAAAGAAATATGTACCAGTTTTTAATTGTATAATACATTAAAATACCTCAAATATCTTTAGACCACAAACCAATGTATTAATCAATTTAAATGTGGTAAGAGATCTAATGGAGAAAGGTTATTTTATCTAAATAATGGAAAAATTAGAGATTTTTTTTCTTTTGGAAAGTCTAAAGAACCTCTAGAACGAATGGCTTTCAGAGTGTTTATGGTAACGGTTGATAAAAAAGGCCAATAAAAAAACTACAGGGTAAAATGGGGTGAATAGAAACTCAGGGGGTTAATAGAAACAAAATGTTTATATGGATTATTACATTGATTTCATATTTTTAGTTTTAGTGAAGCATTTTTGTTTTCAATATTAAATTAATAAAAATATTGTAATGCTGCAAACGATTTTTAAATAACGTAAAGAATCAACAAAATGTTGTTTCTATTTACCCCCGATTTCTTTCTGTTCACCCTATTTTACGGTGACGCGCGTCGAAGGTGCGCTTTATCCTATAGGTCTCTACTGGGCCTTCCAGGGTCGAAGCCTCCTGGGGCCATGGGTTGATGCGAAAGCTTAACACCAGGGCTCTGGGACTAAGCCAAAGAAGGAATGGGGGTAGGTTGTTTAGTCAGTAAAAGTCTGACACTGTTTCCCGCTCCGCCCAAGGGCGGGATTCGTCATACGGTGATTTAATTACTTACCTTTAAAAAAAAACAGGATCCTGCTTACTCGGAGCGTATCAACGTCAACAGTGCGATTTAAAAACGTGGTAAGCACAAGCCATTAAAATGGTAGGTACAGTCAACAAAAGAAGAGAATGATTAAGTTTTGTTGTGCATTTATAGTTATCCTCAAGTGCCAATTAATATTGAGCATGAAACAATTAATATTGACTTCCATAATTACTGTTTCAGAAAACTGTAATTCATTTTATCTTAAATAATAAAAATAAGTCAGGTGAAGTGCAATGTTTTATTTTTATTTGATATTACCATTAATGTCATGTAACTCTTTGACATTTATTAAAACTTATTTAATTTTATTTATAATGTTAAAGTTTTATTTAGAAGTTAAATACCTATGTGTTACCCTGAGAAGAAACACCGAAACTAACTCAGGGGTCATAGTCTCTTTTAAAGTCCATACAGGCATGGCCAAATCAAAGCGTTCAACGTTAACGAAACGATCGTAACGGCTAGGGGGGCAATATTCCTTCAGTTTCTCTTCATGTTCCGGGGCGGTGACTCTTTCGAAGAACCCCGTATTCTTGGTAGTCATATCCCTCCTACTACCTTCATAGCCCTCGTACTGGTACTGATAGGTACTGTATATGGTTATATCAATCAGTAAAGCTAAAAGTACGTTTAATAGAAACACAAACCACGCCCGATTTGTACGTAAAATGACGACATATAAAAACGACGACATATAAAATGTACAAGTACGGCCGTCGTAACTTGGCGAGTCTAAAATTCTGCGAATTGAACTGCGAAAACTCGTACACAAATAAACGTTAAAAAAATGCCAATAAATACGAAAATAAAGATTAAAAAAAATGATAATAAGTTTTTAACAGCAATAACAACGGCAAAATGCATTTATTTGTTTAAACCATATATTTTTTACCGGTCGTTGTGGCGACGTTTGGGGCAGGCCTATGTCCAACAGTGGACGTCTTTCGACTGAATTGATGATGATGATGATTTTTTAAGAGCGCACAAGCGCTAAAATTCGCAGAGCCTAAGGCGGTTCACACACTGCCACGCATCATGCTGCATGTTGCGTTTCAACGTATTTAAGCGCGTTCTTGCGGGAGTGCAAATTTGCATCATCGTGCGTGTTTTATACGCACACACGTGCGTAGGTGCGATTGTAGATTCACGCACGGCGGCTCTCATTTCATTCAAAATTACGCGCAGCACTACGGGATTCGGTGTGCCATACCTTGCGTCTCGCCCCGCACCTACGCGCGGGGGTGCATTTTTCTCCGCGTATGTGCGCGTGATCCGCATGAACGCGCGTGGATACATTTTCAGTGTGTTGGACTGTGCGTGTTTTCCATTCAAACGGAGATACTTACAAGCAACGGAAGAACACGCATCCACGCGCCACGCTGCATCATGCGGGGCAGTGTGAGAATCGCCTAACTTCAGACTCGCCGTACTGTATGGTGATCAACAGGCCCAAATAAGGGTCCTAGTTCTAACTTAACTTGCTAACTTACGCATCGATATCCCTTTTTTTTGTTGACGGGGGTAAACCTTCAAAAGGCGCCCGGACTTTGGGGATAAGTCCGGGGAGTGTGGGATTTTTACCTCACTAAAACCACCCCGGTGATCACCATCAGCACGTAGAAGGGGCCCCTTTACCTCTCAAAAGACCATTCCGGAACCCCCTCCGTGCAACGCCTGTTACGGCACATCCCCGAGACGCATCAATATCCCTACCTACCAAAATATCTTTGGCTCCTACGTAATAGACTACGTATAACTCCACAGTACTTATAAGGCACGGTACGAGACAATATTACCCAATATGTAGAATATCCGGCCCGCTTTGTGTGACTTTGATAATTTAATTAGTACATACTAAAAAAGAACGGAAGCTTTTGACTTTTTTTGGTAGTTTGGTCAATAACCTACGTAATTTATTGCCTTTACAGGACGGACAAACAGATTGACGTAATCTCTGCTTTGGTGAACTGAACATAACGCAAACTTTGAACTGACATACGATTTTAATAAGTAATGAGATTGATCAATACTACTCTCCGCTCCGCTCATCTGCATCTAAGTGAAATGATGCACCCATATATTTAAAAGTCTACCCGTTGTTCAGCGTACCTAAAGAAGTGTTGGAAGGCCTGTAGGAGGCCTTCCACAGTTAGACCTGAGACAGTTAGACCTGGCAAAGGTTGCGGGTATCCGATGGATGCGAGATGCACAGGGGCGCTTATTATGGCGATAATTGGGGGAGGCCTATGTCTAGCAGTGCACGTCTATCGGCTGAAATGATGACCCGTGGTTCAGAGGCGTAGCTATGCCCACATGGGCCCCGTATCAAAAACAAACGGGTGATTTATTTACAAATGCTTGGTTCACTCTACGAGACGGTTGTGGATAACATGTTGCGAATTCGTATTTTTGCCAACATCGGGGCCCTTGTCGCACGGGGTCCCCGTATATGTGATACGGCGGTACGACGGTAGCTACGACCCTGCTTTTGCTATCTCAGTATAGGACTCCCCAGATAACCCAAACTCTAGTTATTGAAGCAAATCAATATTTATCTAGAAAACTAGGTCAAGTTTATTTCATAAAGTACAGTTGTAGACCCAATACGGCAATTTTAGCCATAGTACCTATCGGGGATGTAACTCAGTGGTAGAGTGTCTGCTTCGCATGCTGAAAGTCCTGGGTTCAAATCCCAGCATCTCCAAATCTTCTTTTTGCATTTGTACTTTTTAAAACTTATGCAAAATTATAAAGCCAGCCAGGTTTATAACATTATTTTTCGATAAATTTAATGGATAGATTATGCAACAGAAATACACGTTTAGTAAGTTTTGATATTGGAAAGTGAAAAAAAGAAAATATCGAAACACAAAAATGTTTCTTCATGGTTAAATAACTTTCTTTTATATCGTAATTATATGAAAAATCACTTACGACAAATTTTAAGAATGTCATAATCTAATAAATCAATATAACCTACTTATTTTCAGTTCAATGACCTCATTCACCGAAATAACAACTTACGTTCAACGTTTGTTTCTGTTTGTGCAAGTTTTAACACTTCTGACGCTAATTGCGGGTAATTTGATATTGCCGCAATGATCGCTATTTATTTAGAAATTGCATCATTTTCAATGGCAACCTTCATCGATTTGCTCGAGTTATATACTAGTAACGCCATCTACCGCAACATGTAAAAACTCGAAGATCTACTTTGATAATAGCGCCATCTATGTTAATATAATGAAACTACAGCAATAACGCACTGTGGAATAAAGTTGAGGATTTATTCCCTCTCCTAGAGAGGAGGCCTGTGTCCCAGCAGTTGGAACATTGAAAGGCTGATGATGATGATGATGATGATTTATTTAACAAACTTTAGTTTTTTCAGCAGACCAACCCGTACGCTGCCCACCTGATGGTATATAATAAATAGGTACCATTACAACAATGGGATGCAGGATTGCCTATTCAAAAGAGTCACCAGAATTTAAAAACCACATTTAAATAGTAAAAGTCTAATACTCCCTCTCGCACCACTTACCTAGAGCGAGAAATCGATAATTTTCAAACCAAAAACCCGTTTCCAGAGAGAATCTAACCAATATTTATTTAACGCTGTCTATGTCATTGCTCCACATTTTGCAGGAACATTTTATCAAGGGTAAGAAAACTACATTCTTGGAATAATATTTTAATGAAAATTCAACTAAACGTATAAATCTTATTTATACTTACAATAAACAAGTAAAGTGGATAAATATTTACATTTAGCTGGGAGGAGTTCGCACTTATTTGCGGATCCCCCCAAAATTGCACTAACAAAAATATGGAAGCCCTTGGAGGCTTCCTTCTCGTTCGGTTGCTGGTTGAGTCTTATAAATATTTATGACGTAAGTACCAAAAATATTAAATTCAAGGCAATCTTATGGTGTTACTATTTTACGACATAAGTAGGTACAAAAAGTGTAAAAGGTTAAGTACATGTTCTTTTTCTGTTTTATTTTTTTTTAGAAAACCAAACAGGAAAACTTAACAAATATAATTAAAAAATGCTAAAATTAAATGTACATTATTTTGTACAATAATCCGGTTAAGAGATAAATAGGTAAATCTAATTTTCGTAAAAAATTTCCTTCTCTTTGTAGTCAAATTGAAATTCCCCATGCATTCACTTATTTCCTCTTAAATTAAGGAAATTAGTTAAAAACTAAAATTAATATTTTGGTAAGTACCTATCAAAATCTTAAATGAAAGACGTTAGACCAAACAAAACACAACCATTTAAATTTCTTGGAAAAAGAAAATCACATAAAATTCTTAACACTATATAGTTTATACAAATTCATCAGCATAGTCCAAAAATGGATATAGTTTTTGGTACCCCAGTAAAAAAAAAGCATCAACAATGCAATAAAAACAATATTTTGTCAATTGTACTTTTACACGTCGATAAAATACGGTATACCCAGGTTTATTTACCTTTTCCAAAATTCTCGGACCACATCGGCCTTGATACCACGGAGTAAACAAATGCCCAGAGGGTTTGCTATCATCGAAAACGACGACATGAACAAGTGGAGCTCTCAGCCAGCCACCGAACGAACATAGTATAACGAGTAAACATTGTATAATTAATTATTACAAGATATAATAACGCAGTCTTAGTACGCCGTGGCCACTGGTCGCCCTTACCCTAGTGAGACCGCTCTAGTCTATACTACGGCGCTACTCGATACGTACACTACCCACAGAGTTGATGATAAATGGAGTGCCAAAAGTTATAAGCTGAATAAAATTGGTGGGTCGTGCTATGATTTGCCATTTTTCCAATGTCAAAGAGAAAGAGAGAGGCAGAGCGAAAAGTAATGTAAAGGCACTATCCTTTTTAAACAACAGAATCGTAATGGCATTATTGGGGCACAGTATACCCCTGTTAAAGCACTATCTCCAAAAGGATTAACCTTTAATCCTCAGTAAAACGTAGTTGCAACTGTTAAATGTGGACTCCCCAAAATTATTTAGTCAAAATTCCATGGCACTCAATTTATTGTCTACATTCTGTCTGTCACTATCCCAGAACATCTAACCTGTATGTGCGACCATCGGTGTAGCGCTACTGAGGTATATGGCACTAATTCAAAACATTATTGTTAATATTGCTTATTCATAATCGAACATTTTAATTTTCATCGACCCCATTTATGAAATTCACTACAAAAGTTACAAAATCTACTTTTGGGGCGTAGATGAGAGCTTTCCGATATTTGGAGTAGCTTTAAGATGTCAGCCAATGCTTTGACATGTCATTGCTATCATAAGTCTGTTGTGAAAAAGAGAGAGTGCTGATGTAAATGTGTCCTGTATAGCTCCGTCTCTCTTACTCTCACAAAGGGATTATGATGGCATCGGCAGGTCACAGAGGCTTCGGTCTTCACATTTTCCATTATTCAATGGTTCAGTAGAGCTACAAACCGACGTCAATTACCATCTAATCTAAGTACATACTACTAATAAAATGACGCTACGAGTATTATGGAAGATAATGAAAGTGGCCTCGCCTACACGGAGATAACAACACTAGACTAACTACCCGACAGCTAACTGACTAGAACTTATGGAGGGACTAGAGAAAAGGAGTATTTGGAACAACTACTGGCCGTTCACGCTCTTAATAACTAATGACTCTAGTACACATTGACTAAATAAAACAGCCTTGTAGAAAGAAAGGTGAAACCTAGGAGACTATACCCAAGAAAATATCTTCTGCTGTGGTAATATCTATCTACAGGTAGGTTTTAGTCAGTAAAAGTCACATTTTATTTCACCGACAGCGGAAGAAATTATTAGAAGAAATTCTATAAAAAAAAAAATCTTCTTTTATCTTCTTTAAATAATGTTTTGACCTGCATTGTCTTCAAGCTGACTACATTCAAACATTACCATCATCTTATTCTTCCACTTTTCTGATATGACCAATAAAACACAACACAGTAACTTTCATTACATTCGTTTTCTTTCTTTACAGAAACCCTCATAATCAATTACTACTTCATTGACGGATGTTTTATATATTATGTTCGTATTAAATTTATAGTCACCACTCTGTATTCTCTAGAGGAGCTTGTGACGTCAAAACAACTCTACCAGGTGAACCACCGCAATAGTTGTGTACTAAAGTCGTAAATTACGAAATAATTGACAAATGTAAACAAACAGCTAACAAAAACTTATCTGCCTAAGTTAGTAAAGTAAAAAAATACGAAAACTGAAAACATTAATGGTGACAAACAAATATTAAACGAGCAAAAAACGAACGACTATGATATTGATCTGCTTTGACAAACAAGTGCTATTTTCGCAGAATATCAGTAAACAACAATTTAAGAAGCGCTAAGATAAAAATGTTGAATAAAAAACAAACTCTTTATAACAAGGATTTAAAAAATCTGTCAACAAACAACAGACATTACAATTTATTCTACATTAGTGTTAATCGCTCTGCTTTCGATTTCCGATACAAATTGGGAAGAGAAAATACAGTAGGGAAGTAAATATTTCAAGGACTTTAGAAAAATTAGAAAGACCAATTAAAAGTCAGAACTTTTACTACATTCACGTCAACTGAGGAGAAGTAGGAGAAAGCAGTGTCCTTGTACTTTATATTTCTATTATTGTCTTTCATTGCTTTTTTATAGAAGTATGAAATTATCGAGAGCAGTGGATCAACTACCAAACATAATCTACGATAAAGGTTTCAAAAATCATTGGCGTGAACTGGCTTAACTACTTGATATCTAAAAGAGGTTTACTAGCTAGGAGATAAGTGCGGGACGGGAAGGGGACAGTTTGGCGGCTATAGGGAGTCCAGGCGCGTCCGCTGCACCGCTAGCAGGGCTGATTGCTGCTGCAGACTCTTGCGGAGACCTTCCAATGTTTGAAGGACCTATAAACAGATCATTTTAGTAACAGATAAGCTATAGCAAAATAAGAGGCTGTGCTATTAACTCGTAAATACTGTCAATTTTGCGTTATAGGATTTTGCTCACGTCTAGTTCCTCAATCTCTTAGCCTCTCAAAAATTTATTGGGAAATACTCAAATTTCATCTCTTGCAGGAGAAGCTGCAGCAATGATAGCAGTAATTCGGTCTTCTTAATTTTCGAACACTTCAGGTTTAAACACCCGAATCTTATTTACCAAATCAGGTAACAGAGTACAAAAAACTGTACTTCCTTTTGTATCTACTTTCTGGTCAAGCACTGGATCTATAAGATAGTAAAAGTAAGAAAAGTTTACAAAAACCTAGATATACATATTTAGTTATATCGTACTATATTCAACCAATTAGTTACCATTAAGCTAATAGAAGAAAATAGGGATCACCCATATCCAAGCATGCAAAAGAGACTAACCTCATCCCGAGCATAAGCCTTCCTCTTAGGCGGCTCGGAGTGGGGTCTGTCAGTGGGCTCGGGGGGGGAGAGGCGGCGCGCCACGGGCGGCGGGGGGGGCGCCGCCAGCGGCGAGCGCCGCGCCACCGGCGACAGGCGCCGCGCCGGCTCGGGGGAGTTGGCGCGCATGAAGTTAGTGATATGAGTGCGCTCCGGACTTCTACGGGGGGCTTCCACCTGACAACACAACGTTGTGGACTGTGTCAATGCTAGGTGATGTACAACATGAAAGAGACAAGAAAATGTCACGGTGGAAGCTGTCATGCAGACAAAGTCGTAAGAAGAATTGTAAAAAATAGAAAAAGAAATTAAGACGCATTATGAGTAGTCATAAAATCAGAATAAACACACCTTTTACTCTATTTAGACTCCACACTACGCTAGCTCAAAGTATTACCACCACTGCAAGGTCTATACAGATATCCCTTCGACGCCTTTCAAAATAATATCAAAGAAAAATGCTCAGGCATACTATGAAAGACTGGCCATATAATACTAATCTATTCAGTGATGTGAGGTTCCTAAATGTTGGTCTCACCTCTGTCGCCCTGAGCTCCCTGACTCTCGGGTTATGAGGCGGTTCCAGCGGTGCGCGTGACACGGTGACGAGCAGCTTCTCTGCCTCTCTAATAAGCTCCCTGTACTTCCTCTCGGCCTCCCTGTCAGCCTCCAGCAGGGGATCCCTCTCCCTCACGGGAGGAGCCGACGGCGCGTGGTTGCGACGTCGCATTCGAGGTGGGGTCGCCCCTGTAAAATGAACTGATATTCAAAACTTATATGTTATTCTGAAAGAAGATTACTATTATCTCATCAGGTTAGATTTTTGTATTCTCATCTGAACAGTCTTAATTATATCTAGCAACTAGGCAAAGACCTCCATCCATTACTTCAATTGTTTCTGGCTTTGGTTTATGTTTTCCCAATTAAAATGGGATAAGGGCAAGAGAATGATGATAAGTTAAAACTATCTAAACAAAACATCAACCCCTAGCCCAGGTACAATCGTTTTGTTTAGATTTAGCGCTTGTAATTGGCCACGCCCCGAATTCCCTTGTTCGGACGTCATCTCAACAAAGGATTTGGTGGCGCGGCTATCTACAAACGCTAACTCTAAACGAAACGATTGTAACTTGGTTATGGGGGCTGAGTCACAATGGCTGACGATACCCTAGGATACCAAGCATATCTTTATCAGTTAGGTTAGTTTCGCTACCAACCTTACTCATGGTATCAACTATTCATGCCTAACATATGTATTTCTCAAATAGGTTGTACTATCTTGAATGGTTTTTAATTAGTTCTTCTCACCTGCAGACCGTGGTGGTCGGCGTGGCGGCCTCCGTCTCCTCGCCCGCCTGCGTCCCGGCGATGCTGTCTCATCATCATCTTCGTCTCCTCCATCCAGTCCCGTGTCTCCATCCGAATCGAAATCAGCATCAGACAGTATGGCTGTCTCCCGACCTCTCGCGCGCATCCCTCGACATTCTTCGTCACTGGATGCCCCACCCCGATAGTAAGGTGACCGGTGAGGTTCCGGTGATAAATGTGGAGAGAGATGAGGTGATCTGGAATGTACAATGCATTTATTTTAATTTTACGGGCTCAACAATATTCTATACTGACGCTCCGACAGGTGCAATGGTGATATTAAATACATGCATGTAGGTATTATTCGTACAAACCTTCCTCTTGAATCACTCTATCAATTTAAAAAAACGCATCAAAATCCATTGCGTAGTTTTAAAGATCTAAGCATACATAGGGACAGACAGCGGGAAGCGACTTTGTTTTATACTATTTAATGAGTAAGTATTTAGAAAAAAGCTGATATACAGCAGATGACTTAAGGAGGACAAGTAGATAGGCCTCCTCATTCATCATAATGTATGTCAAGTTATCTACTTGAAATTTTATAACACTTTTACATGGTTGCTACTTTACTAGGTTAAGTGTCGTGTACTTAGTGCCTTTCAAATATAAAGCTAAAGGAAAAGCATACAATCCAAGTTTTTTGCTCCAGGAATGGGTCAGTGTGTTGTGAACCACTGAGTATAAACAGAACTCGCTGACATGGGTAGCAAAATTTATATAGACCCTGGCTATGGTACTTTCGATATCATGTCATCGATTCCTCGTACCGAGTTTCTATAAAAAGATTCAGCTTTTGCTAGTTTAATTAAAATCTTCACAATTTAAATGCTAATGTACATCTAAAGGTAACGATATAATTGAATTAACATCTACCTTCGCTGAACAATCCTAGTCCCACTGACCTACTTTATGTCGGTGCTGCTAACTTATCTAATTCTATAACAGCTACGACGTACTCTGAACACAACACTTACTATGATAATATCATATCTATATACACCGTTAAATTTTAGTCGTTTTAATCCCGAAGAGGGTCGATCCAGTACATGAAACACTATCGATTTGTGTAGATAAAATAAAAAAATAAAGTACTTTTTTTCTAAATCTCTTATTGAGATACGCATTTACGAAATTAATTTCTTTAAGTAAACGAGTCATTGACCTTGTAGGTAGTTGTCGGTCGTTGCGTACTAAGTACCTACAGGTCATTGAACTCGCCTAGCTGACGTTTACTTAAAGAAATCAATTTAGAACATGCGTAAATTAATTCGAGTTAAAAAAAAAAGTACTTTGTTTTTTCATTCTAACTTTACCAATCGATAGTGTTTCATGTACTGAATCGATCCTCCAAGGGATTAAAACGATCAAGATTTAACGGTGTATACCTATAAAAGGAGAAACTGACTGACATATCATCACACAGCCAAAACTACTGGGCCTAAGAGCATGAAATTTTGCACAAGGCTTCCTTTTTATGACGTAGGCGAACATTAAGAAAGGGTTTTTCAAAATTCAGCTCCTAAAAGGATGTAATGGGGGTTTAAAGTTTGCATGGAGAACACTACTTGACGCGGGCGACGCCGCTGACAGAAGGCTAGTTTTCAATATAATCAAACTGGCTTTAGAACAGATACAAATAAACACATTAATAAAATGTTCTGACTGTTATTGCTTTCAAAAGTCTAATTTTAGGCGTAATTCGGATGGCACGCAATTTTTCCTGCTCTTTTTTGTATAGGCATACACGTGTTTGTAGAGTCACTGGCAACCAGACCAGACCAGACAATATGACCACTGAAACATGCAGTTTAACAAGTTTAACACTGCAGTCCACTACAGAATGTAGAAGCTTTAGCTTTTGAAAAAAACTCAAAGCAATAATCCTAGTTTTGGCTGACCTACAGTGGAAAGAGTGTTCCTTTGAATCTATTGTAAGCTGAAAAAATACCAACATTCCGGTAAGGTAAGGTAAGGGATTCTTACAAGTCATAAAGGTACAAACTGATACAATAATGTCCTCACCTAGTCCCATACTTGACATGAGAATCAAGCGAGTACGGGGCGTGATGCAGTTGCGGTTGGGTCGGAGGGCACTGCAGCGAGTGCTGATGCACTATGTTGGAAGGCCTCCTCCTGTTGGGCGAGGTCGCGCCCATCCACGGATTGGTCCTGATGCGGCATCGAGGTCGAGGTGATGGTGTGGCGCACACCACCACGGCGATGGGGGTTGGTTCAGGGACACAACGGCGCACCACAACGTTGGAGGAGCGTCGCTGAAATTTGAGAAAAACATATTATGAAACCAAAAAAGAAAGAAAATAATAGAACCCAAACTAGAATTCTAGAGCACATCATACAACAAAAAAGCCTAGTTTAACAATGCATTATAAACATTATCATGCCTATTTTAGTAGATAAGACTATCTGTTGTTGTCAGAGGATACCTACTGTGGCAAATTTGGTTTCAGTTAAATTTACAGGATGACCATAAGTCGATGGGCTGACCCTACATCAAAAACTAAATATTTTGTAAACATAACAAGAATATAACAAGCTTTTCAATTTATTTTCTACATCTTTTTTTTATTCTACCTGTGGATTCTAACCAAGCCCTCTGTTAAGTAAAAGGGCTATTCAAAAATTGCGCTCGATCTCCCTTTCGGCAGTCGGGCGCGGGTGAACAAGATTAACTTGTGGGTGTCAGCATAAGTGCTCTCACTTTACGATCACTGCGCACTATGCTCCCCAAGACAAGGAAAGTTGAACGTGCCGCGAGTCGCGCGAAGCCCACCCAAACGGCTGTAAGCAAACGATAGCGCCATTCAATTCGACGCCAACGCCATCTAGTTACGAACGTGGAAGCTTTTGCCGGCGACCGCAGTGTTGATTGCTGAAAACTTTTTACGTTCGTTTGTTTCGATTTTCTTTGTTTATTGCGGTAAATTTAATTACGTTTTTTGGAATTTACGCGTTGTAAGTTAATTAGAGTTTGTTCGGCTTCGCCTACGTGAAAGTAGAATATAATAATATGCGTAGGTATTGTAGGTAAATTAAGTGAATGCTACTTTATATACCTAGGTACTTAGCATTCTACTGGTGAACGAATTTTTAGTTTGTTCTGTTTTTCATTACAAACACAAATACAAAAATACTTCCTATTTGTTTTTTCTTTTCATAACATTAATAGATTAGTACTTAGTAGGTATTATTATAGAAGTTGATATTTTATTTACCTATTAAAATTTACCAATACATAAAATAATATTTTTGTCTATTATTTCAACTTTCAACGAAAAGTACCAATTTGGTAACTAAACATTGGATTTCTGAATACCAAATTAGTTTCACTCTTACTATTCTATGTATATCCATGGTAGGTATATCCAGTGCCGGATGAAGCCAGCCTGTAGCAAAGTACGAAGGGCCCCTCTAAATTTTAGAATTTATACATCTCTAAATTATTTCTATCTAGCGTTCGATCCATAGGCAGTTGCCTCCGTCCCTATGGAAAATTCGAGATTGGTTAGATTTTACACGTACAGTACGGCCGCCGGATCTTGGCGAGTCTAGAGTTAGGCGCTGCGAATTTTAACGCTTGTGCAGTCGCAAAAAACTAAACGTTTTAAACAAATAAATGGAATTTGCAGTTTTTATTGCTGATAAAAACTGTTATTGACATTTATTTTTGTGCGAGTACAGAAACGCTAAAGTTTGCGGAGCTTAACTTCAGACTCGCAAAGATCGCGGCCGTACTGTATCTTAGCTTCTTTTTGTAAATTCAAGTGGGGTCCGTACCATTTGTCCGTTATATTTATATATATACATTTTCTTATTTATTAATGACTAGCTTTTGTCAGCGGCTTCGCGCGCGTACATAAAATATAGCCTATGTCACTCAGGAGTAAAGTAGCTTTCTATTGTTGCTAAAATTTTTCCAATCGGACCAGTAGTTCCAGAGATTACCCCCTACAAACAAAAAAACATAAAAACAAAAAAACAAACTTTACCTCTTTATTATATTATAGTGTAGATAGTGTAGATAATACTTATCAGAAACACTCTTTCGAGACCCGCAAGCCTGACTGTTTTTATTATTTCTGCAATCTTCTTTTTGTATAGGTGCTAACATGCTAACACAAACTAACCTAGTTTAAGTAACATAATGTAACGGATATTATGATACGGATGAGCATATGATTTTTGTTCTAATTTAATAGAAAAACTGACAACGAAATGAATGAGCCTGGAACTCACGACACAAGGAATCCTAGTGTGAGTTTCAGGAATCAAAACACTGTATGTAATTTTGTCTAAATAAATTATTCTTATTCTTATTTGCTACTCTTGCTGCGTGGCCCAAGTAAGTACGAGTACATCAATTCCTTTCACAGTACTTCTGACCTAACATACCAACTATCTTCTGCTAACGTTCCGCTAGCATGAATGCAGAAAAACATCTTCTTTCTTTATTCTTCTTATTCTAGCGGAAGTTAATACCTATCCTATGTCTCATACCAAGACATGGTCTACCTTTGTGTCAAATTTCATGGTAGTCTGTTCAGCCGTTTAAGAGTCAAGAAGTAACAAACATACACACTAATACTTATTACGACAAGTAACATAATAAACTCAAATCCTAAGAGTAATATGTTTAGAATCAGGTACTGAACTAATACAGCTATTTAAATAGATACTTTTCAATACACTTACTCGAAAACTGCCTCTTATCGCACTCCTATTAGGTTCAATATAGCATGTATATCACCCAAGTGCTTTTTTGAGTTTATCACAACAAGGGCTTTTTTTATTCCTTCCTTATCGTCACGGTAATGGGTGCTTATTATTTTTTTGCAATACACTTACTCGAAAACTGCCACTTATCGCACTATGACTAGGTTCGACATAACATGTATATCACCCGCGTGCTTTTGTTTCATTTATCATACCAAGGGCTTTTTTTTCCTCCTTATCGTCACGGTCAAGCGTAATTTTTTTTTTTTTTTTAAAGCAAAGAGGTGCAGATTTTTGAGGTTTAATATTTAATTAAAATTTAAATCGTGTTTTTAACAGAATATAATAAATAAACATGATCGTTTATGCAATAATTTGTTATTAACAACAAATTAATATTTATCTGTGTTCTAAATTCAAAAATATTTGAATTTCTATTCTTAATACATATTTAGTAGGATGTATAACGGTTTGATGTCTTTGCTTCTTTTTCATCCTGCAAAGGATAAGCGCGGGAAAAAGTGAATTAAATAATAGTCTTATTATGTAACTTCTTTATTGGTAGTTGTAAAAAATATGTTGAATGTAAGTTATAAGAGATTTCTTGAGACATTAAGCCGCTGTCGTCAGATATTGTGCTTTACTATATAGTTTGCTGCAATCTAAATCTAAATTAAACAGCAACTTTGGAAATTTTTCTTCAGTAAGAAATTAACAAAAATGCGTCGTAATTTTCAAAGAAAGTAAGTGTATTATAAGTGTAATGTGTTCGTAAGTGTATTGAAAAACGTCGTTTGATACACGGGCGAATTTGTCACTGCAGTCCTCGGCTCCATAACACACTCGCCTACGGCTCGTGCGAATTCCGCCTCGGTCGCAATGACAATCTTTCTCCACTTGTATCAAAATGTACTATTCTTAGTTTATCGAATCAGGCGCGAGGCGTCCCCACGAGTCGCTGGACGTCCCCCACGAAATTAGAACCAAACTATCCAGAGCAGATTTGAATGTATTTATTATTATACATATTTCTACTGTATGTTTGAGATAGGTACGATTAAACATTTTTTCTTTCTTTCTTTATTTCACAAGTCGTAAGTGTATTGAAAAACGTCGTTTGACACACGTGCAGATTTGTCATTGCAGCCCTCGGCTCCATAACACACTCGCCTGCGGCTCGTGCGAATTTCGCCTCAGTCGCAATGACAAACTTCCTGCACTTGTATCAAAATGTACTATTTATATCCTAAAATAAAAGTTATTTAGTTGATAAGATTGATAAATCTTGATTGCGTCACTTGCGTGTTTCTGAGCATGCGTAGAAAACTGCCAATGTACACTGCACAGCTTTGATGCCCACGGCAAACACATTGGCTAAGTGCATTTTTTACAATTTCAGTGCTCTAATTATGATTTTTAACACTTGTTTTTATGGTGGTTTTTCGCACTAGTGCAGAATACTGTGTGTGCTCGCCCTCGCCAAAATTGTTATTATATATCTACACTTGCTTTTGCCCGCGACTTCGCCCGCGTGGTATTGGAGTTGGGGTTTCCGGGATAAAAAGTAGCCTATGTCCTATTCCGGAGTGGATCCTATGCCTATGCCAAATTTCATCCAAATCTGTCCAGCAGTCGTTTTGGCGTGATTGAGTAACAAACATCCAAACATCGTAACTTTCGCATTTATAATATTAGTAAGAAGAGTAAGATTTGTCGTTTAATAAATGTTGACTGGGCTCGCACCGGCTCACACGAGGCGTAAGTGTATTGAAAAACGTTGGTTGATATATTTGTGCAGTCACTGCAGCCTTCGGCTTGCTTACGGCTCTTGCGAATTCTGCCTCAGTAGTAATGACAAAACTTCCTGCACTTGTATCAAAATGTATTATTCCTATAGATATCGATATCCGTGACTATTCCAATAGGGGCGTACCTATAAGTAGTACACTATTCCAGGTAGTACATGTTGTGTACTTTAGTATTTTGTGTTATTGCGCCGAGGGCTGCAGTGACTAATTTGCACGTGTATCAAACGACGTTTTTTAAATGCACTTACGACTCGTGGGGGTCGACCTGTGACTTCCGTCTTGTGGGATAGACGCGCTTCTGATATGAGAAACTATTTTATAATAATAAAATTGTAGCGGGGGAACGCACGCTTTTTTGGCACTAATGCGGAAAACAGTCTATTGCGAGCCTGTAAGCGGTGGATAAGAGCAGGTTTCCAAGATAGTGTCATCATCATCATCATCATCGGCCTTTTTAATGTTTCCATTACTGGGACACTGGCTACCTCTCTAGGAGAGAGAATGGGCCATAATCCACCAACCGGACCCAGTGCGGATTGATGGATGTCACATGTCTTCGAATTTTTGGTTATAGGACAT
Source organism: Mythimna loreyi (assembly GCA_029852875.1). Classification (NCBI taxonomy): domain Eukaryota; kingdom Metazoa; phylum Arthropoda; class Insecta; order Lepidoptera; family Noctuidae; genus Mythimna; species Mythimna loreyi. The sequence goes on from CM056778.1 coordinate 20,419,222, forward strand.
GCCGGTTTCCTCACGATGTTTTCCTTCACCGTTTTGAGAGCAACGGTGATGACATAAATTTTTATAAATTACACAAAGTAAGTGTATTCAAAACAAATTATCACCATTATACCTAGTATTTGTTTGATTAACCAATAAACCTAGATTGTGTGATATTATACAGATAGGTAGGTACCATATTACCTAGGCCTTACGTGCTTATCAAAGCATACACTTGACATTAACGTACCAACATAGCCAGCAAGTTAGCTACGCTACGCTATACTTAATTGAAACCAATGGCCGCCCAACCGACTTTAAATAGCCCTGGAGGTCCAGTCCACCCTTCAATTAGTACGGTCTACTTAATTAATAAAGCCGGGAGCACATGAGCACATGGCCCCGTGGCCCATCCCATCACTGTAGCTACATTATTCAGTACGTGTGTGCATGGCATTATTAAGTTCATAATGACGGCTATTGGCTTTATGTCAGACGGGTGAAAATTGATTAACTGTGTGGATAATTGAAAAGCGGGTGGGAATAAATTAAAATAAAATGACATGATTTTGTTTTAATGAATGCGATGGATCAGTGATCATGTTGGGTTTTTTATTTATTGAACGAAAGAGTTACCACAACTCTACAATACAATGCGCAATGGTATGGTCTTAGTAAAGTCTGACACTACATATCCACTTAAAGAGAAAGACGTTATTTCCTCATTTCCCATCACTAAAAGCCGTGTTCAGTATGCGGCAAATAAGTTGAACCCATGCCTATTGTTATGCGCAACTCGATTGAGACCCGATAGGTATAATGTATTACTGAACATTCAGTGTCGATCGTCATTTTGGGTCGACTTGTATTTCGAGTACAATTGTAGTTATAGGTCTGTCTTTATTATGCAGGGCCGGATCAACCTCGTAGTAACAGTAACAAATGCTATGGGCCGAATATAATAATGAATGCGAACGATTTCTGGATTTTCCATTAAAAGAAGGCAACTTGCCTTTTGATTCATCACTACCTAATGGCCCTGCAAAAAGCCTATTGGAAAAATAAGTTAATGAAGTCGTAATTCGTTATTAGCTGTTTATAAAGATTTAGGGGCCCCTTGGTTGATATTGGTACAGGCTCCACGCTGCGCTGGTGAAATCCCGGCACTACACTGTTTCTAATCTAATTTTACAAATAATTTAAAAATACATTTGCGTGCAGATAAAACAAAAGATAAAGAACGTTAATACCTAGTTAGGCACCTTTATGAAAATTATTTTGTAGTTTGAAGCCAAATATGTTTTCAATGGGTACACTTGATACATTTAGTGATCATCATCATCAGCCTTTTAATGTTCCCACTGCAGGGATACAGGCCTCCTCTCTCTAGGAGAGGGAATGGGCCATAATCCACAACGCGGGCCCAGTGCGGATTGGTGGATGTCACATGTCTTCAAATTTTTGGTTCTAGGACATACCGGTTTCCTCACGATGTTTTCCTTCACCGTTTTGAGAGCAGTGGTGATGAAATAAATTACACAAAGTAATGCACCTGGCTGGGTTTGAACCCGCGACCTACGACTCGTAAGTCGGGGCCGTTACCACTCGGCCACCACTGCTCTACTCCGCCACCTACTACACTACATTTAGTGATCGAGGAAAGCAAATGCAAAGCATATATTTCAAATAAACCTTTACAGGCACTTTTGAAATGTCAAGAAGTCGGTCAGTCAAAAAAAAAAAAAAAAGACGCTAATTGCACAGTCCAAAGATTAGATCTATCTCTATGGAGAATCTGCAAGAAACTCAATGGACATTCTTTTTAATCATGTCATGTATTTTAAACTAAGAAGCCTAGGCCAGACGGATGAGACATAATATAAACAATAAAAAAAATCTCTAAGTTTTAAAGAATTACTACAGTAGGCCGAAATATTTCACGAACAGAACACAAAACAGTTGATAAAACAAACAAACATTCAGCTACTGAGCAATAAAAATATCGAAGATTTCCATTCGTACAGCAAAAACAATCTCAGTAAAAATATGTTTGTGTTCAGTTCACCAAACTTTACGATTGCCCTTTATTTTGAGGAGCATTCTCTGGTCTTGTTCATATTGCCTCTGGGTTATGGCGACTGCTCATGTGAAAACGGATGATCCAATATACCTTAATAAATCAAATCAGGTACATTTTATTGCCCAGTGGAATATCCCAAAGACTTTTTTCCGTACCTACCTATCCAATTTGTGCTTTGGGATTGCATGACTAGTTTTACTAACATCATTTACGAGGACTACTTACTTGCCAGAACGACTAAACAGAGTAAATAAAAAATAAATAACTAATTAGGTGAATTTCTGCACCATTTGCTATACGAAATGAAATAGGTTTTCATAGTTTGCCCAACAGCCACTAATCCCTTTTCAAAAGGTTCTCAGGCCCTTCTCGTATGAAACGAGCCTATAACGTAGATTAGGCTGAGCACCGCCCTCACTGTTTACCATACCGTTCAAACTCTCATTTCAGGGATATGCGCGGCTTTGGGCCGCTGTCAAAAAGTACTTTATGGCTGAATGTTAACATACCTTGGCTGGTTCGTGGTAGAGATGTGTGGTGGGAGGCGCAGGCGGTGGCGGGGGAGCCACGAGTGGCGCGGCGAGCGGGGCGGGCGCCGTGCCCGGGGACGTGCCATCGGTGGAGTAGCCCGTGCTGTACGCGCTCTCCGGGGAGGACAGGTGGGGCGGCGGCAGCGGCCCCGTGGTTGCTGTCGCCGTCGCTTGCCGCGACTGCTTCTGTTTACGTTTCTTCGCCCGCCCTAGCTGCGCCTCCATCCATGACTTGAGCCGCGCGCCCAGCATGCCGACGCCGGCACCTACAACAAACATCTATATCTATCTACTTCTTTCACGCTCACAATTTATAACGAAAATACGTATTTCGATTTTATGTAAAAGCTTTAACCGATATTGCCAAAACGCGACATATTGTTGTCATCGAATACCATAACCAAAGATTAAAGAGAAAATCAAACATCATTTCGTTGAATGGAAAGCTCACCGTGACGTGAACATTGTACGCACAGCGCGTCGTTCACGCCTCGATACACGAGTAAAACATTTTCGTTCGCGACACTCGAACAAAGGTTTTAGGAAAATACATCAAACGCTCGTCGTCGGCAGACAATTGTCACCCCAACACCGGCTGCTCTACATTTTCCTGTCATCGAAACTCATGCTTTGAAGTAAACAAAAGTAGTGACATAAAATGTTTTATCGTGCCGTCATTTCATTGCGAAGAAAGGGCCGTTAACGACCACAATGCTGTGTCTGGTGGCAGTGCGGCTGGTTCGCCCTCGCCGTCTCATATTTCAAGCAAGTCTAGCGACAACAGTAGCATCGCTCGTAAAAAAGGGCGCAGTCAGCACCCCTCTTCATTTCCATCAATGGCACATCTTTTAGAAAGAAAGTTTTATTCAATTTTCTATCGTCACGAAATAATTTAATCAACTAAAGTAAGAGATTTCCGATAAGCAATGTATATTAAGATAGAATAATAGACGGAGAAACTGTTAAAAATAATGTAGTACCTAAATGGTAGGAAAACTCTGAAACGATTGCGTTCAGAAGCTTTCATACCATATCCCTTTTTCTGCAATCAATCCAATTTCTCTTCCATACGTTGAACTATTAAGCCTACGCCAGCAACATCCAACAAAAAAATGACTGACCCTCCAACGCAATCTACTTCGATCGCAATCAATCATCAATATCCTTCATTCAAAAACCTATTACTCACTGTACGCCACCCGTATACACGCTGCTAGTACTTAACTAACGTTTCGACGCCCTGGCGCGGCCGCCACCCTCGCAGGGCTGTGGGAAACGAATCGCCGGATAAAAGACGGATGGAACCGACTTATCCAGTTCAGCGAGGGGTGTAAACTTACGAGATTTAGCTAATATTAGCAATCCATTACGGGGCGGCCGCAGTTGGAAAGTTTATTTAACTATCCGTCCGCACTCGGAACTATACGCTCGATAGCTCACCGCTGATGAAATATTGATTGGACCTCTTACCGATACACGTTTCACCACTAATAGCAGATTTATGTAGATGTCAGTAGGAGAATGATGATGTACGTGGGATTTAGAACAATCGGAAATATATTGCTTAGAAATCATGACGGAGTTTCCAAATATTGGTAAAAGTAGAGTCAGTTTCTGTAGTAATTGTGTAGATACTTAAGAAGTTGTAGTAGATAGAATGGAAAGCAGCTGAATAAATAGATACACATCACTGACTGAACTAGACAAACAAATCAAGTCTTTAATTACATACATAATAAAACACAACCCTAAAAATCTACATAAACTATTTGTGAGCACACTTGTAGAATTCAATAAAAGGGACAATAAACCTGCACAATCTTCCAATAAGATGTTTTACGAGAACCCCGACTCAAGCTGAGTAATGAATCGAAAGCAAACTAATAAATTGTGGCTTCGGGACAAAGTATCCAAGTTCCCAGTTCGCCGCAAATCCCTTTTTCTATCGAAACAACTTAAACAAATGTGAAGTTGGCGGGGAACGGAATCGCCTTATCGATAAAACTGTCACCGCATTCATGTAAATAGTACCCAGAAGAAAAAACCTTTTAGTTTCCCACCAGCGTAAGTTTGAAGTGAACTGCTCGTTTTGTTATCTTATGGCACTTTTACAGTCTATTTTCGATAGGAGCTAAATTACTGGTTTTGTTCGATCGATTCTAATAAGTTTTCGCACATTATGGTCTTATTGTGTCCCGCAGAATAATAGCTATAGAAACGTGGAATTTTACTTAGCTAATAAAATATCTGAGTCTATTTGTTGGCACAGGACATAGATGCAAACTTTGTTCCAGAAACATACCTATTCAATCATTGTAACTATTAGGTATCTATTTCCAAGATAAATAAAGACAAATTCCACTCTATTGCGATCCCATCACCGAAATGACGCCATGATACGTTACTCTTTTTATAGAATCTCCAATAATACAACCGCAATCCGCCATTATTGCCATACAAACGAATTTCAAGCGAACAATCAAGCCAACCAATATCAAATTGGAATACCGTCATGTGGATGGCAACGTTGGATGAATGAACCTTACATTAAGGTAACCCATAGTTATTGGAAATTGAACAAGGGCACAAGGCTCGACGTCTATTGTCCCGACACACAATCGTGATGGAACTGAAATATGAGTAAAATATACTTATGTTGACGACTAAGCGGGGATTAGGTAACGTTGTATCGTTATTTGCGAGCAAAACTAGACTGCTGTAGTAAATAATATTTGCTCTGAATAACAATTTTATACGCCGTTTTAAACTGTATGAGGCTTTTTTCTTAGCTAGATTTCCTTAAGATGATACACTGGAACAGCCTCAGTAGTCAAAGTGTATTTTAAAATCAAAGTCAAGTATGTTTTATATACTATGCAGGTGTATCTGAAGTGATATTTTGAGAAGACCACACAGGTTTGTGTCGACCTACCCAGTGAGTGCAAACATCTTTCATTCGGGTAACTGTAACTGTAAACACAGGGCTACTAAGGAGCTCAAAAAATCAACGAACAATATACATTTATAGCAAAGAAACGACATTTTGTTAGGCGGACGCGTAAAGTAAGTACCCAAACTGCATTGTAATTACTAAAAAGAAAAAAAACCGGCCAAGAGCGTGCCGGGTCACGCTCAGTGCAGGGTAGGTAGATTCCCGTCCGCCACAAATTTCTAACAATGTAACAGAAACGAACCTAACGACAATAATTGCAGTAAAATTATGTTCCTGGAGCAACCCTATGTCCTGCAGATACTCTTTTACAGCATAAAAGTCATCTGGCATATTTTTCGCTTCACAAATACTCAAATATTTACCGCCATATTTGACTTAGGTATTGAAAAATGTGAAAATTCGGGTTTGTTTGCTCTGAAGCTTAACTAACTTTCGTTAAAACCTGAAAAAGTGGGTCAGTTTGGTTTTTGGTATGACCACCGAAACTGTGAATTGTTTATGAAGACTAATTTTCATTTTACAAAAGCTTTGTACCACTTCTGTACAGATTATTTATTCAACTCAAAACGAACATCAACAACGCAAATTCTTGAGAGAACTTGAAACTTGAAGACCGACGCGACTTAATATCTAAAATTAAATTTGAAGTGGAACCTGCTGAAAGATAATGAAAAGATCAGTCTGTCTTTGTTAGCTTTAAATAATTAAGAGAACAAAATAATAACGATGTTTTTTAATTAATATTCTGACTTGAATATCACAGCATAAAAGAGTTTTTAATAGAATGCAACTCTGCTTTATTCAAATCATTTCCTCAAATTAGGTAACAAAGCCTTTCCTACCTTTTTAGTCACGTTACAAAAAGAAAGGTGCACTGCCGCCTGCCTCTGACGAAGCTTAATTAGCAAATCAAATATTCATTTATTCAGGGCGTCCCTGATAATGCAGGGGTGGATCGCAACAATAGCAGAGCCAAGCTATTCTTGTGTCTCCTTGATTTAAAAATGTTGCCAACCGCTGTTGTTTTGCCATTAACATTGTGCTCAAGTGATTGGATTTTTTTTACTCTTTCTGTGTCTAAGGTAACCTACAGATACAATGGGAAACAATAATGGTTTGTCCACATACTACTCAGACGTGTTTTGAACACATTTGGTTCCAAAACAATATATAGATACAATACATTAGATACGGATGAATGTAGTTATAAAACGCCATATAACGTGGGTTTGTAACTGCAACTTAACAGGATGGAATCGAAATGAAATTCCTAAAACTATTCCAGAGTTAATATGTATCAAGATGGGACTTCGACGCGAACTGGGAAATTTCCAATATCCGAAAATCGTCACAGTTACGCGAAGCGTGAAATTCCAACGTATCGAGAAAATATCGAGTCCCAATCTTGTGACATGACAACTGACATCCAATTAAATACACCTCTAACTTTTTCCATCTGATTTATGAAGACATATCTTGGTATTATAACATGTTTTTGTACCTACTTGTGTGTCTAAGTATATATAAAATATGAGACCGTTTGTTCTTAAGAACGGGTTATACGGACGGCTGGATAATGGATATTAATAAATAATAGATTACGCTAGTTTCTACGAGCTTGTGGCAAATCGGCTGTAGCTGCATTATCGCTCCCTTAATATTAATAACATTTTCCTGCTATCGTTCCCTACCACGTGAATCCTGATGATGATAACCTCGTTGAATCCCAATAGTTATTATGTATTATAGAACTGGGACCGCTACCCACGTCCTAAGATAACATTGATATCAGAGGTAGCGTCAATACCGTGGGCCGTCTACGTCAGATTAATTGACGTCTCCTGAAATCTCCGAGGTCTTACCAAGCATTTTGTTAACCTAATTTTCCTGTACGAAATATTTTCTCTAACAAATTATTCAGTTTTGTTCGAGATGAAAATCTCTGTTCCCCTCCAGCTCTGTAATTGCGTTAATCTCAGCATCAATCTTCTAATTATGAAGGCAGACGTAGAACACAGCTCGGCTTGTCTTTTCATTTAAATGTAAAACAACTAAGTGTGTACTTAAGCGCATGGCATGTGTATTTACTTCGCTATTGTTCACACTGAACACGGAAATTGTGCTGCAGACATTTGTAATTAACAAAGTATTTGAAATTAATTTAAGTTTACGTGATATAACGGGTGCTTTACGAAGAAGGTTGAGGGCTGATGCCCAAGTTATGTACCCGTTCTTGGTCTACATTTTGTATGTGGAAATCCACTTTGAATGTTCAGAATGTAAAACTCGGTAGAGCGTATTTTCGAGCTGTAATTGAAATTGACAATGATTGATACGTTTCCAACACGAATAAATGCAAAAACGAAGAAGACTTAAGACCCGTCCAACCATGCAGATTACTTCCGTCGTCTCTAAAACGAATCCCTAGATATAAAACGAAGCAATAGCTTGCCAGACTCGGGCTAATTGCGGACCGCTTTCAAGCTGTCTCGACGGCCTCACGGAATTGTAGACAAACTAAAAAGACTGAAAGGCTTGAGCCGGCTGGCGGGTGCGGCGGCTGTGCCAGACGAGCGGCAATTGTTTGTCGAATCCGACGACGAGCCAGCTCGCTTTAAATGAGCAGTCTGAAACACGCGAGCCTGCACTACAAGCATGTGTGCACTTCCTTATTACAAGCATGCACTCTTTCTTATGGTGTGCTGAAAAAGGAGGATTTCGTGATTTTTTTTTCGAAATTTGACGATTGATGCCAACTTGGGAAATCAAGCGGTTTAATGGAAAGCTAAGCAATCGTGATTAAACATAAAGTTAGAAATAAGAATGTTATGACAGTTTTTCGTTTTTTCTCAGGATCTATTATTACCTACTATAGACCTTTTACACATCGGCGGAATTCAAATAAAAAAGGTGTTACCCCTCCAAAAGAAAAACTTTCCACATTTCCGGTCTATTTACCTTTTGAAATTACCATAATCCACGTGCGAATCCACACAACTACAAACACAATAAATTATTCATAACTAACCCCAATGCAACAAACATAACGTGACAGTTGGATCATGATCTACATTCAAAACAAAAACGTTTTAATCAGAATACAGAACAACCCTTGAAGGAAGGGCTCACTTGGAAGCCTCTCACAGGGGCAGTGGGCTATCGAACGTACCGCTCATTTGTAACTGTGCGTCGGGAAGGCACTGCCGGCTAAATATGGATCCACGTGCGGAAATCACCATTTCCGCATGACAGTTTTTGAATGAAAAAGTCTCTAAAAGTTGATAATGTAGTTTTTATTTGCTAGTAATGTTAAAATAGTGTACTTACAGGGGCGCGCGGTGGTGTGTATATGTTAGAAGGGGCCCGGGAGCAGCACGGGGGCGCATGCCGGGCGTGGAGCGGCAACGCGCGGCGCTCGCCGACTGACGCACGGCGCACGCACGCGCGCGCTCGGGACCCGCTACGGGCTACGACACCCGCTACGCTGCTACGAAGGGCGCATTTCCACCGTTCGTACGTTTCTAATTCAGGGGTTGTTGTAAACTGTAAATTCATTAAGTTCGCTGTTATTAGTTGTGATGATAAATGTGCAACTAAACCTTCAATAACGTTGCTTTTCGTAGTGTTTCTGGTCCGAACCATTATTGTTTATTGCATTAGTTCTAAAAGAGCTTACGCGTGTAATTTAAATTGTATGTATATTTCGGTGTAAGTAACGGCAGGGCAGGCCATAGCTCAAATTCTCGTGGCGGCTATTAAGTTAATGTCCGGGGGTAGATTTGAACAATAAAAATAAACATTTGCCCACCGCCCATCGGGACGACAAAACTCCTAAACGACATAACTTTGTTATTCATGTAACGATATTAAAACAACAGATTCCTGCTGACCTTTTTTTACTTATTTTAGTCATAAATTACTTGGGGTATTTAGAGTGAATTTTAGAAAGTTTGGGTTAAAAAAGTGTTGTGGAATTTGTGGGTACAAATATGAGTAAACTAGCTTTTGCCCGCGGCTTCGCCCGTGTGGTATTGGGGTTGGGGTTGGGGTTTCCGGGTTAAAAAGTAGCTTATGTCCTATTCCGGAGTGTATCCTATGCCTGTGCCAAATTTCATCCAGATCCGTCCAGCCGTTTTGGCGTGATTGAGTAACAAACATCCAAACATCGTAACTTTCGCATTTATAATATTAGTAAGATAAGTAAGTAAGAAAGAAGGCCTTCCAGAGTAGGCGTATTAATTTCGTGCACGCACACCCTAGACAGGTCACGAGTTAGAAGGCGAGCTGTCTCCTTAAGGGCTGCAGGATTTTTTACCCTCCACACGTACATAGTGTAAACAAACGGGTGCCGGCCGCCACACGCCTATGTACTCACTGTACATAAAGCTGCTGTATTACCGGAATGTCTGCTGCGCATAACTGACTGCCGGAAACTGGGAGCCTGCTTTGATGTGCTTTAATTTTACGCATAGTTAGCATTTCGAAAATAACGGTACAGTTTAGATGGGACATTTTTGGACATTTCAAAACGTAGATCAACGGGTCCCAAAAACAAAATCGTACCTACATGAAAAATTATCGATTAACAGTATGAGGTTTTGAAGTACTGTGTAAATAGGAGTGGCAGGCGGTCGCCTCCTTCTGCGAAGCAGTAATGCTAGCAAAGGAGGAGGCCGACCGCATAAGGCAACGGCGTTTGCGCCCCAGACGCCGCCGCGATTCCGATCCTGACTTCCGGCCACCGTAGGCGCGGGCTTGCGGACTGTGAGCATTGGGTAGCTCGCCGTCCGGTCGTCTGGTAATCGTCCGGACCAAGCCCAGTCGTCGACGGCGCGCACTGTTCCCGCGCGCCTCAAGGAGTTGTCAGCAACCGTAGGGACCCTGCAGAAGGGTCGAAGCCAATCAGGGCCACGGGTTTGTGTCTGAAAAGGAAGGCTCTGGCCCTGGTATGTATGGCGATGTAGGAACGGGGTAGGTTGTTTAGTCAGTAAGAGTCCGACACTTGTTTTCCGCTCCGCCCAAGAGCGGGACTCGTCATTGGATGATTTTTACCTACCATAAAAAAAAAGTGCTGTATAAATAATAACGAGATATTTATGTAGGTTGGTAATATTTACAGTACGGCCGGCGGATTTTGGTGAGTCTGAAGTTACGCTCTGTGAATTTTAGCGCCTGAAAATTCGTTAAAAAATAAATAGTTTAAACAAATAAATGCAATTTGCAGTTTTTATTGGTATTAAAAACTGTTACTGGCATTTGTTTTTTTTTTAAACCTTTATTACTGATATTACCTAATTAGTGTATGATCAGTATATAAAATAGTAGTAAAATCTGTTATTAGGGTTCCGTAGCCAAATGGAAAAAAACAGAACCCTTGTAGATTCGTCATGTCTGTCTGTTTTCTATACTGTTGAAACTAGATAAGTAGCTGTGAACCGTATTAACATTTTCACACAAAAATGGAAAAAAAAACAACAGTAAATTTTGGGAGTTCCTCATACTTACAACTGAAACTCAATTTTACCGCCGTACTGTATCTACTCGTTGTCTAGTGACAAACTTGAGATTTTCATCACTCGCCTCAGTGCTCGTCACTGAGCCGAGCAAAGCATTTTATAACGCTTTAGCGTAATCTATACTTATAAAATGCTTTGCTTTGTCTAAACGACAGACTGAGACGGACCAACACACGGACGAAACAGCAGATCGTAAAGAACTGAAATTATATGACGTAGGCATACGGTATAAAAAGGATTTTTCGAAATTCTACCCCTAAAAGCGTGAAAAAGGATGGAAAAGTTTGTATAACAACGTGATTCTTTGGTCCATTCTACTTCGAATTTCGACTACCGTAATTACAGACACAATTAAAAGACAATAGGTATAGATGTGCGGACACCGGTGTCCTCTTGGGGCTTAATTAATTAATAGAATATATAGTTAGAAGACGAGACGCTGAATTTCAGAGAAATACGTAAATTTCACTGAAATTCAGCCCCTGACGGGGTTAAAAAGGAGTAAAAACGTATTTCAGGGATGATTGATAATATCCATAAGCATATTTTGACTGGTCTCTTGGTCTATGTATGTTTATCGATAAATTACAGACGCAGACACAGAAAAAAAAAGATCGTGATCATCACACAATCATTTAATGAAGTATGTAATAAGTAGGAATCGAACTCACGACTTTCGGCATAGCAGTCAGGGCACTGACAACTACACCAACAAACCATTCAAAAATCTGTCTGTTACGATGTCATTGTTAAATTATTGAACCCATTTAGATGAAATTTGGTATGGACGAAACTTGAACTCCAAGGATGGAGGCTGGATCATAGGCTATTTTATCCTTCTACGACTTCGACTTTGTGCCCGTAATAACCAAAATTCACGCGTACGTCTCCGCTGGCTAAAGCAAGCCTGTATACAATGTATATAGTCAAAGTCAGAACTTTGCCTGCTAGTGGGTCAGAACCCACTTACTGACTCATTTAAATCAGCCTATATCCTCGGACCTTTGTTTTTTTTATGGGAGGTAAAAATCATAGAATTACGAATTCCGCCATAAGTTTTACACAGATTCCTTTTATGATATTCCAGCTGCTTAGCACTCGTGAAAGAATATGTATCTACCCTATGTTACTCCCGTAGGCGCGGACTGTGAGCAATGGGTAGCCCGCCGTCCGGTCGTCTGGTAACAGTCCGGACCGAGCCCAAGTTGACGTCGGCGCGCACTGTTCCCGGTCCCACGCGCCTCAAGGAGTTGTCAGCAAACTGTAGGGGCCCTACAGGATCGAAGCCTCCTGGGGCCGACGGATGATGCGAAAGCGTAACACCAGGGCTCTGAGACTTTGGCTAGGGTGGAACGGGCTAGGTTGTTTAGTCAGTAAGAGTTTGACACTGTTTCCCGCTCCACCCAGGGGCGGGATTCGTCATTTGATGATTTTTACATACCATAAAATTACCCTATGTTACTCAGTAAAGTGTAGCTTTCTAATAGTGAAAGAATTTTTAAAATCCCATAGGTAACTTTTGAGTTCAATTGTAACTAACAAAATATCAAAATTATCCTCAAAGATGAAGTGAAGATGAATGAAGAGAGAATAATCAAAAATGCATCTAGGGAAAAGGGTATGAAACGAGGGTCCAAATTAACACGCAGGTGAAGCAACTGACAGACGCTAGTACACACAAGTAAATACTAAATTATTTACATATAAGTATTTAAGGTTTTACAAATAAGTAACCTATTTAAAGTGTTATTCCAAAGTGAATTCGAAAGGATGACCGAGAGGATTGATCAATAGTAACTCAGGAAAAGCGAGACAGCAAAGAACTGAGTTAAAATTATTGAAAAAGGTTTTCCTTATTTCCTATTTTTTTCGATTGAAAATTAAAATACAGAACCCTAAAAATACGCATAATTATTACAAAAACTACACACCCACTCGTCACTTACAGTTTACACTTCAAGGTGAGTAGCACACTCTCTTCATTTAATTTCCTATCTAAAAGAAATATCAATTCGATATTGTTCAGTTTTTTCACATTATTGGTATTATTACGATTTTTGAGCACGTATATTGATCATTTTAAACCCTTGAACCGGTGATTTAACTTACAAAATACCATTCATCGAAAGCTGGCACCTACTCATAAAATGAATTAAAAATCATATAAATGCAAAAAATTAATCAAGTCAAACATTATAGCAAATAAAAAAGGTCTTAACCCCACGAGTTAATTAATGTCGCCGTCGGTAGTTGCGTCCTAGCTACCTACAGCTTATTGACTCGTTCAGCTGATGTTCACTTAAAAGTATATTGAGGTACCTACATATTTAGTAAGTCGTTATCTATACGATTTTTTCCAGCCCAAACACAACCGTCACAAACGTCTTGTTAAAAAAATTAGTAATTTCAATTCCGCTGATTTTTACCTAAAATAAACAGTTTATATTATCATCGTCAAGCTATGGCTGTGGTGACCCCATATTGATTATTATGGGGTCACCACAACCGTGGCGGAAAATTCCGCCTTTGAGGAGTGGCTAAAGAGTCGCCTCGACATCCTTTTCCTCACCTTCCACCTGAGGCAGGTCTTCACTGGACATGATCTGTTCGGGGGTTTTCTGATTCGACCTAGTAGTCAATGGACAATGTCCCACCAGAACAAAAAATAGCCTTCTTAACAACACACAGTGACCCCATAAGAGAAATTATGGGATCATTTTCATTTATCAAATCCTCCGCTTTTTCGCATAGATGTGAATTGTTTAAGAATACTAACATCAAAAAAACTTTTTAATTTTTTTTTGACAAAGAAGTGACGACCTAGTTTTTACCTACACTTTTTAGTTATAAAAACTACAAATTCCTTCGGATCCCATCATCAATTCTGCCTTACCATAGGACCACCTTATATGCTATTACGTTACCCCTTAAAAATGAATATCACACATTAGCCCGTGTAGGTATATTAACATTGATTGCGAGCCATTTAAAAGGCACTTGGTTTAAAGTCTTTTTTCTTTTTGCCTTCAAGCCCTTATCCTGACTTTGTTTTAGAAGTAGACAATGCCATATCAAACGAAATAATTTTCTGAAAACAAACCTAACACACTGCCGCCCTTTATATTTGGTTTAGATTCTTTAATACCCATCCTCATCAAATCCCTAGTCATTGTGTAACCGAGGAAATCCCGGTTTTACAAGGCTTGGCGAGTGGTTGGGCCTATGGCCTATATGTAAACTATGTATTATGTTGCCAGTAAAAACATTTACGTTTTTTTTCCCGCTCCGTAGACAGGAGATTGTTGTGGCTAAGGCGAGCACTCTTGCTTGAGCATCCGCCAGCGTCAAGTTGAAGCATTCACTTCAAAAGTGTGCGCGTCTCTAGTAAAATTATAGAATCTGTGCGATACCATTCTCTTCAGCTCATTCATTGTTCTTTTCATTCGTTCATTTGCCAATTGCTGTTTCAGACTCATTCACTAATGTCAAAAAAGTTATAACATTGCTTGGTGATAAAACGTAATGTTTTTTTAGTTTATTATCGAACTGTGTTCCCACGCTTTTACTCATTAAATCAAAGTAATAACAATCAAGCAATTAATAACATTGTATGGTAAAGAAAACACGTTGTGAGTTTAACTATAAAAGTTTTAGATAACTGGTGACTTACATCGAATCGACACTGGTGAATTAATCAGCTGAATCATAATGAAAGCGCCTTTTAAATAGCTGAAAGTAGGTGAAGTGTGAAGAATAATATTGATTTGTACGTCGCGGTGCGTTACTGTCGCGTGTGAGATGACGGACACGACTTTCGTAGCGAAGCCGGCAAGGGGTTGGCTGCACCCCGACTCTGTGCTGGCCAGCGATGGGATCACGTATGCAGTCAGGGTAAGCATCTGTCATCTTAACCCGATAAAAAAAAAACAAAACGTTCTATGTTTAAATATATTCCTGGAATCGTGACAGGAAGTTGAATGTAATACATTCAAATTAATGCAGTTGGATTTGTTCTAAACAACGTTGGTATACAGACCATGGTCATGCGAATAAAATGACAATTTTCTTGTTTCAACTCAGTATGCTTGACCGTACGGCTATCCTATATGAAACATTTTAAAAATGTTGACAGCACCGAGCATGTTATTTACACACATTTTGTTTTTCCTTCGTGTGTACTATTGTTATGAAAAACTTACAATCAGTTGTAACATGTTGATACAGTACCTTTTGTCATAATTTAAGACCATTGTATTACTATTTAGAGCAAGTATTGACACAAAATTACTTGTTCCACAAACTTAAACTTGGACATCTTCCTCACATATTTATTTAGATACTTATTAGGTAAATGATAATTTATACCCTGCAGAAGGGTCGAAGCCAACTAGGGCCGAGGGTTTGTGTCTGTAAGGAAGGCTCTCGCACTAATATGTATGGCAATATAGGAACGGGGAGAGACTGACACTGTTTCCCACTCTGCCCAAGGGCAGGATTAATCATTGAATGATTTTTATCTCCATAAAAAATCTACCAAGGGCTACAAGTGGTATAATATTATCTTTGGCACAGGATTAGTACATTGACTTTTCCTTAATAATCAGTTTTAATATTTTATCTATTATATGAAAGCTATTATAGAAAAGGAAAAAAATTATATGAAAGCAAAATACCACTCACTGATTAATCACAAATTCTCAGATACTATATCACATGTAAACTTAAAATTTGTTAGGTAGGTTCTTAATGGGGTATAGAGACCTTCTAAGAAAGGATTTTACGAAACTGCACCCCCAAGTAGGTAAACTGAATTTCACATGGGCGAAGCCACTTGCAGAAACTCAAACTTCATCATTATATTATTTAATTGAGTGTGTACTTATTCACCTCTTTCTGAGCTAAAAGAAACACTGTCAGTTTTGAATGTGAAATACAAAGCTATAAAATATTGATTATTTTTCAGTATATTGGCTGTATGGAGATTCTAACATCCATGAAGAAACTCGACTTTGAAACAAGATCTCAAGTAGCAAAGTAAGTTTCAATGATTATATATTACTTATCATCTATAACAGTTTTATTGAATAAAACATTTTTTTTTATTTTTTAAGATAATTATTAATTATAATGTTATTTCAAATTCTAACTTCATGACAGTGAGTTAAACAGAAACATAACCTTGTTTTTTTTTTTAAATTATTACAGAGAATGCATCGCCAGAGTATGTGCAGCAGCAGGTTTAAGATCAGCTGACAAAAAGAGAAGAGTTTGTCAAGCAGCAGTCCGAGCCCTCGCTGCTCGACCACGGATGGCACACTCTGGTGCTAACGTAGCCCTAACTATCTCATCTAAAGCTATAACCCTAGCAGCTCTCGAAGGCGGGGAGACCATAGCCCGTCATGATATGCCAAGAGTCTCATTCGCTTCTGGAGGAGATACAGACTCCTTGGACTTTGTAGCCTATGTAGCCAAGTCAGTGCCTCCAGCAGAATGGAGAGCATGTTATGTATTGGAATGTGGTGGCAGATTAGCACAAGATGTTATAGCAACTATAGGACAAGCTTTCGAACTCCGTTTTAAAGAATTTTTGACGAAACCCTCATCGTAAGTATCCCTAATATTGATGTTTGTAAAAACCAGACAACAGTTTTTCCTTATAAAAATATAAGTGTGAATGTAGTTTTCCTTATATAGAGTAAACCATGAAATAATTTTATATAGAAATAAAATCATTTATTAAAAGTAACAGGAAAAAGAAAATCAAAATAAGTCTGTACTATGCGTTCCAAATAAGAATAGGATCGATAACCAGGATGTGATGTCCGCCGTACTGTCAAATCGAAGATATTTTTGCAAAATTGAAGAACTTTGACATGAGTAAAATCGAAAAATTGGATTCTGATTAAACTTTTTTCGTTCACACTTCGTAAATAAATTAAATTTTTCGTAAATATAATGAACTAGCTGTGCCCGCGACTTCGTCCGCGTGGAATAGTTATTTTGGGCATCATATTTATTTTTGCAAACAACCTCCTCAGCTTTATAAATTATAGCTGTTACCCACGACTTTGCCCGTGTCAATATCTGTTATTATTTTAGACAATTTAGTTTTTAAAAGAACATAATTATCTAAAAGTACTTTATAGAGCTACACACCCCCTTGGACACGCCATAATCTCGGCGGTAAGTCCCCTCTTTGAGGCGTGGTTGGATAGACATCACGGCGTCCTCACCTTCCGCATGACGCAGTTTCTCACCGGACATGGGAAGTTCAGGAGATTCCTGCGCCGGATTCGTGCGGAAGAGACGCCCGGGTGTCGCCACTGTGTGGCCAGCCCGGAGGACACGGTGGAGCACACGGTGGAGGTGTGCCCCGTTTAGGAAGAGCATCGCCGTTTCCTCGTGGGGGTGATCGGCGGCGGCGACCTCACGCGCCGGGCCTTGGTTCAGGTCATGGTCAGCAGCGAATAAGAATGGCAATCGGTCTCCTCCTTCTGCGAAGCAGTAATGCTCGTAAAGGAGGAGGCCGACCGCATAAGGCAAGGGCAACAGCGCCCTCGCCGTAGCCGTCGCCGCCGCGATCCCGCCGATATCCGGCCACCGTAGATACTGGCTTGCGGACGGTGAGCAATGGGTAGCTCGCCGTCCGGTTGTCTGATATCAGTCCAGACCGAGACCAAGTCGTCGACGGCGTGCACTGCCTCGCGCGCCTCAAGGTGATTTCAGCAAACTGTGGGGCCCTTCAGGGTCGAAGCCTCCTGCAGCCGAGGGTTGGTGCGAAAGCGTTATACCGGGGCTCTGGGAATAAGGCAAGGGAGGAACGGGGTATGTTGTTTAGTCAGTAAGAGTCTGACACTGTTTCCCGCTCCGCCCAAGAGCGGGATTCATCATTGGATGATTTTTACCTAGCATAAAAAACCCCTCCGCGCCGCCCGCAAGCAACCCGTCTCCTCGCCCGCCGGCCAGGTGCAACGTCATATTTTGCACATCATGCGGCGCGTGTGAATTTTATATCGGAGTTATTTTAAAATTGTAATAACTTCTAAGATGTTAATTGAAAATAAGTGATGTCAAAGGCAATTTTGTTCACAATTACATACTCTTAATCAACAACACATTTATTTGGATAAAGTTTAATAATACTATGTTGATACAACTCTAACAAATAATTGGTAATAATGCATTAATTTCGGCCAAAATTGATTCCCATAAAAACGGTTCTAGTGAGTTAATCTTAAAAGATAGACATATACTGTCGCGGACATTTTTTTAGATCATTTTAAGAGGAATAATTCTTTCATACATATTTTTTTGGTATCTTGAACCGTTTTCGCAGCGCACGCAACGGAAGCCATCAAAGATGAATATTTTTCCCCGTTTTTTCCACATTTTTCATTATTTCTTCGCTCCTATTAGTTGCAGCGTGATGTTATATAGCCTAAAGCCTTCCTCGATAAATGGTCTATTCAACACAAAAAGAATTTTTCAATTCGAACCAGTAGTTCCTGAGATTAGCGCGTTCAAACAAACAAACAAACAAACTCTTCAGCTTTATAATATTAGTATAGATTTTAAAAATATCTTGCCTCGATTTGACAGTAAATCGTGACATCGCAACATGGCAATCGATCCTATTCTCATTTGGAACGCATAGTACATCATCATTTTTGCATCATCTTCACCGGTTCGTAACAACCTTAGGCAAAAATCCATATAGCATGAGTATGCCAACAACTATAACAGGCATATGGTCATTGGTCATATGTAAAATTTATCTATACCAGATGTTTTTATGTTATGGTGACACATTATTCCCAGGTCCACTATAAATTGTGAGTTAAGGATATCTTAAGTTATTAATTACTGGCTCTAGACACGTAAAAATAACAAATATGTAGCCTATATCAATTTTTTATTTTTTAAATTGCAATAAACTAGTGCTTGACTGCGATCCCACCTGATGGTAAGCGGTGATGCAATCGTTGATGGTAAGGCGCACTAGTTTATTAAGAGCCTATTCACTCTAGCCTTGAAGACACCTAAATTATAATTGGTGATTAAGTATCATTCTACTAGTGAAAGGATTTCTAAAATAGGTCCAGTAGTTTTGAAGTTTATTCATTGCTAACAAACTTTCAAAAATACTAATCCTTTCCTCTTTATATTATCTGTGTAGACTTTGTATGAACCAAAACATTCATTCATCCTACATAACCAAGATAATATGTATGAAATGTTTAACTATCTTTATGAAAATATTTAATTAACTGAAGAAGATGAATCAATCAAATGCAAAACAATGAATGAATCATTGCTCTGTTTAGCTTTCATTTGTATAAGTAGCACCACATTCATTGCAGTTTTACTATAATATTGTTGTTTGTGAGAATTCCAACAGCACAATTATTTATGTAAAAGTATGCCTTACTACAAACAATTGATTTATAGACTAGAGGCTTTGCTGAGATAGATAAAAGGAACATACACTGTCGTCAGATAGAAATATGTGACTGGATTCAGGCCCATTATAAAAGGGGAAAATCAGGGCTTAGAAAAGAGTATTGTATTGTTTACACATGCTAACCTGACCCTGTGCGATGGACATACGATGTTGAGCAATTTGTTTTGTTAACAAATTGTTTTTTTGTAACTACTTACTATGTCTTTTACTACTAATTTATAATTTATTTTTTCCTAACCTAGTAGTAAGTGATTTTGTAAATCTTTTGAGAGTAGTAAATATCTAATGTAAAAATCCAAAAAATATAGGAGAAAGGGACATTTTTTGAAGTGGACATTTCAGAAAAGGGACATAATGGGGAGGGGACATTTCGGGAAAGGGACATTATGGGGAGGAGACATTTCGGGAAAGGGACATTATGGGGAGGAGACATTTCGGGAAATGGACATTATGTGGAGGAGACATTTCGGGAAATGGACATTAAGTGGAGGAGACATTTCGGGAAATGGACATTATGTGGAGGAGACATTTCGGGAAATGGACATTAAGTGGAGGAGACATTTCGGGAAATGGACATTATGTGGAGGAGACATTTCGGGAAAAGGACATTATGTGGAGGAGACATTTCGGGAAAGGGACATTATGGGGAGGAGACATTTCGGGAAAAGGACATTATGGGGAGGAGGCATTTCGGGAAAAGGACATTATGGGGAGGAGGCATTTCGGGATAGGGACTATGTGAAACCAAGGGACATTCTGAGCCTGATATATAAGATAGTCAAAATATAACATCTTTTTTCAGGTTAAATCTAAACGGAGGAGCACGTTCCCTGTGTAGCACAGCCAGCAGCGTGCCTCCGGACGACCGCGAGTACTACAACGACATGCCGGACAAGACGCCGCCGGACACCACCACCTCGTACCGACACCCACCACCACCGCCGCTCGCGACACTCGCCAACCTCGCGCCTATTTCTTCGTAAGTATATCAGTATGTGGTAAAGTACGACAGCAATAATGAGATATTGATGACGACAGAATGGATCAGTCTATCATCATCGGTCGACCATTCCATTCGGGCTGGTATCCGCAACTCTACGACTAAGGGCCTGTGCAC
Source organism: Mythimna loreyi (assembly GCA_029852875.1). Lineage (NCBI taxonomy): Eukaryota > Metazoa > Arthropoda > Insecta > Lepidoptera > Noctuidae > Mythimna > Mythimna loreyi. Next base: position 20,439,858 of record CM056778.1, read on the forward strand.
ACCACGTTTTTAAACACGCCGTTGTCGCGATACGCACGCGAGTCTGACGCAGACTGTATACTTTTAATATGATAAAAGCGCGCCGTCGACGTGCGTTCCTAAAATGCGCGTTTATAAAACGTGGTGTGCATAGGCCCTTAAACGCTTATTTTGCGCACCCATTCCTTATACAAACTATGCACCACACCAACGTCGATCGATCTTTAATCGATAGATGTGGCAACACCATCGTCAGCGCGTGCACTGCTTGGTATAGGCGCGTGCCATTTCACTCGGACATCGATTGTTCAGTCTAGAATCTCACCATTACATGACTAGTCGAACTAAATTAGCTTTACGGACGATTTTCACATTAATATTATAATGGCGTAAGTTTAGAAACTGTATATATTTGTTTTTTTACTTCTTCACGTTTGCATTGCTAAACAGATTTGGTCAAAGGCACATGATGACCAAATCGACGACCATGACCTGAAATACCGCATGGGATACTTTTTATCCCAGAACAATACAATAAACAATATTCTAATTTCAAGCGGGCGAAGCCGCAGACAAAAGTTTGTAAAACATAAAAAACTGTGACTTCGACCATGAAAAACCAGAAAAGCATTATCAGTCACACATCAGTTTACTGTGTGCTATTATAGTTCAGTGTAAAAAAAATAGACAGGATAGAACAATTGATGAATATCCGACCGTGAATTGTCGGATATTCTGACGTTTAACAAACAATCCGGGGTCTGAATGCACCTTAACAAGGATGTAGGCATAAATACTTTGCACTTTCTAAGAACCTGACTCACTATTGGTTATCTCCCAAAGACAAAAATCAATCACGTAATGAAATAAATATTGATTCACTTTCTTAGAAAATATTACAAAGTGAGTCAGTAGTGTTTACACTGTACCGCCGTATCGGATGAAGGTTATCGCCCTACGTAGAGGTGTGATCAATGAGGAAACGAGTCGCCGATCGCCTAAAGTTCCGATAACCTACCTATAGTACCTACCTATACTCATACTTTCTCGCTAATGTTAGCGGAAAGCAATACGAGGTGATGACTCTGTTTTTTTATGTCTAACGATGACGTTTTGTTACGTTTGTACTTTATTAAATCTATTAAGCGAAATACTGATTAATCATGAAATCTCAGAAACTATGACACCTACAAACTTAAAATTAGCCATGTAGATTCCTTATAGGGTGTAATCATTCGCTAAGAATGGATTTTTCGAAACTCCACTCCTAAGGGGGTAAAATGGCTAGCTAATTGCTTGCAGCTTGAAGCGGGTCTATGAATGAACGTCAAATTAGTCAGTAAGAGTCTGACACTGTTTCCCGTTCCGCCCAAGAGCGGGATTCGTCATTGGATGATTTTTGCCTACCATAAAAAAAAACTTGGCACTCTGAACTCCTAACTTTTCCTCATTATTTTAAACGAAAGACGTCAACTGTTGGACGTAGGTCTCTCCCAAGTGTTACCACAACAAACGATTCGAATCTTGCTGGGCTATATATTGATCAATATTGCACCATAAAAATTGCCAACAAAATGCAATTTTTGTAGCCCATTATTCTTAAAAATGTGTGTGTTGTGTGGTTCCAGCTGCGAGGAGAGCGTGCGGCACTACGTGAACCAGACGCCGCCGCCGCGCACGCCGCCAACGGCGCTGCTGCCCAACCACCACACCGACATTTTTGACATGCGTGAGTTTCATTTATTTATGTACTAGCTTTTGCCCGCGGCTTCGCTCCCGGCAACAGATTATTCTACTCTACCCTACCCTATTCTACCCTACTCTACCCTACCCTACTCTACCCTACTCTACTCTACTCTACCCTACTCTACCCTACCCTACCCTACTCTACTCTACCCTACTCTAAAAAGAAAAAAAAAAGAAAAAAAAATCCTATGTCATTCTCCTGGCTCTAAACTACCTCCCTGCCAATTTTCAGCTAAATCGGTTCAGCCGTTCTCGAGTTATAAGTGTTGTAACAAACCCGACTTTCTTTTATATATATAGATTTATAAAAACTTTATGCACATAATAAGTACAAAGGCGGACTTTTATGTCAATCATGATAGTTTAATCATACTAGCGACCCACCCCAGCTTCGCACGGGTGCAATAGTGAAATTAAATAATATTATACATATAAACCTTTCTCTTGAATCACTGTATCTATTAAAAAAAACCGCATCAAAATCCGTGGCTTACTTTTAAAGATCTAAACATACATAGGGACGAAGCAACTTTGTTTTATACTATGTAATGGTATCTAAATCTATTAGCAAATGTTCAGATATCTACACTAATATAATAAAGAGGTAAAGTTTGTTTTTATGTTTTTTTGTTTGTAGGGGGTAATCTCTGGAACTACTGGTCCGATTGGAAAAATTTTAACAACAATAGAAAGCTGTTTTACTCTTGAGTGACATAGGCTATATTTTATGTACGCGGGCGAAGCCGCTGGAAAAAGCTAGTAATTAATACATTTCCACATAAGTATTACACTAAGGCAGTGGTGGCCAAACTTTCATAATGGGGGGAGGGCAGAAAGTTGAATAAATATCAGAGAAGGGCCTTCTGTTATTTATAATTCTTTACAGAAAACAAAAAAAAATACAATTTATTTGAAGGTAGGGCTTTTATCCCATGGTAGGCGCCTGCGTGTGCGCCACACAATTCTGAACTACGCCGCTAGTCTAGCTGGCTCCTTTTCCTATTAATCTATTATTCTACTAAGTCGAATTTATACTTATACTTCTGGACCGTCAAAATATAAATATTGCGGGCCATTTACTATTCATGTCGAAGGGCCATCAGCGGGTCAGATTAGATGGTTTCACGGGCCGGAGCTGGCCCGCTGAGCTCTCACTTCCTTTCTCTCCCTTACTTTCTTTAAAAGATTTTATAGTAAGTATCTAAAAAGCTGTATTAATAAAAAAAATGAAAAAAAAATGTCGGTCTTTTTATCCAATTGTCCGATTAAAATGACTGGTCTGTCTGGCTTTCGGTGTTAAGACCTGGCAACCCTAGCAATAAAAAAAAGAACAGCCGAAGTTAAAAATATGTTTTATTCCTCTTAAATCTCTCGGCTCGATCATTCGTAAAAGGGTCTTGTTTTTCCCTATCTGTATTATCGAGCTACCATATTGTATGAACATGTCCCTCTCCACAGAGCCGTTCACAGCGGCGCCGATGACGTCATCATCAGCCGCGTCGTCGTCGTCAGCGTCGGCGTCGTCCCCGGGCGACGTGCCGGCCGAGCCGCTGTCGGCACAAGCACAGGCCGCCTTGTTGGCGCGCGAGCCCTGGTTCCACGGACCCATCTCTAGGATTACTGCTGAAAAGGTACCTATCCAAACTTATATTTTCACACCTTTTTTTATGATAACATGAGCCACTTGGTGGAGTTCCCTAAGTGCCCATACACCTGCACTATGGAGGATTTATTGTGTGCCACCGATGCTGCTGTTAACGTAGCCGCCTACTGGGCCCCAACGGCATAAAGAGTTTATCATAGACTCGAAAAGAAGAAGAAGATGGTAAGTAAAATCATCCAATGACGAATCCCGCCCTTGGGCGGAGCGGGAAACGATGTCAGACTCTTACTGACTAAACAACCTACCCCATTCCTACGTTGCCATATATACCAGGGTCAGAGCCTTCCTTTCAGACGCGAACACTTGGCCCCAGTTGGCTTCGACCCTTCTGCAGGGTCCCTACGATATTTTCACACCTGGATTTTTTATAATGTTATGTTGGTCGATCACAGTGACCGAGGAAGTGTAAGGCAAAGAAGTAACGAGTTGGGTTTTTAGTCAGTAAAAGTCTGACACTATCTCCCGCGCCGCCCTAAGGCGAGGGATGTCATTGGATGAATTTTGCCCACCATAAAAAAAAAATGAAGAATGTTTTTCATCAACATGCAACTTGCCTCTGACCTACATAATGCCTTGTACTTATTTTATCAGCTCCAATATCATTTATCAATGTTTCAGTTGGTGGTAGAAGACGGGGAATTCTTGGTGCGTGAGTCAGCGGCGTGCCCGGGACAGTTCGTACTCACGGGAGCTAGGAAGGGCAGCCACAAGCATCTGCTACTCGTCGACCCGAACGGAGTGGTAAGATCTTTATTTTTTCACCTCTATTTATATTATTTATTACAATCTGTTTTGTAAAGTAATTCAGATGCTTAACGTCCGTTGAAAAGGGAAAATCCTCCGACCAGACAGGTGTCGTGTCTGGTCCGGGTAACTGTAAAAGTAGGAACTGCTCGATAATTGATTTCGAATTGCTATATAATTATGTTTAAATTGAGCAGAGAACACTGATAGCTTCGTCTTAGCTAAACATTAAAACTATTTTTTATCCTCGCTAGGTGCGAACAAAGGACAGGGTGTTTGAAAGCGTGCCGCACCTCATCAAGTACCACTGCAGCAACGAGCTGCCCATCGTGTCGGCCGACTCCGCGCTGCTGCTGCGCAAGCCGGTGCTGCGCGACGCGGCCGCGTGAGCTCCGCACACTGTACTCCAAGCTTTTATTTACGACTGATAATGCAACGTTGCCATTGCATTGCAATAAGATCTGTAGGAATTGATAACGCTTGAATTAAGAATTCGCTTCCGTTTAGTCCTTCAGGCATATCGCCAAGTCCTACTGAATTGGTCACCACTGGGAGACACATACCGGGCTTCAGCTGATTTTATGTCCCCGTGTTCAAAAGTATAGCCATCAAATAATAATATTGAACGCATTTTTGTCCATTTCAAAATTAGCTGAACTCCGGTAATGTAACGTTAACATACATAGCAATAAGTTCTTTCAAAGTACCCACAGTGTACGCATTTATAACAATTCCATTTTGTATCGATATATCCGCAATAAAAGTGATAGAATAATTGTAATTAAGTACCAAAGTCATGTTTTGGTTGGAATGCTATTGCAAAAATTGTGATCTTTTTCCAATAAACTTATTTTATTTTATAATTATACATATATTATAATACTAGTCTTCACCAAATCTTTATTTAGGAGTGAAGGCCGCTATCTTGTTTGAATGTTTTAAGCATGAGATTAGTTAATATTCTATTAATTATAAGAATAATGTTGCTGTGCAATTGACCATGCCAAACTGTAGTCGAGACACAGGAGTTTTATTTTTATATTAAAATGTATTTTGCTAAAATTTCATATACATTTAATGCCAGAGTATGCATTCAAACATCGCACAAAAATACATTGAGCTCTCTGCGTTATAGTTTAATGTTTTATTATACGTTTACAATAAAGTAATAACAGATAGGTGCTATGATGGCTTACTTAAATAATTTTAACATAGTCGTGTAATTTTATAAAATTGAAACTGTACATACGAACATCACATCATCTGTAAATCGTAGGTTACTTTAAGACTGTTATGTTAGACTCGAATCTTTTACTGAGTTAAGTGATAAATGTTTGATGCTTTAAAAATATTCTTCTCGGTATTTAGAATTTATTGTAGTGACACAAAATGGCACAAAAACTATGTGTTTAGTACCCCAGTGTGGGGAGAGATGAGGTGTTGTTACACTAAGTGCTTGTTTACAGAGACGCAGCGCCTTGGTCGTTTGTCGTACATTACCATATGTTTGTGTTCCGCCGCTGCAATGTACGACGTAAGCACAATGCGTCGCCCATCGCGCCGCGTCTCCGTAAACAAGCTCTTACACGATCTGCATCTACCGTGGATTAGACAATTTACTAATCGTTAGATTCGATTGTATAGAGGAGCGGAGGACATCAACTCTAAGGAGGTACCTTACAACAACTAGAGAGTTGATCATCACTACGCTGGACTGATTTTATAGATGAACTAACTAGAAAAGTAATATATCAACCGATGCTGAACGATTTTATTAGATAATGAACGAAATAGAATCTATGCCATAGATAGAGTTGGTATAGTAGCACCATGACTGTTGAAATGATGAGGAACACATTAGAACTTTCAGCACTAATCTAAATTATCTGCTTGTATATCACTGATTAGAATTAAATGTATTCATAATGCAATATTCCATTGACATATAATGTTACATCATCATAAAAATATAGTTTATGCAAATATATGTTATCAAACTATCATTATTATTATTAAAAGTGATGTATTTAAAATAATGTATTATGTGATTAAATAAACTATTTTGGAAAACCAACGGTCATTTATCTACTTGAAACAAAGTCATAATTAAATAGAATTAGCTAAAATTACAATAATTAATTATATTTACAATTATTTAATATATTAAATGACTAATATACAATCCAAAACTTGACTGTAATTAGTTGATTTCATTTTATTGCATATTATGTAATATAACTGCGTTACATAAACTCGTGTCTATTTCAGAAGAGTCACTAGTAGTAACTTCTAAATCAGGCGTTAGTCAGTAAAACTTTTGGAACTCTTCACTCGGGTAGACTGAGGGTCAGTTCACACCGAGACGCGACGCGACGATACAGGAAGTGAGACGCATCATAATGTTGCCAGGCGCATAGTAAAATCGTCACTGTACGGACTAGTGTTGCACGGCTGCGTAACGCTGGAGCAACGTATTCTAAATTTTTTAAATGAAATGTGTATCTTTTCGCGTAGTAAATAAAGTTCTATTATGAGTCACTATTAAAATGTGCTTGCGTCTTGTCTCAGTGAGAACTGACTCTAAGGTGTAGGGGTCAAGTTTGCGTAAAGCGTCAGCCTGCGCGGTCTCATACAAAAGTGCTACGTTACGTAAGGACTCGCCAGTCCTGCGTTAAAATTTGAGATCAGAGTTAACTCTAATGATGTTGTCGATACGATACCCTACACTCGCATTTTTTAACGCAAACGTATGGAGTTCAAGTGTCAACGGTTTACTCAAACCTACCTTGCTCAGAATCAAATACTTGAGTTATAAAAGAACGACTGTGGGTTGTAATTCTACCCTACTCAGGTTATTTTTGAACGCAAGCTCGCCACGCGGGCACGCCCAGCGCCCTCTTTTTAAACAATAATACATTAAAAGTTTTCTAACGATACGACTTCATGCACACGAGTGACACTATATTTTTAATAATCCGTTTCCGCTACAGGGACCGCCGCAAATGCCTTGGCCCTAACCAGTGTATCTGGTCTATTAAATTCTTCCCTTTGCAATTGGACAATTAGTCGCTTATTAGTATTTTTATTATAACTTGGCATTCATAAACGATTTGATTCTTATGGGCAGGCAGGGGTGGTCCTTCCCTAAATATATTCTTTGCGTTTTACTGCCCAGCCCTGGAGTTGTCTAACTTTTCAAAAGAAATAAACTCATCGTGATGGAGCAAGTTTCAGTCCACTGCTAAGTGAAGACTTTAACGAGGTCTATATCAGACATCATTTCTGTCGAATCTGGGCTATTATACAGCAGCTGCTACCATCCACCGTGCTCATATCGCGATCCACTTAACCTGATGAACTTATCACCTTACCTACTTTCACAAGTAGGTACTCCATTGCCGCTCTGTACCCCAACAACGTCAAAAGCCATCATACGGCCGCAACAGCCGGCGAATTTAACTTAAGTTGTTTAGCTTGGTCGATAACTAGTTCTCTCCAGGTGGGCTGCTTATTCGAAGTAGTTTTAACTCTTCTTCTAAAGATCTTGGGCATCGACGCTGAGTTTTATTATTTGGATATCGGGGAGTGTGCATTGGAATTACACAATTTAATTCCGCCAAGTCCGTTCCATCATCGGACCACTAGACTAGACGTACGGCGATGTGCCAGCGCCACTGCTACATGATGGACATACCACTCATACGTACAAAGCGTATTGGGAACTCATTTATTGTGCGTACATTTAAAGAGTGGAATGCCCTGCCGAAATGTGTTTCCAGGTAACTACAAGTTAGGAGTCTTAAGTCAAGAGTAACTAGGTTACTTTTGATCAGACACAAATCCATGAAAAATCGATAAAATATGTATATATAGTTACTTTGTATGTGTTAATGTTTTTAAAAATATGTAGGTATTTGGGAGAAGAGTTTTCAAAAAAATAAACTTAATATCGTACTTAAATTTCTTTATTAAAAATGTAATTTACAGTATAAACAGTAAGGTCATACATGGCAGTGATGTTATTATTAGGTACTTATAAATATATCGGCATCGCTATACATAATCCGACGAACACTTCCATATTCTCAACACCTGTGCTCCCCTCTGACACTTACAAATTAATATATTTAACGTTGAAATGTTATAAACACATCAATAAAACTCCAAGAGAAACAACAAACAGACAAGTGTCAGAGGCGAGCTGTCCTGCGGTACTGCCAACCCGAGCTTACTAGCCTAATCCATCCTAATTTACATCGATCCAAGAAACAACATTTTAATTATGCTTAATTTTAATACAGTCCAATTTCATGAAATAATTATAAGTCAACTTTGCTAAAAATAAAATTATTTTGTAACTTCAGATCCCAAATGTGTCAGAAATATTTAAGAAATGTCGATATTAATATCAATAAATCGATCGTGTAATTTCCATTTGCCTACACGAGTACAATATAACATTCTTTGGGACATCGCAGCACTATTCTCCAGACGCTACTAAAACGTAGGGTCTCCTTTACGTGCAATTATACTAAAAACTACTATTTGCTAAGACTGTCTAAAAATCAAACTAAGGTCACAGTACGATAAAAATAAATAAATACGCCTCTATACAAAAATAACACATATGATGGTGAACACGTGAGCACTTGAGACCTCAGCGGGCCGGCCTCCTCCCGCGCCCTCCCTACTACGCTACCTTATCTACGAGGCCGCCCGCGCCAACGATTACATTATACGTACAAGCTAAACACCGGCTAGTCGTCGCCGACAATTGACTTCTTATATCAAATATCTCGCACAATTACAAAAGTGATCGAGGAGCATGTAAACTGTATAAGTTTCCGTATTACAAAATTACATTATCACCAAAAATATTTCATCAAGTTATCATCATACAACAATTTTAAATTCAAGTGCATCTTAATAAAAATAGATCACGTGCATCTGTGTACAATTTTTACTTGGTCAACAGTGACACCGTCGTCAATAATTACCTATATAATCATCGGAATTAGCTAGCTTCTAATACTGCGTTCTAAACTGTGAAGAGCTAATCGAGTACGACATTCGAATCGTCGTATACTCGATCTTCTTTCGCACGGAAACTAAACCTGGATATATAAAACTACCTCGTCATAGACCATAATTATCATACACTCGCACACACAATAAATACAGGTACGTCATCGTCACTCAGGTCGCCCGCGACGATGCTCGGAAAAGTGAACGAAGTGCCGGAGCCGACGACGGCCGAGCGGGCGGCCCACTACCAACCAAACTATCCGCCTACGCGCGCCCCTCACGCTCAGTCCGGGATGGGCACCAGCGACGGCGCGTGCTGCGCGGGCGCGGGCGGCGCCGGCCGGTGCAGCGTGAAGGCGTCGTACACCTGCGCCAGCTCGTCCATGTGGTGCTCCTCCAGGCACAGGAAGCCCGCCAGCGTGGGCGAGGCGCGGCGCGCGCACGCCAGGCAGTGCACCACGTGGCGCTTCTCGTGCTCGCGCACCAGCAGCGCGTGCCACACCTCGCGCTCGCACGCGCCGCAGTAGTGCGACGCCTCGCCGCGCGCGCGCCCGTGGAAGCGCACGGGCACGCCGCGCGCGCGCACCACGCTCAGCGTGCCGCCCGCCGCGCGCAGCGTCTGCATGAGGCACGTGCGCATGGCGCGGTGCAGCCGCGGGTCCGACACGCGGATGTTGCGCGCCAGGTTCCACGTCAGGTGCACCATGGGTACGATGGACTTGAAGTTCTGCACCTTGTTCCACTCGTACCGGTCCAGCGCGAGCGAGTACTGGCGCGCTGTTAGCGGACCCACGTTCCACGCTATGTTGTTGCACCAGCCGGTGGCTTGCACCCAGTGCACGCAGCCCGCGTTTACCCACACGAGGTCACCAGGCCGCTGAGTGAAACGATATACGGGCACGCCATGCTGGCGCAGCTCCTCCGGGTCGGGCCACCATGAGCCGTGCAAGTACGACAGCCCGTGTCTCTCGCAAAGTTCGCGCACACCTCCCCAGTACGCATCAGGCACACCGAACCACTCGCAGTCACCGGGACCGATGTTAATATTGATCGAACAGAAGTTGTTGTTCTCTTGATGGCCGGGTGTGCGGCTGCCGGGCACTTTCATGTACAGCTGGACCGTATTCATGCCTAGGATCACGTGGCCTACATGTGATAACATATTGGCGGCGGAAGCAACGCGTGCGAAAGCCGGCAGCTTTTGTAATTCTGTGAGCTGAGGACGCCACTTCCGCTCATCAGAAAGATCAACGTTGGTTCCAAAGCGCAACATGCGAGCGGCGCGACGGCGCTTGACGGGGCCTGAGCCGGACTCGCGGCCGTCCGAGTCGGACAGCGCGCCGCCGCCGGCCGCCGTGGCCGCGCCGCCTCGCTCGCGTTCCTCGCGCAGCGACTCCTGGAAGGAGCCGGCTTGGTACTGCGCGTACTTGCGCACGGTGGTGTGCGAGCGATGCGAAGCACAGGCCCACACGCGGCGCCGGCCGGTGGGGTCCCAGTTTTCATCCGCAGACTGCATAAGTTGAGTGCGCACCTCCACGGCGTGGTCCGGCCACGCCTCCACAAGCGTCTTGGTTGAGAACAAGCCGAGGTCCAGTTTGAGCGCAGCGGTGAGACCGCGCACTACGGCGATGGGATGCTTGAGGCAGAAGTCCTGCAGCTGCGGCGAGAAGGCGTCGCGCTTGGACTCCACGTACACGAAAGGCGCGGGCGGCGCCAGCTGCTCGGGCGACAGGCGCGGCGGCGGCACGTCGGGCGGCTCGGGCGGCCCGCAGCCGTCGCCCAGCACCGACCACGCCGTCGGTGGACCCGCATTGTCCCTGAAGCGTCAAACGTTACGTTAGTTACGAGCCACGACCAAGTCTCAGAATTCAGGTAAAGACGCGAAACTTACTTGCAGGCATCCATGATCTGCTTGGACGTCATACCGATATGGTACGTGATAGGCTTCATCGGGTCCGTCTTGAGAGGCTCCAGCTTCACGACAGGCTGCCGCCCGCCCAACATATTCTCGCTACTGCTGCCTCCATTACTAGGGGTTTCAGCTGAAAACAGAACAAAATATTGAACACACGCGCCGATTTTTAAAAAGTAACCAAGTCATCTGCGTAAATCTAAAGTGACTGTTAAGGTACTCTCGGGATAAGAAACATCCTATGTCCTATTCACACACATACACATGTCTACTCTTAGGACGTAACAGAAATATTATACATACAAAGACTATGAAACCACTAAGCGTATGCTTAAATGCCTTCTAGCAGTGTAACATATTTTGTTGTATGCAGTTATGCGATTAAGTTATATCTACTGTTAAGAAACTGAAAATTATGGCATGACTTTTTGTCATGCCATAATAGACCACAATGTGATAAATTATCGTGGAAAAAAACCCTGGCTAAAGTACATAGTTTTAATTGAAGTTTTCCGGGAAATTGTCAAATATGGTCTGAAACTCGCAAAAGCTGTTTGTACTAACTTTTATTTTTATTCTTCATGTTTCTTGCTTAAACAAAATTATCCGAGAAAACAAATCTTTCGAGACTTGACATTGACATTGATAATTTACTCGAAATTAAATTACGGAAAAAAAACTTTGCGTGTAACGAGTTTACATACACGGAATTATCAACTGAACTACATTTTGCATAATAAATACACTGATAAACTGCGAGGAATCTGCTACAAACTTCTAATAAAAATTCGACAAAATATAACCACAGTAACGGAGTCAAATTATTTTTATTTACAATTAAAATCCATTCTAATGTATTATTACAACCAGGGTTGATTTATTTTCTATTTTCCGGAACAAAAACTGTAATGCATTCCCTTTTATAAATCATAGATGTTTTAAGGGATAACAAAGACGCTCAATCATTCGTAAGAAGACCTGAGGCCTTTGTGAGTCGCGAGCTTTTGCAAGGCTTTGTCCGCGGAGCGTTTAGCCATCGCTTTATTGTCATATTATTATTTTCGCTTTACTGGCTTAAAGATTTCGTATAAAAGCAGTTTCAAGAAAGAGCTTAGACCACATTTTCGTCTTAACAGATGTGCGGATCCGGACGAACGTTTTTTGCACAGATTTGGCAGGTAGGAGCTACGTCCCAAAAATAAAGCAGGTTGTCTAAGTTTGCGTTGATTCCTCAGTTCTCATTTATTCGGCTGATATTTCTTTTTAAACTTTACAACAGTAATATGTTTGGTACTTACAAAAATAATTTCTGTCTTATAAAAATACTTAGAACACAATTTTCGCTGGATTAGTTCAAACAAAAGAACAAATCGGACTTGAGTTTAAATGTTTCTCCCTGCCGAAATACAAAAGAATTTTCGTTGGAATCCTTGTCGTTTTCCTTGGAATACGATAGCTTGGTAACTTTTTGTGAAGCTCTTCAAAAATTTACATGAGTAAACTTTTTGGTTTTGTACACACAGGAGAGTAAATTGGATCAAAAGTTTGTGAAGCACAAAAAATACACAATTATTAATTCGTTTAAAAAAAACAACTGAGCATTAAAGATATTGTTTATCTACGTATTGTTTTCCTTTACTGTGACTTAACACAACGCAAGTGGTGGTGATTGCTCATTACACCTTTGTAGAAACAAGCTGGACTTCTTGTACAAATGTATGGATCACTAAGGAAAATTGAAATAAATTAAATTGACACTTACTGCTCACAGGCTCCTTCTTAACTTCAGGCTGAGTATCTGAGAACCTCTTCAACAGATCTTCGGCGAGCGACTCAGCGCTGTCGCCGCCGGTGGCGTTACCTTCGCTTTTCGTCACCTGTAAGACAAACATCTCATTATAATCACAGACTAAACTTTTAGGGAACCCTACCGTTAACGCTAAATCCTGCCGCCCGAGTAATAAAGGGGAAATTGAAGTTAGTACAAACCGAACGCGCTCGCGCCGCCTGCGCTTGTCGATACTGCGTCAGTAGTTGCTGCATCATAGTCTGAAAAAGAATATTACGATCGTTACTACAATTTAGTAGTACGAAAGATTATTGAATGAAGCTATTAGATTCGACAATTCATGGAAGCATACTAGACTTAATCTAAGATAAGAGACCGATTTCTTTTGTGGTCATTACAATTTTAGGGAAGATTACAAAAGGATCAAGAATGGTTGAGATGGGGCGTCTTCTTTTTTCAGCATCATCGTATCTTTTGGGAATCATCCTAAATATTAATTCATGATCATCAGGTCAGTACTTGTTGCTGTGGTGTGAGGTTGGAGTTCTTCTGCAGGTTCTGTAGATACTGTAGATTTTGTAGCTGGTGTTGTGTGAGAGGTGGCGGTTCTTCCGGCCGTTTACCCGGATACGGCGGCGGCGCGGACTTGGGTGCTCTGGACGACATCTCCGCAGAAATGGGCAAGTTCCAGGCTTCTTCGATCGATGGAAGCTGACGACGTCTGCAGAAAATGAACAGGATTGAATGTTTTTAAAGGTCCAAGTTACTTATGAGGCCGAATATGAACATTAATAAACCACGGCAATCACTTACTTTCCAGTAACAGAGGGCATGGGCGCGTGTGCCAGATGTGCTCTCAGGAAAGCGAGCCTCTGTCTCAAGGCGGAGTGCGACGCGGTCGCAGCTGCCCCGCCGTTGGTGTAACAAGCGAATGCGTCCCTGGGCATCTGGCAACTTTCATACAAACTACCAAGGTTTGTCCACGCCGCAGAGTGACCCTTGTCAAGTTGTACAGCACAGATGTACGCTTGTAACGCGTCCATCGGTTGGTTTTGTTGCTGATATAACACACTGTAAAAACAACGACATGTAAAATATGTCCTCAAATAATAAGAAACAAGCAAATATTTAACGCTTATGTATTTTTCTCACCCTATAGAGCACCAAGTGTCAGCATTTCCTTCAGACTTTTCTACGGAGTTTCTATACGCTATAAAGGCATCGTGGACTTTCCCCTGAGCCGCGAAGCATCGTCCGAGCAGATAGAGTCCAGCTCCCGACTCCGGCTCGGCGGCCACGGCGCGCTGCAAGCACCAGATGGCAGCACGCGCGCGGGCCGCTGTCTCGCCCAGGGACACGCAGCGGTGGTACAGCCATCCTGTGCACCATCATACGTTCTCAAGGATGATCGATCAGGTAAGATTTTGAGTACGTTATCCAAAGCGAAAAAAAAATAAGTAGAAAGCTGTAAACAAATCTTCCAAAACCTCAATTTACCTAATTGTCTGCAGACGTCTGCTTTCAATGTTGAGGATAACTGGGGTTCCTTTAACAGTCTTTCGTAGGCGTCTCTGGCGGCTTTCCTGAGGCCTCTGGCTTCGAGTAGATGTGCGGCGTGGAAGCTGAGCTCGAGGCGCGTGAAGGTGGCGTCCTGGTGCGGCGCCAGGCGCGCGCGGCGGAAGTGCACGGCGGCGATGGACCAGTGGCGGCGCGCCTTGAACATGAGCGCCAGCCGCAGGTGCGCGTCCGCCGCGCGGGTGAACCCCGGCGACACGTACAGTGCCATTTGCAACGCCTTTGTAGCCCTGCCATTCAAAACATTCACCTAAACTCCCCATCAATATTATGAAGGGGAACGAGTTTTATTGCGGAGGACTATTGTTAAGCAGAATCCTGTCAAGTCAATTGTTAAACAAAAGATTGTCAGCAATAAACTAATTCGTTAACATTTGAAAAGCCTTACAAAGGACTTTGTTTTCTGGCGACCGACTAGAAAACAATGTCAAAGTTACAGCCTGAACTTGACTGCCGTACAAGGTCAGACGAATTGTAAATAATAGTACAAAGAATGAGTACAGTTATCATAATAACTTGACGTGCACACATACCAGACAAGAGAACAAAAAACTAAAACGTAATGCGGACTTTAAATTTCACTTTTTGCGAAATAAATCTTCAAAAGAGCACCATAGAAAACTTTTGAAATGAACGGATGAAACGACAATGCTGTTTTTTCTTTCTTTTTTCTCAAAATCTTTACGAACGCATTCAAAGTGCTCCATTTCTTTTTTTATCACGCATTTTGGGTTCAATGAAAAGAGGTTCATCTTTAGAAAGGAATATAGGTACCTGCCCTAGGCTGAGATACTTACAAAACCAGAATAATATTGTAAAAAAGAAACCATGTAATGCGTTTAATGTAATACAAGAAGATGAAGAATGCGGTGAAGACATCACGATGCGTAAGAAATAAAACACGGAATTGAACCATAATATCCGTAAGGTTATTGAGGAGCGCATCACCGGAGCGTAACGTCACCGATGCGCCGCGGGGTCGATGACCGTCTGAGGCTCGGTCGTGCAATCGATCGGACGATGCAACACAACGTCTAGACAGCGATCGTCGTCCCAATCCGATGCCTATAACGCCTGTATTTAGATGACCTCCGCTGACATTTGGGAGCCGAAACAAAGGAGTGAGACAGGTGCTCGCCGAGAGCACCCCGAAGCCCACGACTAAAATTAAATGACGATTATACGCACACACACACACGTACGTCGGTGTGGCGGCCTTAGAGAGCTTTCACCGGCCGTGTCGCCGCCGGCGATGCTCGACATACATAATATTATATTTCACATAACTTCTTATTCACATTCATTGTTCCAAGGAATGGGTTATGATTGTCGGTTGTCACGCGATACTTGAATTCAAACATTCACTACAGACACTACAACCAGTTAGGACAATACATGATGCAATGTCACAATGATCCTGTTCCAACAAGTTTCATGACTTTTTCCTGATTTAGGTACTTGTCATTTAATTTCGTATTTTCCGACTTCTTCCTTCGTTTCCGTTTAACAAATAAAATAACCATACTGTGGCCTTCAATTGGATAACTTTTGTCGACGGATATGATAAAAAATGTTAATTGAGTACATTAGCATTCCAACAATGTAAAATTACGTTAAGTTTACAATTTCACTATGCGTATCGGTTCGATGTAGTATTTATCGTCCCTGTAGACGATAAGGCATCGTTAGCGGGGCAGCTAGTGCCCAATGTGCCCCTATATAAAGATAACGCGTTGGTCTTTGTGCGATACGGCCGACTAGGTTTATGGTTCACAACTTCACACCCACCCACACACTACGATAGTAACATGACAAGTATATTACTGTCATGATAACAATATTGATCACAACAATATTTAGCGTTTGTACTTAAAACGAAGCCAATGTGATATCTACTAACAGCGAATTAAATACAATTGGATTCATACAGCTAAACGTAGACATTGTTCTTGTAGTTTACAATAGTTCACTATCTATTAGGCTAGTGGACACGTGCTAAAATAACACATGTACATATAATTTAGATGATGAAAAATAATCAGAGACCCATTTCAACTATGTATTTTAGTTCACAAATGTAAAGGACGGCTATAAAAATCGTTTTTATCTGTCGTCTGAATCCCCAAAAATATGGAAATTGCTGAGGGATTTTCATAAACGTTTTGTTTACTATATTGACGTCATGGTCCTGATAACCTATACACTATCACCGTCAGCCACGATTGACAGTTCACGAAAACTTAAGTTTAAATATTAAAGATTTGTTTGTGTCTAAATCCAAAAAAAAAAACAATACTGTGTATTACGACAATGAACATCATATCAGGACCTCAAATTCAATATATTTTAATTCACATAGGCCTACATGGGCAAATAAATGTTAGAAGCTAGTGCACCTATTATAAAAAGGTCAACTAGCCAATTAGCTAAACCTATAGCTAGTACCTATAGACACACGGTTTTATAGCTTTCTTATAGATGTCTCATCTGCACATCTGTTTATACATGAACCACATGATGGTACGGAAAAATAAATATCCTGAGTAAACGACTGGATCGATTATAATCCGGTTCGCTACCTGCCCGGGCCCAACCTTGGGCATTATCAGTACGCTCAGGTAAGGGCATTGTATAGAACCCTACTTATACAAACGAAATTCTTGCTTCTATTCAAATGAAATTTTTAATTTATTGAATGAACAAACATCTGGTGAGTTGTTGCGCTCAATGTTAGGATTTTAGAGCCACCATAAACTAAAGAACTTTCAGACAAAAACCAAACGCAGTATAAGCTGAATAGATTCGACCGATGACGTCTGTAGTTATTCCTGCACAAGAGCAAAACTAAAACAAATAACCAGGAAGCATGGAATGTGTGCGGTATTCGAGGTGTTCGGCGACGCACTCGGCGCGGTGAACAGCGAACAATGCTCAAGCGGGAGTGCTGGTGGGCGCGGGGAGAGGACACGGGCAAGAGGCAGCTCGCTGTGACCTAGTTCTGCACAGTCGCGCGGCTCAAGGACGGATCGACCGCTATTTATAGAGTTCATTCGTCGGTCGTCATAGCACTCACTTTACATAACTGAAGTAAGCAGTCGCTAGGTGCGTCCCGATCGACACGTGATCCGGCTGCACATAATGACTCGCTGTACTTTCCCACGGAACAGCCGACCTGAGGGAACATGCGCGCAATAATAAACGCGAGGGATATTCAAGATTGAATAGGGCACACGTGGTGCTGAGAAATAAGGTCAAAGTCATACACTTGTGCGATCCTGATTACAACCGGAAATTATCAATTACGTAATTAGAATGACTAGTACAAAACGAGAGCAAATTAAATGGGCTCTGACAGTGCACCATAAAGAGTAGTTGTTTACGTATATGTATATCAGATGGACATAAGTTCTGATGATGTCATGTGAATAGACTTAATAATCGGGAACCTAGACTGTTTGACTTGTTGATTTGCGTTACCCAGATAGTAAATACACGGAGCGGAGACGAAATACCTACTGTGACATAACAACAGATGATGCCATAAACAGTTAAAAGAGAAAATTAATCCGTAGTGTCAACAGTCCACCACATGAGTAGTTTGTAACATTTGATACAGTAGTTCCCGCGAGCAAATGATGCAATCAAGTGATGCATTCAACGTGAACGTACAATTCACCTGACTGTACTCATTGCCCCGCGGCCTTGGCTCCACGGCAACAGAATGCATTACAAACTGCAATTGTATGCACTATATAACTAGATATCCATAGTGAAGGTCCTATAGCTGCGGAACGTTGTATGTGTTATGAACACACACATGATATTATTACTTCCTTCATAGCAGATGCCACCTGATGAATTATACATAGCAACTATAACCAAGATATGTACTACACTGCGCTGATTGAAGGATTACCTTCGTTCAATAGAGTTTGCAAACACAATGGTATGTTGATTGCATGTTGCCGTACGTTTGACGTATGACACTCATAAAAACTGCAATAAATTTGATTATGTTAGCATACTCGTAACTTGGTAGATCGGTGTAGAATGTAGATGCTATTTTGCTGTATAAACTTTGGAAAGGGCGACACGGTGGCGCATGCCGTGCAGTCGCAGCATTGCGATCCCAAGGTTCGCGTCGGCTAGGGCACAAGATTAGCTGGTTTAGGAAACGTACGTGCCGCCATGCACATAATTGATAATGAACGAAGGCTCGTTTATCGCCAACGTCACGCTAGCTGACCCACTTTCGTCCCATTCGATACCACTTATACACATTCAGTAGGTTACCCACTCACAAAATGATCTCATGAACGCGATATTTCAGATATGTGCCGGCTATTTTCAGTAACGGCGCAATTCACTATACAGAATTGAAATTGACTGCTCATAAAGTTGAAGCAATTCATATCCAATTCTATTTTATTCTAAGGCCAAATGAAAATGTGGGTCGTCTGTATTTACAGGCGAGAAAATTCTATTCAGCGAAATTAGTTTTGAAGTGTATTAAGTCGTAATACCGAGAATTCTGGCCGCCATGAAACTTTTATGTGTACTAGATTTGTACCTGACTTCAAATAGAAACTCCATGTTCAAATACCGGATGACGAAATAAGGTTAGTTCTCGATAACAACAGTGATATTAAAAGCCGTATTATCGATTTCAATGCTAAACCCAACGTACTGAAGAAATAAAGTTGTAGATAAGCCTGTTATTCTATAGCGCACTGTACAAGGTAGTTTATATCGGCAGTTAGAGGCTACGCTTACGGTATCTGAGACCTAGGCCGGCGGTTAAAATATTATTGCATTATGTTCGCAATTTATATTCTTATGAGCACGCTCTTGACTACCCATGAGTACTGTGTCGCTCGTCAAATCCGTCGCAAGACTCTAGTGCGATACGAACAACATTAACGTTCATAACGATATTAGGAATTATATTATTATTTAAATGAGCCACTATAATCCTCGACGGCCAACTAATTACATATACGCAATATTATACAAGTACCGTTTTAGTCACTAATTATAATTATCAGGCACATTGTAAATGCGACAGAGGCCTCGACTGGTTACGGATAATGTTGCAACTATAGTAGATTTGCATCAAGGTATAAAATGTGCATTACAATTAACTTTTTTAATTAAAAAATAACACGGGTAAACAGAGACGCATGGACGCGGAAGTGAGCCGGTCGCAGCTGCACATCGCACGACTTGAATACTTGATATTCAGCTCATCCATAAACTCACATGGTCGTGGCTCAACAAAATTATGCGACTCCATTACTGAACAGGTTCTTCTGGACTACACAACTTTATGTTACATTTGCACACGTTGTATAACGCAATATAATAGCTAATAATATACATCATCTGTTTCTGCTTAACCCGTTGATTATCATACCAATCAATTATTAAACACGCTTAATAAAATTCTATGCATTCTTTCCATTAGAAAACGCATTAAACAAACTAAAATTGGTAATATTATAAGACTCAAATCTGATGCGCACTCACGAACATGCAAAACTTCCCCCTAACACAAAAAGAACAGACCATTCTGCGCTATTATTACATTACAATCGGCGGAGTGCCCTTGATAACTACCCCATACGATTCACACACGGCTCACAAGTGTTCTAGCAACTACAATACTTATTTACATGCAGCAGAATTAAAAATGTGCCCCATCCCTAACATTACAGTTTAGAAGGGTTGAACCCTTTGAGAACTAAATTTTTAAGCCTTCGTCGACGTCATAGATTGTTGTTCGGTCAGAAGCGAGGGCAGTAGCACATACGTGCGACACGCACGGCGCACATTAGATGGCGAGCCCTCCCTAGCGCGGCTGCGAGGCGCAGGGGAACATGGCTGATCGTCGAACACTGACGTAACACAATCTTGCAAGCTGCGAGCCCTTTCGAATGCTACCTTTTTGCGGTCACCGGTCGCTTTCTAATTCTAATACCCTTTGTGTGTACAAAGTGACGGCTAAATTGTAAGTACAGATCGACATCCGTGAGAATAGCTCCGCTGCTCGATAATTATGCGTGCTCGCATGCGTGTGAGCGTAACATGTTATTTCCACAAGATGTAGAATGCAGAGAGGTAAATAACTTTGCTTGTCCAACAACAAGATCTTATGCATACAAGATTTAATTCAATGCCGTTTTAAGTTGCTGGTGAAATACCAAAAGCTCGATTCAAATCATGAAGACCTCTCCTTATAATTTTGCGTATTCGAAAGAAAATATTGCAGATCTTGCACTTTAGGAATTTTACGCGAATAGTAACAATAGTCCAAAAATAAAAAATATAAGCGTTGCGATATATGGAATGCACACAGGTGTAAGATATATTTTCTGCTAATTGGATAGATAGGTACGAAGCAAAGTTTAGAAAGTTTATGAATATTGTTAAGCTGATTTCGTAAATTTTATTGAACATATCCATAGCCATATTCGAATAATTTTCTCATAGCAATAGCATTGCTATTGGATTCTCGATTTTGACAAATATGTTGGCATTATAAGCCAATATTGGTTCAATTAATTTCGGGTCAGTATAACAATAACACGGCCGAACTCAAAGAGTACCGAAGTCATGAACTAGCAAAACATTAGACGTCACCACGTTGATAAACCCAATTCGCAGCTTGTTATCTGTGCACAATTATTATGCCTTGTGTGAAGTACGCAAGTAATTTACGTAACTCACGTTAGTTCACGTGAATCATCATTTACCATCTACGTGATCGACATATTTAGTGATCTGACTGACAGTCCAAAAGGTGTTCAAGTTACCAGGAATTTTTAGTTCCGAGCGTTCCTACTAAATACGTTTTTGGAATATTTTTTTTTCTAATTAAGTAGGTATATCTTTAAAAACATTGAACGGATCAGAGAATAGTGTTCAGCAAAACAGAAGTTGTAGAAGGTTAAAATTGTAGAAATCGACGTTAAAAATAAATTTGAAAAAAATCGAGTAAAAAATTAGAGCTATGATTTTGTTAAAAGGAATGCAGTAGGCATTTATTATGTCATTTTACATCACACGACCATATTAGTCAGTAGTGGTGTAAACAAAAAGCTTGCAGTGTGCTTACTCAGCCGCGGCCTTGCTGGCATGACGTTACGCGGCCGCCGCTGCCGTGACGTGTGCCATGTGACGTATGGCTTTTTTCGCGGAAATTCCGTCGCGGACATCGCTCGCGGAGATTGCGAATTACGCGGACCTAGCAACGACGCTCGACTGTACCAAAATAATGTGTAACAAAATTGTACAAGTGATCCGACTTGTAACTTGTAATTATCCTAACAATATCAATTATTATGAAGGAGTTTGTTACGAGGAAAAAAATCCTGTAGCACAATTTTCTACGAATCTACATTTAGCTTCACTTTATCCTGGTAATTAATAAAGTAATTCCCACACGAAAAGTGGCTTACTAATAAGTAAGTAAGTAGGTAAAAAATAAAGAATACTTCAGATTCTCCAATTTGCAACAATTAATGAGATTATCAGAACATGTATGAATTATGGATGGAAGCGCAATTATACGTTTTTGTGCACAAATACAAGTTGCAGATAATTCAAACAGTAATTGTTTGCAACGATGAATTAAAAAAAAGAAATATTCACACCCTTACATTTCAACAAGCTAGGACGGGCTTCCTTTCGCATGCATAAACAGAAAAATTGTGGTGAACATAGAAACTAGGACAGGCTGCTTGACACAGTTCATGCCCTGTGTGGGTGGTTGCCCTACAGATGTGGGCGGGTCTACTTACGTAACTCAAACAAAGCCGAAGGGCATCCGCTTGCTACAGAGCCTTTCGCAACGCTCGCCCTACGAGTCCTACGACTATTGTAAGAGAATTATGAACGTTTGGACATCTAGCCGGCATGATAAACGAGCTCGGTTGGACTGTTTAGTGTAAGAATGAATTGTAAGTTAAGTCGGTGTGATTTGGGAGCCGAATGTTGGTAGTAACGGGGTCATTGACAGGGCGGAGGCGGTGCGCGGCCGGCGCGGATGCAGCGAGTGCAGCGAGCGAGTTCCGGTGCACTACGCAACGCACCAGGTATAAATAGCGATCCGTTAGTGTCGACGACCGCGCGCCGGCATCACTACATTCACCCTGCTCTTAACTCTGAGCCATGACCTAGATTACAAAAAAACATAGACTATCGTTACGTCAGGGCAAAAGGGCATAACGCGCTCTTACTTAAATCGAAAAGTTGATCCCACCACAGAACTTAGGGGTGTGAGAAGGCAGGGTGTCGAGTAGATACGTTCCTAAATCGGGGCGGGTGGCGGGGTGGTTGTCCGGCCGGCAGGGCCCGGATAGGGATGGGTGAAGGGGGAAAGCTAATAATGCATACGGTTTTCGGCAACTCAATAGTCGGCTTGTCGTTGTCGGTGCGCGCGCGGCCCCTCGCCAGAGGTTCCCTCTGATCGTGAAAGGGCCGTGCGTACGTGACGCGCCGCACGCTGCGGGACGAAGGGCGAGAGCTCGCGCCCCGCCCGCACATCTCTAACACAGCTTAGATGCACTCATAGCCTAGGGTCGGAGACCGCGTTCTCTACTGCGCACCTAATACTTGTTAGTCCTGTTGCGAGTCAATTTACGCAGATAAAACTATATGCATGTACCGCTATTTTCTTTGGCAGTAACTTCACATAATACCACTGGCTAGCATGAGAAACGCTGTCCAATTCCGGTTTGTCCGCTCTATGATGTTGTTAGGCGGCATTCAACAAACCACGCCGACTCCCACATGATATTATGTACGAATAATAACACAGTCGTTTTGACGTAATAATTTTCACGTGGTGTATAAATGTATTTGTATTCTTTGTTTTAACAATTAAATAGTTTCAAGGTAATAAAAATAGTACATTGGATATTATGTATAGGTATGACCTGTATGATATACCTACATACTCGTGATATATCTAAAGATGTGTAAAAAAAATCGAATTTAAGAAACCTTCGTGTAGGTACCTGTTATTATGTTTTATGTATACCAATACATTATCGGCTCTGAGGGACGAATACGTTAAAAAGAAACGTGAACGTTGATAAGACATCAAGCTGTGTTTAACGTGCACTTTAATTTACGCTTTCATCGGTACACACAGATGATTGGAAGACAACAATATTCATCATGCATTCAAACGGTACACGCTGAGCGTGCCTGCCAACGGCTGTGTACAACTGGCCCTAATAAGACTTCCTCCTCGCTAAAACTATGTATACATTAGTTGCATATGCTGGCTGTTTACCTAGCTCTGTACCCAAGTACGCAGACGGCAACATTTTACGTGAAATCCTCTCAGGAACAGGATACAGTCCGAACTACCGGGGAAGTTTGCCGGTAATGGTGAAATTAACAACCGAATGCAATTACTGTGCAAAGCAGCGAGCGGGCAAACATGTCGAGAAATTTTATCGCTTTCTACGCACAGACTGTTTATTTACTACGAAATGCGTAGTAAAACCTAACAATATTATCAGCACACCAAGTTACGTTGATACTTGCTACGTGTACGTTGCTAATTCAGCGATAAAACGCTGGATCCATGTTTTACATTGCAATGGCCGAGTAGTTTTATCTGTATAAATATCTCTTATAACTCTGTGCAACATTTAGCACGTGTTGGTTTATAGATAGATAAATACGTTACGTTGATATTTTTAAAACCAATTCAGGACGTGACATTTCAGTCGTTAGGTAGAAAAATAAAAAACGGCAATAATCACAAACACATAGCCGCTGGCTCGTGCAAAAGAAACTCGGAACTTCTTTGTGTGAAGACGGATGCACATAGTGGTGAGTAGCTAAACAATATAATAACTAGTTCAAGGAGCAGCTGATGTCGTGACAGGTGCGGCGGCAGCCGGCAGGCACCTGCCCGGCACGCGCCACCGCAAGCTGCTCTAACAATTACATAGCATTCATTACTACATCACAATCGATACTAAACGACCTGACATTACCTAGCTACAAGTCTGACATTACCCGCCACCTGAATTCCATTACTTACATAACGTCATGAATTATTTAACAGCAGGGATGGATGTAAGCTGCCAATCGTGCTTATAAATATAATTTCAAGAACTAGCTCATTTAACATTATATTGCAATAGTCTATAGATTATTCGATACGCATAAACTCGGCCAGTCGTCGATTACTGGAGCATTCCATAATATCCATAAGAATAAATGAATGATAATACGCCCTTGGAAAACCAAAAATAGACTTAATTTTATTATGATAAGAACTCTTGGTCTGAGTATTACAATTTTATTTGTTGAAATCTTTAGGAGTTTATAATATTACTTTGACAAGTTGATCTCTCAAGGCTTCTTTAAACACCCCATAACTAAAAACATTTTTGCCTTTGACGGCATTTAATCTGTTGTTCTAATTCTGATAAAAAATTTGACTAAATTAGGTTTGTGGGAAATCTACCACTTGGGCTAAATTAACGTGCAAAACTTGCTATCAATCCTACACAAAACCAACTGGGATATTGTGCAAAAACTATGCTATTGTTAAGATTTTAAACAGCTGTCCTGACCGAAACTTATTTCTTTTCGATACGAAACACCAGATGGGCTTAAAAAGAGAAATGTTTAAAAGATCTTATGTTAAATAAACTTATTGAATGTGTCTTCCGGGGAGTTACAAAAAAGGAGTAGACGGGCGTCGGGCACATCGCTGAACAAGTTTACGAAACGGGCCTAGCAAGTCTAGTCGCTGGAGGACTCCGGAGTACCGTTACTGTTAGCGGCGAGTAGATAATGCGCCGACCGGTCTGCACTGATAGCCAATATGATTCGTGATAACTATTACGATACCGCTGATGAACCAGATAAAAACATAGTAACTAGATACCGACGATGTAAAGTTTGTACTTTTTGCGTCATCCTGACGTTACTAAAATATTGTAATATTACGAACTGAGAATGTGTATTAGCTTATTACCAACCGTAAGCTAGCAACAACGCTCCGTGCTTATTTATGACGAATTCACAAAATTATAGAAGTTGGGATTTTCAAATAATACCTATTAAAAGGATAAAATTAAATTTTGCCTCTTTGAATTTTGTTTAATGGTTAAATGACAGTTCATTTAGCAGGAAGTTACGATTACTATGTTCCTCAAGCGGAACAACCCAGCGGGGATTGGTTTTTCCTATGTGTGGCAGTTCTCCAGGCTACTAGCTACCTTAGGCTGCCTCATTAAATATCCGAGCAGTGTCGCCACCGCCGGACCAATGACCAGTGACGCAAGACAAAAGTGCGCGAATTCTGCCTGATATAGCTATCGGACAACGGATTCTAGTCAGTGATCATGACTCACAGATTTCCCTCTACAAATCATTTTAATTGTATACACGGCAATGATGCCTTACTCATCCGACGAACAAGTATGTCCTGTAGTGACGTGAAGGTAGCCTGGTAAGTAGGCCATACTTAATCACTTGTAGTCATCAATGTGAGTGGTGATTATCGCGGCTTAGGTATGATCAATTCATAAAATATACTGCGTGGACCACCTTAAACGTTCTGAATTAAACTCACAGGCAACTCGAGGCAACCAAAGGCCTAAACAAAGCCTGGCCGCTAGTGATGCCCGTGTTCTAAATCATTTAAACAAAATTGAGAGTTGATATCTGGTACGTAATGGCAAGTGATTGATGAGCTCTTGACAATGTATACAATGGGTTAGCAATGGCCTGGCATAGGGTGAAGTGAGGCGAGGCATCGCGTGCGGCACTGTTGCGGCCACACTCCACCGACCTACATTTTATGCGGCGCGGCGGCACTCATTATTTACTAGCCTTAGCAAACACGCACTGACCACCCCTCATTATTCAATTTACCCTCCTTGTTCCTGCTCACATTGCGCTCAGAATATCCAGATGAATGAGGAGAATGCACCAAACAGCTACCTGCGAAAACACTACAAAAAACATGCAAAAACCATTCAAACGAACAAAAACGCGACCTCTCGACGGGACCTGGTCCGGAGTCGTCGACGTTGGTGTCTGCATTTCGGAAACAAAACACAATAGAAAGAGTCGCGTGCGAACGCGACGCAGGGATATGGGCGGCAGGTAGAGAGAGAGAGCCGGCACGAGGGCCGACGTAAACAAACCGCGAGCTGGGAGCTTCGACCGCACTCACCATTTCGGGGATCTTCGGATCCGCTGCTGTTCGGAGCGGCCACAGCGGCCGACGTAGTGAAGAGCGGAGACGTCGTCAGCGAAAACAGCACAAGCACACGATCACACAGGGTGGTTCAGCACGCACACGGTACATACGAAAACGATTCGTCCCGTCCTACACTACGGTTCCGCGGCCCGCGCCGATGCAGTTTACGTCACCGCATCCCGCTCCCGACTGGCAAAGCGCGCCGCGAGCGAGCGACGACCTCGCGCTGCAGCGTGCACCGTCCCGCCCCGCGCCGCCACGCCGCCGCGCCCTGCGCCCCTCGCGCACTCGCGCCGCGCCCCGCCCGGCCCTCGGCGCCCCGCGCTCCGCGCTCGAGCCCGCTCGTCCTACGTCCGGTGAATCACGACACGACTCACGATGTCGACATGACGGGCCACAGCTTGCAGTGCTTTTGCTCCGAACGGAATTATTATTGAAGTTAGATATTCCCGAAGAGCGACGTCCGTCCGGTATGTGACGAAACGAAACGCGGAAAGCTCGTTAACATTCCTATTTACATAACACACATTTTTTTATTCTAGTCTGTACGGTATAGGTACGTTTCATTGACGTACATTTGGAAAAGTTTATGTATAAATTGGAATGGCTTCTATGTATAATACAACGAATAGCAAACATAGAATAAAGAGAACCTTCTGTAGCGTCTTTAGAAAGCAGTTCAGTCCGCACTTTTGCCTTCGTCATCGATCAAACCTCTGCCATTCTGTATAGAGTACTTACTTTTCAAGGCTTTTCAAAGCTCAGCACAAAATCCGATAACTTTCTATAGAAAGAAGACTTTAAATTTTTTGAAGTACTTATTAAAAAAGTATGTTGATAGCCAGGTGTTGATTGGAATTGCTAAAACCTTTACACGTCGCATTGGATACTATTTTTTTTGTAATTGAATGGGCTAATAAAGATTAAAGACTAACCAATGATTTGGGTTCGGTTTTGACTAAAATTACTTGTTTCAGTTTCGGCCAAAAAGTGATCGAAAGTCTGGCTCAACTGAAACTAAAATTTTTGAGATGACAGTAGTGGCTAGATATAGTCAGGAATTATTATTTATCGTAATTATTATT
The DNA here is from genome assembly GCA_029852875.1 of Mythimna loreyi. Taxonomy (NCBI): domain Eukaryota; kingdom Metazoa; phylum Arthropoda; class Insecta; order Lepidoptera; family Noctuidae; genus Mythimna; species Mythimna loreyi. The sequence continues at coordinate 20,467,614 of CM056778.1, forward strand.
AACCTTTCAACTACCGTAATTTCGGACACAATTAAATAAATAAGTGTGCGGACACCGGTATCCTCTTGGGAATTAATGAACTAAATTATGTCATTAGTTATGTGGGAATTCATATCTTATTAAAAATTCTATATTTTAAGAATATTTAATAAATATCGTTAAGATATGAATTCCCACATAATTTAGTTCATTAGAATCATTGGTGAATAAGAGATTAATTTATTTTGCAATCAATTTATCTTCAATAATTTCTTTAAGGAGTAGTATGTTATATTCTAATAATTCCAATGTATGTCTTGGATTCCAGAAACTGTTTTAATTTGTTAATAAATATATTTCTTTTTTTTATTTCCCTACTAATATCATTCGAAAGTCTGTTATAATTTTTTGCGGACATTACTGAAGAGCAGGTTGAGTGCATAAAATCGATCGATTTATTCGATCATTTAGTATTTTATGAAAATTATAAATTTATAACCATAATATAAAATTAAGCATATTTATATCGGAATATAGTTAATAAAAACGATCGAAACATTATTTTTGTAATTGTTTCTATCTCCACGTCAGTTTCGGTTTTGTTTACAGCCGAAACTGACAAATTAGCCAAACATTTGTCTACGGTTTCTTCTGAAAATCGTAATCCGTCAATCACTAGTAAAGATATTTAACTGAGACAAACACTTAAAATATATAATCTATAAACTAATATAATAAAGAGGTAGTTTGTTTTTTTGTTTGTAAGAGGTAATCTCTGGAACTATTGGTCCGATTGGAAAAATTTTAGCAACAATAGAAAGCTGCTTTACTCTTGAGTGACATAGGCTATATTTTATGTACGCAGGCAAAGCCGCTGACAAAAGCTAGTAATCTATAAACAGGATTCTGCAACAATAACCACAATATTTAAACTGTCCCCATAACTTTTTTTTTAACTTAAAATGCATGTATGTTAATAAGCTCAACTTATTTTTACTTTTTCTTAAATACTTACCATTCAAAAGCATTGTAGTGATAATAACAGAGCCCTAGTCCATACAAGAACAGCGGGTCCTTCCAGTTATCAGGCTCCAGAGCGTAGAACTTTTGATACGCTGACATTGCTGCACAAAAAAAAAAACATTGAACATTAGTAAAATTTAATATTTATTTATTTATATAACAATATTTGTGTATAAATAAATAATGATAAAATAAAAGTGATACGTATGTGTGAAAAAAAAATTCTTTCCGCATATATGCAAAAAGAGAGTTAGAAAAAAGAGGTTTAAACACAGTGTGTACTGGAAAAATAAGGACCAAAAATTAAATACTCAATCCCAATAATATGGCACATTGTGACGTCACGTCGTACTGTCAAATTGAAGAAATTTTGTCAAAACGGAAGAGCTTGGAGATGAGTTAAATTGAAGAACTAGATTCTGACTAAACTTTTTTTGTTCACAGTTCGTAATTTTTTTTTTCTCAATTTGACAGTAAATCGTGACGTCACAACATGGCAATCGATCCTATTCTTATTTGGAACTAACAGGTAATTATATTTACCTGTGCCTGCTTACTTGTTCCATATTAAAATTTAAATAATGTAAAACCCCTATTTCAATCGTACCCATTAATAAAACCTATGAATATGATATTGCCGCTTTGCATAGTAATATCGTGTAAATGTAATCGTAATAGTGAACAAACCGTGCCATTTTAATACCAACGAAAATTATATGAACACTAATAGGAAATGAAGAGGACTTGCATGAACATTATATTTAATTTACATAAGACTTATTAAAAATCAATGTCACGCGGATACCGGTTTAACCCCTCATTGTGTTGGCTTTACAGATCACGGTTACAGAATTTATTTGACATTTCTAAGTATTTACAGCCGTGTCTTAGACAGCTACACATCTGCTCTTTACAGAGTTACGTTACGCCCTTATAAAGTAAGCAGCTTGAGTTGACAGAATTTTCTATCGACTAATGGGGGAGTAATACTTTTATTTTTAATGCAATAAAAGATATAGTCGCATATTTGTGAGGTGAAAAATAAATCTAGAAATAGGTGGGCGGCCTACTTTAGAAATTAGCAGTATTCATTTAGCAAAAAAAAAAATAATACATTAGGTATACATTGCAGATATTTCTTTTACGTGATGTTTAAAATCCTTATTCGTTCTGGGCCTATTGTTATTAAATCGACAAATATAAAATTGGGTAATAGCCATTATTACAATCATATTTATCATTTCCATCCTGTACGATAATTTAATATTAAATTTAAATAATTTAGAGATAGATTTGTTTATAATTCCATTCGCTTAATTTATAAAACTTTAGATAGTGATAAGTTATTGTACTATAACACTATCGACTAAATATTTGCATATCCCTTCATTAGCCTTCACTAAAAGGCGGAACGTGTCTTTGTACCCACTCTCCCATTGTAACTCTTTGTATCTACCACATTTTTCACAAATAAATGATATTATTATAAATATACTGTAGCGGTAGAGATAACGCCATCTATTGCGCAAGACGGGAAACACCACCACAAAGGAGGATTGGAATAACCAGTTTAATGTCAGATTTGCCTTGATTAGCTCACACAGCGAGGAAGAGCATAGGACATTAAAATATTAAATTATTCGGCATTAATAGTCAATGACCGTATGATAGCCACATATAAAAATATAAATGTACATATTAGGTCATCCGCTGTATATGTGTGACGCATAGCATAGCATGGTATTCATTAATTAATATGTATATACTCGAGAGTGATAAAATAAATGGTATATTAATAAATAATTGTATGTACAAAAAGCATTTGTTATTTATGTCGTGAGAAAGAGAAAACCATAGTTGAAGAAAAACATGTTTTTGTTTATTGGGTTTTCACATTGTACATGATTATATCTTCGGTTTATACGTAGGAAAAGCCTTTGATGAGTAATATATTAATATAAAGATTACATATACGTTATGTATTATAAATCCGAAAAAGTTTACTGAGGACGACCACGAACTTTTAACGCAATTCATTTGTCTACCTAAACTGAAACGTTAAAGCTCTCTTAATACTGTTTCTCGCTCGCACGACTACTGTCATTTTTAACCTGTCCTGGTAAAGTCTCGGAACAAAACGAGCAAACTATACGTACAGTACGGCCTTCGGATCTTAGCGAGTCTGAAGTTAAACTCTGCGAATTTTAGCGCATAAAAACCTGTACAAAAATAAATGCCAAAAACAGTTTTTAACAGCTATAACAACTGCAAATTGCATTTATTTGTTTGAACCATTTAGATTATTAAAGCCACGTATTCACTGAGCAACTGTTATTAATTGTTTATAAACTCTGTTTCTGAAACAAATCATTTTGTTTCAGAAACATATAATTTTGTTTCTGTAAACACTACGTGTTTATCGGTATGTTTCGGTGCTCCCCACTTGCGGTGGAGAACACAGAAACAAATCAGTTGCGCAACAGGTGCATTCAAAAAAATGTAGGCACCACATAACACTACTTCCTCGGGCGACATGACCTAAGCAACTGACTGTGTGGACGGCAGAGTTTCCGAAACATTGTTCCTGGAAACATTTACGTGATGTTTCAGAAACTGTATCCGAAACTCTGTTGCTCAGTGAATACATGGCTTTAAGAGTTTTCAAGCGGTACAATTCGCAGAGCCTAACTTCAGACTCGTTAAGATCCGACTGTATGGCCGTTTTAACTTGGCAAGCCTGAAGCTAGGCCTTACGAACTTTAGCGCTGGTGCATTTATACAAAATTAAAAGTAAAACAAAATACTAATAACAGTTATTAACAGCAAAGTGCCCTAGCGCACAAAAGTTCGCAGAGCCTAACTTCTGGCTCGCCAAGTTAGGACTCCAACTAGTTGAAGACTTGATAAGAGGGCAGATCTCTACCAAGTATTATATTTTTATTTTAAAGCGCATAGTCCTTTAAATATCTGGCTAGAAAGTGAGTTTTATAGCACTAGGGACATCGGGACTTGGGCTTTAAGACAAAACCCAAAAATGAAAAAAAAAAGAATGTATTTCGACATTGAAAACCACAAGAGCTATTACTAAACACTACTTATGTACCTACGTACTATTAAATAACACAGAAAAAACTTATTTTTAGTGTGCAAAAAGTTGCACGAAAGAAATGCGGAAAAATCTCAGCAACTTTCCGAAACAGAGAACTTTTCCCACAGTCTTAAAAAATGTCGTTTGTTCAACTTGGAACAATCCCTATTCAGCATTACGCAAGGGCTATTTTTATAAAATACTACGACTACGATACAACTTCACTTCTATTTATAGGAAAGACTACCTGCAGAAACTGCTAAATTCTGAGAAAAGTAGGAAGTAGGTAAACATTAAAGCTTGTCAATAGAGAGTTCAACGTTCAAGGTTACAACCTCGAGACATTTTATTTACTTACACATTTTATTCTGAGAAAGGAATCTCGTTTCAGGATAAATTTATGTTAATACGTTACGCTACTTATTTTTCTTGTTTACTATCATCTGCACGTGCTCAAACTTTTTTACAAATTAGTATTATGGTTTGCGCAATGGTTGAGCGATTGTCTGCGCTGTCGTGTGTATGGATTGGATAAATGTGTCGGGACTCGGGTCTGGGTTTCTCATGTATGTAATTCTGTTCATGAATGCGATACAGGATCAGGCGGAAGCGGGTGACACCACACCATTCTGCGGATCGCCCGGAGAGACTGGTACCCCGTATCCGCCAAGCACCACCATATCCTCGTAGGGGCGATCAGCGACAGCAAGCTGTCGCACCAGTCCCTAGTCCAGTCTGAGGGAGAATAGGCGACGGTAGCCTCTTTCTGTATTAGAATACAGAAAGAGGCTACCGTCGCCAGCAAAGAAGACGGCCGCATGCGTGAGGGCACGGACATCCTTAGGTCCTAGCCGCCGACACCTCGACCCTAACTATCAGCCTGCTTCCGGACGACGAGCAATGGGTATCTCGACATTCAGCCGTTCGGACCGAACCCGAGTCGTTGACGGCGCGTGGTGTTCAAGGTGCCTCCAGAGGTGTGAAGAAATTGTACGGACCCAGCAGGGCAGAAGCTTATTAGGACCTTGGATTGACTTCTGAAAGGAGGAGCATCAGGGCTTGTCAGATTTTTACCGACTAAAAGCTACTCCTATGCCCTCTGCCTTTGTTTCAGGGCCCACGGGTTCATTTTCACATAACCCATGGTGACCATATTTTGGGAGGGAATGTTATCTAGAGATAGATAGATTAAACTTTATTGTACACCAAAAAGTAACATAACTGATACAAAACTTAAAACTATGGGTACAATGGCGGTCTTATCGCTGACAGCGATATCTACAATACAAATATAGAAAGGGACTTTATTTTTCTCTACGCTATGGGAATGGCTTAGTTATGGGGCAACACAACCTGAGAACCTGGGGGGCTACTCTCTTTCTCCGAAAAACGAAGTTTCGATCGAAATTTCAATTGTTTCCTACCACGTGTCAGTTTAATTAGACTCAGCGCAAAGGTGGCAACCAACCACAGCCACTAGTGGCTATCGATAGCGACTTAACACACTTTTATAATTTTGTATACGACGCGCCACACGTGTCACGTTGCCATACCCAACGTACTATTAACGACTAGACGTTCTACGTATCGCTCCCGTCACCATTCCAAACCACCACGCGCTAGCAAACTTTCCGTAACAGAGTCTATCATAAGACTTCGCAGCAGAGAATGGGTTTTACAATATGGTGGCTTCCAAACGCCAGTGGCTGTCGCTCGTTACTTATACCTACTGTTAAGAAATGTGGCAGTAGCTCGCGATAGCCATCGGTTGCTGTAGTCGGTGGTCCGTTTGCGCCGAGCCTTAATTTCCGAAATTTCATGACAACGAAATTTCGGAGAAAGAGAGTAGACGTCCTGGTGCCAGCGAAACGAGGATGAAGGAGGTTAAGTTTTGACTACTAACGAGTTAAATTCTATTTTTTTTTATTGATACAAACTAGTGCTCACAAACTTATAAAGTCTATGTTAGTGGTTGACTGGTGAGGCGTACTAGTTTATTTAGAGCCTATTTTTCCCAAAAGGTCTCTTCGTTTCAAATAGTCCCTTTTCCAAAATATCCTCTTCTCGAAACGTCCATTTCCTACGACGGCTACGAGTTTAAACTGGGAATATTTAAATAACATAAGCTAAGTAGTCAAAGGGACGTATTGGGAAATGGCCTTTTCGGGAAAGAACCATTATGGGGAGGGCACATTTCGGGGATAGGGACATTCTGAGCCTGAGAGGCTTTATTTAAAGATTATTACAACAAAATTGACATAAGTAATAAAATTATCCTCCATCTTTTCTAATCACACCATATACAGACAAACATTGGTGAAACAAACAACACGAAACATCGAGGCACATACCGCGCATACCTTTCTAAACATGAGAGTTCTAAAAATATGCACTAACGAATAAGATGAGGGTACTTTACACTATTTCCTAATATAAACTATTCTTGCCGTTAACTCGTCGTGCATAAACGTCTCTCTCGCAGTCGTAGTAATAAACTGTTTTTATTACTGTAACTGTCAGCCTATAAAATCTTACCGCTATGCAAAGGCATCTAACTTTTCCTGCCTGCTACGAACTTGTGAACGGAAAATGAACGGGTAAAATATATTTTTTTTTAAATAAGGAATAGTACATTTTGATACAAGTGCAGAATTTTTGTCCTTGCGACCGAGGTGCGCACGAGCCGTAGGCAAGTGTGCTATGTGCTATGGAGCCGAGGGTTGCAGTGACAAATTTGCACCTGCGCCAAACGAAATGATAACTTCCTTCTTTTTTAGAAGTCGGTTAAAAACGTTTTTTCTTACCTCAGTAGGAAATAGCGCGGCGGCAGCGCTGCGGCCTCGCTGCTGTCGCTCGGTACGTTTTGGCAAATTTGAAGGCGCCTTAAAGGCCTAACTTTACCTACTACGACTAAGGTACCTATTTTTTTGAGGTGATAAATCACATAATAATTTGTACCTCTATGGGTGAGGAGTGGGAGGGTGGGCGTGGGGGCGGGTTTGACTTGAACTGTGTTCTTCCATTGTGTGCGTTCGCGCAGCGGAATGTTGTTGAATTTAAAGATTTTAATAATGCAGTTAATTAGTGTATGACGTCGTATAATTGTGTATGGTAAAAAAAAATTTGTGCACGCAGCCATTGTGGAGAAATTCACCAAAAACTGATTCCGCTGGGCGAACGTTGTCCTGGCGGAACTTTTTTCAATCCATAGACTTTAGAAGAAAAGAGATATATCCAATAATTAGTGTGTATTTGTGTGTAATTGTGTATGTATGAATAAAATTAGTGCATGCATAAACTTCGGAGAAATTCAAGTTTCCGCTGCGCGAACGTTTGGCCATTAGCTAGTTTTCATATAAAGCGCTTACATAGAGAGCTGTAAATTTTTACATACGTTGTTTTGAATTTGTTTATATTTGTTTAAAAAACAGATTTAGAAAAAATCGTATGTCTTAGAAGATAAAAATATAAACGTAAAATACGCTTACTAGGTCTTAGTTCTTAAAGTATGCACTTTGGGGTCTAGATTTTCACGTTTATACAAACCTTGTAAGTGTCTGCAACATGTTGCCAAGTATCAATGTTGTAATTAGATAGTAACAGTTTAATTTACCATGAATAGATCACTGTTTACAAAGCAGTCAAATGTCACGACGTTCTAAAGGAATTGCATGGTAAAATGTATGCCAATAGTTAGTGTATTCATTCAACTATTCACATGCAAAATTTCATGTCATTAAATTCAGTAATTAAAGAAAAACAATTATAATACTGACGAAGCATGAAAAACCTACTTAACCCGACCAAGTTCGGATAGCTATAAAAAAGCGGCCGTTCCATATGTCTAAGAAACTTCTTAACCTTCCAATATAATATTTATTAATATGGTACAGTTGCGTGCACAAGCGTTAGGAAAAAATAGTTAACCTTTGGGTTTATTAGTTGCTTTCCATTTAAGTATGTCTTAGTGATATTAAATCAAATGCATAATTAATTATTGAAAAACAGCCGTTATTGTCATCTCTACTGCGGAGTTATGTCCCCTCCCCGCAAAATAGTACATTTTGATACAAGTGGAGAAAGATGGTCATTGCGACCGGCGGAAGGCGGAATTCGCTCGAGCCATAGGCGAGTGTGTTATGGAGCTGAGGGCTGCGGTGACAAATTCGGATGTATATCAAACGAAGTTTTACATTACACTTACGAACACATTACTTTCTTTGAAAATTACGACGCATTTTTATTAATTTCTTACTGATGATAATTTTCCAAAGTTGCCGCACAATTTAGTTTTGATTTAGATTGCAGCAAACTATAGTAAAGCACAGTATCTGGCGGCAGTGGCTTAACATCTAAAAAAATCTCATATATCTTACATTCAACATATTTTTCACAACTAACACCAATAAATAAGTTGGTTAATAAGACTATTATTTAATAGACATTTTTTCCCGCACTTATCCTGTGCAGGATGAAAAAGAAGCAAAGGCATCAAACCGTTATACATCCTACTTAATATTAAGAATATAAATTCAAATATTTTTGAATTTAGAACACAGATATAAGTATATTAATTTGTTCCTGTCAATAACATTATTGCATAAATAATCATGTTTATTAATAATATTCTGTACCACTTTGCTATTAAAATAAAATACCTTTGACCGTGAAAATAAGGAGGGAATGAAAAAGCCCTTGTTATGATAAATGAAACAAAAGCACGCGGGTGAAAAAAATAATTCTGCATATTTTGGTGAGGTGCGGGGGAACACGCTCACATACATAAGTCACTACAAGTACAACGGTATACATCAATTAAAAAATCGATTCAAGGAGTCGTTTTTTTTTTAGGTAGTTGCAAAGGGGAACGGTCGTGCATGTCTAATCCATTGGTTAAATAGTGTAATAAGCTACAATATGATAAATATTTACCTGAACAGTTGTACTTACATGTGGTAATTATTTAAGTTCCCTAAGGGGTCTATAGTTAGAATCCTGATCCGTAAAATCTTCAAAAGAAATGAGCTGTATGAATTTTATTTAAGTATGCGCTTGAGACTTGAGATATACTCAAGTCTCAAGCGCATACTTAAATAAAGTGCCTACGTAAATAGTACCTACTTTTTGTCATAGTCAAATATATTTAAATTACCTATAAATTATATCGAAACAACAATTGTGTTATCATCTGTACCAATTCAATACCGGTATTATACTGTAAATTTTGGGATGTTACCTAAATATATTGCACGGCCGCTTTTTTATAGCTATCCGAACTTGGTCGGGTTATGTAGGTTTTTGATGCTTCGTCAGTATTATAATTGTTTTTCTTTAATTACTGAATTTAATGACATGAAATTTTGCATGTGAATAGTTGAATGAATACACTAACTATTGGCATACATTTTACCATGCAATTCCTTTAGAACGTCGTGACATTTGACTGCTTTGTAAACAGTGATCTATTCATGGTAAATTAAACTGTAACTATCTAATTACAAACGGAACGTCATTGATACTTGGCAACATGTTGCAGACACTTACAAGGTTTATATAAACGTGAAAATCTAGACCCCAAAGTGCATACTTCAAGAACTAAGATCTAATAAGCGTATTTTACGTCTATATTTTTATCTTCTAAGCCCTACGATTTTTTCTAAATCTGTTTTTTAAACAAATATAAACAAATTCAAAACAACGTATGTAAAAATTTACAGCTCTCTATGTAAGCGCTTTATATGAAAACTAGCTAATGGCCAAACGTTCGCGCAGCGGAAACTTGAATTTCTCCGAAGTTTATGCATGCACTAATTTTATTCATACATACACAATTATACACAAATACACACTAATTATTGGATATATCTCTTTTCTTCTAAATTCTATGGATTGAAAAAAGTTCCGCCAGGACAACGTTCGCCCAGCGGAATCAGTTTTTGGTGAATTTCTCCACAATGGCTGCGTGCACAAATTTTTTTTTACCATACACAATTATACGCCGTCATACACTAATTAACTGCATTATTAAAATCTTTAAATTCAACAACATTCCGCTGCGCGAACGCACACCTTCCATTTGCCCTTTGCGTTCCAGGACTACCAACTATTTCGAACGTTAACGCAGAAACTAGTAACCTCTTTCAAATGGAATTTCCAAAACGTTTAGGAAAATGTCTATAAAATGAGGAATCAAGAATTTTATAAGCCAAAAACAAGAAAATAGATCGGACATAGATGTAGAACAAAAACATGACATCTGAATAATGATGACATATTCTGTCAATTCTTAGAGGAACAAGCAAACAGTGCTGTTGATGAGACCAAAAAATATATCTTTGTAAAAAATATATCTAAAGAATATATATACCAAAAAATATATCTAAAGATAGAAATATCATATTAAAAAGGCAGTTCAATAAGAGTTGAAGTTGATGAGACCGAGATCCAGTACTATGATATTAAAAATTCTGCCACTTTTAACACCAAGAAGATCATTCAGCAGGAAATCAAAATGGGTATGTGTTTAATGGCAAAGGCAAGTGCTACGCTTTTGTCTATTTTCCCAACCAAGTTATTACTCAATAATTTATTGCATTCCATATTATGTACACTGATGATATAAAATTTCACAAGATTAATATGGACACTGTTGGGCACGGCAAAATTAAACTGAAACGCTTACTGTACACACTTGAGATCACACTGGCCCTTTTTGTTTTCATAACGACCTAAATAAGTAAACCCATTTGAGTTTGTTTACTTTCAAAACACATATAATTTTAAATGTATTTGTTACATTGTCATAATAAACATAACGAGTTTGTTATTATTTTGGAAAGAATTATTAAGTCAACAAGCAAAATAAGCAGAAGCATATACTTACGTAAAAGTAAAAAGCATGCAAATCAAAAAGCAAAAACTAGAATGATGCAAAAAAAGAGCGACAGTGCTGAAAATCTGGCTTTCATACCAAATCAAAAATAACTTTCATAAATGTTGGCCCTGTAGCGAATTTCGCTGTGGTAACTAGGTAACTGGTAACCTTTTTTTTTTTACGGTGACTAGTTGCTTCGTTAGTGCAACTACAGGTTTATATATGTGATCTAATATGACTGAGTGCTTGTATACGGAGACGCGGCGCATTGGTCGTTTGTCGTACATAGTTTGTGTTTGCGCGTATGATGACGGCCCGCTGCTACAATGTACCATGAACGCCCAATGCGTCGCCCATCGCGCCGCGTGTCCGTAAACAAGTACTAATTTAAATGTAGTGGACATTATATGCCTGAAAGGGACTGATAACGTCATACAGAGCTTGGCAGCAGTATCATCACAGCGCTAATTTGTTCTCTTATTATTTGTCCGCACCAACTGCCCACTAGATATGTGTATTCTCTTTTTTCTTTTCTTCTTGTTTGAGTATATATAAGCATAGTATATTGTATTTATAATATATAGATATATATTAGTATGTTACAAAATATAATAATACTTAATTACAAAGACAAGTTGTATGTGCAATACATACACATCTTGTCTATGCATTACCCAAAGGTTGACTGATAGAAAATGCTTTGAGGCATTCAGTCCATCCCTGTACTCTAATTTGCATAAAGAATTAAATAAATAAATAAATAGAGTAAGAGTTCTGGCATTCATGTTTAAGTTAAAAACTTATCTTTAAAAAACTAAGTACTTTGAATTTGGAAACTGGTTATTACCAGTTTTCAATAAAATTAAAGCAGTGGTTCAAATGTGCAAAGTTCAAGAAGTTATCTGCAATTCTGAGACTTAAAATATCATATTACATATAGTTATTTCTTTTACACATATTATTTGCTCTATTCTTTGAGGAATGTTGCAAATGAATAGAAAATAACTAAATTACAAATGTTTTTTCATCTTGCACCTGTTGATTTAATGCACACATTACTTAATCTACAGGGCCATTGCACAAAAATCCAGGGTGACTTTCAACTCATTGACAATTTATCTGGTAGTTAAAATACTTGTATAATTATGATAATAAACAACATCTATGGCAAAAACAAATAGTTAAATAAGTATATTTAGGCTTGCATTAGGTGCTCTTAACACATTTTCAAGTCAGGTCCACCAGAATTGTGTATTTGTATTCTCATTTATGTCTTGGCACACCAACAGTGTATTTTTCATAAATTTAGTCCTGTATGTAATGACATACAGGACTAATTTTATGAAAAATAATATTATAATTTTGACACTGGTATGCTATATTCTCCAAAAACTTTTAACACAATTCTGTGGGAACAAGTTCATATAAAATGCACACTAATTTTTTACTTATACAACCCAGATAGTATACTTACAGGATCCAAACCCAAAAATATTGCCATACCTACTTGATCAAAGGTAAGGATAGCATTTTTCTTATCACTTTTACCTTATAATGCTTGCCAATGACTTCAAAGACTCCTACATGCTTAAACCACACATGACACATCACACAGGATATAATAATAATAATATAATAATAATATGTCCACAACTATCACACAACGCCATCTAGTCTTGGGACAAGCAGAGCTTGTGTTATGGGTACTAGTCTAGTACTACTAGATAACTGATAAACATACTTATATATTTCTAAATACATACATATTATGGATAAATTACACCCAGACACAGAACAAATGATCGTGCTCATCACACAAACATTTGTCCTGGGTGGGAATCGAACCCATGACCTCCGGCATAGCAGTCAGGGTCACTAACTACTAGACTGACAGGCCAGTATAGTCAGGATGGTTGATTATATCTGACCTTTAGCATAATCCTCAAGCAACAGATGAAAATGCCCCAACTTGCAGAAAGTTTTAGGGTCTATGCATATTTCTCTCCTAGCTCCCGGCGAACAGGCCCTTTCTTCTTCCTGGTAACAAAATTTGTATATTAATATCTATTTCACTTGTTGTTATACATAATTACTTCAATTTTAGTATAAAAAAATATATTAAGTAAAATTATTTTTAAATATTTTTGAATAATAAATCAGAAAGAAATTAAGCTCCAAGAGGATGTCCGTATCCACACACATATATTATCTTTCAATTGTGTCTGTAATTTAGGTATTCCAAAGGTATCCTTAAATTCTAAATAGATGCTATTAATTTTAGGTTTTTAATTTATTTGGCAGAATTGTTTTTCCTTATACAATAACAAACTAATACTTTGGAGCTACTATGAAACCAAAGTTAATTGAAGATTAAGTAAGAATAATAAAAAATAAGTATTCTGTATGGGAAATTAATTCACCATGACACATGATTTATGAAATCATAAAATAGTAAGGTCTAGGTAATAGGTAATAAAGTAAATAGTTCAAAAATCAAAGTAACAACAAAAATTTGTTAAACAACTTTCCTGATTTCATAACTCATTCGAGTTGGAAATTCTGTTATGCCTAAAATAAATTGGTTTGTTTACATTAACTTTTGAATTATCAGTCCATAAGCAACTTCAACAATACACATCAACAATACACTACCTTGACTTGTACCAACATTCCCTCAAGGTACTTGACAGCTTTGAGGACAAGTGCCCGTGTTCTGCCATGTTCTGTACCACGCAACTTCAGGAAACCAAACTGCCGGCTGAAATCAAGTTGTTGTTTCTTATTATATGATAATATTCGTTTTAACTACTACTACATTACTGTATTTAATAATATGATTGAATGGGGTAATAGATATGATGAAACTTACATCAATATTTAGTTAAGTAGGTCATTAGGGGAATCAAATTCAATTCGGATTTACTGAAAATTATATTTAAACTAGAAAATTACATATTTCTTGACAAAATACACACAAGGCAGTAAAGCCAATGTTTAAACTTACAGAGAAACAAGTTGTTATTGACTACTTGTTTTCCTTTTGTTTTCATAAGTTTGACACATATTGAGAACTTTTATCGTAGGTTTTCATAAGTTGTATGACGAGTAACACACAAAATGAATATAAATGAACAACAAAAACTAATATTTGTAACTTGTTTTAATATTTTTAGTTACGTACCTGTCAAGTTCCGACAAAACTTGCAACTCCTGAGAGGTTAGATGCAACTCTTCTTTATCATCCATTTTCACACGAAAATAAGCCGGAATCTGAAGAAACTTTATAGATAAAGAGATTCTATCACATTTCAGTAATAGGATTTACAGTATTTAGAAATATTATCACGCAAACAAGGCGCGGTTACATACGAACTAGTGACGTACGTGACATGAAAGAAGACGATTCCAGAAATCTATCTTTCATTTTCATCTTTCATTCGATTACATAACAACCGATTAATTCTATTAGCAAAGTCCGTGCTTGTAGATTGTTAAAATAAAGATGAAGATTTCAATAATTTCAATGAAATAAGCAAAAATATGCCAAATACCTTTTTCCCTTTTGAATCAAAAAGTTATAAACTTGCAATTATCACATAATTATCAAATAATCAAATCTCTTACTAGTACGAGAATATTTTGGTACATTTAAGATAATATACATTTCGTATTCTGATGTGGTATTATTAGTTTGCTGATTACAGCCTACAGGTCAAGAAATATTTAAAACATTTATAAAATATTATAAATTATAAATGAAATTACCATAGAGAATTTAAAAGATTCAATTCTTTCAGAACTATAATATTTTACTGTTGCAACATTTACAGTTTTTTTATAAGAATATAAACGAAGAGTGATAAAGTTAAATAGCTTGAATCGAATAGAAACTTTTTTTTCCGCTTAATCGATTACGTTCTTGTTTACCAACTTCCCTATTTCATACCATAAACGAAAGACGATACATTTTTATTTCCTCCGAGTTGAGGCTATAGTCTTTTAACCATATTGCCTAAACCATAAACAAGTGCAATGCAGTTAATTTTTTTTTTGTTTGGCTGTTTTCGATTAATCGTCTAAAATAGATTTGATGTCATAATATGTAATCGAATAACCAGTTTATTTATTTTTTTTTTTTTAAAAATGCCATTTTCAGAAACTTTGTTGTTGTTTTTATTAACAATTATTGGATTTTTTGGTTAAAAAATTTTAAGTGAATTCATTACTATCGAATTATTTTTATTCTAGTAAATCTTGACCCGTTGTTTCATTAAACCCTTAGCAAAATTCCATACCAATACACTGCTGACATACATACAATTGTATCCAAAAATTGTTTGTGTCGTGGTATTGCGTTTTGGTAATATACATTTACGGTGCACATCATCGGATGGTGGACTCGTGGTGACTCGTCGCGTTTTAATAATTTGTTTATGGGACAGTCCAAGCAAGTACAAACAAAGTATATCCTACCTGACTCGACTATCAGAATCGATTTCAGCGCACTTGAATTAAAATAGATATTTGGGTAGGCGAATCCAAAGCAGGAATCGATTCCGACTCGAATTAAGTCGTACTCGGCACTTCGCTACAACTAGGATCAAGGATCTTGTGTAGCTCCACTCTAGCTCTGTCATGGCGCGCAGTTGTTAAATTTCGATATTCTGCGAGGACAGTATTTTCCCTGGTTTTCCATGTGAAGAAAAAAATATCGCGCAATTTTTAAATATTTACTTTAATTTGTTTTTAGTATACTGTGAAAAAAAATATTAAACATGAGTTACAGGGACACGGTAAGTAAAAATTTTAAATTACGTCGCCGATATGAAATAAAAATATGAATTTATTTTTCCAGTACACATTCCTAAATCTTGTTTACTGAGATCCTACTATACTCAGAAACTATTACGCTTTTTTAATATTATCAAAAATAGATTGCAACATATTTAGCCCAGATCTATTTTTACCCTTTTATTAGTCACCGATTTCAAGGTTGCTATGGTCTTTATATACTCGAAGAAGGGATATCAATTTCTTGTTGTACCTGGATTCTTTTGGGATTTATGTAGATGTTGCTGCTATAATATGGAAAGATTGAATAATATTATCATTATAAGATCTTGTTGAAAGTGAAAGTAAAAATAGCAAATTAATTTTTCCAGCTTTTATACCCCCGGTATTCCCGACGTCAAGTAACTTATTGTGATGTATGTACTACACTATTATGTTCAAATTATCGGACCATAGAATTAAAAAGAAAAAAATAAGTAAATTTCAGTGGAAAAACATTTTATCTTGTTACATTGAAGTCTGAAATTATCCAGTATTAAAAACAGCTTTGAAGTTTTTTTTTTTCCAAAAAAATATCTGTGTTCTGATTATTTGTAAAACATAATACAAAATAGCTGCGTTATTTTTAATAGTAAAAATTGTGTTTTTTTAATTTTTTTTTTTACTTTTGCCATCAGATGTTTTATTTCACAACAAGCACTGCTTACCTAATAGTTTTGGAATTTTACTATTTCTTAATAATTCTGTTCATGATAAATATTTTTTTCTTATATTATTTTTTCCTGAAATTGGTCACTAGGATCTGTATGTCTTCTGATTGATTTGGAATGGTTCAAATAACCTGTATAATCATTTAAAGTATGTCAATCCTTAAAAAAAATGTTCTTTATTTCCTTTAGTTATGTTTCTTCTGTACAATGCGTTCCAAATAAGAATAGGAAAGTCAATAACCTCAATTTGTCAAGAGTGAAAAGTATGGTTTACAAAATCTTAGTTAATTCTAGGCAATAATATCCCACAGTATATTAGCAATCAGTTCATATACATGGACATCAAACTGAAAACAGTGAAAGAAGAAATAGAGCCATATAGCAAAAGCTACCAGACCAGACTGTGTAAACACAGAAACGAACTAGTCTCAAAACTGCTAGGGCCCGGGAGCTTCACTTTCTCCCGATTAAAAAGACATGGTGTCCAGGAGCTAGCAAAGAAATTCGCAACATAAAACTGAGAGATATGTCGCTGGACAAATCTACTCACCTCCTCAAAGACAGACTATAGCCAGCAGATTGGATTATTGCTTCTGAAGCAGATAGCCAATTAGCAGATTAGAAAAGGAAAAAAAAAAAACAAAATTCTAGGCAAAGTAAAAACGTTATTGTTTAATATAAATTAGCCAAATATATTATTTTAAGTCATAATAATCATTATTTCTAAAAAAAAAGAACTATCTTTCTTACTTTTTTGTAGTTAAGAATAATTTGGCTTTTTCTTTTATTTTAAGGTTTAAAAAAGGTATTGTAAAATATTCCTACAAACTTCCTCAATTATGATGTTAATTTCTTAGTCACCATAACAATTTCCACAATGAGATGCATTGCTTCAATGTAAATTACATATAGGTACCAAAAAGATACGATTATTCTTATATATCATTAAAAATGTTGATAAATTATATTATAATAATATTATACTGAGTACGATTTGTGTCGAAGATATACACTCGCGTTAGCACCTTAGCACGCATTTTTGTATGGATACAAACGCGCGTTATTGTATAATATCCTCACTTCTCTCTCTCTCTCTCTCTAAATGGGTGTACAATACCCACAAACGTTGGTACCTAATTTATCTTCTTCCTTTTTTTAATTTCAAACAAGGCACATGACATGCTATCCATTGATGCTGTCCTTGACTGACGCCGAATGCCATCTTGCTACTGTTGACTAGGTTCTTTTTAAAATCGCAATATGCATCCGCGTCTATCGATTCAATCGTATGTTTAATTTTATACCATGTGCCATAAAGGTTTCACACCTGTAACTGTACCTGGTTGGTTGGCTGTGTATGACTGTAGTGCGTATCTGGTTAAAAAAAAATCAGAAAAACCTGGTGAGCACTGACCCTTAATTCCAAGTTAATCCAAAGTCATCACAGCTTAAAGTGACCTGTTTTAGATCTAATAATAATATAATGCATTGTGTCTATTTTAGATTTTTTTTAAATATTTCTAGTGTATCAAAAAAACATAGTTTTATGCACTTTAATTAGATACCTAGTTACTTTATCACATATTTTTAAATTTAATCAAGCAAAATTACAAAACAAAATGTGAAATACACCATAATGTTTTATTAATTTATCATGAAACAGTTTTGCATGAGTTTCTCGGTTTTAAAATTTGAAAAATAGAGAGTGTATTTTAAAAAGCTTCAGGGTTGAAAACGTATACTGTGATCTATTTATGTAAGACATTTAAAAACAGATGACCATGGAATGTAACATTGATTTTTTTCACGTGTTACTTCATTCTTTATGCAATCTTAGCTGTTTTTGTTGTTTTTCTTGAGTTACGTCTAACACACATCACACATGCTTATTCATATTTATGTAGCACATTTATAATATACAAATAATATTTATTGCTTAATAACGTCATAATAATATGTTATGTTATTGGCAGTATTCACTATTCCCAAGAACTCATTCATACTGTGCGGCTAAAGAGCAACGTGTAGGATCCTACCTAAGGACCTTAATGGTATTTATCATCAGCCTATGTTTGTGTGACCCATGCGTAAATCACACAGTTGGCTGTGCTTGTTTTTATCCAACTACACAAACAATGTGGTAAAGGTTATTATAAAATTTCAATGAAATTCTCAATTGGCTCTAATAAAATATATTCTTGGGTATAATTTTCATAGCTTTAATAAAAGAAATTGACGGTTTTTGAGCCAGATACTAATTTTATGCATTTAATTTAATGTTGCCCTACTAAAGACCCAAGTGTTGCCAAGAGCAATTAACTTCATTCAGCAAATAATTTATTTCTAAATATATCTACAGAGTGATAAGTACACATTTCCTCAAAATTATTATATGATTTCATTGGAGTTGTATGTGGGTGTGTAGAATCTGGCATGCATGCTTTGCTTTTATTATAATTATATTCACTAATGTCAGCACTTTCTTAATTTGATTTTTATGTCCACTTTTGTAGGTATAAAAGTTTAAGTTTTTTTTAATGAATGTTTCTAAAAATTTGTTTTATAATTTGGAAAATATAATTGAATAAGTATTATTGCAAGTAATATACGCAAATAAAGTTTATTATATGCACGTTTTACTGAAAAATACTTATTATTTACTTCTGTTAGAATAATTGGATAGAATTTTAAAAGATTTATGACTTAGCTAAAAAATTACATAAAAGTTCTTAGATCTCTTTTTCTTTTTCATGCATACTCCGTAATGCAAAAATATGTGTGTTCAGTAGCTGCTTTTAAATGTTTATAAATGATGTATGTGTGTTTTCATCCTTATCTCACTGACACTAAATGGTAATTATTGCAGTTGTTTATCAATATTTGCAATGAAATTACGTTGTTACTAATGAATGTTAACTGTGCGTTATCTGTCCAAGCATCTGTGTTCGAACTAACTTTTCGTGCTCTTAGATTTATTAATGTACTGACTGTTTGAAAATATACTCGTACAATATGGGTCAAGATTTGTGTAAATGTATAACAAGTCCCTTTCATACGCAGAGTTTCGGCTCGTCGCCGTCATCCGTGCTGAGTTCACTATCGTCGCTTCGCTCTCGCCCGTTCGCGGATGTCTCATACAGTCCCAGTCCGGATCTAAATGAAGTCTATCCGGGCTTGTATGTCGGAGACGCGTAAGTGTTAATGCCTTCCTGTTTTTGCACGGCTAGTAGACCGTATAGTATCATGCTGATACTATAAACACTTGGCTACCTCGTGTAAATATTCGTTAACTATGATCGACGTGTCTCACACAATCATTATTTTTCATCTGTTTATTTAGAGTTGCTGCCAAGGACAAGAATCTCTTGAGGCGCATGGGCATAAACTATGTACTCAATACCGCTGAAGGCAAGCGTTACACCCAGGTAGACACAGACCACCTCTACTATCGGGATTGCCCCGGACTGCGCTACAAAGGTTTTCAGCTTATGGACTTGCCTTCAACTGATATTTCTAGATATTTCCATATTGCTGCTAACTTCATCGACGAAGGTGTTTCCAGTGGAGGTATGTGTTTGTGTTCAATGTTATGTTTGTTTATATTAGGTAGTATCGGTTAACCAAAAGTATTCTATGTATTGTATTTCTTTTTAGGACGTGTATTGGTTCACTGCTTCATGGGTGTGTCTCGGTCTGCCACATGTGCTCTGGCTTTCCTTATGATTAAACGTGGCATGTCTCTGGCCGAAGCGCTGGGAACAGTCCGTTCTCGCCGCGACATTCATCCCAACGAGGGCTTCCTCCGTCAACTGCAGCAGCTGGACAGGGAGCTGCGCCTCAATCGGATGCGCTGACCCTACCGAAACAGTTCTCTTCAGTCACTCTACAATTTTTCATTAGACGATGCAGATAGACGGCGCCGGGTACGAAGTCTCGATCGAAGTTACCTCTACTATTACTAAAAAACGGTCGAGATTATATAAATATTCTCACTGAATGTGACCATTTGTATCTTACTAGTAAGTACTACTAAGATTCATATGAGCACATTATACCTTTCTAACTACACTGTTACTTCCCCAAGGCCGTATCCAATTTCGTTATACAGGAGTACTGAAGAGAACAAAACGCTCGTGACATTTACAACATTTACACTTAATTTAGAGTAACTTTTTATAATATAGTACATACAGTTATATGTCGGTATTTTTGGCCTAGTGTTATATTGTGCGCTCCGGAGAGATTGCGCCCGCATATCGCCAAAATTTAAAATCCAGCGGGTGGTTTGTTTGTGAGATTGACTACAATATCTTAAAGTCTAATTGTTAAAGTATTTTATACTTAACATTTTTTGAAACTTATGTATAGAATAGAGTCTGAAATTCAAAGTCTATCTTATATGTACTGTACATATTTTGACTGTTATTTGATCATACTAAATATTAATATAAAATAATAATATATAAACAAAGAAATTAAAAAAAGTTAATAGAATTTGAATTCACTTTAATAATATAAGAAAATTATAAGGATAATAACATTATTTTAAAAGCTTTGTTTAATCCAAAGAACCTATATTTAATTTTGTATTAATTTACTGTGATTACATCGCTATATTTTTTTGATACAATGATAATATATTTCACAAAGAAAATTATATATTTTTAATATTAAAATAGAACTTTGTATCTGGGTTATATTCTCGTGTGCCATTTTGTTTTGTATTGATAGATATATTTATGGCTGTTATTTTTGTAGAAATGAAGGAATAATTTTTAACTCTTTTAATGTAGATTAAGACTATGTCCAGTTAATAAGATGTTGAAGCTTCTATATAGCGAGTAACTATTGGTATCTGACTATAGTACAATTTGCCTAGCCTTATATGGTCATGAGATGACTTCGTCGTATGCAATAATGTCTATATTCCCGAGAGTACCTATATTTTTATTAATGTTAAGTTTTTCTTCAAGACTGGCAATTATGGCACTTGAGTGATGGCTTACTGATAGTAGTGGTATTTAGCTTAGCATGTTTGTCATTGCCTCGTAGCTCGTGGCTCGTGGGCAGGTGTTACACACGGTGAGCACTCATTGTTCGAGGACTCGCACTAGTTGCCAACACACGTGACATTTGGCTGCACATATGTGTCACTATTTCATTCTATTTTTAATCATACCTCTCATTATATAGTGCAATAAATCAGAAGACCTATTTTTGTATAATAATTCTTACCATTTTATTTATTTTAGATCTAACGACTTCATAGAGACTAATTGCACAGTTAATAAGCTAACAACTTATTTCCAGTTACAATGGTTACATAGGAAACTCGTGGTTGGATTAAGATGTGGTTCGTGACTGATGTTGACCTAGTCAATGTTTATAAGTGCAATATTTAGATGTAACGAGCACCAAAGGAAGCAATCATTGTGATATTGAATGTGAAGGAATAAATATTGTGTTTAGAAAAAGAAATAATTAATTGTAGTTTGTGAACATAGTACATACAGATCATAGTTTCTATTTATTAGCAATATAATAAGGTAAGCTGTTAATTATCGATTTAAATTACTATGGCTAACTCCAAAGCCTGGCTAGGTAGAGTTACAAAAGTATAGATGAGGCATGTTATCCTTTAATACATTGTACTGTTAATGAAATGTTACTTTACTACGTTATTCATACATATTTTATCATAATAACATAGAATAAAAATTGCATGTATTATAAAAACAACAACAAATATGTACCTGTTAAATAAATTGTAACAGTTTAACATATTATTATTAATTAAAGGAACACTAGGCTACAGATTGCATTAATAGCATCATTAATTTATTGTATTGTAAAATGAATATACAAAGTATTTATCAAAAATAAAGTTATTTATTTAAGCTATTTTTCTTTATTATTTTTATTACCAGTGTGTATCGTCTGTCTAGGGACGTTACCATCTTAAAATAACATTATGCGTAATGCATTCGTTTGTGGATTGAAATCAGACGAACGGTGTATAAGTAATGTACCTACGTACCTTACATATGATTGCGTTAAGTACGTAATCATAACATATAAATAACATTGGCTGTGTGTAATAGCATTATTTTTACGAAATGCTTAGGAAAGTATATTCGATACCGAATATTCGAATTTCTAAGCCTTATAATTACATTGTTTTGATATTACAGACACTTTACTCTCAATAAGTACCTATGTACCTGTATAGATTCATATGGCAGGGCCGGGACACATAATCACGATACGACATCGTATCACGATGCGGCGTCGTTTCACGATGCGACGTCGCGTCGTGGGAATCAATGACGAGCATCGTAAAAAATTACGTCGCTACATCATAAAGTGCCACGATATACGGCCCCCGCTATTCATGATTAAAAGAAATGAGTGGATCCAGTATCTTCTGAGTTTCTGTCTTATCTTTATCCGTCTTCTTAACAACAGCAGGAGCGGGACGCGTCTAGTGCGGTCCATTTCTCGAAATTAACTGCGACAATTCACATCGTGGCACGTTACGATGTCGCAACGTAGTTTTTTACGATGCTTGTCGTAGATTCCTACGACGCGACGTCGTATCGTGTTTATATGTCCCGGCCCTAACTCAAAGTTCGTGTGATAAAGAAATTAAGATATCCGCAGAAGAAACAAAGTTACCAACGTAGACCGAACTAACACAAAAATTTTGAGTTGTGGGCAGGACAGGGTGTTTTGCGTATGCAGAATGATATAGGTACCTAGGTTAATTAGTAGACCTACAACTTTGAAAGATGGCCTCACAACTTGGTTAAGTTACGGAATTGCGCTGATTATGAGAAGCACAAGATCGGTCGAGGTTGTGACTAAGGCCCCTCCCCCATGGTGAGTTTTTGTAGCGATCCAGCAGCACGTTCACATCGATACAGTCACGTTGCTGTAGCGCGTTGCAAATGCGACTAACGTGTGTTAGTAGCTATGCTATCGCGCGATTACGAAACGTGCGACGCCATGCATCGCTACAAAACGCCATGGGTGAGGGGCCTAAAGTCTCTACACATCATGTATTTTCAATACACTTACACGAAAACTGCGTCTTATCACACTCCAATTAGGTTCAATACAGCATGTATATCACCCAAGTGCTTTTTTGAGTTTATCACAAGGGCTTTTTTATTCCCTCCTTATAGTCACGGTTAAGGGTGATTTTTTTTACTTAGTTTATCGAATCAGGCGCGAGTCGTCCCCCACGAGGCGCTGGGTGACCCCCACCAAATTAGATACTGACCAGAGCAGATTTGAATGCTATTATTATTACATATATTTCTACTGTATGTTTGAGGTACGATTAAACGTTTTTTTCTTTCTTTATTTCACAAGTCGTAAGTGTATTGAAAAACGTCGTTTGACACACGTGGAGATTTATCATTGCAGCCTTCGGCTCCATAACACACTCGCCTACGGCTCGTTCGAATTTCGCCTCGGTCGCAATGACAAACTTTCTGCACATGTATCAAAATGTACTATTGCAGACGTCATCTTGCTACGTATCGAGGGGGTGTAATTAAAGTTCTTGAACCATACCTATTAGATACACAGGTATAGCTCAAAAAAGTTAACTATTTGTGGAATCTAAACAAAACATTCTACAAAAATAATAAATGTAAGTGTAATAATATAGAATAGTTTCTTCTCATATAAGTAGGTAAGTACATGTACTAAATAAATAGCTGCGGCAGCTCAATATTCATTTTTTTGAAATATCACGTTCGAGTTGCATCTATCGAATCGCAGAGATCGGCTCGTGGTGATCCGTCTGCTGATGAGTCTGTCAGCGTGCGTGGAAGCCATGAGTAGAATCTCTTGGCTAAAATGTTGATTATGACACTTAGATTGGAGAGTGGAAACTGATAGTAGTAGTCCTCTGTAGACATACCAATTATGTGGCGAACGGCCTAACTGATTTGTTGCCAAACATTCCTACCCTCTGTCTCGAGCTCGACATACCACGGTCGGGGCGCCAGCAATACTCTGGCTCTACGTCAGGGTCGATATTTCTTCACAGAATGATTGTAACCCGATTGTTGAAAAATTAAAACATGATGTGGCAGTCAGTAACGAAAATCTGTCACAGCTAGGTGTAGATCACACCAATTTTCATATTCTTCGATTTTTAATTTTTTTAATTAGGTAGGTTAGTAAGTACGAAAACATCGTAAGGAAAGCGGCATGTCCTAGAACCAAAAATTCGAAGATGTGACCAACCTGCACTGGTTCGCGTGGTGTATTATGACCCATTCTCTCAAATAGAGGGGAGGCCAGTGCCCCAGCCGTGGGAACATAAAAATAAGCTGATGACTAATAAATATATTGGAGCTAAATCGATGGCGGAGGGTGTGTTTTTTTTTATTGTTAAAAGTCTTCCATGCACCCAAAAAGATTTATCGGCAAAATAGTAAGGTGTCATACTCCGCAGCAGAATCATTTTGACTACATTATATACAAATTACAGGATAAAATGTAGATAAAGTCTATATTTTTGTAGCTTAATATCAAAATTTGTATATTGTTAGTTTCTTGGAAAATATCAATTCAAAGTGGTCATGCCACAGAGCATACTCTCCAGCAGGACCACTTTAAAATAACGCTTATTTCGCGTTGATTATGCACAAGCCATAATATAAACAAATGTATATTTATTGTATATCAAGATAACATCTACAATTTTAGATAAATACTTGCCGATTTTTAGTAATGTGTAAATGTTTTACCGGAAAGTGCCTGCTATGAATTTCTTAGCAAATAACAAGATTAATATATTCATTTACGACTAGCTTCTGTCATTGGCGGTTATTTACCGGCGGTAGGCGCAGGCTTGCAGACGGTGAGCAATAGGTAGCTCGCCATCCGGTTGTCTGATAA
This sequence comes from Mythimna loreyi, assembly GCA_029852875.1. NCBI lineage: Eukaryota > Metazoa > Arthropoda > Insecta > Lepidoptera > Noctuidae > Mythimna > Mythimna loreyi. The sequence goes on from CM056778.1 coordinate 20,492,995, forward strand.
TAATCCGGACGAAGCCAGTTGTCGTCAGCGCACCTCAAGGAGTTGTCAGCAAATGAAGAGGCCCAACTGCAGGGCCGAAGCCTACTGGGGCCCCGGTCGGTTTTGAAATGAAGGTCCAACCCTGGTATGAAGGCTAAGAAGGAAAGAGGTGGGTCGTTTAATCAGTAAGAGTCTGACACTGTTTCCCGCTCCGCCTAAAAGCGGGATTCGTCATTTGATGATTTTTCCCACCATAAAAAAGCCTGTTGGGCCCGCGGTGTATTATCTACTGTACCCAGAACGCAAAAAGCAACTGAAACACATATACCTATATGAGCTACAGTGCTTTTCTGTGCATTTTTACTGAGGTACCTACTCAGTAAAAATGCACAGAAAAGAGAAACGCTTAAATAAACAAAAAATATTTCAAATAAAAATTTGCACTGTAATGTAGTGCAAGTAGGTAAAACTAAAATAGCTCGTCTGCTTATTTGTACAAATTTGCTAACACATACTTTAGAATTAATTCTCTAGGAAAATGGACAATATTGTGCAATGTGTGTGTGTGTGTATTTCCCATGAAGCAAGTAACCCGGTTACTTGCTTCATGGTATTTCCGTTTCACATTCATGTTTTATAATTTTAATTAAATTCACCCACTAAACACTAGAACAATCATTACACAATTCTTTTGATATCAATAAAAATACCTATGTGACATGCGAGGGTAGAAAACATGTCATAAAAACCCTAATGGGTATTGACCCCCTTTCTTAAAATTAATAAGTACAAAATCTTTCACTGAATTTTTCTAGGAAAAAATTAAACCCTTTTTACGGCCAAATAAATTAAAAATATGGGAAAAAAAAATTAAAATTTTTTCAAGGGGTTACAACGCAAAAAAATGCCAACTAAAACATTTAATGATTTTATCATATGATAAAATCGTTGAATCAACGATTTTATCTTATCGCAATTATGTACACCTAAATAGATAGGTACCTAGGTACATGTAAATTCTTAACAATTAGGTAGATACTTTCTTTTTAATGATAATGCATCAAAGAGGAAAATACAAACGTGACATTATTTTAAATACACAATATTGTCCGTTTTTCCTGCAGAATTGCTCCCGGTTTTCTTTCGATGTTTTCCTTCTCCGTTTGGAGAGCATAGTGGTGATGAAGAAAATGACACAGAGTAGGTAATGTGCCTGGTGCGGTTTGAACCCACGTGAGGGCCTTTCTCACCTCAAAAAAGAAGTAGAGGTAGTAAGTTCGTATAGGGTAAGTTGTCTCACATTGAACCAGGTAAATTTCAAAGTCTCATAGTGGGCTGGATTTTCAATCAATCCCTTTAATTTTTTGTGTATAGTTAACAAATCTATTTAGCTTCAATTTTGTAAAACATTAATTTCTCATATTCCTTTTACTTTCAGTGTAAAACAGGTTTTTATAAAAAATGATTTTTGGTTCATTGAGTACTTCAGGTGGTACACATTTAACCAGGGCATCGTACACATTGAGCCACCTTATTGACTATGTCTTCTAGTTAAATTTATAAGACAAATACTTTGTAATACTGATAAAAAACAGTAATAATAAAAATCAGCCTTATATTTATTAAAATCACTTACATCGCATTAACTTTTCAGTCAAATTCTATATTTTAAAAATAAATACAAAAGTAGCATAATATTGTTGATACCAAGTAAAAAGTTATTTAGTTTCTTATTTTTTAAATAAAACTAAGAAACTAAATAACTTTTTACTTGGTTTTTGAAACAAAACAAACAAACTTTAATCAAAGTAAAAAAAATTCTTCCAAAAGAAAAACAAAAAGAAATTCTATTCACTTCTTTCACTCGTTCTGTGCAGTTTAAAGGCTTTAAGCATGTCGGCATCACTTTGTTTGGCGCTATTCTATAACAAATTAAAATAATTGTAAAAAATACACTCATTTAACGAGTGGGATGTACACAATGAACAATGGTTCAATGTGTACCACACTCAGGCTCATTGTGAGACACACCACGTTTTGATAGCTAAACTCAAAATTTTACTGGTAAATCAATCTCGTTAAAACACAAATTATAGCGCTTTTTATTGCTAAATAACCGTAGAAAACAGTGTATATATAAATAAATCGATATCATTTAAACAAAAAAAGGTAAAAAAGAATAAAATTTGCAAAAAATACTTACTTTTTGAGTCAGTTTGCTTTTGAATGCTCCTCACATTAATACTTTGCATACGATCGCCACGCAAACTAGTGGGCAGAGACGGAACGTAAATACCTCTCTTTCACTCATACTAACATTGTTTGGCAATGTCGCATTTTCGAGATTCGGCGGTGGTTAAATGTAGCTGCCTGGTTCACTGTGAGACACCCGACATACCTATATGGTATGGAATAAGAAGTATTTACACGATAATAATTATTAAAAATAAACCCGGACATAACAATAGCCTACGGTCGTTCTAATTTGGCGAGTTCCCGAAACGTTAAAGTTCACAGAGGCTCCCTCGCACTCGCCAAGTTAGAAGGGCCAATCATAAAAAAATACTTAAATGATTTAAACAAATAAATGCAATATATGCAGTTGTTATTGCTGTTAAAAAGTGTTACTGCCATTTATTTATTTTTAAGATTTCAAGCGCTAAGTGTCTAAACACACTATGCCGAGGATATGCGACGGAAGTTCGGCATGATTACGCCTGCAATGCTATTTGAATTACTGGCGACACATTATGCCGAAATTACGTTGCGTTATAGCGTACAGCCGAACTTCAGTCGGGCGTAAGTTCAACGGAAATTCGGCGGCAACGTATTCTGTAGAACACACATTATACGCGACCGAAGTTCGGAGTTTTATTTTGCTTTTGTCTGTCTGGCTGTTTAGATAACACGACACGACGCCACGACAGCGCTCGAAACACTGAATATACACATAAAATTGCGCAACTGAATTTCTGTCGCGTAAGTTCGGCACTTATGGTGTGTCATATCAGCCGAATACGTTGGAACGTAAAATCAGCCGCGGAACTTCGGTCGCGTACGTTCGGCATAGTGTGTTTAGACACTAAAATTCGCAGAGCCTAACGTCAGAGCCGCCAAGATCCGGCGGTCGTACTGTACCAAGTCGATCTCGTAATTACCTACTACCTAATTGATTTATACTACCCTTTTGTTGAAGGTCACATGATCGTGAAAACCAACAGAAATAAATTTCTAAGTACCTATCTAAATAATGTTGAAGGTAAACTTTAGTGGTATGTATGAGTACATACAGCTTCATAGTTTACATACACAAGATTTTCTCGTAGTAAGTAGTACGGTACTGACTGAGTTAGGTATAAGTTTCGGACATCAAGGTCAAGATTGTGGACTCTTGCAAGCTATACCTACTCGTAGTATAAAACTGGGTGACTGCCGATCTATAGAGCTGAATTGAATGGCTGTGCACTAGGGATGTTATGAAGGTGGTTTTATCGGAACCGTAGCCGAAACTGGAGATTTCAAATTTGATTTAACGGAACCAAAAATGTAAAATCAACCGAAAGTTTCGGTGTATCGGAATCTAAGCCGGAAATCCGTGACATCTACACTTCTACAGTGCACAGCCATGCAACACATGACAATGCCATGCCGCTGCGCTGTTATCAGATGCCGGAAAAGATTTGCGAGCTATGATCGTTAGTAGGTACCTATCACCTATGTAGGTAGGTACCTATTGCAATTCGCAGATCACCGGGATGGACTGAGGGCAAGGCAAGGAAAAAAAGGGTTGAAGTAGCTAAGTAGGTACTTTCGCGTTGCAAATTATACCTTCCTTCCATCTATCAGTAACACCTACCTATCAGGGGCGTAGCTACCGCCGTATCAATTATATTGGGCCCCGACCTAGGCAAAAATTCGCAACATGTTATCCACAACCGTCTCATGATAAAAATACGTTTTTTTTTATACGGGGCCCCCGAAGAATCTTTGATACGGGGCCCCTGTGGGACTAGCTACGCCACTGCTACCTATCGAAGACAGGTGTTTTTTTTTAGTGTAATGGCAATTAATTTGATCAGTTAGCTAAAGGCCCATAAGTACCTACTTAATACCTACTGGGCATTCTGGGCAAGGGCATCACAAATTCAGGTGCCCTATCGAATTTTCTCACTTTTTCCCCACCCGTAAATTGTGCTGTGTAGGTACGGCTATGGTACGAGTCGCACGTATCGTAACCTCGAAGGTGAATCGATTCGCTCGCCGACCCATGAACCTTTATAGCATGTAACAGCAGTAAGTAGGTATATCACTTTTATGAAGGACGGACCCGGCGCAGCGCAGCGCGGATTACCTATGGGTGCATTGCACCGTATAGTACCAACCAATCTATACAAAGTTATTTGGAAACCACTACATAAATATGAAGGGAATTTAAATATAGTCTCTAAATTATTGTTAACTAGCAGGCGATCACTGCTGCAACATGCCAATCACAAAAGTTGAAGCAGGTCTGACTTAAGGATATTTAGTGTAAGGGAGTAAGGGTGTAAAAGTAAGGCTATTTATGTTACTTTATTTTGCTTAGATTTTCTTTTGAAAACAATTAGCAATTATATTAGTTTTGGTATACTGCCTCAATAGCCAGAAGCTTATATTTCATTTTTACACTGCTGCCCAAATGATCTTTTCCTAACTAAGTATATTCCACAACTGTCACACAACATTGTCTAGTCACAAGCTAAGCAGAGCTTGTGTCATGGGTACTAGACAACTGATAACCATAGTTATATATTTCTAAACACATACATTATTATAGATAAATATTACAACCACACATAACAAATGATTGACCTCATCTCACAAACATTTGTCCTGGGTGGGAATCAAACCCACAACCTCCGGCATACAAGTCAGGGTCACTAATCACTAAACCAACAGGCCAGTCATGCTCATAATTGTATCATAGTTGGCATCATCATGTAAATGCTAAAAAAGGTGCATAAGTAATAGAAATGTAATCAACAGTAAAGGTTGTACTCAATCTGAGTGTTTCAATGTTACACTGTATACAGACAAACAAGCAGTAGCGGTTTAATGTGAGGTTATAGAAAAATTAAATACAATTAGTTAAATGAACAATTTTTTATTAGATACATACTACAGTAACCTATATTATTAAATTGGTTGTTTTACAAATAAGGGCGGTTCATTTCGGTTTTCTTGGCTTTCTTGTCCCTAGCTCTGGGCCACCAGCGGTGTTCTGTTGTTAAGGTTATGGAAGATAGCTGTTTTCTTGCAATATCAGGCTTCAAATCCTTGAATACTCTATATACTTCCTCTTTATCACTCATTCTTAAAACTGATGTATCCTTTACGGTTTCGTCCGGGAGAGGTCTTGAGTGTTCATAAGGAAATTCTTGATCTTTATGAAGCGCGACTATTGTTGAACCATCATCTGTTATAACGATTTTATTATAACATCTTGTAATTATGTCTCTTGGCCTAAATGCTATTGCACGGACCAAATGGGCCATTTTAATAGAAAATCCTCAATTTATATTTCTGTTCAAAACATAACCTAAAATCTATTTCTAATTTGACATTCAAGAATGACAGTGACAACTAAAAGAATTGTAATATATTACTAAAAGATAGTGAAGCGATCTCTACAATAAATAATCGACTATTTAGTTCGTCTCTAGAGATGACAACCGCCAACGTCGTCGTCTTGCATACATGCGAATGAGCAAGCGCGCATTTTTTTCGACTGGTGTAATAAGCGATTTTCCAACACAGTTTGTGTAAAAGGCCTATTACACCGATATTCCGCACACGTTACACAGAGTGACACATGCGTTAGACAATAATAATCTTTGAAACAGGTACGAATTCATTTTAGTGTTGATTACTTCAGCGAAGTTGGCCAAGGCAGTCAGGCTTTCGATTCATTTGAGGCCACATACTACAAAAATATTAGAATGTGCCATACCAAAAAACACACATGCCATCTCCCAAGAAAATGAAGACGTAAGGATAAATGGTGAAAATATTAAAGCCTTTGGGAGTGAATAAAAAAATTACTTTTGTCATTGTCCACTGTCAAGAGTGTCAAGTTTGGTTGTCAAAATTGTCAAGATTGTCAAATCAAATCTTGTTTGATTGTGTGGGTGTGCTGCGAAAAAAATCGAAATATGATACAAATAATGTTTTAGTTGTAAATATTGTGTTTTAAGAGTAAACAATGGATTTCCCAGCCACACCGTCTAATGCTTCGGACAGCAATGAATATCCAAACAGTACGCGATCTCCGTTTCATAATGCGCCAGACGACAATAAAAGGCGCAGGTAATGTTTGTTATAATATAATTAAAAACAGCAAAATTTCATATACTATGTATCAGATAAGTAATACTGGCGAATTGTTTTCACGTTTCAGTTCTTCGAGATCAATTAAAAGAAGGCGATTTGACGATGAATTGGTAGAATATAGTGGTTTACCTGGGTCTTCTCTCGGAAAGGGGGACAAAAGGATGCGCACACAGTCGTATACGAACCAAGTGCCGGAGATTCCTCTAGCGAGTGCACCCACTCCTCCTGCGCACCCCGCTCCAGAGCGTCGCAGGGCTTCCAGCAAAGTTTCCGCAGGAGGAAGTGTTGGTCGCAAGATTCGTCGTAAGGGCCAATTAAGTCACTTGTCAACAAAGGATCTCGGACGTTGGAAACCTACAGATGATCTTGCACTGATCCTAGGTGTGCAACAGGTAAGGATTTTACTGAACAGCATATTTTTTTATATGTGTACTATCTCCATGTTCTAATTATTGATCTTTAAACACTAGTTTAAGCATTGCAGTCATCTGGAAATAATGTAATATTTATTTCTAGACTAATGACTTGCGCATTGTCCACCGTGGAGTGAAGTTCTCCTGCCGCTTTACAGTCAGTGAGCTGCAGTCTCGTTGGTATGCCCTGCTTTACAATGCTGAAATTTCAAGAGTGGCAATTGCAGCTATGCGAAATTTGCATCCGGATTTAGTGGCATTGGTACAGCAACAAGCGCTGTACTCAAATGCTGAGGAAGAGCTACTTGCAACAATACCAATGGTTCCAGTAAGTTATTATAACTCACAATTTTATCTGCTTAAGAATTACAGTGAAATAAATTTCAAGGTAGTACATAAGGCGTTGCCGATCTGCATGTCTGTTTACATTTTTTATGGCAATCAGTTTTCTTGAGCTATATTAGATCCACACCACAACACTGCTCTTGGGCGACATTGTCATGTTGACTGAATCCCCTTAAATAAAGCTAAAAAAAAACACTACTCTAAAGTATATCTTATCTGGCATGACCCATGTGTGGATTGATGCTGCTTGAGTTGACATAAGGTATTAACTTTTACTTAAACTGGTTAATGTGAACACATTTTAATTTACTATGATTGGTCAAGGATTTGGCTTAGCTGAGTGACATAACAATGATGAGTCACTGTATACCCTGTAAAGGCTATAGTGTTTATGTTAATAACACAGTTGATAAAAATTACTTTTTTTTTTTTCAATATATTTTACCGCAGACATGGTGGTCCGCGCACTTTTCTATAATATGCACAATAATTGTTTATACACTTTTTTGTTTACAATTTATGGCATACGTCATGCCCTCATCACACTTATAACTAACCTTAAAAACTACGCGAGTCCACCTCAGACTCTTTTTTGCTTATTACTATTTAAAATTAATTACATAGGGAATAAAATGTGAATAATATTACATCTCATCATCCTCTGGCCCATAACGTTGATTAGAGGTGGGTGCACCTTGGCTTCATTATCATCATTTCAATTTCCTTCTTTTTTTGAATTTCAAGATCCTGGAAACCCTGTTGTCATACTTTAGATCTTTGTTTTTTTTTTTTAATATTTTGCAATAATATGTCCTGAAGCTCAGTTTGTCTTTATGCAAAGGCCTCCTTTAGGGGCCTGTGCACACCATTTTTTTAAACGCTTTTATCCTATAGCTCTATAGGCTGCATTTGACTGGCAACATATGAACAACATTATCTTAAATTTTTTTCTGACCACTGCAACTCTTTAGTAGGGACCTGCAGTGAACTTAAGTTCGTCCTCCCATCTTTTGCTTCGACGACCTGTATTTTAGTTCACTGTTTTACCTTCCTGCATTACTTTGTTCCATTTGTCCTGGACTCTGTAGAATATGACTCGCCCATGTCCATCTCCGGCGAACGTGGCGGGCACAATAGAAGGTATCGCCGTGTACTCATACTGGGGTGTGCAAAGCCGCGGGTGTCGTTACGTTTTACTGAAAGGACAAGGTCTCAAGTGCCACCGCTCGTGCACATTATAAAAAGCTTCTTCGTAAATACTCTCATATAACGTCATATTTGAACTCACCACACTCTAAACGCGGACACGTTATGATGTTCATCTTAGTTCTTATAAATGACTTTCTTTCTCTAATGTTTTGATCTACTTTTAATTTCACTTCATTATTAACATCATAATATAATAATAATCATTTCAGTATCAGTTGGAGTGGGCCAGCTTCTTCTAACAGTTTTTTTTTCAAACCTTGATTATATTTTGAATACTGTCTTGATTACAGTCATCTCTGCCACCACTGGAAAAGTTTCAAGAGCTGTTGGACCAGAATCCACATGTATTCTATCCATCACGGAATGCAAAGACTTTGCTGGCACATTGGCAGCTCCTGAAACAGTATCATCTATTGCCCAACCAGACTGTACAGCCACTGCCTAAAAGTAAGACATTTAATTTTTATTAAATATAATTACATAAGTATTAGTTTACTAATAACAAAAAAATAAATACATATAGCCGAACTGAAACTTCTCCTTTTCGAAGTCGGAAGAAAAATTTTAAGTTTTGTACAAGGAATGAGGAAGAAAGAGGGCCTTCTTTTCTTGCAGTAATAAAAAAATAAAATATTATAGTGGTATTCAATAAAAAATTAACAACACATAGATAAGAAAGAATTCAATGTAACATTTTGTTGTAATTTTCCAGACTCATCTGAAGTAATGACATTCTCTGATGCTGAAGAGACAATGAATGACAACGAGTTGCCAGATTACAAGGAAGATGGCATGGACGTTGAAATGCAATTAGCTGACAGGTGTGTATTAAACTTTCTGCTTGCTACTCTTTACGGAGATAAGAAAGAATATCCAAGGACTGGAACAATTTGCTTGCTGCAGTCTTCTCATCCGATTATAATTTGGGTGTCTTCAAGGCTAGACTGTGTAGGCTTCTAAACTAGTGCGCCTCACTATATATGATTGCATCACTGCTTACTATCAGGTGGGATCGTAGTCAAGCATTACTTTATATAAAACTAGCTTTTGCCCGCGGCTTCGCTCCCGGCAACAGATTATTCTACTCTACCCTACCCTACTCTACCCTAATCTAAAAAAAAAGTAAAAAAAAAGTATCCTATGTCATTCTCCTGGCTCTAAACTACCTCCCTGCCAATTTTCAGCTAAATCGGTTCAGCCGATCTCGAGTTATAAGTGTTGTAACAAACCCGACTTTCTTTTATATATATAGATTAGCGACCCGCCCCAGCTTCGCACGGGTACTGATATTGAATATATTATGCATGTACTATACATATGAACCTTCCTCTTGAATCACTATCTATTAAAAAAAGCTGCATCAAAATCCGTTGCGTAGTTTTAAAGATTTAAGCATACATAGAGAGAAAGCAACTTTGTTTTATACTATGTAATGATAGTGAAAGTATTCACTGTGGGCAAGTAATAAATCTATTAAATGTCTATTTCCTAATGTGCTCTCACGTAGCACGCAAAGTTCAGATTTTCTTAAGGTTTTTGCATTTTGCAGGCCAGTGTCAAGTTGTATGTTGATTAAAATATGGTTGAAGGACGTAATACGTATTTATTTACGGAATTATGATGAGCGAATCTTAGGATTGAGAATGTTCACTTGATTTTACGGAGGCATATATGATTTTTGGACGAATTATAGACACATTGGGCCAAAAACCATGCTAAAGTAAAAAGAATTCCCCCAAATGAAGATTCTTAATTCACTCTAATTATTAAAATCAATACAACAATAGTATAGCTAACAGGTTTATTTTATGAAAAAGTATTTTAACCGCCTCCAAAAAGAAGGAGGTTCTGTGTTCGGCTGTATACAGTATTTTTTGTTCTTCTTGAAACGATAGTAATCTTGTTATTAAAGTGTTGGGCGCAGTAGCTGACTACGTTAATTAATCCTCCAAAGTTAAAGAAAATTTAAATTTTGCGGGCTACACTGGATTAATTACCTTAACGTGAAAGCTACGAGCCCAGCATGTTCTCACTATACTCTATTAGCGTTAAGATTTAAAGAAACTTTTCTTCTGTCTGTTCAACTGAATTTATCTTATATTCCGTAGGGTTAAGAATGGCATTAAAAGCAAAAAAGTAACAATACTAGCTATTAATGCAGCCACCATTTCTTATTCCTTTAATGTAATAAGACTCAAAATCGGTTGAACCACGTTGTACGGATAGTAAAAAAGGTTTTCAAGAAATGTTTAATGTTATTTTGAACAGACTATACAAGACTTGAAGTTGTGAATCACATCTCCATGTCCAACACATGTATTTTGCATATTATGTCGAGCTAACGCTCTACATCAAAATTCTTGTTTTATCTTTCAGGATCGACAAAAAAGACATTCGGCTTCTGGAAACTTCACTGACGCGTTGGCAAGTGTTGGTGCAGTCACTGTCAGGAACTTCTGTGGAGCTGGATAAGAACACACTCGCTGTACTGCGAGGCAGGCTCGTCAGATTCTTGATGAGGTCCAGAGAGGTGGGTTACATTGTTTTATATTTTAATACTCTGTGTACAGAGTTCTGTGTGAGGTCTTTTAAAGTTGCACTACATCAGATCGCAAAAAATCGAAAAATTTCTTACAATTCTGTCATTTACTGAGAGAGAAAGAAAGCTGCCCGCCTAGCCAAGTTACGAATATTTCGCTACCGTCGAAGGTTTTGAGTTGGCCACGCCCCCAATCCCTTTGTTCTGACGCCATCTCAACGCTCAGTACCGTGGTCAGAACAAAGAAATTGGCGTGGCCAATGCCAAGCGTTCGACATTAATGAAACGATCGTAACTGGGCTAGGGGGCAGGGATGCGATCGAACGCGAAAAGAGATCGAATACTCGATCTCTTTTCGATCTAGCTTGGGAGATCAGAAGTCGTTTAACTTGTAAGGTTTCAGAACACTGTGAAATGTAAGTAAAAATTATGTAGCGCCGTCTATGGCGTCACATAAGAACTTACCCAGCATCGCCAATCAAAGTTTTCCGCGTGATTTGAACATATGGAACCTCCCGAAATCATCTATCGGGCAATAGCCCATCAGACATAACCCCTGTCAGATCGGAAAATCTTTCCTTTTCAACGGGGTATTTGGGACTTTACACTCTGTTGCTGTGATGCAGACACGTTGTTTTAAAAAAAAGAAAAAAAGAACAGGAAAATATATCATAAGTTTATTAGTATTAAATATGCTGACTTGCTGCGTAGAAAACTTTGCAGTTCTCTTAGTGAATTCGGTTTCAGTGCAGCATGTAATGTGAGAACTTAATTTCGCCTGAAGAAGTTCCTACTTTCATCGAACATATTTCAGCCAACAAGCAGTAGTAATAGTGTTCCAATTAGAAGGGTTTGTGTGCCTTATAGCATAACGCCTCGCGCATCTTTTCAGTGTTTTTTTTTCCTTTGTTTGTTTCTAACTTCTTTCCAAAAATAAGTGCTATTCAATATGAAATCCATATACCATTAAGGAAATATACCAATTCCATAATTTTCATTCCAAATGTACCATTTCCAATAACCATTTACTATGGTTACGCACAACCCCCACTTCGTTTGCAGTGGCGTGCCTAGGGTTTCAATATAAGGCAACCCCAAAAATTTTAACCGATTTCAAAAAAAGAAAGTTCAGTTTTGGACTGAGTATGTAAGTACTCTCTCATAAACTACTGGTCAGATACAATAAATTAAAAGTGAATTCATCCATGTTCTTTCCTCTTTTTTCTTCAATTTCACTCAATGAAGGCATGCTAGTACTAGATTGAATATAATAAATATATCAGCAAATATACCAAATAACAGCAAATATAACAAATATACCACCGGAGGGCGGAGGTATGCAATTACCTCCGCCCTCCGGTGGCTTTGAAAAAAGCCATTTGGTTTGCTTCATTGCTTCAGGGAAAAAAGTTATGGTAAGTAGTTGCTTGCTTCCTAACAGGAATAACAGGTCACAGACAAAAAAAAAAAACAAAACAGAAAGTTTCAAAACAAAAGTAAAAAAATAGCTACATAGAATATAATAAGGAATTTAAATAAATTATTTATATTCTAATTGGAATCGTCTATCTTTCTTAAGAAATTATTAAATTACATCAGAGTAAAATGTTGGTGATTGTTTTAATTCTACCAACAACTGTTTTTCAATAGCTATCATTGATAATTCAGAAAGACGCACTTGACCTTGTGTATTTCTCAGATAGGACGTATAAGAGACAAAAAAGCACGTTTCGCGGAAGAACTTGTACTTAGCCGGAATAGTTAAAACAAGATACACTAATTTTTAACACCTCGCGAAAGGGATCTTCGAGGTTATTTTCATGAATGAAATCAATTAATTCCGAATTCCAATTAATGCCAACAATCTAACAGTTTTATTGTATCTTTTAAATTTTCGTTTATGCGATTTACTAGACTGAGAAATACACAGATTAGGCGTCGGTTTTAATGAAGAAATTAACTGTTTTTTCTGAGAAAAATTTAAAGATTTTACCTTATCTTCGAAAATCAAAACTCTAACGCATTTTAAATCCTCACAAGGTACAATTAGCTCCATTGTTGTAGGTAAGTCACCAAAACAGTTACATATAACACTGGGAAAACTAAGAAAACACATAAAAACTTACTAACTAAGAAAACAAATAAAACTGAAGTTAGTTGCACTCGAGTGTCAAAAACTATTTACGCAAAGTTGTAGTGTTGTCATTTAGACAAAAAAAGTCGCCACGTATATAAAAAATCTAGCTAAATGTCGCAATTTTTTTACTTTTAAGTTAATGCTTGAATATTTAATTTCGTTATTTTAAAAAGTCGCTAGTTTTTTCTGTTGCTAAATCTTAAAAAAAGTCTCCAAACTCGTTAAAAATCTCCAAGATCTCACAACGTTGCTAAAACGGCAACATTAAAGTGTGACAAACTGACAAGGTGACGCATTCGCGTGCAACTTCATGCGCAATCCCGGCTTAAATCTTCTATACTGATCGATTTGTAGAAGCAAAACGTCCTAAGTACTTATACGGCACATCGCTATGAGTGCGAAAGAGACATTGAAAGCCCGGTAAAAGCCGGTAAGTGTAATGGTATGGTATGGTATGGTATATCGGGCTGATGTCCGCAACTCCACGACTAAAGCGCGTATTTTGCGTACGGGTGGGATAAATGGGTCATTCGATCCACCCCAGCTCCTCGAGGAAGGCCAGCAAAGCCTTGGTATTCCCTCCATACCCTCGCCGTGGAAACGAGGGACGCCATCCGCTGCAGTATTACCCAGAACAAGAGCGTCTCCTTGTTCTGGGTCAAGGCTCACGCGGGGCTGGAGGGCAACGAGAGAGCCGACTCGCTCGCCAAGGAGGCTGCCCTAAGGAACAAGCGGAAACCCCATTACGATAAGTGCCCGGTTTCATTCGTTAAGCGTACGATCCGTATGGATACCCTCAGCGAATGGAACCGGCGGTATCGTACTGGGGAAACGGCGGCCACAACCAAGTTATTCTTCCCGTGCGCGATCGCTGCATACAGGACAGTGCGGAAGATAGGGATGACCAAGGAGCTGACCCAGGCCCTGACAGGACACGGTGGGTTCTCCGAGTACTTGACTCGCTTCAAGTGCAAGGACAACCCAGCGTGTGCCTGCGACCCCGACAAGCAGGAAACCGTCCTCCACCTGCTTACGGAGTGCCCTGTATATTCCTCCCACAGGCACGACTTAGAAATAACAGTCGACATGCGTCTGACAAAAGAAAATCTGTCGATCCTCATAGGAGACCGAAAAAGTCGCCAAAAATTTTTAGAATTTGTTGTGAAAATTGTAAAATCCGCAAATATACGGAACAAATAATCGACGTTTTTAATGTTAATTAAGAGATGTTATTTTATTATTTTATATATTACTCTATTTATTACTATAATATTAATTAATAAATTGACAAATTTTCAACAAAAATACAATTGAATGACCAGAATTTTATAATTATTTTAAAAATTAAAATATATATATTTTATTTATTATTTTACAAGACCACAATCACAAACATAATTTTCAAAACAAATGCACAGTCCTAAGAACGTCCCTGCGCAACCTGATGGCAGGGGGCCTTTCGCATGGCGGGAGTGGTTTTTAGCCGGTAGGAGTCCGGCACTACCCAGACTGCCTTCATTTGAGGGTGGTCTGGGTGTCCATGATGGATTTTCCATTCCCGCCACAATATTACTGACCATTTCATTGAGGTTACCTGGGTCTCCGAAGTACTTTGCCCTGTATCCTGCGACGGCTGGGCAGCCTAGAAGTAGATGTGCTGCTGTTTCTTCCTCCGCCATGCATGCTCTGCACAGTGGACTGTCTGTAACTCCTAGGACAGAGAGATGCTTATTAAGGGTCCCATGGCCCGTCGTAACGGCCGTTACCTTACGTAGCTGTGGCTTGGTCAGTCGTAGGATCCGCTTGGTAAAGCGGCCATCAATGGAGGGAAGTGCCTCCTTGGTCTGCCTGCATTCATTATGGTCTAGCCATAGTTGGTGATGTAAGTTTCTGGTTCTTTTCCTTACCAGATTGCGTAGATATCCAAAGGGGAGCGGCACAATAGGCTCAGGCCCAATCACATCCGTGCTAGATCCCCTCCGGGCAAGTTCATTCGCTGCATCATTGCCTCGGGAACCGCTATGTCCTTTAATCCATTGAATGGTTATATGATTGTGTTTACCCACCTGGTTGAGGCGTTGGTGACACTCGTATATTAGTCCAGAATTCACTGTGTGACTCTTCAGCGCTTGCAGGACAGACATGCTATCCGAGAGTATGCGTATTGAGTGGTCCTTAACTTTCCTGGTTGCAATGGCCAAGGCTGCCAGGGAAATACCCAAGCACTCAGCCTGGAAAACCGTGTTATGAACCCCCAATGGCGTGGCTATATGAATGTTGAGGTCCTCTGAGAAGACTCCCGCACCCGTGCCTTTACCTGTTTTGTCACATGTCTTCGAATTTTTGGTTCTAGGACATGCCGGTTTCCTCACGATGTTTTCCTTCACCGTTTTGAGAGCAGTGGTGATGAAATAAATTGCACAAAGTAATGCTCCTGGCTGGGTTTGAACCCGCGACCTACGACTCGTAAGTCGGGGCCATTACCACTCGGCCACCACTGCTCTCTCGGCCAGTTAGTTCGTTAGGCGGGCTAGTTCAACTTATTTGCTGTTTAATACTAGACGAGTTCCCTTGCCGAATATAGAAAGTAAACTGGTGAACAAGGAACGGCTGCTGTCATTCCTGTGTGAATCGATACAAAGGCTTGTATTTCTTTTAATAACATCTACACTAATATAATAAAGAGGTAAAGTTTGTTTTTTTGTTTGTAGGAGGTAATCTCTGGAAATACTGGTCCGATTGGAAAAATTTTAGCAACAATAGAAAGCTACTTTACTCCTGAGTGACATAGGCTATATTTTATGTACGCGGGCGAAGCCGCTGACAAAAGCTAGTACTTAATAAAACATTAAGGGTTGGAGAGCTTGTTGCTGAACGCATCGTCTATACGGTACGGTCTTGCGTCGTTTAAATATACGTCAAGGCAACGTTGCCGTTTCATAACCTGGCCAGGCCCTTTGTAGCTGCTACTTGCGAATATACTCATTTTTTTATTATTCGCAACAATCACAATTATTTGTAAATCACGCACTTGATTGAACATTGACAATAATAATTGATAATTAATTTATAATAAAATAAAACGAGAATACGTTGCAATACCATAAAATATGATACAATTATAAATACAAATTATTATTACAATTGTAATTTTATTATTACAAATATAAATATGTAATTTTGATACTTTTACCATTGGGTTGTTCTTATAATATGTGTACCTACGAGAGTAAGTGAAAACCACCAAACTGCGCATTTCGAAGACCGTATCGTTTTTAAAGGTACATGTGTTTTAAGTATTTTGAAAAGTAATTGTAGAAGACACTTAGCGTTTAAATCACAGATTGATTTTTGTGTAAAGCGTCCCATTTTATTTCTGATAAATCTTTATTAATTTATTTTGTTTTAAGTTTATACCTTTGTTCTCGTAATACAATAGATCATAAATTAAACAATTAATCAGCAAGAATGACAATCAACATCGACCTCGTCATCACAAGTGAACAATTCCAAATAAATTAAAAACTTTACTAAGGTCAAAACTATTTAACCAACATAGGCTTTGTTACTTTATGATATACTAGCGTCTCGCCCCAGCTTCGCACGGGTGCAATGCTAAAATTAAATTATGTATATTATGCATGTATTATACATATAAACCTTCCTCTTCAATTGCTCTATCTATTAACAAAACCGTCTATCTAATATCTATAACCGCATCAAAATTCGTTGCGTAGTTTTAAAGATCTAAGCATACATAGGGACAGCGGGAAGCGACTTTGTTTTATACTATGTAATGATAAGTGACATTCAACCTTAGGCCTGTTGCTGCACTTCAATATACGCCAGACAGCTTGAGCAGTACAGCGTACTGGACCTTGTTTACGTGGCGTATTGGCGCCTTCGGAGCGCCCGTGAGCAACCATTACCTTGGCACCCTCTAGTAGGCAGGCCTACAAAATGGTATACTTACAGTTTATTTATCTGTTGGCGCCATTATTTTTTTTAAAGTGGGAAATTTCCCTAGCATTACTAAGAACGTAATAACATCCTATTCCTTAGTGCTCCGAACCATGGCCTGAACTAGAGACCAGCGCGAGGGTTTGCCGCCGCCGATCGCCTTCACTATGACGCAGTGGTTTTTTGTCCAAACGTAAGCATACCACTACGGCACTACCGTACGCTCTTTGCCGGTTTGAGTGAAACTGATACCGCGGCTCTAGGAATAAGGCAAGGAAGGAATGGGATAGGTTTTTTAGTCAGTAAGAGTCTGACACTGGTCTCCCGCTCCGCCCAAGAGCGGGTTTCGTCATTCGATGATTTTCACCTACCTTAAAAAAAAAACCGTACGCTCTTCACCGTGTCCTCCGTGTGGTCCGCGCTGTGATGACACCAGGGCGATTCTTCTGCCTGAATCTGCAACAGTAACCTCCTGTACTTACCATGCCCAGAGAGGACGTGTGTCATACGAAAGGTGAGGACGGCGTGACCCCTCTTCAGCTACTCCTACGAGTTACCGTTATGAGATTCCGTCGGAACTCTGTCTGGTGTATCGCACCTACCCAGTAGGAGGGTTATTTTTTCGAGTGCCTGTATGTACCAATGTGTTTGTACATTTCTTTGGACCCTAGGGCCTAAATGACTTGTGATGTTTTAGCTTGAGAGGTATCGATATATTTGTCTTAGTTGTGAGAGTGACACTGAATAAAAATATAAAAACGGTGGGTTTTTGGCGCCCAAATATAATATAGTTATTTCACTGTCTTGCGCGACGCCTGGCGCCCCCTAAGACCTTGCGTCCAATTGCCCCCGGAAACCCTGCGCTATACGTAATAAAGCCTGCCCTGTTTGTGAAAATGCCGTCGAACGACGAAGAAGTTTCTGCCATTTTTACGAAAATTGTGCGGACCGCCCGGAGGACAAGGTGGAGCGTACTGTGGTGTATCCCACCTTAGGCGGACTCCTGCCATCTCCTCGTGGGAACGATCAGCGGTGGCGACCTCTCGCGCCGGTCTTGGTACAGGGTATGGTCCGGTGCGAGGTGGATTGAACGGTGATCGCCTTCTTCTGCGAAGTAGTTATGCTAGCTAAGGAGCCGGTCGCTAGCGTGAGGAAACGAACATCCTCACACTACAACCTCCGGGACCCTGAACTCGCTTTGCGTGATGGGTAGCACAACGTCCTACAATCTAGTAACTGTTCGAACCAAGCTCGAATCGTCGGCAGCGCTAGTGTTCCACACGCGCCTTACTGACAGCAAAGCTGAGCAGCAAAAGCAGCAGAGCCGAAGTCTACTTCTTGGTACCATGGCCAACATTCAATTAAATCAGTGGTGTCCAACCTCTGGAAAGCTTTGATTTATCTGATATTAGCCGATTTCTGAAAGGATACCCGTGGTCCTGGAACGCAAACGAAGACTGACGTAACATAGGTTATTTTTTATAGTGGGCAAAAATCATCCAATGACGAATAATCTTTTAGGCGGAGTGGGAAAAAGTGTCAGGTTCTTACTGACTAAACACCCCACCCCGTCCCTTTTGCCCTTCGCACTGGGACCAAGCCTTCCTTTCAGAAAGAGACCCTGGGTCCCAGGCTTTGATCCTTTTGCAGAGTCCCTACGGCGAAGTAACATAGGTACATTTTTAGCCACTAGTCTGACAGGCTCTCTCATCCTACCTTAAAACGCTAGAAGTCTGTAGACGATTTCCCACCTCAAAATAGTACATTTTGATACAAGTGCAGGAAGTTTGTCATTGCGACCGATGCGAAATTCGCACGAGCCGTAGGCGAGTGTGTTATGGAGCCGAGAGCTGCAATGACAAATCTGCACGTGTGTCAAACGACGTTTTTCAATACACTTACGACTTGTGAAATAAAGAAAGAAAGAAAAAAAATTTAATCGTATCTCAAACATACAGTAGAAATATAAGAAATATATAAGTATAGCATTCAAATCTGCTGTGGTCAGTTTCTAATTTCGTGGGGTCGTCCAGCGACTCAGGGGGACGCCTCGCGCCTGATTCGATAAACTAAGTAAAACAAAATAATCCCCCGTGACCGTGACGATAAGGAAGGAATAAAAAAGCCCTTGTTGTGATAAACTCAAAAAAGCACTTGGGTGATATACATGCTATATTGAACCTAATAGGAGTGCGATAAGAGGCAGTTTTCGAGTAAGTGTATTGAAAAAGAAGTTTGTTACGGTTTGTGGCATTTCCATATCAATCAGTTTCCACCAAAATAAAAGCTGCTAATTTTTTTTTTATTATTGTTTATAGGTTCGTACATTTGATTGATTTTGGGAATTGATTTCGGTTTCGACTTTCAAGCTGGTTACGAAACTATATTTGAATTCAGAATAATACTATTAATTATTAATACTTTTTTTGTGTTGTATTGTATTGTATTATATACAATACAAAAAATACATAAGACTACAATCGGTACTCAAGTTAGTAGCTATGGACTGGAATTATCTCGAATTCATTGTTACTGTGTCCGGTTGAGAGATAAGACAAATATAATTTTGGATTGATAAATCTCTCTATGTTGGGTTTCCCCGTGCATTACTTTTTGCTCATTCTACGTTAGTTTTCATAATATTGTTTTTTTGTAGACCTTTACGATTTTACAGTTCTTGACTGTGTTTCTTTCGACAGGTCGCTTGTTTTTTTCATCAGATAAGTAAGTAAGATTTAAAATTCTGTCATGTTGTAGCTAAGGATGCTGTAATAATGATGACTGTGTTTGAATAACTGGGGGACAAGAATCAATGGACCTAGAGTATTTCATTATACATTTCTAGATGTCATTTAGGTTTAACGTAGTCTCATTTTAAGAGGGCTCCGTGGAGAAACTCTAATGTTTTATTTTGCCTTGCCGGTCCTCCCAAGAAATTTTCAAAACTCTACATTTATTAATTGTTTCATTGAGGCTATTGCGCTAAGAAGTAACAAGTGTAGAGTTAAACAAACAAACATATTATATAAAGCTATTTCTCAGTAATGGAAGTTCAATATTCTCGGTAACAGGGGTGTCTGAATGCAAAAATGGACTCTAGGTTTTTCATGTGGAAATATCAGGAGCACGCTAGATTTCTTGAATTCTAGATTTGTGAGCGGTTTAGGGCTATAAAGCTCGCTTTCTATTACAATGGGTAATTATATCATCATCATAAGCATAGTGTACTTAAAGCATACTTCTCCCTACCTTTTCGGGGAATTTAGACTTAATGTTAGGGAGCCTGTTGACGCGACTGCCGCGCTGCCGTCGCGCACATTTTGCGGCTAATTTGAAGGCGCACTTAATCGTCGACGTCTTCAACTCCTTCCAGACATTCTAGAGCCTTCCTAAGACACCCTTTTAAAGATATCATTACCAGAATATCAGTAAGTCAGTAAAGATTGATTGCGTAAGTAAATCAGCCTATAAGCGCTAAAAGAATCATCGGCAATGAAGCACTCGTCGAGTCAAAACTCTAAAGTCTTGAGTATCAGCGCCGAGCTGCTGGTTGTCTATCGTTTATATTCCGGGGCATAGGTATATTAATGCACATTGCATTGGAACTGCATAGCTGCATACTTCAGTTCCATCCAACCTGTTCCATCATTGGACCACTAGACCTACAGCGTTGCGCCACCGGCACATGGTGAATGACCTATCCACGTACAAAACATTCGGAAACACATTGTGCGTAAAGTTAAGGAGTGCAAATCTGTTTCCGGATAGCTACTCTATCGTCGACCAGACCATCGCTGAACAAACGCAAGGCGTATCTATAAACATAGTAAAAATAATTACAGTATTGCAACTCCATAAAAAAAGTGCCCATTTCACATAAATAAAACCACTCCGGCCTCAACTAGTATAAAAAAAAATGCAACACACCCGCACAAAACGGCCGGTGCTCAGCAAAAGCTGGGGCTCATGTGTAAAACAGAGCCCTGTCCCTATCCTGTATCTTAAAAAACTGTCCTGTCCTCCTGTTCCCCATATTATTATTATGTGGTATTAGACATTCTACTGTCCTTCATTAGCGTTGGTGCTGCGAAGCTTCACACTGGATTGTCTTAATACCTATAGTCAGTTTAAAGCTTGCTAAATGAATAGCTCAGAAGTTTATATTCCTAACTAAATGTATTTTCCCCAAAAATCTTTAAGTTCAACCTCGAAAAAAGGAAGTTACGATATTAGTTCAGAAAATGAAGGTTGATAGCCAATTCGAAACAACAGTAACAGGAAAGGGTAAGGAAAACGGTTTATTACGCAATAATGTATAACCAGGAAACATATTGTAGAACAAAAATTTATTTTATTTATTTTCATCAAGTAATAGACACGTAGACGAATTATTGAAGGACACAGTGTTACCAACGTTTCAACATTTATTTTGTATAAGAAGCACAAACATTTTGACAGTTATGACAGTGACAAATTAAAATATAAAACGTGTTTCTAGAAAACTACATTAAACTTAATTCAATATCTTAATCAAATTAATACCATCACTATTCTAATGTAGATACTATTTATGTTCAGGCGAATTGATCAATCATGCATTGTCGATTGACAGGTACTAATATAAAAAGAATTATTACAAATTGAATGTTTTGAAAATTATACTCTAAATAGTATAGTTTAAGGTATATTCTTAAATTCGCTACGCAAGGTGTATGATTACATATTAAGATAAGAAATATTGTCAGAAGGTAAATTATGAAATCTATAACCGCGCTTACGTTTATTGTTATCAGCACTATGTGTTAGCACAGTATAACTCAAGAAAACAGTCCTCTGCATTCTATTTTCTGTGTCAAATATTGCAACTCGGTTTTCATCTTAATTACAGCCGAAGTTGAACATGTCTTTCCCCCAAACGTGACCACGTTTGGGAAAGACATGTTCAGAAGTGCACTAACTGGCCTGGTCAAAGGGACCAGACCTATGACGTATATAAAGTTGGATTATTTTTATATCACACACTAAAAATAGTTACGTTGTAAAAAAAATCTGTGATAAAGCAAACCTACCACTTAAACACATTAGCACCTTACTATACCGCCATTTTAAAATTCACGTATCCTGTGTACACACATTTACAAAAGTCAAGCACTACACTTTGCACTGCCAGCGTTCATTACCCCTTTACACAATGTCACATCAACGTGGGTGGTACCGTGTTCTGGTTAGAGAAAACACATATTTGGACAATATTCCTTCTTCCTCAATCTTGCTTGAACGAGTAAACGAATTTGATGACTAGGACCAGAAATACTTTTACTAAGTACAAGGATACTAAACTTAGTACAGGTACACATTAGATAGATAGATGGCTAAAACCGCGGGTGATAACTAGTTACAAAATTAACGACGACAATAGGTAAACAAAAAAGTTAACACACACAACTATAATTAATTTTCACACAGCAAATGGCACTTGCATGTTTATAAAGACCACAAAGCAGCAAATAAAACTAATTAGTGCTATGCATCGTAATTACGTTTTTCCATAGCGCATTTCCCCCGGTCCGTCAATATGGGGCACACTGAAACACATTGACAGGTGTTCATATAGACCCTGACGACGATATTCAAGGACAACCCACCCCTAATGACACGGTCACCACCCGCCAACATAAAAAATATCTATTCGTTTCACTATCTAGTCTACATATCGTCATATTGTATCGATTGCCCTCATTTCAAGAACTACATGCCGCTTTTTTTAAATACACAATTTTAGGTTTTATCTTTCAAGGAAGTTTAAGATTGCGCTATCTAAGTAATCTTTATTACACCTGCCTATAACAGTTCCGTATTTGTCCTTTGACATTGCTCCTTCTTATCGAGCTACTTTTTCGCATTTTCGTACATTTCACAAATTTTGATAATTACACGTACATACGTCATGTTAAGCAATTAGTGAGATTTTTTCTACACCGGACTCGTTTGTATTCTATAATATTACGTATTTGGATATAACAAAAGTTCTCACTCTATAATTACACACTATTCCAGTCAGTATTACTAATCGGTAAAAATAAAATTATAATTAAGTACTGTCAAAGTTAATTGAATTTCATATTTAAGTTATTTTTTCTCGAGGTGCGGTTAACAATTCACTTGTGAGTAAAGGTAATAAGTATGTACAGAAAAAAAATTCTGCAGACTGTGGCTCATGTTTTGAGAACTGGTCACTGGTAGCTACCGTTGTTGACATAACATTCTTTTATAACAAGGCGATTGTTTGGGCACTAGAAGTGAATTGGATATTCAAAACAATGGATATCAATAGAGAATGGAATGGTAAACTTGTGGAACTTGGTCGATGTCCGGTGAATCCACTGAGCGAAGTTTCTGATACTCGGCAATCTTGCTGTACATGTAACTTCTTTTTTTACTGTCCATTTACATATCTATTGTTGGCTTTACATAACTATTGATAGTGCGGAAGTGAAGACTCGTGTAAGCTTGATTTTAGTTTTTACTTCTTATTTCATAAGTTCATTTCGCGTATCCTTTTTTTTTATATTTCCAACGTCTTTTTACTACCTGCAATCTTAAATTTAGTCCATGTGTAGGTAACGTGATATGGGCTAAAAAATAACTGTAAGAAGCCAGTTGTTTTTAGAAAGGGTAAGATAGAGGGAGTTGGGGTGTATGAGGTAATATGAATTCAGTGATAGTATATGAGTCACATTTTCTATTTCATGATCTCAAGCAATCCAGTACATGTTTCTAAACATTCTTTCAAAGCAACTGATATAGCCAAGCGGGGTGGTTTGTGGGGTGGATGGGGAAAAGAGTGGAGCAGTTGCAGGTCGGGACAGCACCATCCATTTCTTCTCTGCTTGTCTTGGGATAGTTACTCGTTGGATATTCTCTTTACCTGTTCATTAAAGGGCTTTAGGATTAGGATGACGTTATTCAATTCTTGTTTAGTACCTACTGAACTTTAGGTTCTTTAACTTTTTACTAACGACGCAGTGAGTCGACTCACGCGTAGTAGATATAGGAATATATTAGTAGAATAGTATTACAGTCACGGGCCAGTGAAAAGTACAATGATCTTTATCCAAAGGTGAAGACCCAATGTGCCTTGTAGACATTGTCGATATATTGTAAATTGATTTCTAGAAATTTTCCAAATTAGAAGAAACCCTGAAAGCAAAGTGATATACACATTTCCGAAATTATATTGTGAACAACAAGATTTTATTTTCTTGATAAGTATAGTATGACGTGTCTCATTATATTACATTATTCATGTTGTTCATTTTTATAAAAATATATTTAATGTTTTTAGGACGTAAATGCTGTCTTGTTAACAATGGGTTTCAAATTAATAGATATAATCTATCATCAATTTACAAAATACAAAAAAAAAACTTCTAGTTATAAAAAAAAAACATTTAATAAAATCTGCTTAATAGTTTAACCCTCATAATTTACGGGGCATCCTCCTTTCATCACCGACCATCAGGAAATCATTGTGTTTAAAATAAGTAGACATTATTATAATTGGTCATGGATATTGTCAAACACGGTGGACATTTATGTGATGGTCATTATAATACCGTGGCGGTATTTATATGTCTTTGCATGATAAATGTATAAACCATGCTGTTATTTTTGTGATCACATTTTTTTATAGCATTGACGTAAATATGTAGATGAGCTTCGCATTTTCATAGCTTTGTAGAGTGTTTTTATGTATAGAAAGACTCACAGATGTATCTGACTGGGTTAATTATACTTGCCACGCTCTGTTGATGACACTATGCATTTTATATCCATTGAAATCTCTCCTTGACCTTGCGAACTTGAAATCCACAACTGAGAATAATAACCAATCAGGTTGAGGGGTTAGACTAAGAGAGAACGAACTGTTGGGCAGCAGCGACCTCAAGCAGTTGCTCCCCTGATAGAATTCTTGTTTCTCATCCTGTCTTTATTGGCCGGCCGTAATGAACACTGACGAGGAACAGAGCTTGTAGTTCTCTCTTACCTTTATTGGCTGGCTTAAATGAGGAGATTTGCAAGAGCAAATAAGCTCGGGAGATGGATGTATGATCTAGTAAGGTGGTAGAGATCTTTACCTTACTTCACATACACATCATTCACGACACATAGGATATGTCGCTTCCTTGTTGCTACATCGTGCAAATGACTGTTTTGGTGTCCATATAATGAGTTTGCAAGTTATCCCCTGATTTTTTTTTTTTTGATTTTTTTATTTTAATAACATTGTTCAAGCAGGGTCCATAGTCTTTTACATAGGTACTTGGTAACTACTCCATTTAAATATCTCAAAACCAAGGTCCTATTTTTGTTTCCCCATTATATTGCAAAATTTCTACCAATCTTTGGTTTCAATTTTCATTTAAATATCTAACGGAGCCTCTGAGAGTTAGCTTCGGCCACTAGTATGACTTTCAAAGTATCTCGAACCTTACCACGTCGTGCTAAAATGTCAAGCATGCGAGCGAGAAAGAGGAATGGAGGGATACCCACACCCTATATAACTCCATCCTTCTCATGCAGCCAACGAACAGTTTAGGTTGTTCAGTTAGGATCGCGTTAAGAGCTCGTGGTAGAGGGAATAATAATATGAGAGGAGCTGGCATCAGCATCCGTTAGTGAAAACTCTTTCAACCACTGGTTTCTTTTGTGGAAATTGGCGTTTTGTGTAATTGTACCCTCCAGAGGCAATAAGATCTGTTGCTTTCTGCGTGTGCTCTTGCTCTGTAGTGGCGATTTGCCGTATTTGAGTGTCAGACTTTTATTGACGTAAACTCACCTGTGTTCCTACAGTCCTTCAGAACCGTGGTAACTCTTACGGGGATCCACAGCTCTGGCAGGATGTTTGAACCTTTGCGCCTACAGTTTCCATCCATCATCCATCAGACTGAAGTTTAAAACTTCAGTCTGATGGAAAATGTAGGCGCAAAGGAAAAAAAGTTTAAAAACATTATTTAAGTGAGAGCTAACTTCCATGCAGGCACCTGGTTCTAGTTGGAATGTAATTACTATTTCCTGCCCATCATCATCACTCAATGTATTGTCGAAAAGTTCTAAAAAAAAGTCCAATTTATTAGAAGCAGTCCGTACTTTGGTTGTAAAATGTTTTTTTTTAAGTAACTTGTAATAAGGGCTTAATAGCACTTTGCGAGTTGCTTCACTAGTCGAATCTTACCCAAGGGTTGCTAAGCAGTAACCTTCTTTACTCCAAGTGGGTCAACGAGGTCACATAGACATTGATACACTTCACTTAATTAATTATTTGCTCCACTGGAAGTTTGGAACTAAACAATCGTGTGTTTTGTATCGGTAGCAATTCATTAGTTTGTTGCGCACATGAACCTCTAAATCCTTGAGTTGGATTTCTAAATGCTGTGGGCTTGATCCATAATGATGCAGCTTGTTTACTGTCCGATTGATTGTTTCAGTACCGACATGATTTCCAGTAGACTTAATTTGCAATGTTTTCATATGAAAATGCGAAAATCTCAATTTATAGGCAACAAATCGATTCATTACCTTGACTGTGTTTAAACCTTGAGAGATGAAGTTGGTATTCACTTTGTGGTGGAGTGTCTTTCTTCTTTTTCTGCGCTTGGTATCCAAAAATCTGGTCGTAATTTGTTTGCCGAAACCGAAACCATTTAAGCTGAATGCCGAAACCATAACCATCCCATGAAAAGTCAACAACCAATACGTAGTTACGAAACTTAAAAATCAATGTTAACGTTTTTAAAATTTGTAGGATATACCTATTTGGTTTCCAGTAGGTAATCATTAAAAGTTCTTCCGTAATCTTATAATCTTATTGAAAAAAGAACGTAAAGTCATCGCTCTCAGTAACAGTCAAAAAGGTCGTTATTGCGATAGTAAACAGAATTATACGTCAAATAAAAATCCTTATCTGATGCTAAAATGCACGAATGTGTCGTAGATAACATCAAGTAATTTTATATAGGTACATAGGTAAATAAACCAGTGTATACGTCGCACTGTAGCCCTAAATACGTTTTTTAAAAATACATTTAATTACCTTTTGGTTTTATTGAAGATCTTTATCTATTGTAAAATTTGTAGATGGCAATATTTTTATTAATGTTACACTTTTCATTGCCCTTTATAATACTTGTGAGTATGGACGTTTTTGACGAAACAGTCTAACCAATAATTTTATAATTACAATATTTAATGTTTAAATAAGTAATAACTGCACGAATTGCGGTAAATTTAATAATTATTCCCGGTCACTGAAGGTATTTTTAATCAAATATTACCTAGTATTATCCAACGGTGGTTTTCCTGTTTTTAACAAATTTAATCATAGAACGGGAGGAGTCTTAAAATAAAGCTACAATTTTACTCACAAATTTAATAACCACAATGTGTTTCACGGAGCCACCGATCTAGGTAACGCCAAAACGTAATTGCATGCAATTCAGTTACCTGACTTGAGGTAATATTTACATCCACAAGTAAACAAGGATATTCAATTAAATCTTCTACAAATAGCGTCGCAATTATAATTAAAATACATCATTATATTGTTTCAGTTTCAATGCTATATAAATATTTGTCAAATATAAACGTACCTGCTGCGTTTAGAGGGCAGTATATAGGTTATTCATAATCATAACTTATCGATTTTCTTGTCCGGAATAGCTACCATAGTTTACAACCCTGAACAAGATGAACTTACAAATAACTTTTGAATAAGTTACTAGTGTCACGTGCCCCATCAATCATATTGTAGCTTACCATCAAGTGAAATAGTATTCAAACTTAGCTGATCTACACTAATATAAAGAGGTGAAGTTTGTTTTTTTGTTTGTAGGAGGTAATCTCTGGAGCTACTGGTCCGATTGGAAAAAAATTAGCAACAATAGAAAGATGCTTTACTCCTGAGTGACATAGGCTATATTTATTATACGCGGGCGAAGCCGCTGACAAAAGCTAGTTAATTATAAAAAATCAAGGGTAATCTAGATGCGAAGTTCCCCTCTAC
Organism: Mythimna loreyi; assembly: GCA_029852875.1. Taxonomy (NCBI): domain Eukaryota; kingdom Metazoa; phylum Arthropoda; class Insecta; order Lepidoptera; family Noctuidae; genus Mythimna; species Mythimna loreyi. The sequence goes on from CM056778.1 coordinate 20,521,008, forward strand.
ATTTCTTGTTCAATTATTTACCTGAACCAGTCCATAACAAAATGGATGTGTCTTGGAACAGTAAGTCTTGAGAGTTAGTCGTAGTTGTCACCGCATAACGGCTCTTTCATTTAGTACAATTTAAAATATACACGACAGACGTTACCGTTAGCATCTCACTAACAATGTTAAAAGCACTAATAGATTCCGCAAATAGGAAAAGCGGTTACTTCGATTCTTTATCACAATCACAGCACTCACCAACTAATAACTTTACTCTGACGAATTTTGAATAGGTAATATTGTTATTCATACCAAATCGTTCAATGAATATGGAAACACTTTAATACGAATTTATTATGCCGGTAAGCCGAAATAACAACTACGGTCATTTCTTTGTTACGCACGGGAGGGTAGTACAAATTAGTTACGAGGACAGTGACAGGTCAAATGTCATTTGATTATGCGCAATTCAGAAATACTAATAAAATAACAAAGTTTATTACCAACGCAGTAGTTACGGGCGTATTTCCAGTTTATTATATTTGTTGACAATAATATTATAATATATATTTTTATGAACGCGGCTGCCGCAACAACACTTTTATTTTATAACGGTGTGCGAATAATTCTTGGCACTGTAAGTTGAGACGAGCATTATCTAAATGTAGATACAAACGCCTTTATCGTGAGCGCCTGTTTACATATTTTTCTATGTGAATATATTTATTTGATAAGTAAGCGTTTAATTACCTCACTAAATTGATAAGGACAAGTTGAAGTGTTAACTTGTAGGTAATAATTGTAATAATGGATCGTGAACAGCGCGAACAATCGGTAGCAGTTTTTTGAGACGTGTGGTAATTATATTATTGGGAATTTTCCATATCCATCACACGTATAATATTTGTTACTTTGCGTTCGAATGGCTGAACGGATTTCGATGGAACTTGGTACTAAGGTAGTGCGTGTCCTGGATTGCATAGGTACAGATTACTTTTTAACTCAGGAGTTCGTTCCCCTCTACTATCATTCGGACGAAGCCGCTAACGGCAGCTAGTAATCGCGTCACATTAATATAATAAATTCGAATGCTTTTGTGTCCATGTTTGTTACTTCTTCACGTTCAGGTCAATCATTTCCTGGAATAACATAAATGATGATTATGATATGTCATGCGGGTGAAGCCAGCATTATAAGCAACTAGTTGTTTATATAGCTGTGCAAACTTTTTAGAATCATCTGTTGAACATGTCTCCTAAACTTTGTTAATCCAAAAATACCCTAGGTAATTCTCTACATTACGATTTAAGAAGTTATGATTTCCCAAAACTAAAAAAACAGATATCAAAATTACTAAACCAATTAATTCGTGTAGTTAATACTTACTGTGTTAGTTTTAAGTTTATTAGAGCAAATCAATTTATTTATTATTGTTTTGGTAACCGATCCACGTCGTTTCATAAAAGTGCTAATTCGTGTATATTAGGGCGCGATTTCATAGCAGAGGCTTGTAATACTTAATAACTCATACCGTTGCATAGCAGTAGGTACGTGTACATATCGCAAAAGTGCATTATTTATTTGTTTATCTATTGTATTTATCATGATCGATAGACGGCTAATTACTCTTTCGATAAAGGTGTTCAGTTTATCAATTTGTTTTAACTTTTAAGTAGTCTTTGTTTCATAAGAATACGAGGAAACTACAATATTTGTTTAAATGTTTTATCATAAAAGTGATGTCCTTGTACGTTTGATACGTATAAATATTTTAATTAAGTACCTACTTATATTCAGAACCGGATAAATTGTATGGTTATTTTGTAGTAGTGTGACAGTTTTGTAGTTTTATTTTATATTTTAGTGTGTCTCTTTTTTTAAATTAATATAAAGTTGTGCTTGACTCCTTTCTCCCATAATGGCAAATAGTGATGCAATCGTTGACGGTGAGGCTCACAGTTATAAGAGCCTATTTCACTCTAGCTTTGAAGACCGCTAAATTATAATCGGACGGAAAGACCGCAGCAGGCAAGATGTTCCAGTCCCTCGATGTACGCGGTATAAACGACGTAGCGAAACGCTTGATCCGGCCCGTAGAAGTTTCAACAACGTAAGGGTTGATAATCGACTTTTGGCGGACTGTCCGATAGTAGAAATGAGATGATGGAATCAAGTAAGAGCGCACACTCTCCAAAATGCATCCTGTAAAACCCTACGCGTGTGCTCAAGGCTTTGCAGATTGGACTTAACCAGATCTGGATCACCTATTAGCCTCTTCACACGCCTTCCCACCGAGTCCAAACCTGCTAGGTGGCATAATGCAGCAGTGCTTTGTATAACATTAAAAGTTGCCCTGGTGTGAAGTATAGCCGGACCTTTACAAGAACACAGAGTTTCCTAGCAGCTACCTTAGCTTTGGAACCAATGAAATCTCGCTCGCTAAAACACCATACTGTCAGGTAATAATCTCTGATGATTATTTTGTAAATACCATAACTTCTCGAGGACCCGCAGGAAGAGTGAGAAGAAGGAAGAGCTCTCTTATCTGTACCGGAAATCATGTCCTCAAAAATACAGTTTTTTTTAATAGCCTACTTTGTGTCCCACTGCTGGGCAAAGGCCTCCCCTTTCTCCAGGTGGTGTGATGGGCTGTTAAAATAAAAAAAAAACACTCGAAATATATTTTGAGTGTTTCATATCGATTGTTGAATGTTCGAAGAAAGTATTGAAACGTTGTTTTACTCGCATTCTCTTTATCGCTTTAGTACCAAGATGGCTGCACTTCAACTGAATGCAAGCGAATGGAAATCTGAGGAGCACGTGGTGTTGAGTTACGAAACTTTGGCATGCGTTTTGTTTTATAACATTCGTGAAGTAAACGAAGGTTTAAAAAATATTAACTAAATGAAACATTTACAAAATCATCAATATCAATACATAGTATAAAACAAAGTCACCTGTCCCTATGTATGCTTAGATCTTTAAAAGTACGCAACGGATTTTGATGCGGTTTTTTTTAATAGATATAGTGATTCAAGAGGAAGGTTTATGTGCATAATACATGCATAAATATATTCAATATCAGAACCCGTGCGAAGCTGGGCCGGGTCGCTAGTAAGTAATAAAGTACAGTCCTTACATACCAAACAAAGTCCTTATCGCGTTTAACTATGTATGAATGCGAAAAACTCAAAAACTACTTTGCATATTTTCATGCAGTTTTCACCAATAGACAGACTGATTAATAAGAAAGGTTTTGGTCTATGTAATACATATTGGATATTGTAGTAGAGAATCGATAAAGTAGCTGCCATCGTCCGCCATAATAAAAACAGCGTGATGTAATTGTACAACTTCCGGAAAAATATGGTTTAATAGATAATAATAATAAACAAATTGTAATAATACATGCTGTTGTTTTTCCTTAATAATGATGGAGCTCAGGGTGCTTGACCTACAGGGTATTATTTAAGTGTAACACATCCATACTCATTCCTGCTATGCTACTCCTAATGCACCAAATTGTATTTATGGCGTACATACAATAAAGAGTATATCTATCTATCTGTCTACTGCTATAGTACGTTTTTTAATCCTAGACTACGATTTGACAACTTAAAATGTCAAACTCCAGAAAATTGGGAACATATTTCTAAAGTGTGACATTTTGAGTTGTCAAATCGTAGTCTAGAATTAAAAAACGAACTATATTCACCTATAAATCAGTCGTCTATAGTTGTGTCTGATTAAACCAAAACTGAATGTTGCAAAAGCACGATAATGATAAAATAATACTAGGTATAATAATAAGATTAATGATGACGTGTTCATAGTTCGTAACCTTTTATAAAGAAATATAAATATTGGCTTGTTTGGGGTTTCGATATCTGAAATGGACCCTCTATTTTGTCAATATGAATGATATTACTTCTAGTGTCTGCCTGTGATATTCCAAGAAAGAAAATAAATCCAAATCTACTTTTAGATTCATAAAATAATGAATACGAGTTTTTTTTATCTTCGTTTCCGTGGCCATTTTGTTTAGCGCGGATTGATGACAAAATGGATGACGGTTCATTCATTAACGACAAAAATAAATTTAAAAACTTTTTAACCGGAGTTATAATCTTCCGTTCTACATAGATACAAGAAATTCGTCATAGGTATTATGAATTTTTATTTTCAGTAAAGTTATGATTATGATCAATGTTTGTGTTAAATACGCTTTGGTGCATACTGTAGGTAATTATAACAAGCAATTAGTTAATGAATAAATGATAAATTACTTGCTGTGAGATTCTGAAATCAGGTTCAATTTATGCGCACGGTGTGGCAAACCTATTTGTGATTGCGAATAACAAAAAAATAAGAAACAGTTTACTATAATTACGGGCCTTGAGGCGGATGCGGATGCGGGCGTGGACAGTAGACTTCCATTTGTATGCGGTGCCGCTCCACTCGGTAGACAGTAGTTTTTATTAGTTACTTTACAAACGCGCGCTCGTCCTAGTTGTAACTTCTAAACTAACAGTCACATTTTCAATTCAATATTCAAGAAACTTAAGTCATCCAAATCGTTTTGGGGCGGATTTCGTGACCGTAGGGCGTTACCACGCTGTGAAAAAGATCAAATGTTAAAATCTTTAAAGAAATTATTGGTACCGGTTTCGACGAAAACCGAGTCAGAGGCCAAAACTTGCTTTAACTTATAATCACTACGTTATTTCTATCAGGTTTGGTTATCGAGAAATATTTCATTTTTAAACGATTTCTAAAAAGGTTCTTCATTCGAAAAGTTTTAATTATTTTGTTAAGCATATCTTTGTCAAATGTTAAGACTGATCCTTTTTGTTGGTAAGAATATTTTATTTAGGTGGTCTCTCATTTGAATTTAGTAAAGACCTGATGAAAAACTTCGAAGATAAATTATGGAACTCTTCAAAAAATGCTGGCAAGTCTTCCAGGATTGTTGCAATCGGCACCGTCTCATGACATCACGCCAGTATGCTATGAAAGGGCAGATAAGTACGCAAATGTGTAAAAACCGTGGCAAACCGTCATTGTACCAATTATTAAGTTTGGCATAATTTATTTTGTTTATGGATCGATCTTGATGTTATTTTTGTGTAAGTTTAAGTTATAGGTAACTTATAATTTCGTAGTTGTTCCGTTTATATTTCAGCTGCCAATCCCAAAATAATATGAATATTGATGTAGTAGGGTATTTTGACATTCGATTTATGTAGGTACCTTATCTGAGAACTTTTTCGCAAATCAGTTTTAGCTGTGGGTGAGTTATAGAGTACTATAACTAAAAAATAATGTCAAATCAATATATTTAAATATATGTGATTAACACTAATGACACTGGTTAACCGCAAAATTTATTGTTCTACCTTCTGTTTTTAAAATCATGGCATAATTTTGAAGTAGTGCCTGGGTGGTTGGCGTATATTATATTAGGCAAATAGGTACGTACGTTTTCCTCTTTATTTAATTGTACGTACTACTTAATTCCGGTAGTTACCTACAGTACTCTCTCAAAAACCTCCAGTTAATGGCAGACTTCCATCGACTGATCAGAACGGTGCTTCTGTGTGCTGAGTGTGAGTTGTTTTTACGTTAACGTGATTGAAACGTTTAGCGCGTTTGACTCTCTGATTATTGAGAACTTGGAGCGAGCTAATCGGAGCGCCGAATTTCGTAAAGGCGTCGATCGCGTTAGCGTAAAACTAACTAACACTAGGCACTATGAAATCGGTTCGCGTCGTCGGAGTTGTGGCACTGTGGTTGAAACCACCGTGGCACGGCCAAAGAAAGTGCATATCCGTGTCACTGCGCCTGTAATATCCATGACAATGAGCTACTGCGCTGCTCGCTTAGTTAGATCCATTACAATTGATACTTTGCTATGTCTTCTTTAGCGTCTTATCGCTCCATTCACACGACAAATGAGCAGTCAGTAGGTATGTACATAATGTGCGCTCAGATATTTTTAAAGGAGAGTTTATCATTTTTAACCCAAGTGATTATGAGGTACATCGTTTTCACTAGTTATTGCCATTGTCATTTTTCTGATGTGTTGATGGAGAAATTGTCACCGTTTCTGATGTGCTGATTGAGAACTTTTGCGAATTTTAATTATTTGTTTAGGAGATGGGGCTCTTCAATTTGTAACATAAAACTTCTGGAACTGGATGTAAAACTTCTGTAAGAAAAACTAGTTTAAAATGTTCATTGACTGTATTCAGTTTGTATAATAATATAGATCTACAGGACGTTTCGATATATTTTTTTTGTAATTATTTCGCTGTAGTTGCAGATGAATCGTAGCTACATCTGATCTGTTATTTACATCGGGTAAGAGATTACGCCAGGATCCTAAAATATTGAAGTAGTTTAAATAAAAAACTTGAATCTTTAGTTACTAGTGGTGACATTAACACAGGGAAAAGAACAGGCAAAACTTGTTCCACTTAAAACGGAAAAGAATTAAACTAAAACAAATACTTACATTTAGAATAAGTCGCACTGTCGACGAGCTAAAGGAAAATAATGCACGACACAAATATCGTGAGGTACTTACCCACAATAATCAGCTTTACGAATAACTAATAGCTACTTGATAACCTTATCTGTTCAATTAGTATGTCAACAGCTCTATCTGGTTTGTTAATAACACAATACTAATGAACAGAATCATTAAACAGTACAGTTGTAAAAAGTCAAGATCAGCTACACTATTCCGCATTTAACTATGACTCTTGACATTCGCTTATGTAAACGAAGTGTCAGGTTTTTAAGTAATTTATGTAAGAATTTAAAATATCAGTGACGTTTGCATACACGTTTTCATAACTTTATTGTATTTATATACTTAGTTATTCTTCAAATATTAAATATACAGCCGTTTTATAGTCACGCAAATGAAGATAAGACATGTTTTTATGAAATTAGGTATAATTTCTGTGCTGACGCTTCCCTGTCATCGTTACAAATTTATTATAACCAGGTATTGTTTTAAACGGCTATTATCAAAACGATTCGTTTCAGAGTGCATACGTTAATTAGTTTCCGATTTCGATTGTGTTTTAATTGCTAGCGTGCGTGTTTAATAAACGTCGATTTTACGCAAAACTTGTAGTGGTTTCAGTATTTTGATGGCTTCTGTTACGAACATGTGAAGAAAGATATCGGTGTACATTATTTACGACATGTGGGTAACTATGTGAACACTGAACAGTTATACGTTTATAGGGAAAACGTGAATTTTTATTGATAAACACGCATTATATGTACCCAGTTTATTTGAATTTGAAGCGAAGTCTTTTTAACCGATTTCAAAAATGGAAGGTTATGCATTCGACAAGTTATTTTGAAAACGATGCGTACGCGGCAAATGATATGAACATTTTGCTGTGATTGAGCTTGTCCCGCTCTTCAATTGGGACCCGAAAGTCGGTTACTACAAAAGTCGATCGGCCGCCATGATGGTTCAACTTGTGTGACAATGATTATAACCGAGAATTCGGATCTCCGTCGAAAACGGGGTTGACCATATCTATTTATGTAGCGGGTAACTGACTATGATTATTTCTAAGTAGCGTTCCGTAGGTTGGCCACTCTGCTATAATCGAGCATATCAATTACCGACTGCATTTACGGCGTACTGCAATAATTAGTTCAATAACGTGCGCAGTGGCGACGATGGACACACGTAGACGAATTCATTAGCGCAGGCACTCACTGGTGTTATTTATTAAAAAAATACTGATAATAATCTATAAACTGTGCTTAATTCTATTTTAAAACTATTTACGCAGGTACTCACAGTAGCTATTAAGACATTGTATGTAGATTAGTAAATACTACGTCAAACACATGATTAAAACAATGTATAATTATAAAATTTCAAGAACACAAATGTTAATGTTTTAAATTATTTTTTTTTAATTCTGTTTAGATCGCAGTTGGTCGCAGTACGCGGGACAATTCCATCGATGTCGACTTGACTCTGGAAGGGCCGGCGGCTAAGGTGTCTCGGAAGCAAGCTACTATCCGTCTGCGGAACAGTGGCGACTTCTTCATGTCGTCTGAGGGCAAACGGCCAATATTCGTGGACGGCCGCCCCGTGCTCCCCGGCAACAAAGTGAAGCTTAATCACAACGCCGTCATAGAGGTAAGCCCGTAATGTTTTGCGAATCATTAGTTTTGCCGATTATATCATGCCCATTGTGTTTCAAACCTTGATTTTGAACGTCACGTCATTAGGTATCGCTGTATGGCTATTTTAGCGCAAGGAAAGTTTTGAAATTGGTTTGCATCAGTTGGTTAAATGATGACCGGTGCTTATAACAACCTTGTGCCCCGCTTTTGATTTTAATATTCTATTCTTTGATGATTTCTCATCATGAATTCTGCCGTAAAACTTGTTTTTTTTTTTGGTTATAAGTCATTAATGTAGTTTCTGTTTGTTTCATCCAGATCGCCGGACTCCGCTTCGTTTTCCTGGTGAATCAAGAGCTCATTAGCGCCATTCGCCAAGAAGCTGTTAAAGTTAATATCCCCGTGTAATTGTAATGCATTTTGAAAAAATAAACATATTTTACTGCGAACACATTTATTTTGGTCAATTATAGAACAACTTCAAAACTAGGTACCACTCGAAAACGTAATACATAATAACATCCCATTAACAGTGTCAACCGTCAGCTTATAAACACTCAGTTTTAGAGCAAATGTGTCCAATATTACGTCTATCACCATACATTATCACGTGCGTTACTGGCATAAGAAGATATGCATTAACATTTAAACGACAAACAAATACCTAACTATTAAAAATAATAACTAATCCATAACCCTTAATTTAAATAATTTAACCACAGTAGAATATACCATTAACTTAAAGTTATAACAATGGCCAACAAGTGCAGGAAAACTAAAACAACAATCCACTCAATAGTGCATAACAAACATACAAGGTATCGAAAACTACGATGAAAATAAATTCTATATGGGTAAGTAAACGCGAAGTAATCAGTCATCAGTCGGCGAGAGACAGCGCCGAGCACCCGCGAGCCTGCGAGCGAACGAGCGAACGAGCGAGCGAGCGAACGAGCGAACGAGCGAGCGAGCGAACGAGCGAGCGAGCGAGCGAGCCAGGTGCTGCGGCGCTGCTCCTCGACTAGTCATTACATACACGTGCACTAGCAAAGTATAATTTTGGTAAATATGCAGCCTCAACAGTAACTGAGGTTATGACGTCCAAATCAACACTGGACACAAATCAACGCATCTCTTAATTTTACCTTTGTACATTTATTATCCTTAACTTAAATCTATTACTTAGAACTACCTTTTTTATACAATATATTATGTTTTTTTTATAATAAATTAAACAGTTTAACCGATCTTTCTCTACGGATTTTTAACACATTTAAAATATTTAAATTTAAAGACTTACGGTACTAATTAATCCTAGAATATTTTATCTACGAAGGCAACACTTTGCAAATACATGTATGCAGGACTTAAAAGCACATATATTTGGTATATTTATTGAACACCCTGTACATGATATCAAAATAGTGTATTTAATATTATAAAATATATTTATAGGCACGATAAGGCAAAACATGAATCGGTGAGTGCCTTGTTTATGAGATCAACAGATATTTCCAAAATGTTTAAAATGGCCAAAACGTATGGAGTCCTAAATATGATGATACTTGATATATTAAATATCAGCACAATGTTAAAGGCACTGTCGGCGCATCCTAACGCGCCCTCATCTATTATAACAAAAAGGTACCTGTATATTGGAACATTAAAATGTATTTAAACTTCGCAACCTAGGTACGTATAATTATGAAAATATGCCAGATCAACATTCTGGGTGTAATAATTTGCAATATATTGGATAATATTTTATATGATTCATTATGATACGTCTGTCTAACTCTTCAATAAATTCCAGACATACCATTCGTATCGGTAGTTATTTGACGTGTAGGTATAAATTCAAAGTAGTACCTACGTACACACTTTCTCAACATCTATTATTTCTGAGTATTGGCTTTGGTTATTTCACGCTTTAATTTTATTACCTACCTACACTATGTTGTTTCAATGCAACATCATTACAAACAAAATTATTGGATGATATTGAAAGAAAACGTTCTTACAAAATACATGATTACATGGTATTAACAATTAAAGTGTGCAAATTTTGTACTTCGCCTACACAGTAGCATAGATACACATGTCGCAGTCAAATCAATATCTAAAAGACATGATTACACATGTGCTTACAATATAATATATGTGAGCAATCTTGACAGTACCGAAGGCACTGGCCGTACTAACACTAATATAACATCTTTGTCAAAACCACACAGTGATTATTTCATTGCCTAGATAAATATCAAAGTTCGTACATCAACTTTATATCGGCCGATGGTACAGCGCTCTTTGGACATTTGTATAATTATAATCTGTTCTTTGGCAAGCTGTAACGCACTGGACGAAATAACGCTGATGCACGTAATGCACAATTGGTGCTCACCGTGTTGGGTTCAGATTGCAGCACCACAATACGCACGACAGCGACGTTCTCAACGTTGGCGACGGAAGACAGGAGGGTAACGAGATATTACATTCAAATGGAGTGACTCGACTAATCGATATCATGATTAAAAATAAACTCTTTAATACAGGTACACAAAAATATGAGATATATCGGAATAAAACTTCTAATACCAATTATCATAGACTAGGTATAAGTACATTAAAATGTTAGGTGACCTTGATTACACACAACTTCACACAAGAACAATATTTACTATCAATATACTTACTCGGATATAATATGGACTCCGCCGCCAATACGAATAAATAATATTACCGAAAAATCACCTTAATATCCTATAAACATAATAAAAAATATCAGTATTATTTGGAATCAAACACTTTAACAGAGATAATACTCATAAATTATGGCTACCTAAAATCTTGAAGGTGCAATTCTATGAAATAAATTAGTTACAATAACACTTATAAAAAATGGAATGACAGGCACAGCAGGTAAAACAATTATAATAAAATTTGAAATATAGTAACAAATTACAGATCAGATCAAATTGCACTATCAAACAATAAATTGTCTTTGTTTTCTTTCCCATATCACACATAGTTCTGAATTTGGCTTCGTTATTAAACTACACAATAAACTAACATGGGTAACTACTAAAAGAAACTAAAATGGAATAGCAGGAATGATAATACGAGACCTTTATTGGGGTGGGAATGTAGGATCCATTAACACGACAGCCAATATGGCTGTTAACCATCATAGATAGACCCGAGGATTGATCCAAGGAGCAGCGATTCTCTCAGCATGCCGCCTCAGTAATTATGTTTCAATCTTATGGTGTATTTAAGTCCCGAAGAAGGCTTGTCTGATATCGGTGGCGTTATCACAAATTTAGCACTGCTTGCGGACTTATACTTCTGAAACTTTTCAGCTAAAACATAGGTTTTTTTCCTATGACTGTATATAGCTTTAGTTTTCTTTCTGATCGCCATTTTATCAATGAAATTGTTTTTTTCTATAAAGACCCATGGTTGCCATTTCCTGCCTGTTAAATCAGGGTTGAAATTATCTTTACTTGAAGTACTAGCATAATGAGAACCATTTCGATTTTTCTTAATGACTACTTTAGGAATAGACTTTTTAGTTTTTTTAGTATTTTCTTTATGCTTTTTAAATTGGATTTCATCTATGCTTTTGAGGACATCTTCAAACTTTGGCTTCGGTTTCTTAGGAATTCGCGGAATAGTGGCGTTTGATTTATTTACCTTTGGTTCATCTTTGGATATTTTTAATTGTTTAAGTTTCATAAGGCTGTGTTGAGGTAATGTAAGTTTGACTTTTAGGTCACGAATTGTTTCTCTTAGCGGGGGAATATATTTTTGAGCTGCTTTTGTCAATAACGGCCGATTAGAGGAATAATTGGCGTGAGTATGTAAATATTCCTTTTCTTCGGTAAACTTGCAGCTTGATCTATTATTAACTCTACTAATATCATTAATTTGTGATATTCTAGAACCTTGATAGTTGGTTATTTTTAGTAATATTCCTGAGTTCTTTTCCTCAGAAGTTGTTGAAGACACTTCTGGTGAGCTAGATGTATAAATTGCGTCTTCGTCTTTTTGATTATATGTAAATACATTATCTACACTTGATTCGCAAGACTGCGTATTATCATCTCTAGTTTTCGCAAAAATTTCTATGGAATGCATACTTTCACGCTCAATTTTATCAACATTAATATCTACCACGATATCTAAACCATTTCCCTTGCTTTGGAATGGAGGATAAGTTTCTGCATCCATATTTTCTTTGTTATTCGGAGGAGACTCCTCTTTAGAATTTACTTTTCCAGTAGTAAACATTTTTTCTGTATATTGTGGAACATAGGGTGACACTGGTGGCTCATTAGATTCTGACAGCATTTTTTCTAACGAATCGTTATCATAATAACTATCATACTCTTTAGAGACGCGAGTTTCTCTGTTATATAAAGTTTTATTTACATCCATTTGTGGAGTTTTATATAAGGTTTCCACAAATAGAGCGTCATCAGTGCACATTTTGTCACCATAAATGAATTTAACTTTGTCAGTGTGCTCATTGCAACTGAAAACACCGGACTCGTCGTTATCAGATAAAGCAACATCTTTTGGAGAAGCTCCAGAGATTTCAATGTCTTCTGCAATATCGTCACTGATAACTGTTTCAACACAACCTACATCGTCATCCCAAGTTTCTTCGAGTGTTTTATCTTCTTCATAATCCAGCATAAAAGAATCGGAATTCTCACGCACGTCTTCTTGTTGTGGACTCATTGCAACTTCCGTCAAAGTATCTATATTTTCATCTTGTTTTGTACAGCTACTTTGTATTTCAGCTAAGCATTCTTCCGATAGTTCTGTATAACACACTTTATCTGGTTCCTCGTTTTCTTCCTCAGTTATAATACAGCTATTATCTATTAAAATACAAAACGACACATTGTCTTCGTTATAAAATGAAGAAACCGAGTTTCGTCGATTATGATTTATGATGCTGCACAAGTTTTGTGCTAGGTCATTCGCAACAGTATTCATTTTTCTGCGCTTAAATGGCCAGATAAATTGAACATTTTCTTCGCATTCCTGTTTGATTTGTTCATCATTATTATACACATTTAATGCAGATTCTGATAATGATCTTTTAAGACGCTGAGATTTTTTATATGAAATGCTATTTGTTTGTAATCCATTTAAAGAAAATTGAACTTGTTCAAAGTGATCAGAAGATTCTAGTTCCGGCACTTTATATTCGGGTTCGTCACCACAATGCTCTGTCTTTTCCTGGGACGACTCACACAAAAATTCTACATTAGAAGTATCAGGTGCTTCACATTCAGTTTCAATATCTCTGTTAAGTTGCGTTTCTGAAGTGATGTTTGTATTTTCATTATTATTAGATTCAGATATTATGAAAGAATTGATAGTGGTGGTATCATTGGATTCGCAAGCGACAGATGAAGTGCCTGCAATAGCTACGTTATTAACCTCATCTACTGAGTGCTCATTTTGTTTATGTTTAATCGCTTCATCTATAGTAATATGTCTATATTCGAAATGATCCTGTGGGTTTACAGTTTCTTCTAGATTCTTGTTTGAAGTACATGATTTTGAAGCACCGGTAACAATTGTTTGGTTAATTATATCATTAGAATTACCTTGCTTTTCACTCACATCTTCTGAATTATTTTCTGAAGTAGCTGATTCCAGTGATAATGATTTACTTGTTTCAAAATCAGAATCATCATGTTCATAATTATTTTCTGTAGTAACTTCTTCTACTGGTATTGGTTTTCTTATCTCAAAATCAGAATCATCATGATCATCATAATTTTCTATGGTAACTTCTTCTGGTGGCACTGACTTATTTCTTTCAAAATCAGAATCATATTGATTGTAATTATTTTCTGTAGTAACTTCTTCCAATAATTGTTTTTCTGGCCCAAAATCGAAATCTTCATGGCCATCATTACTCTCTGTCACAACTTCTTGTAGAGGTACTAATTTTCTTGTCTCAAATTCCGAATCATTATGATTATAATTATTTTCTGTAGAAATTTCTTCTAATGCTACTGCTTTTCTTGGCTCAAAATCTGAATCATCATGACCATCATTACTATCTGTCGCAACTTCTTCTATAGGTACTAATATTCTTGTCTCAAAATCAGAATCGTTATGATTATTATTATTTTCTGTAGAAATTTCTTCTAATGATACTGCTTCTCTTGGCTCAAAATCTGAATCATCATGACCATCATTACTATCTGTCGTAACAGCTTGTAGAGGTACTAATATTCTTGTCTCAAAATCAGAATTGTTATGATTATATTTATTTTTTGTAGAAATTTCTTCTAATGCTACTGCTTTTCTTGGCTCAAAATCTGAATCATCATGACCATCATTACTATCTGTCGCAACTTCTTGTAGAGATACTAATTTTCTTGTCTCAAAATCAGAATCATAATGATTATAATTATTTTCTGTTGAAATTTCTCCTAATGCTATTGCTTTTCTTGGCTCGAAATCTGAGTCATCATTACTTTCTGTAATAACTTCTTCTAGTGGTGCTGATTTTCTTGTTTCAAAGTCAGAATCGTAATGATCGTATTTATTTTCTGTAGAAACTTTTAATGCTTCTGCTTGATAATCACTATTTTCTATAGAAAGTTCTTTCAGTGGTACTGATTTCTGTATCTCGAAGTTAGAATCATTATGATCATAATTATTTTTGGTAGTAACTTTTCCTAATGGTATTGATTTCCTTGTTTCAAAATCAGAATCATAATTATTTTCTGTAATAACATGTTTCAGTGGAACTGATTGTTTTAACTCAAAATCAGAATCATCGGAATCATAATAATTTTCTGTAGGTCTTGTTTCTAATGTGTTTGGTTTATTTAAATCCGAAACAGAATCAACGAGATCATCATTACTTTCTGGAGTGACTTCTACTATTGGCTCTGATATTCTCATCTCAAAACCGGTATCCTCGTGATCATCATTGTTTACTGAAGTAGCTTCTGTCGGTACTGATTTGCTTTTTTCGATATCGGAGTCATCATGATTATCATCCTTTATTGTAGTTACTTTTTCTACTGGCACTGATTTTCTCATATCAATATCAGTATCCTCGTGATCATTATTATTTTCTGAAGTGACTTCTTCTAATGGCCTTGATTTTCTCATTTCGAAATCAGTATGCTTATGATTATCATTTTTTATTGAAGCAACTTCTGCCGGTACTGATTTTCTTATCTCAAAATCAGCACTTTCGTGACCATCACTGTTTTCTGATGTAACTTTTATTATTGGCACTGATTTTCTCAGATCAAAATCAGCATTTTCGTGATCATCATTATTTTTTGAAGTATCTTCTTTTACTGGCCTTGATTTTCTTATCTCAAAATCCTCGTGATTATCATTGTTTATTGAAGAAACTTCTTCCGGTACTGGTTTTTTCATTTCAAAATCAGAGTCATCATGATTATTATTCTTTATTGTAGTTATTTTTTCTACTGACACTGATTTTCTCATTTCAAAATCAATATCATCGAAGTCGTCAATATTTTCTGTAGATATATTTTGTAAAGACACTGATTTTTTTATCTTAAAATCAGAATCATTGTTATCATCATTATTTTCTGATGTCACTTTTTCTACTGGTACTGATGTTCTCGTTTTAAAATCAGTATTATTGTGATCATCTTTATTTTCAGAAATAACTTCTGTTATTGGTATTTTACTCATCTCGAAATCATTATTATTGTGATCATCATAATTTTCTGTAGTATTTTCTACTATTGGTATTAATTTTTTCATCTCAATATCAGTATCATTGTGATCATAGTCATTTTCTGAAGTTACTTCTACTGTTACTGGTTTTGTCATCCCATTATCAGAATCATCGTGATCATCGTTATTTTCTGTAGTTTCTTCTGCTTTTACTGGATCTGATTTTCTGGTCTCGAAATTAGAAACATTGTGATCATTATTACTTTCTGTCGTTACTGTATTTGTTGAATCTACAAAATCATAGTTTTTATTGTCCATGTGATTTTTATTGTTTAAACTGTTAAAATTCCCTTCAGAAAATGTAAGTAATTTTTGAATCCAAGGTGAATACAATTCTTTACTGCCATACCAGAAGTTTCTTAGTATTGGTTCTTCAACAAGGACATTAGCGGCTGGCGGATCAATGTCACATTCATCAGTATTTTCTGGACTGCTTGTTGTATCTGTGCAATATGTTTCTTCGAAATTTTCTAAACTGCTCTGTGTATCTTCACAAAATCTACCTTCGAAATTGTTTTGAGTGCTCCTTGTATTTTCGCAATATGGTTCCCTAAGATCCTTTAATTCTTTTTCGCGGTCTGAATTCCCTTCTGATGATTCAGATGTAGTGCTTTCAATGTTATCATTTACATGATCGATCGTGTAGTCTGCTAAAATTGTACGCGATTCTGAACTCGTATTTAAGTCAGGACTATCACTGTCCTTGGAGCATGTTTCTTCTCTAGTTGAGAGATCTTTTTTGATAGGTTGTGTTTGATCATTACCTATGGGATCGGTAATTTTGCTTGGGTTATTAACATCTGAATCGTCAAAATCCATATTAGTTACACTTTGTATGGGACTATTGAATTTATTTGCAAAATTACTGTCATCGGAATCCTCGTCTATCGAATCTTTTCTAATATTATTAGTTGAGCCCCGTTCATATTCGTTTTCTAAACTTTTCGTAAGATGTAATGATATTTTTGAATCTATTTCTGTTAAAGTGTAGTTTGCGTCGTCGGTCAACTGGTGTGTCGTTGAGTCCCCACCGCTGCAGATTTCCTTTTCACAATTTTCACTGTTAATGTCACTTACAAGTTGATCGCTAGCCATTTTTGATGGTGAAGGCGATTGTGTACTGCTAACGTCTATAGTCATTTCCTCCGCGCTATTAGATGTACATTTATTTTTCTTTCGTTCTATGTTTTGATAACTGTCATTAGTATCTGGAATTTCTTTGAATTCTACTTCATAATTATATTTATTAATTTCTGCGATCGGTTTAGATATTTCATGATTATCTTTGAAAGAGTCAAATCTACAATTATTATTTATATTAGTCAATTTTTCATTTTGTTTTGTAAATACAGGAAGGGAATGAACTGAATCAGATGAATTATGTTTATTAAACGTGTTTAAAGGAATTCCTTCCATTTGGGTCGCAGAACTCATTTGTGACTCAATTTTTGTATCCACATAAACAGTACTGTTAAGGGTGCTTGTTTTATTCAAACTAAAGTCTATTGCAATCTCTACAGGTAGTTCCTGTTTCTCTTTATCGGCAACTTGGAGGTCAATGGTATCAGGTGGGTTTGTTACATTGCTTACAAAGTTTCCTTGTGATGTCAGATTTATTGGAGACTGTTGAATATCTGTTATCACTTTATTTAAGGTACTTGCGAAATTCGAATTTTCTTCATGATTTTTAATGTTTTCGGGGTTTTTTATGATAACACTATCAGTTCTGAGAGCATTAACATTTTGGGGTAAAAGGTTTTCTTTGGGATCAAAAGTTTTAGATTTACGGAATTTACTTAGTTTAGAAAACTCTTTTTCTGTTTCACTCATGTATGGTGACTTATCAATATTATATTCAGGTCTAAGTTGATTTGTATTATTAAATTTATCTTTAATTTGGTTGTGGGATTGATCCAATACTTCTAATGTTGGTAAGTCCCTTATTGAATTTGCTAAAACGGTTTTATCTCCTTTATTAGCATTAATGAATTGTTGATTAACTTCAGGGAAGTTGAGTTCAATATCATTGTCAAGTCTGGGTAGAGAGGCTAGACATAACCCAGAATTACTCTCCAAGTCATGAATAGTGTAGCTACTTTTCATTGGGTCAATAGAGTTGTTGGAATATTGGGTATTTATCATTTTGCAACTTGGAATTCTTAAATTTTCGTTTATATTCATACGGTGATCAGTTCTTGTCATCATATCACAGTCAATATTTTCATTCAACCCATTTAACATGGGTGATCTCAGCATGACTGGATTTGCCACTTTCTCTATTGACCTCTCAGCTAAAATGTTTTGGACAGGTGCTGCCACATCTACATTGAGCATTTGAGGACTACAAGGTTTTATTTCAAAATTGCATCCAACATCTTTATGAATGACCGACTGACTAATTTTAGCTTCCACATCCAAAGGTGACACTGGTCTTGGTGGTATTATTCCAGTTGCTTGTTTTTGGTGACCTTTTATTGGTGGTATGTGGTAGATAGACTCTTTAGGAGTAGGTGATTTGTAGTTTTTCATATGTGATGATTCAATGACTTCTTCAAATTGATTCAGCAATTCAATACTGTTATATCCTTTAATATTCTCAGGTAATTTAGAAACTTTTTGAATATGTTCATATTTTGCAAGTTCCTCGCTAGGAACATTCACCAGCCCAAGGACATAAAGCTGTTCCTGAGTCTGTTGACTATTTATAGCTTCATGTGGGTGTGATTTACTGAAATTGCTTTTGTCACTAGAACCCGTCTGAATTGTAATCTCTTTAGAGCTATTTTCTTCTTGCTCTTCATCACCTTCATTCCACATTTGCAAAAACTGTCTAACATCTATTTGTTTTTTGTCTTTGGATGTATTATTATTAGAATTCGATTGAGACTTTTGCATCATAGGTGATGTTCTAACTATTGGTCCATACCTATTTTCATAATATTTTCTAACATATTCGTTTGGTATTCTGTTAATGCTGGAATCCATGCTTCGAACACTTGCCGTAGATGATTGGCTCACATAACCACAATCTTCTTGAGAAGTTCCAAGAGTTTGTGTGGTATCATTACTGGTGTTAGAATCAGTGGGTGAAATTGCTAGTGTGTTGGGTGAAAACACAGGTGCATGTCTTGTCATTGGATTATGTATATTTGAATTAGGCTCTATGTTTCTAAAATGAGCCATATGTTCATAGTTTTTAATATGTTGGGTGTCTTTCTTATAATATGCATTTGGTGGTATGTTATGCATATTTAATGCTGAATAATTGGGCATTATTACTTGGCTTTTCATAGGCAATCTTGTCATTTCATTGATAAAGTAGCTTTCAGGTGGGGGATATATTTTAGGTCGACTATTTTCATATTCAATATATGCTTTAGCATTGCTATCATAAGGTAGTTTGTTAGGAGGTAAAGTTTTCAAATGAGCATCAGGAGGATAGGAATGTAATTTACTTTGGGGACCACTTCCAACAACTGGTCCATAGTTAGGATGAATTACTTGATTACGATATTGAATATTGTAGTTGGGGCCTAGACCTTGAGGATTTCTTTGATAGCCTTCGATAACAGGATCAGCAACTCGGCTATCTAGATACTTAATAGGAGGATATGGTGGATAAGGTTGAGGGGGCATAGTTTTATGTACCTCATATTTATGAGATGGAAAGCCAGGAGGAGGATGGAATGGATTAGAAAAATTACCAATGTATTCATACCTTTGTTGAGGATACCTTTCCTTTGAAGTTGGATATGGCTTGAAGCGAAGGTTTCCTTCTTGATAGTATGGATCAGCATACACATAGCCTTGTTCTTCAGGAACAGTTCTATGAGGTCGGGGCACTATTGGTCGAGGACCAGCACAGCTGGGGTAGTCTTGATATTGGTACAATTCAGGACCACCATACATCCTTGTAGAACGTAAGTTAACACTGCCCGGAGGCCATCCATGGGGAGCAGTTCGTGTATGAGTGGAATTAACACTAGGTAAACACATTTCAGGGTTCCTAACATTTTTATGTTCATTAGTAGGATTAACAGCAAAAGGCACATCACAGAACTTTGCCTCTGGCGGCATGTTCAACTTGATATTTTTAGTTAGACCATTGCTTCTATCTGATACTTGAGCATAATTGGTGTCTTCATTTACTTTGATAGAGCTGTAGGTAGGTGGCACCATAATACGCTGCATGTTCTCTTGGAATGTTTGTCTTGGTGATATGTTTCTTGTAGGGTTTTGGTAATTGGTTAACTTATGGGGGTATTCGGGTGGCCGTCGATACGCGACATCCATGCACGGCCATGGCTCGGCAGGACTTTTCTTTAGGTGATATGCTTCGCTGGCCGCAGGTGGAGGCACGATTCGGTCGGGTCCGATGACGGCGCATGGCCGCGCGTTCGGTACATCCACTTTACCCAATGAGTTAGATCCAATATCTTGATATGACTTATTTCTGTCATAGTGGACTGCGATACCGCCGCCTTGAGAGTACTTGCTGCCGTCATTGTTGCGTTCACTCACAGCAGACTCGGTCCTCAAGTCTTTAGCATCCATTGCCACGGTAACTTGAACACATATTCGTATTCGGTGTTAACATTTTTCAGTTGAGGGTAAATTTTAATTCCTTGGAACAACTCAATAACCAGAGGTTGCACAAAACCATTTCCATTCTGAAATATAAACAAAATATCAGATAAAGTGACAACTGTCAAAACAATATGCCACATAAGCCCCTATTTATTTGGGTTACAAAGCATAACACTTCGAGTATCAAATTAAAATATCAAATATACCTTTAGTATTTCTTCTAATTTCATGAAACATCAATATTATTTCCAAGGAAACACCGATTTATTACGTTTTGAAGTCGCCCATAAATTATGATGTTACCCAAACAAAAAAAAAACAATATTCAGCAGGGTTGTGCATAGATCATAAATTAGAATTATTAGAAAGAAATTATACTTAGTTGATTTCAAGTTTCATTCACTAAAAGAGAATAAATATTTATTGCACCTATCATCATTCTAAAAACATTTCACCTTGAATTTAAAAAATAATTATGATAGTTCGTTGATTAAATTAGTCGATTTTGGTGTATTCATTTTATCAACTATTCTTCAATAGGTGATTTGATTTTTAATGAGAATAGGAATACGTTCGCTTCCATTTTTTTTTTACAAGGTATATGTAAATATCAATGTATTTTTAGTATATAAACTTAGGTCATTATTAGAATAATAATTAAATCTATATTACTTGAAGAACAAAAATAAGTACGAGCCACAAAAAATAAAAACGCATATGAGGCTTTTGAGACGAATGTAGCATGTCATTTTGACTTTGACGTTTAACACTGACATTGACAATTTAATGACAACTTTCTTCAGTACCTACTGCGTGCACAAATCGTGTAATTTTGTAATTTTACGAAATACAAATATTTTTATTTTATTAGAAGTAGTGAAGAATTCTCCGGAATGAAATATATATCTGTTAGTTTAATATTCTCTTTAATTTTTGCCGTTTATGTTATTAATACTATATGGACATTAGCTGAAATATTTATACCGCCAGAATGTAGTCGTGGCGAGAGATGTTTTTCATCTTATTTAACTTCAAACCCTGTGCAGCATTTAGTTCTGTATACTTCTGTAAGAGAACATCCATATTTAGACGGTTCCAGTGCGGAAAGTGTCTCAAAAGTGCATACTTCTCTCAAGTTTGACTATCGAAATCCGGCAACTTTGTAAGTATTTTGCTCTTTTGGGTTCAGTGTAAAACTGCAAAAATTTAAATTTTTGTCATAGTATTAATTTTGAATTCATTTTCAGTGACATTACATTGAAAGTGCCACGTAAAACACGCAACAATGGCACATTGTTTATGCATGCAGTTTTATTGGACGATGGGCGCTTATATAAGGAATTTGACGAAATAGTTCGCACGGAGTCCATTCACACTCTCCCGCTGGTGACACATACGGAACCACAAGCAGAAACATTTAACCTTCTTCAGCAAAATGTGAGCTATTTAATCTTTATTAACAACATCATATGAATGCTCTCTACCTAGTTGTCATGGTCTATTAATTGTATGTTATTTTACAGGCCGAGGGTAAAAAAAAAGTTATAGAAAAGAAAGCAGTTCGTCCATACTCTCACATAACTACAGTGGCTCCATTGGCTGTTCTCACTGATGATCTGAGACTGCCTAGTAATAGAATACCTGGGGAACTGTATCCTTACATAAGGTAATATTTATTTCCTTTTTTTATAATGTTTATCTCAAAAAGAGTATAGTAGTGGTAGTAATAAAGTTAAATATAGTGTAATCTGTAGTTTGTAAGTAAAATTTTTTGTTGAAAAAAGAACCTATTTTATCTTACCTCATATCACACTGTGTTGCTGGTGTGTAAAATTAAATGTAAAAATTAAAAATGTATGTCAAACTTTCAGTATTCAGTATTATATACAGGATTTTTTTTTAACCAGTGCACAAATTTAGACATCTACACTAATATAATAAAGAGGTTTTTTTTTTTTTTTTTTTTTTTTTTTTTTTTTATGGTAGGTGAAAATCATCCAATGACGAAACCCGCTCTTGGGCGGAGCGGGAGACCAGTGTCAGACTCTTACTGACTAAAAAACCTACCCCGTACCTTCCTTGCCTTATTTCTGGAGTCGAGGTTACAATTTTCACTTACCCTCTAGGCTCCAGGAGGCTTCGACCCTGAAGGGCCCCTGCAGTTTGCTGACAACTCCTTGAGGCGCGCGGGAACGGTGCGCGCCGTTGACGACTTGGACTCGGTCTTACCAGACGATCGGACGGCGAGCTACCCATTGCTCACCGTCCGCGAGCCAGTGTCTACGGTGGCCGGATATCGGCAGGATCGCGGCGGCGACGGCTACGGCGAGTACGCCGTTGCCTTTGCCTTATGCGGTCGGCCTCCTCCTTTACGAGCATTACTGCTTCGCAGAAGGAGGCGACCGCCTGCCATTCCTCTTCGCTGCGGACCATGGCCTGAACCAGGGCCCGGCGCGAGAGGTCGCCGCCGCCGATCACCCCCACGAGGACACGGCGATGCTCTTCCCAAGCAGGGCACACCTCCACCGTGTGCTCCACCGTGTCCTCCGGGCTCGCCTCACAGTGGCGACACCCGGACGTCTCTTCCGCACGAATCCGGTGCAGGAATCTCCCGAACTTCCCATGTCAATATAATAAAGAGGTAAAGTTTGTTTTTTTGTTTTTTTGTTTGTAGGGGGTAATCTCTAGAACTACTGGTCCGATTGGAAAAATTTAAGCAACAATAGAAAGCTGCTTTACTCCTGAGTGACATAGGCTATATTTTATGTACGCGGGCGAAGCTGCGGGCAAAAGCTAGTACTTAATAAATTTGAATACATTTTAATAAACAGGTATTTTTTATTTAGATATATGTCAATAGTAAAAAATTAAGTTGACGCTTACGAGACTTGTTTACTCAGAAACTTATTCTATGGATGTCGCTTGGGACAAAGCTGCAGAGGGACAAAGTG
This sequence comes from Mythimna loreyi, assembly GCA_029852875.1. NCBI lineage: Eukaryota > Metazoa > Arthropoda > Insecta > Lepidoptera > Noctuidae > Mythimna > Mythimna loreyi. The sequence goes on from CM056778.1 coordinate 20,544,452, forward strand.
GAAAATTGAGAAAAAAAAAGTTATAAACTAAAAATGGAAATGTGTTCTATTGCTTACACTGAGCCACCAAAAAAATTTACACAGTGGTTAAAAAATTACCCGGTATATGAAAGTTTGCATGTATGGATGTTGGTTACTCTTTCACACAAAAATGGATTACAATGAGATTTGGTACATGGGTAGACCATATCTTTGAGTATTATCATACTGGGGATACAGTATCCCAGGAGTATGTTCCTGTGGGAAAATTTTACTCTACTATCAGATGAGTAAAGCTGATAAATAGTCACATATAATTAAAACAGTCGAGATCAGTAAATTATTGGAGCATGACTTCATCTGTTTTATACATCCTGCTCATGCTCACGAGATAAGCAATAGAGCCACAACATTTTGGAAACACATTCATTGTGCATAAAGCTAAGGAATGGAATTCTCTTTGGATGTCTGTGTCTCTGTCCTGATGGCTACAACCTGGGCATCTTTAAGTATAGAGTGAACAGCTGCTATAAATGCTATATTAATGCTCAAGAGTTGTAAGATATGAAAGGATGTGAGAGAAACTATGGTTGTTTTGTTAACAGAATAAAAACTTCTTGTTGCTTTTGAAATTGTAAAACAATCTAATTAAGGCTGGTTCAGTGAAGGTTCTGATGCTTGCAATCAATTTTTGATGAATTTGCTAGTATTTTAGCTGACAGCTTATGGACCAAATTATTGACATTTGAAAACTGCCTGTTTATGGTATATTTGAAATAAATGCTTTGATTTGGTTTAGTCCAATGGAATGGTGGTCCTACACAACTGGGGAGTGATCAGGGAGTGACCCAGGACCAGCTCAGGGGGCTGCCCATAACTATAGCAAATGATTCAACTTATGTGCCTTCTTAATTTACATATTGTTTTTTTTTTTTAGGGTCAGAAATGGTAAATTTCTTCCCATACTACAACACAATGTATTGAAGTCGAGATTATCCCACTACCAACTGTTAAACACTAGCTCCACAGAAGTGAATATAACAGTAAATGTATCGCCGACATCGTATGGCTCCCTGCGGTTGGCACTGCATGTCCGATTGGCATTAGAACAGCTTTTTTCCCTAGGATTCAGTGAGAAAGATGTGGACGATGTCAAAGGCATATTTGCTGATACGAACTTGTATTTGCTATCAGCTACCGTGCTGATTGCCAGTTGTCATGTAAGTAGAAATATGTACTTTTACCAGACACTACCAAGCAGAACCAAATTTACTACAAAACAGACATATACAGCACGGCCGTCGGATCTTGGCGCGTCAGATCGAATTTTAGCACTTGAAAACTCGTATAATAATAAAAAGGTTTAAATACTTACTTTTTTAAGCAATAACAACTACAAATAGCCTTTATTTGTTCAAACCATAATTTTTTTTACGAGATTTCAAGTGTAAAATCGCAGAGCTTAACTTCAGATTCGCCAAGATACGACGGCCTTACTCTACACGGCTAAATTTTGATCATGTAATCCCGTGGAGAGTTAATTCCTGTACGTGAAACACCACCAATTTGTAAAGATAAAATATAATTATTAAGTATTCAAGGTCATTGACTCACTCAGCTGATGTTTTCTTAAAGAAATTAATTTCGTACACGCGTAAATTAATTCGAGTTAAAAAAAAAATTTTTTTTTTTTTTATTTTGTCTTTATAAATCCGTATACCGTGTACCGGATCAACACTCCACGAGATTAAAACGATCAAAATATAACAGTGTATTATTTTAGATTTGACTTGAAAGTACTTGTTGGCTTGTTAATGAAACCTGAATTAATGTCAATAAATTGATTAATAATATATTTCTATTCCAGTTGTTGTTTGACTTCCTGGCTTTCAAGAATGACGTATCATTTTGGCGGCGCAAGCGTTCCCTCGCAGGATTATCGGCGCGTACCGTCTTCTGGCGAGCGTTCTCACAGATGGTCATATTCTTCTATTTGCTGGATGAGCAGACATCACTCCTTGTCCTTGTTCCGGCTGGTATCAGTGCAATTATTGAGGTAAAGAACCTTATTTGGCTGTGGTTCAAGATAATTTATACTCATTAATTCTTTTGAAGTTTGCAGAATAGGGTGTAAAGTCCGCAAATCTCAGTTTAAAAGGGGAATCCTCCGAATATACAAGTGTCGAGTCTGATCCGGGCGACTGCCTGATAGTTGATTTAGGCTGTTGAATTATGTTCTGTGATGATGTCACTACATCGAAGTGTGGCACGGGGGGAGCTGCGCGTAACCATAGCAACGACGGCCGTTTTAGTTCTTATTATTTACCATTTACTATACCTAGTTTGCCAACTTCTTTTTTTGCAAAAAAAAAGCAGTAATACGATGTGAAATGTATCTGTATTCTAGCAAGTAAAAGTCACCAAAAGATTCAAGAGACAGATGAATAAAATAAAGAAAGAAACGAAGAAGAGAAGAAGAAAGATGAAGAGAGAGTAGACTTGAGTTCATCATCAGCCTTTTTAATGTTTCCACTGCTGGGACACAACACAAACACAGGCCTCCTCTCTAGGAGAGGGAACTTGGAGACTTGAGTTATTTATGCCAAATTAATCTTATTTCAGTTATGGAAAGTGAAGAAAGTGTTGCACCTCCGCATATCGTTCTCGGGCTGGAGGGTGCGCGTGTGGCGGGACAGTAGCGCGGACGCGGGCGAGCGCAGCACGGCGCAGGCCGACGCCGAGGCCATGAAGTACCTGTCCATGCTGCTGTACCCGCTCTGCGTCGCCGGCGCTATCTACTCGCTGGTTTACGAGCCGCACAAGAGGTAATACTACTGTTGTTGTTGTTGCATTAGGTTTTTTTTTTGTTGGTGGGTAAAAATCATCCAATGACGAATCCCGCCCTTGGACGGAGCGGGAAATATTGACAGGCTCTTACTGACTAAACAGCCCACCATGTTCCTTATTTGCTTTTCACACTGGGGCGTGGCCCCTTTTAGAAAAAGACCCTGAGCCCCAGTTGGCTTTGACCCTTTCGAAGACACATTGCGCATCCGCATGAAAAATATATTGTTGTTCAAGAATGAGTTATTCAATTCGAAATAACAATAAATTTTTCATCTAGAACGAAAGAACTATAGATAACTTGTGACTGAAAAACTTCTATCTATACCTACGAAAAGTAGTAGTAGTAGCTATATGGTTTTAATTTCAACTCGATACTCCCACACGTTACCGAGATAAAGAATTTTGATACACAGCTGACCGAATGATAGACGGACAGTAAAATTATCCTAACAAGGGTTCCTTTTTATTCCTTTTGAGGATGAGAATGGATCCCTGAAAACACCGTAAACCTGAAAAGGCTGTTTATTACGTGGGTAAAACTTAGCCGACGACTTAAAACTCAACCCTAAAAGTGACATTATCTTTACAGTTGGTACTCCTGGGCGCTACACAGCATTGTGAACGGCGTGTACGCGTTCGGGTTCCTGTTCATGTTGCCGCAGCTGTTCGTGAACTATCGGCTGCGCTCGGTGGCGGCGCTGCCGTGGCGCGCCTTCATGTACAAGGCCTTCAACACCTTCATAGACGACGTGTTCGCCTTCATCATCACCATGCCCACCGCGCATCGCGTAGCTTGCTTCAGAGATGATCTCGTCTTCCTAGTTTATTTGTATCAGAGATGGTGAGTTGTATTTTAATTTATTTGTTGAACATTATTTTTCAGTCTTGTTGCTAAGACCAGCAGTGCTATTTTTTAAGAAAACATTCTTAAGCGCAACGTTGACCACAACGACGAAGTCCAAATAGGTACATTTGATTAACAATCCTGTGTATTGGAACATTGGGGTAAAAATACAATGTTCCTATTTCGATTTCGTCGATGCGGCCAACGTTGCGCTCATGGTTGTTTTCTTAGAGAATAGCCCGCCAGGGATGTTATGAAGGTCCGCAACCGTAAACGTACCTATGACATGGTTTACACTACGGCCGTCAGATCTTAGCGAATTTAAAGTAGGGTCTGCGAATTTTAGCGCTTGAAAACTCGTAAAAAAAATGGTTTAAACAAAAAAATGCAATTTTAAGTTGCTGTTAAAAACTGTTTTTGGAATTTATTTTTTAAAACCGTTTTGTACCAGTTTTCAAGCGCTAAAATTCGTAGAGCCTAACTTCAGATTCGCTGAGATCAGATTGCCGTACTGTACCTGGTTTGGGTAACTAACGGTAACGTAGCCAGAGCCAGACGAAACCACTTACAGCCACTTTATGATAAGTTGGAATCGTCTGAGGGGCAAAAGCTCATTTATAAGTTGGCACGTTTCAGGGTCAAAGCGGCACTGGATATCACTAAGTGCCGCTGTGTAAGAGACTCTGACGGCAATCTGTTATGCGAGGACCTCGCGGTGAAGGAGAGATGGCGCTCGTACTTCCACGAGCTGCTGAACAAGCAGCATAAAGAGGTGCTGTCTCCGGTTCTCCCTCCAAATCAAGCACTTGTGCCCCCGGTTACGCCTGAAGAAGTGCATGTGGCTCTTCGCCGCATGAAGAACCGGAAAGCTGTCGGTGCCGATGGAGTCCCTATTGAAGCCTGGAAGGCGATGGGACCTCGTGGTGTGGGCATCTTAACCCACCTATTTAACCGCATGCTCCTCACCGGAAAGATCCCGAGTCAATGGAGACTGACTATTATCACTCCAGTCTTCAAAGGCAAGGGTTCGGTGCAGGAGTGTGGCGACTACCGTGGGATTAAGGTTATGTCCCACACCATGAAGCTCTTCGAGCGGGTGATTGACTCTCGGATCCGACAGGAGTGCACCGTCTCGGGATGTCAATATGGGTTTCGACCAGGCCATGGCGCCATGGACCCCATCTTTGCCCTAAGGGTTACCATGGAGGGATACAGATCGAAGAATACGCCTCTGCACCTCTTGTTCCTAGACATACAGAAGGCCTTCGACTGTGTCCCCCGTGATGTGATCTGGTGGGCGCTGAGATCCAAAGGAGTGCCCGAGACCTATGTTGACATCATCCGAGACATGTACCGAGACTCCGGTTCTGTGGTTCGGACCGCTGTTGGCGATACGAATCCCTTCCCCATCACCGTTGGAGTTCATCAGGGCTCTGTCCTTAGTCCGTTTCTGTTCAGCGTGGTGCTGGACGTGCTGTCCTCTAACATCAGGGACTTTCATGAGCAGCCGCCATGGCTGCTCATGTATGCAGACGACATCGCGCTGGCGGACTCGGACAGTGGGCGCTTGGTTCGACGTGTGACAGCGTGGAAGGAATCGCTGGAAAACGGCGGTCTGAAGATTAATGCGGCGAAGACCGAGTACTTGGCCTGTAACACAACAAACGCTGCTCCTGTTCGCATTGGCGAAGACACAGTCGAGCGCACGGAACAGGTCAGGTACTTGGGATCGGTGCTCCACGAGTCCGGGGACGTCGATTGCGACGTCGAGTTTCGTGTCTCGGCGGCCTGGGCGAAATGGCATCATTAGGCCTGTCTTTTTGTATGGCAGTGAAGCGTGGCCTGTACTTGAGCGGCATAAGCAAAGCCTGCGTGTCACGGAAATGAATATGCTGCGCTGGATGTCGGGAGTGTCGCGGAAAGACCGCATTAAAAACTCCCGCATCCGGGGCAGCCTTCAGGTCCGTGACATAGCGGATAAACTGCAGGAGGGTCGCTTACGTTGGTATGGCCACGTTTTACGAAAACCGGCAGACTACGTGGGTAACAGATGCCTCGCCATGCCGCCTCCGCCGGGACCCGGGAAACGAGGAAGGCCTAAGAGGCGTTGGATCGACGTCGTAAGGGACGATATGCGTGTCAATGGGCTTACGGCAAAGGACGCAAAAGACCGAGCGAAGTGGAGGCGTGCTTGCAGGAAAGCGGACCCCGGGCACCGAGGCGAAAGCCAAGGTTGGCAACCGGGACTAATACCGCTAGGATGATGATGACTTGGTTTGGGTAACTGCCCTATAGATGATTTTGGGCTGTTGTATAATATGTTCTAATCGCTCTAAGAACTCTAATTGTGCGATGCAGAACTTTGTAGATTAGTTTTTATGTGACTTCATAGATGTCGCTGCATCTGAAAAATTATCTTAATCATTATAATCTGTTTTATAGTCGATCCATGTAAAATACTAATATCAGGTAAGACTTAGATCGTTACCGGCCAGTAATATTTGTTTCTCTCCTCTTATAGATATCGTAACTGCCGTAAATGCAGGTAATTTCCGAGAAAATAAATGCATACATATTATGCGTATTTACTTTCAACAAACAGATTATAAATGTTATCGCCGTAACTAATTCGTCTCTAAACACGATAATATTATTGTTTCGTTCATTATAACGGTATTATATTATAACGGCTTTATCTTTGACTCATAAAGTATCAGGATTATAGCAGAACTAACGATTATTATGGGGCCTATATCAAAGTTAATATATTGTTAAAAATATGTACGTAATGAATAATCTATCAACTGTATGTTAGATTTAATTTTAGAAACTTTTATATCAGCTTGGAATTACACGTTGCTGTGTTTCAGCGTCCTTTTTTGCCATGTTTCCCTGTATTATGTGTCTTTCATCTATTTGTTTCTCGCGATTTTGGTATGATAACGTCGACCTGACGCAATATTAGATGCCTTTCGTAAGTGTGGTCTAACTTAGGGTTTCTAAATCTTATATACGATGATGATGACAATCGCTTTTCGCGTCTACCATCCACTAATTTCTCCTAAACCATATGACGGATTATAATACTGTTTTTTGGTCTATGTATTTAAAATGCACCCGTGTGAAACCAGGACGTAACACTAGTGTTAATATGAATGGCGTAATATAAAGTAAAATTATATGTTTAACCTTAATGCGTGTCGCATGCGATTGTCAGCCATCCAGCGGCCATTACGAAAGGCATGTCGTGAATCCCGTACAATCAATGGATGATCTTCCAAAGGTTCTCGTACCTCACTTTGAAGATTCCTGGCTTAACCCAAATCAATCAATTTTGTACTTTATCTCTATGAACATATTGTGTATTTCAGGTTGTACCCAGTGGACAAGTCCCGCACAGACACTGCTTCCAGTATGGATGAGAATCCTGAGGAGTTGGAGCCTATTAAGCAGAAAGAAGAATAGTTGTCAACTAATTATTATTTTGAGATTTCTATAGTACCATGAAGAGGCTGTTTAAGGTGCTACTTGAGTCAGCGCTAGAACTGGACTATTAAAAAGACATTTTTTGTTGTCTTTGATATGTTGTGCAAAAATGACAAGACTAAAAAATAAAAAGTATACAAGGTCAAATTAAATTAGATGAAGAAACTCTTTAGTCACGAAGTCTACAAAAAAGTAATTTCTTCTTTAAAACAGAGCAGGCAGCGACTAAAGAGGTCGAATAATTGCACTAAGCACAATATGTTTTCAATATTTAAAACCAGATAGAATTAAATTGACTCTCTAACAATAAATTTTGAATTATTTATTGTTAGAGAGTCAATCTAATTCTAATGAATGATTTATTGTAATTCGAATCTGTTCAAAATTAATCAATTTAGTAAATGGTGAGAAGAGAACAGAAAAAGCATACATACACTAAAATGTAACATCACCGTCATTATGTGACGTGTAACGCACAGGAGATAACGAGATATTCCCACCATGTCACCATTCCTCATAACAATATTTGAAATGCCTCATAATATCAAATTTTGAAGCTGATTTCAGAAATACAGTTTTATCTAGTGTATTTTTTTATATTGTGGAAGTCTGATCGAAAACTTCGCTTTGTGGAGTGATAGTGTCGTCTTTAGAAATTGTCCCCGAGGCACTTTGGAGCTTTGTGTATCTTATACTTACAGAAATATCGATCGCGGTTAGGGGTCATCCATTCATTACGTAAGACGACTTAACTAGTTTTTGACGCCCCTCTCCCAGTATATAAGAAAAATAAGAATGAGCTGATCCCTCCCTTCTGTATAATATTTATGACGTAAAGAAAACAATAAGTATACTTTTGGTAGGTTTTGACGTTTACTTTTAAAAGTAACAATTTTTAAGAACTTTTACAAATGTGTAGTTTACGCAAACAAGTACGTCACATCTATCCGACATGTATCCGCGGACACATCGGCACTCGCTGTGTTACCTGTGCTTTTCAAATCTTAGTTTTGCGTATTTTTGAAAAAATATTATCAAGATTGCCTCGCACTCTCTTGTAAGAGAAAAATAAAACATGGTCGACTCCCCTCCCCGCTAAATCGTCTTACGTAATAAATTAAAGGCCCCTTAGAGTTTCATCAGATAATTTAATTTGAACCTGTATTATGCATTTATTAGGCTGCATCATAGCTACGTTTGTTTAAAAGTGACTATTTTGAAATTTTTTTTAGACCCTGACATTTTGAAAGTGACGTTTATAGTAATAGTATATGATAGTTACTTGATGATGAAACTGATTCTTATGAAATGTTTATGATATAACATTCTTTATAATTTGCTATTAGCTCATAATTTGTTTAGCTTCCTGTTGATTTAGTATAGAAAATTAAAAGATTAGATAGGTATTTGCTCATCTTGTGTTCAGGGTTTTATCTATGTTAATAAATTGTAGTAATTATTTTATTTATCTGCCTAGAATCGCATGAAAAACCAAACCAGTGACCAATGTAACTTAACAAGAAGTTACGTTCCTTGCTTAAATGAGTCTCACCAATTTTTTTTAGGTTCCTACATTTTTGTATATTGAGCCAGTGTCAAATTTAGAAAGTATTTCGTTTTTTACACTGTATACAGCTTTTGCAGCTATTGTAATAAGTTAGCCACGTACAAGATATTTGAGAGAGATTACTTCATAACTACAAATCGACATTTTATGTGATAATTATTTATTTGTAAAACAATGAATTAATATAGAATTGTGTTCTGTATATGAGAATATTTTTGCGTGTTTGCTTAGCTAAATTGATTTTAGTGAGTTATTTATTAGATATTTGATTTTAGTGCTTCCGGTAACAGTTCCAACCTCAGAAAAATATTTGTGTTCTCATTTTCGGTGGAAAAAGTTCGCGTGTGGCTTTATTTTAGCTCTGCTATATTTGTATTTTTAGGTTATATAGACGCTGATGAAAAAGTCCTGTTATTGCAATGGGAATTATTCTCTAACTTGCCTTATGTTTTGGGCTACATTTTATGCCAAATTTCATCTAAATCAATACAAATTCGGAATAAACTAGTTGTGTGAATTTGATTTTATTTAAGAAAAATCTTCAGGGTTTTGATGACACTTAACAAAAACATGGTTGTAAAATACTCGCTGTGTCGCAAATCTAAAGTTTAATGTTATTGATAAGAATAGGCAAATGGGTATAAGTAGTATACCGTTGATGTTATTGTGTGTGATCGTAGTTAGTTACTGCTGTTTACCATGTTTAGATGTCAATGACGTCATCTGCCTGATCAATATCTGAAGTTCCCACTTACTCAGATTTGAATAATATGGCTGTGTATTATTACTAAGCGCCAATCTTAAAGACCGCAGAGCTAGGGAATTTTTGAGAACATTGAATAATGAACTTTATGTTTAGTGTCTTAGAGTGCAATCGAGATAGCGAAGTTAGAACAAAATGTATGAACTTTGCTCTTTATGTCACTAAGTTTAAAGTGTGATTCAAATCATTGTTAGCAGCAAATTCTCTGCTTTGCGGCCTCGCGGAGCCTTACATGTTACACTATTATTTTTTAATTTATAGACAATAATTCGTACTTGCCCGCGAGCATTCGCTCTGCCAATTTGTTTCGCAAACATTCGTCGCAACGCAACACAATTAACGTTCTCACCAACCTTCGTTTCGTTTTTAACATTCCTGCAACGAATACTCCCGGTGAGTACGAACCTTTATATAAATGTATATGTGAGCCTATAAAATAATATGTAGAATTCATAGATTATGTGGTCTGTGGTGTACACATGTTTATACATTTATTCGATTTCATCTACGAATAGCGTAGACATCGCTATGAAATCGATAAATATAATAATTAAAAGCATTTACATAATTGATTTTATATTCATTAATTATTATTATTACCTCATCACAATGATCAGAGCTATTTATGTTAGATATTAAAGTCTATTTATTTAGATAATTGTAACTTGTTTTTAGTGTTTCAAATTATGCAGAACTTATTTTATTAGGGCAGATTATTGACCTTTGGGAGCTATTTCAAACATTTGTCAGTTCGTATGTATTGATTTTTTTGTTCATAAATAGCCTTAATTCCATATGTTGTTATAGAAATACATGGATAATAATACTGCCTATAATAATATGTACACAAAACTGTTTATGTCTCAGAAAAAAATACTTTTGTGGATGCATAAAAATACTTTTGTTTTGTTGATGCATAAGATATGAACATACATCAAGAAATTGAAAATATGGGAAATTTACTTTTTGAAAATAGTATTGTTTAAATGTGAAAAATACCCGCTTCTGAAGTGTGGAATGTTTTCCTTCGATTTACATAAATACAACGATAGGCTAGACTCGCAGTACACTGGTTTGTGGAGATGGCGCCTGGAAGTGTAAAGCTGGTTTTCTTGCTGTTTGATCTGTAATTGTACTCGATCGACGTATTTACTTCCAGTTTTAGGAGATGTAAACCCCACTTAAGCTTTCTAAGTGGTCGAACAAAATCTGAGACGAATCAACACGGACTTTATCCCTGTAACTTATACTTGATTGACAGTTCCTTTCTAAAGCTGGACGTTGTACAGGGGCAAATTAAATTGACTAGCGAAACTTTGCGAATGTGAAGGGTTAACAATTTAACACCTAAACATTTAATTTGAAGATATCTCAGCAGACTAAAGGGTCAACACCCTATTGCTGTTACTTATGATTACTATTTTTTTTATGTGATCATTTATTGGCGCGTCTTGACAGTAAATCTGACTCGAATGACGTGACGGCAAACGGCATGACGCTATAGTTCGTTTTTTAATTCTAGACCACGGTTTGACAACTCGGAAAGCCACACTCTAGAAATATGTTCCCAATTTTCTGGAGTTTGACATTTTAAGTTGTCAAATTGTAGTCTAGGATTAAAAAACTAACTATATTATGCCGTGTTGCCCCACCCACTCCCTACGTTACCGCTTTTTCGCCGCAATTTCTTGTGTTGTGAGGAAGTTTTCTAAGTGACCCATTACGTTTGCCGAGTTTCGCCAATCAATTTAATTTAATTTCACCCTATCTTTATTTACTGGTAGTGAACGAATATTATTGTTAAAGCGGGATAAGAACATTATTGTTTGTTTATTTATAAATTGAATTGATTCGTGTCGTTGACTTATTTTGCGCAATAAAATTATGTCTTTAGTTCTACTGATAAGTTTTATTTTTTGATAAGTTCATAGTCTAAATATAATTATTACTAAGGAAATATAATTGTGTTCAAAGTCTACGGATTGGAATATCTATGGATTGCTTTTATCTAAATTACTGACAAATCGTATATGATAAGTAATTAGTGGATTTAGTCAATGATTGAGTTGTTACGGATGAATTCTTGATGGATCCAGAAAAGGCAACTCGAAGTCTCCGGGTTTTTTTTATGGTGGGAAAAATCATCTAATGACGATTCCCGCCCGGGAAACTGTGTCAGACTCTTACTGACTAAACGACCCACCCCGTTTCTTCGCTTTCATACCAGGGTCGGGCTTCCTTCCAGTCTCCTGGTTCATTTTAGTAATGTTGATATTCATTAAAGCGTTTTATTAATTTAAATAGCCGTCCCCCACTATTTCACTTCACAAGTGGACTTATACTTTTTTTATTGGCTATATACATTTTACGCTCTAGGAATTTATAGGAAAATAAAACACGCTCAATGTAGGGTTCCGTAGTTTCCCATCCATCACAAATTTCTCACAATGTTGGGTACATTTAAAGTAGGGTAGCTCATGTGTAAATTAGTAACCCAATTCCCCGAAAGATGGCGCTGTCATCATCATCAGCCTTTTTTAATGTTCCCACTGCTGGGACACAGGCCACCTCTCTAGGAGAGGGAATGGGCCATAATCCACCCCGCGGGCTCAGTGCAGATTGGTGGATGTCACATGTCTTCGAATTTATGGTTCTAGGACATGCCGTTCGTTTTTATTTTAAGTTCTACTTTTGAGATATTTTTTAAACTTATGGTCCAAAGGGGGGGGGGGGGGGCACGCATTGTTTTTTACTTTTGGAGCGATTATTTCCGAAAATATTTACATTATGAAAAAGTTATTTTACGGAACCCTTAATCATTTTTAAACACCTATTCAACAATATATCGCACGATATGGTAGAAATTAAAAAAAATACTTCCCACTTTACGTGTAGGGGAGGTTTCCTAATAAAAGATTTTTTACCACTTTTTATTTTTGTCAACAAAGTTGTTGGCGTGATTGATATACATATTTTTAGCTTTCTAGTGCTAACGGTCACTGAGATTATCCACGGACGGACAGACAGACAGACTTTGCGAAACTATAAGAGTTCCTTATTGACTACGGAACCCTAAAAAAATGATATATTCATAATCATATGTATCTTATCTTTATTTATTGTAAGGATCACTTAGTGATAATGTCACTCATAAGTATCTTAATTTTGGAGAAATCGACTATGTTGACAACTCTCAATTTTGACGTGTTTTTGTTGTTATATCATTTTGTCAACCTACGTTCCGTGACCTAAATAGTATTAACTACCTATATTGGAATAAACGTTTATCTTTCTTTTCTTTTTACAACTCAACTTATATGCATAATAATTTTGCTTTTTGTCTTATTTTAATTTGACAAATTGAGTTGTCAAGTTATGGAATTGACAACTTGGTGAATAAGGTGATCATTGACATAGGAAATATAAGGACTGGAAATACCTACGAAAAAAAGGTGCATACCTACAATCCGAAATCGAGCAATAAATGGCTGCCATCGCTAGGGTTGTGCTAACCAAGGATTTAACGAGCATCGATACTATTTAAGCTTAGATTTTACGTGCAAGTTTTAGGGGTCATAATAATTTAAAAAAATAGACAATCATTTCAGAGAGTTACGGTTTTATTTTGACAAATACACATTAGTTCACATAAATGAAACAAAAGGACAGACCACGTCCATTTTTTTCAACTTACAAGCTTAACAATAACATGACGGCATTAATGGGTGCTGCTTAAAAGACAAAAAAAATGCGTTTGTTTACGATTCTATACTAAGAACACTTAACGCCTAGTGACTTGGGTTACATTTTAATAATAATGTTTTGTTCACATTCATAATACAGGCAGAGTTTCGGCAAACTCCAAATTATTTATTTTACATGGGCCTACATCGGTACTTATAAAATGGATAACGGATTCATAGAATATCTACAATAGTGGCAGCTCAGTCGATGTACAAGAATCATCATAACCTTTTCTGATATTGTTACTTTTCCATTAAACTGATAACACCTGGCGTCGTTTTCTGGGTATCTGAAGATAATAATAAAGGAAAAAGGAAAGTAAATACCATAATTGTTTTACAAGGATTTATTTTTATATTTCAGGCCACGGAGCCAGGCTTTTTATCAGCCTTTTTAATGCACATAAAATGACTTACCAAAAATTCTGCGGGAACAGAGTTATCGTGTAATCTCATCACATTATTATATATACAAGTATTTTATTGCTTTTTTTTTAAGTGTAGCGAAGAGACAACATTTTTCATGTGTGGGGTTAATATTTTTTTCACCGATAGCCTATAAAAAGAATTATAAAACATTATAATTTTAAGTTTTTAACCGACTTCAAAAAAAAGGAGGAGGTTCTCAATTCGATTGTATTTTTTTTTTATGTTTGTTACCTCAGAACTCCGTTGTTTATGGATGGATTTGCAAATTTTTTTTTGTACTTGAAAGGATATGCTTCCAGATTCCCGACTCCAAAAAGAAGTAATAAATTTTGAATATTTGCAAAATATTAATGTCAAATAAGTTTACCTATAAATTAAGTTTCTTTACAGCAATTCAAATTTTTATTTTCAACTTTTTAGTGTAGGAACTTTTATCGTTTGGCTTTTTTTGAAGGCGGTTTTTTTTTTGTAAAAAGTTTTTTTTGTAACTAAAAAAAAATTCTTGTAATTTTAGAACTACACAGAAAGAAGTAAGGAAACTTCCGTTGTTAAAATGGATTAATTTGGATATGTAGAGAAAATAAATAAGAAATAAATAGGAGATTATATCGATACTCTCAAGGCAATGGTACATCACTATGCCATATTGATATATTATTGTAAACAACATTTTTCTACTATAACTGCTTCACAACAAGATATTAAGGTAAATATCAATGCTTTAGCAATAGGTTCAAGTAGGGTAAGTGCTCCAGTGAATGAACACCCCCCAATGAATGAACAAAACGCAGTTTTTTCAAAAAATTAAGTAATCTAGATATTTCTAAGCAGTGACGTATTTTTTTTCGTAATTGCAGCCCTATATTCTATTAGACTGGCCATATTCACTTTTTATGTTACTGTTCGTTTCAGTACAACGAGCGTTTAAAGTTGACAGTGTGGTGTAAAGATATTTTTGTTCGAGCTAGAGTTAAGGACTCGGGGTACACACAACATTTTTGATGTCACATTGTAGCCATAATTTAAAAATGCGCGGTATGTTATTTATTTTTTCGAACAATAGATAGTTTAAATATATGTCTGAAATCAATTGCATTGCCATTCTAGCCCCTTTTACGTAAATTATTTGATGTCCCAGCATTGGAATTACAAAACGTTTGAAATCCAGTGAATGAACGGCCGTTCATTCACTGGACAAATGCAAGTTTCATATTTTTGTAGAATTAAGTAATTTATTTTTATGCCATAAAGTTCATATTTTGGGATTAGTTTAACCAATAGATTTCTGATCTTTAGGCCAGTATTGGGACAGGAGTGTTCATTTACTGGTTCATAAAATCCATTGAATGAACTAACATTTTTTACCATGTTCAATTATTAGTTTTCTCCTGTCTGATGTAACCAGTAAATGAACACAATATATTTAGTTAGAATTTATACTTTTATATGTAAAAAATATTGTTATATATTTTTTTCTTTTATTGTCCATTTAGATAACCATGAATTCCAATAAAAATAAATGCGAAAGAATTCAATATACCTGCCCAAGAAAAGATTAAAAGAGCTCGTATGTCCTTCTTGGTAATAAACTCACTGATTTTAACAATGTTACTAATTTATTCGCTGTGTATCTAGAAAACCACCCAAGGGTTAGATTAACTCGACACTATACCAAAGATATCCTGGAAGTCAGCCTATGCGAAATTAGGGTGGCTCTGAAGCAGTGCAAAAACCATAAGGCGTCGGATGCAAGGCCCTGAAGAGCTGTTTAATTACGTTATTCTCAAAAAAAAAAAACGCCACAGGTATGGAGCCGAGGTGTAGTGGTACTCTTCTTTAAATAAAAAAGGGCCTGCCCTGCTTAAGAACTATCCGTCTATACATTTGAGCTATGTCTACAAGCTGTTTTCCGGATTCTTCACGACGCGCGCAGGTTTTGCAATTTCCAGATTCCGAACCGAGCTTTAGCACTGTAAACCACGTACATGCTCTGCGGAAAGTTGTAAAGAAGACCAAGAAGTAAAATCTGCCTCTTTACTAAAATACGCAATAGAGGATGTCTCCAATGTTCTAGAGTGGAGAGAGGTAGGCGTTAATGCCAATGGCGAGTGTATACATCGCTCACCTTCAATTTACTAACGATATAATGGTCATAGCTGAGGCTATGGAGGATATCAGAACAATAACCTGAACTGAATAGACTTCCGAAAGAATGGGTCTCCAACCACCATGTAGAACCCGCTACTATCAATATCGGAGAGTTTAAGACCAAAATTGTACACGATTTCGTTTACTGGAGACAGACGGTCCAGTTAGGTAGCTTTAACTTCGAGAAAAAGGTTAATGTCAAATCTGACTCGGCTAGGCAGCGTTCGGGAAGCCGCGTGTTATTTTCTTATCCGATATACCAGTGTCTCAAGATTAAAGTCTATACTAGTGCAAGTAGCAAGAGATGGTATATGGCTCTAAAACGTGATCACTCATAATTGACCTCTTCAGAAGGCTTACAGGTCCCTCTCAGGTTAAAAGAGAAAGCGAATTTCCTTGCATAATCGATTTAGGAATGAAAATATCCACAGGAGAACTAATGTTACCGTCATAGTCTGCAGAGACAGCATAGAAATAAGAGAGACAGGGTACATTGCTCGTAGAATGAATGGTCGATGACGATGAAAGTTTCTGGAGTGGCTACCGTGTACTGGAATTCGCAGCGTTGGTAGGCCTCCCACAAGGTGGACCGAAGACTTGATGAGGGTCGCAGGAATGCAAAGGACATGAGACGCACAGGACCGATTGTTGGGGCGACACTTGTGAAGATTTATATCACCAAGTGGAAGTTTTTCAACTAATTATGATGGTGATTTTTTAATATACTAGCTTTTTGCCAGCGGCTTCGCCCGCGTGAAAATTGGTTATCATACTTTTCACACAAACTTTGAAGACGCGTTTCAACCCTTTAGGAGGTGAATTTTGGAAAATCCTTACTAGTGTTCGCTTAAGTCATAAAAGCAAGCCTTGTGCAAAATTGCACGCTACTAGGCCCAGTGGTTTTGGCTGTGCGTTGATATGTCAGTAACTCAGTTTTTCCTTTTATTTATATAGATGATAATTATATGATTTTTAGACCGCAAGGCTTCTAATGATTAGGTGAGATTGTCTTTTATATAAAAATATTTAATTGTGTTTATGTTTGTAATAGATTTAGATGCAGAGTACTTATGTTCGTTTTTTTTTTTAATTTTTCTGGGACTAAATATGCTATAAAAACAATGTTTTTTTTTAATTATTAACTATACAAAAGTTGTGTTCATTTACTGGATTTATTATGTTCATTTACTAGAAATTTTCGTTCATTCACTGGGGTTTTAGGATATTTTTCGAATTATTGCTAAATATCTAAAAAAGTAACCAGGTTATATCGTAAATCTAACTGAAAAACAATTATTTAATACATTCACATTATCAAAATATAAATTTGGACCGTATACCTTAGAGGTAACATAGTGTAATTATTTTTTAAAGTTCAAAGATTGCTTAAGTGTTCATTCACTGGAGCACTTACCCTACCCATGGCATATTTTTCAACAAACAAAACAATTCTACGTAATATTTGGTGAAAACTGGCTACTAATCTGTACAAAGACAATTGACGTTGATTTTCGTTCTTTTTTGCACCACACTTCATAATACAACACACAGGAACATTGTTTTTTTGTTCCACTATATATATAACGAAGTTTGAAACATATATCTACGTAATTTTCGAAAAAATCGCAATTATTTAAAACATAAACACCCATTTGACAATACAACTACCACGTAACTCAAGTACATATGGCGCATAAAATGGCGGCAAATGGCACTTACCTACAATTCAGCTAATGTCACCATGAAATGTTTCCAAATTAAGCAACAACTGAAATATCGTTGTCTCTTTCGTCAAATACAATTATTGCCTTAGAAAGAGTGAGACAAAACGATGTTTCATAGCTTGTTTCATATTTCGATCATATTTGTATAAGCATGTATACTTCTAAAACAAGACGGCGCCTCCATGTATCTATCTCAATGAAGGTGATAAATCGTTGGTGAACGATTTGATATGTCTGTTATTTCTAAACTGTCACTGTCAAATTTTTGTATATTTACTGTTATCATTTAAAAGGTGGTTTAAAATAACCTGGTGAATATACGCAAAATATACATGTTAATTTCTCGCTTGGCTAGAAAAAGTCAAAACATTAAAATGGCCGCCCTGACATATTGCTGTTTTAGACTTGTCAACATATTCACGCCAGTACCGGATATAACATAGAACTTTCCTCGATAAATAGACTATTTAACACGGAGATATTTTTTTCCAAATCTGACCAGTAGATAGTTCCTCAGATTAGCGCACTCGACCAAACGAAATTCTTCAGCTTTATTAAATATATTCCACAACTATCGCACAACGTCGTATATTTTCAAGCTAAGCAAAGCTTGTGTTACGGGTACAAGACAGTAGGGACTCTGCAAAAGGTTCGAAGCCTACTGGGGGCCAGGGTCTCTTTCTGAAAGGAAGGCTTGGTCCTAGTGCGAAGGGCAAAGAAGGAACGGGGTGGTTGTTCACTCAGTAAGAGTCTGACACTGTTTCCCGCTTCGCCCAAGAGCGAGATTCGTCATTGGATGATTTTTGCCAACCATAAAAAAGGGTACTAGACAATTGATAATATAATCAATATAATCATACTTACATATTTCTAAATACATACATAATTATAGATAAATTACACCCAGACACAGAACAAATTATCGTGCTTATCACACAAACATTTGTCCTGGGTGTGAATCGAACCCACGACTACCGGGACCTCCTCAATTAGTATAGATATTCATATTAAATCGATGCTTAGCAAAGTCAAAGAGAGGTAGGTATCTCCAAAAAATGAGAGTACGATCACGGACTACCTTAGGGCTGAAACTGCGCTAAGCACGTGTCGCGCGTGTTTCGTGTCCTCTGGTCCCCGTCACCGAAACCGGATCATTACAAGCGCAGTGTTGCTGTTAAAGTTGAACTATATCAACTTTAATAGTGTGCATGTAGTCGGGTCGACGGAGAATACTTGTATTATTACATAGCAAAACGTTCACGGGGCACGTCTGCCCGCGATGGGTTCCCGCGTTTTTTCCGTGCCCGCAGTAGATATTTGAAAAATCTTTTGAATGTTTTCCTAGCTCAGTATCTTTCCACTGCATCGGACAGGCGTCCATTGACACTTCATTTTAAAAAGTTTATGATATCGTATTTTAGTCAACTCGTTAGTCTAATGAAGGCAATGAGCTACCTTAATAGATGGACCGACCTACATGCCTAGAAACTTGCCCATAACTGCGCAATAATTTTTGAACTGACTTCTGCCCGCTGCTTTACGCGCGTGACAGAAAAAAAATATAGGCACATAATGTACCCAGCCTCAGTCAGTGACAGTAGGGTTTATTCTACTGGGGAAGATTTTGTAAAATCGATTCAGTAGTTTTTGTGGTTATTTATCTACACTTCTACACTAATATAATAAAGAGGTAAAGTTTGTTTTTTTATTTTTTTGTTTGTAGGAGGTAATCTCTGGAACTACTGGTCCGATTGGAAAAATTTTAGCAACAATAGAAAGCTGCTTCACTCCTGAGTGACATAGGTTATATTTTATGCACGCGGGCGAAGCCGCGGAAAAAAGCTAGTTACGAATAAAAATATACAACAAATCCAGACCATGGCTTCCACCAAGGTCAGGCGCGAGATATCGGCGCCGCCGATTGGCCCCACGAAGACATGGTGGTGCTTTGTATTAGCGCAAACACAAGCCCCAGAAAAAAATGAGCTAGTTATCCAATTTTATTCCTTTAGGAACGAGTCTTCAATTAAGTTAATCTGTCTACGTATTCAAAGGCTCAACAAAGTACTTAACTTACTTACATTAATTTAACTATGTATTTATTTCAAACGCATCATTATTATCATCTACGTGTGTTGTGTACTAATTACGAATTAATCTTACTAATATTATAAATGCGAAAGTTACGATGTTTGGATGTTTGTTACTCAATCACGCCAAAACGGCTGGACGGATCTGGATGAAATTTGGCACAGGCATAGGATACACTCCGGAATAGGACATAGGCTACTTTTTATCCGGGAAACCCCAATCCCAACCCCAATACCACGCGGGCGAAGCCGCGGGCAAAAGCTAGTATAACATATGTATAAGATAATTGTATTGACATAACTATGTAGGTACCTAGATATTTCAAAGACGTCTACTTCAGCAACACCTGTGCAAGACCCGGGACATTGTTGCCTAGCATTGATTACTTTATTATCAGTAGTAATGATTAGCTACTCGGCTGTGATCAACTGTGATGTCACATTCCACGCTAGCGAGTCTCCCCACACGCTCGTCGCTCTTGCTCTGTCAAGGTCTCTAGTTTTGGCTGACATTGAACGGAGTCGTGATCACAATTTGTTTGTTTACTAATGTAAATCGTGTTTAAAAAATCGAATAATGGATATTTACGATATTCTCCTGCAGTCTGGACTGATAACCGGTGCTTTAGTGTTTTACTTGGTGTTTATTAAGAAACAGACTCCAAATAAGGGACATTACAGAGAAGTTGGTAAGTAATTACAAAAAATACTATTAGATAATTTATAAAACAATATATTTTAGTTCTTTATTTATTTCTGACATAGAATTAATCGCATAAAACCTTACTGATAGATACCAATTGTGTTAATAAAATTGCTAGAAGGGTCTCATTACCTTCCTAGTTGGTCCAAGTCACGCGAATGTGACGGATTTAATTATATATTAAGAATTAAACTACGGTCATTAAATTGCTGGCTTATATCATTGAATGTTTGCCAGACACAATTGAATGTGCATGAAAGCCATTATAGATTATAGGTAGAGGATTAAGTTTGATAAGATATTGATGGATTCTGTACCCATTATAAGATAATATGTGAAACTATATAATTGGTATTTTCTATGCCTTACTCGTATCGGAATTCTGTCTAGTTATAAGTAGATTTTGTTTTATAAAAATAGCTTGAGAATGGGGTCACCAGTGCTACACGTATTGTTGTGAACCTGCTCATAAGATAGTGCGGTTTTTATCTGTAGAGTCAAACCACCGTGTTTCGCCATCCTGTTAAAAGCCGACTTGATAACTAAACGTCACTGCTCTACTACCGGCCTGAATGATATTCAGTCAAGAAATATTAACTGCTTGGATAATGGCTGGGCTATTCATAAAGTGCCATATGATTAGATGTAGGATTTCTACGGTAGTAAAATGTTTATAAAAAGTAGACTAAACGAGGATTGAAATATGTAGGTACCATCAAACTTTAACGTTTAAAACGATCTAGCGAGTTTTACTTGGCCATATTATATAGTAATCAATTGCTATGATCTGGCCATGACATGACCATAGGGAATGGAATAAAAAAAATAGGACATCCCAACACGGAAAGGTTTCCTTCGTTTGCTTGAGCCCCCGCCATAACCTTCATGTTAAGTTCCTTTAAATCCTTTCTGACAGAAATAAGAGCTCCACGCACGCTGCTGGGGCTGGAGCTGGGTTACGTACGTCGTATTTACAAAATTGTTGGCTGAACGCAAATTACTAGAAGATATATCAAAATCTAATTGTATCAACAATTAGACAAAATAGGTGCATCAACGACGTTCTACAATAAAGTTTACCTATTGTAATTTAATTTTATAAAATTTATTACTTGAAAATATGCAGGTTATAAATAAAACTCATAAACATAATTTTAGCCCCATCTTCGGTTTCATTGTTTATTCCTCTTTGGCTATAAATGAGAATGACAAATTTGTTTATTTGCATCAAAATGCATGTAAATTAGTATTATTACGACTTGTCCTTAAAATTAGTCACATGTTTGGGCTAGGCGAATAATATAAATGTTATTTATTTATTTATTTAATCTTCATGCAACACAAGGTACAAAGGCGGACTTAATAAAACCAACCAACCAGACCAGCAGCAGTTTCAGCAGTGCAGTTTTCTTGAATGGCTGAATATTATTATGGGCGGATAGTTAAAATGCGCTGTTCCACTGAACAGCCTAACAGCTTAATTTGCTATATAGTTTCCAGCTTAGTCTTCTAGTGAAAAGGCTAGGCTGGTAACTAAATGGCGAATTGAGTTAGTTCGCTGTCACATTTTTATAATTTCGGGGTAACTAAGCAGTTTGGGTCCTTTGGGGTACTTAATTTGTTTATAAGGACATCATATGTAAGAAAAACTTTTTTCTTGAAATAGACGAAGGTCTATTTCAGTAATTCCTGTGGAACAGTAGGTACTATCCTTTTTCTAAACCAATATAAGTTCATAATTTCAGCCGAAAGACGTCCACTGCTGGACGTAGGACGTAGGTTTCCCCCAATTGTCACCAAAATGAACGGTCCTGTGCATCTCGCATCCATCGCATACCCGCAACCCTTGACAGGTCATTGGACGTTGTAAGAGGCCTATGGCCAATTAAGTTAAATACTGCTTAATGAATGGGAAAAATCACCTAATGACGAATCCCGCCCTTGGGCTGAGCGGAAAACAGTGTCAGACTTTTACGGACTAAACGACCCACTCCATTCCTTGTTAGCCCTCATACCGTCCGACCCCGGTATGAGGCGCCTTCCTTTCAAAAACCGGACCGGGACCCCAATAGGCTTCGGCCCTGCAGTTGGGCTTCTACATTTGCTGACAACTCCTTGACGCGCACGGGAGCAGAGCGCGCCGTCGACGTGCTTCATGAAGTTGAAACTTATTCAATGCAAAATGTAAATAGGTAGTTAATTTATGCGATGGAGTAGATAAACGTGTAGGTACTAAAATAACGCAAGCGTTTTGATTATTTTATTAAGATAAGAGCTCTATCGGTGCTCTCGATTTCACATACCTAGAACATAGAATGTTAATACCTAATAAATAGTTGTAGGTAATAGAAAGAGTTATGAAACAGACCGATCCCTATTTTATTTATTGTTTGGTTACTATACTAACTGCTACTTTTCTTTCGCGGGCTTGTGTTTCATCTTTCCTGTTTTTCCAGTTTTTTTCGAAAACTGTCTAGTTCCTCCTGCCGTCTCTTTCGTAGTCCACCTCGAGAGGTAGGAGTGGAAGAAGGCCATTCCCAAGAGTGGGCCCAAACAAACTTGCAAAAAAAAAATGGTCGCGTCAGACACAGGTTACACGCTCAGTCTGGCGTGATTTCATTCCATCAGTTTGGTCCGGCTAAGACTTAAGCCAGAATTAAGACATTTATTTTGACGCAATTCGGATCACTGCCTTAGTCGCCATTCGTTAAGGCTGTTTACGAAATGTTGGCAGATGAATTGTAACTATATTGTAACTTTGATCTATTATGAGCTCAAACCGGTTTTATTTTATAACCTTCCACTTCGACCATTTTTTTACATATTAGTATCTTATTCAAATTAAAATAGGTATTCGTTAGGCTACGTCGTTACTGGTGGGTGCGTGGTATAAATGTTTTTTTTTTATGGTGGGAAAAAATCATCGATTGACGAATCCCGCCCTTGGGCGGAGGAAGAGAAAGTGTCAGGCTTCTACTGACTGAACGACCCACCGTTCCTTCTTGCCTTAGTTCCAGAGTCCAGGTGTTCCGCTTTCGCATCAACACTTAAAAAAAAAATCATCGAGGCAAATAAAGTCGTTATTCTAATCAAACCCGATGACATTAATAATTTAGAATGTAATTCACTCATTTTTTTCGCAAAAAATGTTAAAACGACGTTTTTATACATTTTAATTTAAAAAACGTAAAAAAATCATTAAAAAAAAATAAGAAAAAACCGACAAAAAATTCCACCACTGGGGGGTCTAGAATCATGTACTGGATTTATGGTATTCGTTTGCGTTAGCATGTCAATGACACCCTGTATAATAAGATAAGTGATAAGTATTCTATTTCTTCTAAGAAAGGTGACATCCCTGTCTAAGGTATACTACTCGTACAGTAATCATGGTCTGATTTGGTCAGGTTGGAACTACCACCTGCGGCTGTTATTCGCGCGCTATGCCGTGCGCCGCTGGAAGTCACAGCTGAAGCCGACGCGGCTGGACGAGTTGCCGCGCCCGGAGCAGTACCAGGGATGGGACAGCTTCTCCGTGCGGACCATCAACACCGACGGCACCACGCTGCTGCTGGCTATCCGCAAGCTGTGTGGGAGGCAGCCGCTCGCAGAAATTGTGCTGCACGTCAAGTTACCTGATGGGACTACCTACAAGTTACCGCGTAAGTGGTAGTAAATATTCATATCCGTTTGTTGCTATTATTTGGGTATTGCCTGGTATAGCACAATCATGCTATTATAATTTGTAGATACCTTCCATCTTCTAGTAATATTAAGGTACTAGTATTTGATCGAAACTTTATTTTTAGCAGAAACAGCTGCCGTATGTTTGACTAATTTGTCAGTTTCATTCACCAAAATCGAAACTCACGTGCTGATAGACAACCTGAAAAATTAAATTCTTATAATTTCAGAGCATCCAGATACAGCGGTCTGTGCTTGGCAAAACGTCGAGGGTGGTTGGAGCGCTGATGGCCTGAAGATCCAAATTTTAGAAGACAAAGAACGATACAGATTCTTATACAACGGACTCCTGATTAGAGTTGACGATGGAGTCACACAGCATGTGAAGCTGAATATCGTGTAAGTATAGAATTTATAAATCTGTTTTGATCGGTACGAAAGGCCTTTTCAATAGACTTACTCAAAAACCCGCATCTATCCCATTGCGTTTAGGCACGCAATGGATTGTTTTCCGTACTAGTGCAGAAAAGTGCGCGTCCTCACCTTCACCATAATTTTATTTTAATTACACACCGTACATTTTGATACAAGTGCAACACCATAAAATCCATTTTTTTTTAATTTACAGTTGGGGCTCAGTAACGAAACCAGTCCGGTACCCCGATGATTGGAGTAACAAGCTTGCAGCCGAGGCACTGGCCCTTGAACCCTGGCGAGACAACAAATGGCCCTATATGCTGTAAGTCTAATTCCAAATAAAACATATAGTATAGTATATAGTAGGTATGTGGATGATTAGATAGAAGTATCATTAACTTAACGATCACTCATGTCAAAGTGGACCGAGGACCTAGTCAGGTTTGAGGGAATCCGATGCATGCGAGACGTACAGGACCGGTCATTCTGGCGACGCTTGGGGCAGGCCTATGGACGTTTTTCGGCAGAAATAATGACGATGTCGATGATCATTTAACGTTTCAGGAGCAAATCAGAGGAAGGCGGCTGGCTCCAATGGGGAGTAGCACAAGGTCGTTTCGAGTCCTACGATGAGGAGGGAGTTGTGGATAAAAGCGTGTTCCTGAGGACTCGGGGAGTGAAGGAGCGGAGGTGGGCTCCTCGAGCGTATGAGGGCCTCAGGAGATCCATCAATATCACTGCAGCAGCTAGTGATGGAACCACCGTGCAAATACAATGCTTGTCGTACAAAAATGAATTGACCCAGTGAGTGTTTTATTATCTTATACAAAAACTAATTAACCGATTTCAAAAAATCTATCCCCATGAGAAATTAGCTACAACTTTACTCAGTTACAAAGGCTATTTACTTTCTACTTTCATTGGAGTGAAGCCGCTGGAATGAATAAACTCAAAAACTATTGGATCGGTTTTAAAATTCTTTCATCGAGGCTAAATATTCTCTACTTTCACGCGAACTTAACCATTGTCATGGCGGCTCCATATTAGTGCCGTGAATTCACGCGCGAGTTCACGCGCGTATTCGTGCCTGAATTCACGCGCTAATTCACGCCTTGAATACTTTATAATTACACAAGTCGTATCCCGTGAACACCCCCCGAAAACCGCACTAATCTGGAGTTCGTCATCAGAAATTACTTTGAGATATATCTTATGACGATTGAGCAATTATTATGGCGTAGGTAGGTAATAGTTATAACTGCTTTTGTACTTTTTGAATATATTTCCTAATTGCTGTTTATTTTTCAGTTGCGTATCAGGCTGTGTCAGGTTCCCAGACTTTACGACGAAGAGTATAACTTCCACGGACATAGTGATGAAGGACTTCTGCGAGCGACCTGATGGCTTGCCAGATGTTTACACGATAAATGTGAGCAGTAAGTTGTACAGAACAATTTTAACTGTCTCTGTTTTTCACTGTCCACTTGAAGACTGGTTTAAGGTGGGATTCAATATCGCACACTACCTCTAAGATACTGTTTTAGAGTGGCGACCGCCTAATGGAAGACGCAGTATTGGAAGGCCTCCTACAAAGTAGAGCGGTGACCTGGTAAGGGTTCAAGGGGCACAGGACCGTTCATTGAGGGAGGTCTTTGTCCAACAGTGGATGTCCTTCGACTGAAATGATGATGACGATGATGATGATGACACTGATTAATACCCATAATCTACCATTTAAATTCAATTTAAATGTTCCAGCTGATGACAATTTTTTGACGTTGGTGCTAAGAATCAATGCTGATGGCGGCACGCTGTTCAGCGGGGTTCCTTACCAACAAGAAGTGGTGTATCGCACCATGCATGTAGACATAAACTGCATATCGGGCACTGGCATCCTAGAACTTGGATATGAACCTTCAGGTAACTATGGAATGAACTGCTAAAAAAAGCTGGAAAAGAAAAAAAATCGATAGTTACTCCATAAAAGATAAGACAGAGAGAAAGACTAGTGACTTAGGTAAATGACCCGTTTCCACCACCAGGGGTAATGTAAAGCACATTAATAGTCCTGGATCGAAAAAGCTGGAAATCATGGGTAGACGAATTTGATGAGGTTTTGGGATGATACAAAGTAACAGTACAGTAGTAGTAAAATGTATTCATTTCCACAGTTGTGTCAGAGCCAGTTGCACGTATAGTTCCACCACGTGTGCTAAAATGGTTGACGGAGAAACAAGCCGGTGAAGTGGGCTACTGCGTTACATTCGAGGACCGAGCAGCTGCATGCCCTATGTATGTCGGAGGCAAAGGAGCTTCGCTGGCTTTGCTGGCTTCGATGCAGAAAGACGAGGTACTTCACAGCAATTCAGCATTACATCTTTTGATTTTTACGCTGAGTGTGAGTTATTTTTAACGCATTCGAAACGTTTACCGTTTTTGGCTCTCTGATTGGTTAAGAGCTAGGAGCGAACCAATCGCAGCGCCGAACGTCTTAAACGTGTCGATCGCGTTGATGTAACACAAACTCACACTAGGCTCACAGATTTTACGTGTTTGTTTGAAGTAACTGAATGTTTGCTTTGCTTTGCAGGGTTACCGTGTACCGCCCGGATTCTGCCTAACCACAAAAGCATTGGAGAAGCATCTGGAAGTAAACCCTCAACTGCTCGCCGCAATTCGAGAAATAGAGGCTGCAAATGAAAATTATAACGAAGCTACATTCAAAGAGCTATGTAAAAAGTACGTGATTGTTGTTTTCGTGATTTCCCAAATATGAAAAGTTAGATATTTTAAAACTAAAAGGGTATCATAACTTTTCAGGGCATCAGAACAGTTTGTCACCACAGAAATAAAAGGAGATGTTAGAGATGAAATATTGATAAACATGAAGGAATTAAGAATCAAAGCTACCGAAGAGAAATTAGGTTCTGAACTCCGTTTTGCAGTTCGATCATCTGGTGAGTTGGCAACCATAAAACCGAATGAATGTTGTACTAGTAACATACTTATTACTTTATTAATTATGTTTGATACAGCCGTTGGAGAAGACAGTGAAGAGTTGTCAGCTGCCGGACAGAACGAAACAATTCTTGGGTGCATCAGTGACAGTGACATCGTAGAGGGAGTCCAGAAGTGTTGGGCATCGATGTTTGCGTTCACCAGCACTTATTATCGCAGGTATAATTATGATCTCACGTTTATATCTTATTTTTGGAACCATATCATTCTTTCTACCTTTACCAGTAGAAAGACTTTATCTATTGCTAAAAAGAACAGAACAGAGTGGCAAGTCCAACATAAGCCCATTGACAAGGGACAATCTTCCTACTAGATGGATGTTTGTTTAATTTGGGCAACTGCCCGATGATTTCGAGTTTTTGTATATTTACAAATCGCGTGGTGAACTCTACCTGCATGATGCAGGATTTCGAATTTTAGTTCCTATGGACGCCATATCATATTTAGATCTCGTTACATACTAGGTATATTTTACTGTTTCTGTATAGGTTCTGCTAGGCTTTATAAAACATTTTATCGATTTCGGAACAGGTAATTAATAACAAGTACCTAATGTCTAATGTC
The DNA here is from genome assembly GCA_029852875.1 of Mythimna loreyi. Lineage (NCBI taxonomy): Eukaryota > Metazoa > Arthropoda > Insecta > Lepidoptera > Noctuidae > Mythimna > Mythimna loreyi. Next base: position 20,572,458 of record CM056778.1, read on the forward strand.
CTCGTCACAGACAGAACGGGCAGCCATGCTTGTGTGGAGGAGGCGTAGTAGTGCAGGCGCTGGTGACGCCACAAGCGGCCGGCGTCATGTTCACGCGACACCCGGCGCACGGAGACCCCTCGAGGCTACTCATCACTGCCAACTACGGACTTGGAGAGGTAAAATCTGCACGCTATCAAAAGTTCAAAATAAATCTTCTGTCTTCATATGCAAAGAAGAGGGACGCATGTAACTTTTTTTTTTTAATCGTGAATGGCTGGAAAAGAACAGGGAGGCAAGAGAAAGAGGGATTTTAGGATATAAAAGAATAGAGTTAGTGGTAACGTGACGGTTCCATGCAAGAAGCCTTGGAATGTCAATCTCAAATAATATTGGAACCAAAACAGATAGATAGCGATAGGTATTTAAATATGATACATACTTACAATCCGTTGCCGTACTGCTGATTAGAGATTAAAAGGACATACGGTTGCAATTTAGCATTCCAACCAAGGTCACGTTGGAGCTTGGTTTGTGTTGCGACTAAATAGATATAAACCACGCGCCAACACGTTCGAAATTCAATCACTGTGGTTGAAAAACCGCGTTTTCCAACCAAGGGCGTTGAAGGTCATGATTTACAACCGCTGTCTACAAAGATTGGAACTAATAAGGTCACCTTGGATGAGACGATGGTCTACAACTGTCTGGTCATTCCTTTACTGTCCCCAAAGTGTGTATGCAAGGTTCAAAATTAGTTTTTCTTAAAATACGTTATAAGTGCATCAAAATACATTTTCCTTAACACAAATGTTCATGTTTGGTTTACAGAGTGTTGTATCCGGCGCAGTAGAGCCTGATACCATGGTAATCAAAAGGACAAGGAACGGTCAGCTCACTATTGCGAAGAAAGAGTTGGGATCCAAGAGCCGTCGAGTCAAGACTGAGGGCAGTGGCATTACTATGGAAGACGTGCCAGAAGGAGAAAGGAATGTGGCGTGTATCACTGACGCTGAAGTACTGAAACTGGCTATCATTGGAGTGGCTCAAGAAGAGTTGTGGGGAGCTGGCAGAGATATCGAGTGGGCTGTGAAAGAGGTGAAACTTTTATTTATTAAGTGACATCCCTTTAACTGTCAGTAGTTGGAAAACAAATCTACACTAATATAGTAAAGAGGTAAAGTTTGTTTTTTTGTTTGTAGGGGGTAATCTCTGGAACTACTGGTCCGATTGGAAAAAATTAAGCAACAGTATAAAGCTGCTTTACTCCTGAGTGACATAGGCTATATTTTATGCACGCGGGCGAAGCCGCTGGGAAAAGCTAGTGTTATAATAATGAGAATAACGCAGTTTTCATTCTCTTGATTATCAATGCATGATCTTTTTTATTTTTCCAACAGATTTTAACGACAGAATAGAAGTAGGTAGAAGTAAATAGATACACTGCTCAACATTATTTTATGATCGTTTGCATAGCTTATACTGAGTTTGATTTCCTGTCAAACTGGGTGCACATAACAGTATAAAAACGGGCCAAAATCGTGTGCTACGATTACGGAATGAGCAACGATATCGTATTTAATGTGAACTTTTGGTATAGCTGGAACTACACCCAGAACAAGATGCTCTGTATCGTCTCTTGAAATGTCCTTTGAAATTGTTAATATATAATTTTATAAATTGTTAATAAATCTGAATCCCAGAACGAGATATTCCTTCTGCAAGCGCGACCCATCACGTCTCTGGACCGCTGGACCGAGGAAGAGTTACTGTTTGAACTGGACTCACCTATCATGGCGGACGATGAAATCACTTCGTTTGGAAACTGCGGTGAGGTAAGAGATAAAACAATGACAGAAATAATACATTGTATGTTGTTCTGTTGTTACTTGGTGAAATTTATTTCATCACCATTGCTCTCAAAACGGTGAAGGAAAACATCGTGAGAAAACCGGCATGTCCTAGAACCAAAAATTCGAAGACGTGTGACATCCACTAATCCGCACTGGGCCCGCGTGGTGGATTATGGCATATTTCCTCTCTTAGAAAAGAGGCCTGTGTCCCAGCAGTGGGAACATTGAAAAGGCTGGTGATGATGATGATGTTGTTCTATGTTGTTGTTGTTGTTTTCTGTGGCAAGCATTTAGGTACTAAAAAAATACCTACCTTTTACTTGAATAAGTCCGCAAGCCCCCCATCATCTATTGTGGTCGAAAATCGCCCTGCAGCCCCAGACGCCATCTCGTGCGGCGGATGGGGCATAAGGATTGCTTCTACTTTACGCTTTCCGCCGCCTCCTTTGCTGGTGTCATGGCCTGAACGGTCGCCTGCACGAGGACTGGGTGGCCTAAACGGGGCAGGCCTCTACCGTATGCTCCACTGTGTTCTCTGAGCGATCCACACAGTGGTGGCACTGGGGCTGGTGGGTGGTGAGGCTTTCTGTATCCCTGATAAAGTGTACGCTAAATTTCCATGGCCATTGTAACCATAAATTGTTTTTTTGTCGTCAGGTTCTTCCCAAACCCCTATCTCCGATGAGTTACGACGTGGTGACGACCCCGCTGATGACGGGCATGGACAGAGCAGTCGGCGTCAATGACAGCGGCTACGATGCCTCCATTGTACTCACCCACAACAGATGCGCCTTGTCACTCTACAATGTGAGCATCATCTTTTATATTTTTTATAGACCACGGACAAAAATCTTACGACCAGTTAGTAGGACTGAGACTGCTTAGATTCTAAATTTGAAAAGATTTAACCGAAATCTAAAGGTCTTAATTTGCTATTTTGATTTTTAGACCTTGTACAGGAAGTCACCTAAAGACCTGAATGTAAATGTGCGCATGATGGACATGGCTGTTCATGGGCATTTCGTGGCAGATGAGCAGATATTAAAAACAGCGCAGCACAGGCGAGCGCCTCATTGGAGCGATCAGCCCCAGGGGATCTGGCTTATGATAAAGGTAAGGTTAAAGGCAAGGTTTGAGTGAATAAGCTCTTAATAAACTAGTGCGCCTCACCATGAAGGATTGCATCACTGCTTACCATCAGGTGGGATCGCAGTCAAGCACTAGGTAACAGCAATTTAAAAAATACAAACTTTTTGTATATCTTTACTGAGTCACAAAGATATTGTGACTCAGTAAAGATATCTCTAAATTGCTATTATGTAGAATTACCAACAGATTGCGATAACCGCTGTAGCAAAATATTTGTATACACCGGACATTGACGTGTGCTTAATTCTTATCACGATTTGACTTCCAGACGATTACATTTTCCAAATGGGCAGTTACTGATTCTGAGAAAGCATTAAGGGTTGTTGATTATGATATTAAAACTGAAGACCCCGCGGAGCTATTCGAAGCTCTTTTGGGATCACGCCAAGTAATGGAACGTGTTTCTTACAACCATGCTTATTCCACCACAGCGAGCACTTGCAGCCAGTTTGTGGCCATGTCCATATTTTTGGAAGGGAAATCAGGTAATGTTTAATTTATAATTGCTTATGGTCTATCAAAATGGTGTTTAGTAGATATCGTTGTCAGCAATTAGACCGCAATTAATGTTGTATCTGTATCCTATGAGCCTCCCTATAGGAAATCTACCCATGGATTTAAATTCGTGTAGATTTATGTAATTTCTAATTGGGTGTATAATAAAATTTATTCTGTTTTATTCTTTGGCAATTATTGCCAAAGAATAAAACAGGTTCACTTGCGATTGTACTCGCATGTAGATAATAGATATCTTGTAGTTGTATGCATTTCAGTAGGTATGTGTCTTTATTGGTCTGTAGCAGCTTTTTATTAGTGAAAGATGTAGCTATGCAAGTAATTTGTTAACAATTTCTTTTTTTCTAGAGTTCACTCCTGAACAATGCAGTGAAATAAGTTCACTGTTCAGCTCGGGTGATGTGCTATCGGCAGAAGTACCTACGGCTTTGGCTAACATAGCCCAGAAGTTGGAGAAGTCTGGACTAGTGGAAGAGTTTAAAGCTCAGGACCCCAAGAAAGCTCTGCAATGGCTGAAAGAAAATGCTCACGACGACATTTACGTTGATGTTCGACAATTTTTGCAACAACACGGCTACAGAGCCATAATGGAGGTATCTTGAACTGAATAAGATCGATGAAGGCTGTCTGTGACAATCGATTACTTAAGGCTTGTGTACACGTTGCCGCCATCGCGTCTGTATACTGTGTATGCCGAACTGCCACCACTTCTACAATGTGGCGTGGACGTGATGGCGTTGCGGCAGCGGTGCAAGAGCGGTGCGATCGCGAATGTATACACAGAGTAGAGTCGCAGAGGCGGCGCGGTAGCGACATGGTGGCGGTGCGGCGTCGGCACCGTCTACACGAGCCTTTAAACTAAGTTTAATTCTGAAAAACCTTTTATAGACGCCGTATTTACTTTTCAGTTTGATTTAGTTACGAAACCTTGGGTTTTGGTGCCAGAGAATATGATGAAAGTACTCCAAAACTTACACGTTACTACAGAAGGAATGAAACATAACAAAACTAGCCAAGAAATTGTAGACTCTTTAAAGACTCCTGAGAAACCTAACACTAGGTAAGTACTCATTTATTGTAGTTTTATGAAGCAGAGGTTCAATTGTTTCGTGATGGCGCCAGAAAAGCTGCTGAACTGAAAGTTTATAAGGCGCAATTTGGATGTTGCTTGCATACCAGCTTGATGCGCTAACGCTAAAGTCAGTTCATAAATCCAATAGAATCATCGGCAATGATTCACTTATCCCAAAGTTCCAAACTCTTGCATCAAACTTGCGAGTTACTAAATATTGTTCCTTAACAACAGTAAGTGTGGCTGACCCCAGCTTGCCCACCATCACGCATTTTAATTTGGATAACACGAAAATTTAGTCGATAATTGGTCGAAATTTGTCGCCAAATATCAGAATTTGTCGGTCAGTGGTTTAGAAGTTATAAGGGGTCATTGTGGGCCAAGCCAGAGTCAGCTGTCCCCAGCTTGCCCACATGTGTATCTCAAAAACTAAAGCACCTAGCGGAGATCTGTTTTCTCCCAGATTTAGTCGCCAATAAGTCGAAATCAGTTGCCAAATCTCAGAATTTGTCGGTCAGTGGTTTAGAAGTTAAAAGGGGTCATTGTGGGCCAAGCCAGAGTCAGCTGTCCCCAGCTTGCCCACATGTGTATCTCAAAAACTAGGGCATCTAGCGAAGATCTGTTTTCGTCCAAATTTAGTCGGTAATGTGTCGTAATTTGTCGCTAAGTCACAGAATTTGTCGGCATGCAATGAAAAAGATATTAGAGAATTTAATTTCTCCATACATTGGTACAAGCAAGTACAAAATCCTTAACTTCCTATACAGTTTGATATTTAATGACCATGAATAATGCTCTTTGCTCGTTTGTTTTGATATACATATATATAATTATATAAAAAGCAATATAAAATTTTCTATAATTTGAACCTACCGAAGCAAATCTATATATAATTATTTATCGACCAAAATGTCACTTGCAGATAGATATTTGCGCTCCGTTTAAATTAGGGTAAGTAAGAAAGAGATAGATGCACGAGTATAGTAGGAGAGGGAAGCAGCTAATTGAATGATTTTTTTTTATTGGATGACTTACCTACCATAAAAAAACGATTCTGAAACATTTCTCCGACATTTGTTTCGCCGTTGATCGGTTCACCGACAGAACTTTTCAATGACGAACGATTCGCCGACAGAACGATTCACTATTAATTTTTTCTCCGACAGAACTTTTCAATGACGAACGATTTGCCGTCAGAACGATTCACTTTTCATTTTTTCTCCGACAGAACTTTTCACCGGCGAGCGATTCGCCGACACAATTGTTCATCTGCTCCTGCATTTCGAAAAATTTTAAACATGTTCATTTGCCGGATCCCGATAAGCAGATTGAATTAGCTGTAAAAGCTAACATCAAACAAAAAGCCCACCATTCAATGGATGCACCCTCACAAATTGTTCAACGGTGTATTCAAGATGTACCAAGTATTAGTGCTCCTTACATGCCGACTAGGGATGCCATGAGAATGATGGTTCATCGGGTAAGGAATAAGAATTTTCCAAGTATTCCCAAAGATATACATGCTGTTGTGATTCCCGATGAATTAACCAAAATTAACAATGATGTCAACTTCCTTATCGGTCACTACACTCATAATAAAGAATCCGTAATCGTATTTGGCACAAATGAGAGTTGCAGACTTTTAAGTGAAGCAAATTATTAGCTGATGAATGGAACATTTATGTATAACCATAACATGTATGATACATGTATTGACGTTGAAGCAAATACTTTTTTGTCACTTTTTTGGTTAGTTTTGTTCAAGTTTTGCAAGTTTCGTCTTCACAACTTGATTCAGGTGTAAACAACAAACGAAAACAGGTCTATATGTCGAATACCTATGTTTTATAACCTAGGAGCAGATGAACAGTTGTGTCGGCGAATCGCTCGCCGGTGAAAAATTCTGTCGCAGAAAAAATGAAAAGTGAATCGTTCTGACGGCAAATCGTTCGTCATTGAAAAGTTCTGTCGGAGAAAAAATGAATAGTGAATCGTTCTGTCGGCGAATCGTTCGTCATTGAAAAGTTCTGTCGGAGAAAAAATGAATAGTGAATCGTTCTGTCGGTGAACCGATCAACGGCGAAACAAATGTCGGAGAAATGTTTCAGAATCTAAAAAAACAGCTAAGAACATCATCATCATCCTACATTTGTCCCATGTTACTTGGAGTCGGTGCAACATGTTTCTTTCTTCCACTCTGTCCTGTCACCCGTCACACTATCACTAACTCCCTTTTCTTTCATATCACTCCCCACACAATCCATCCATCTCTTCTTCGGCCTTCCTCTTCCTCTCCATCCATCTACGTGTAAACCCAGAACTTTTTTTGTAACATGCGTTTCATCTCTCCTCTTCACATGACCATACCAAGACAAATGATTTCCTTCCAACTTTTCAGTCACTGGCGCCACTTTCAGACTTCCTCTAATATACTCATTTCTCACTTTATCCATTCTCGTCACACCACACATCCATCTTAACATTCTCATCTCCGCTGCATGCAGTCTTTTTTCATCCATCTTTTTCACAGCCAAACATTCTGATCCATACAGTAGGACAGGTCTTATCACGGACTTGTAAATTTTACCCCTCAACTTGAGGGGCATCCGTGGGTCGCAAGTTGTTCCCGTGACTTGTCGCCATTTCATCCATCCTGCGTTGATTCGATGCGTTACGTCTCGGTTTATCTCACCATTCCCTTGGATAAGCGACCCAAGGTACCTAAAGTCGGAACAGGTTGGTATGGGCGTTCCGGCGAGAGCTAAGTCCACAGGACCGGAGAAACCGAAACCGCCGAAATCACAGAACAAGTACTTCGTTTTAGTTCTACTTAATTTCAGGCCAACACTTTCCAGTCTGTGCCACCAAATCTGCAATCTGTTCTGGACCTCTAGACCACTCTCGGCAACCAGCACAATGTCATGTCAAAAAAACAGCTAAAAACATTTTTCCTATTTCATTAACTACTAGTATGGCTTCCACGTAGCTTCCATCCATAGTTATTTTTTTTTTATCCTATACTTTCCCACCGAAGGGCAAAGGCTTCCCCCAACCTCTTCCAGGCATATTTGTTTCGGGCCACCTCAATCCAACCCTTGCAGTAAGTGTCCAGGGCGTTGCGTGCGTCCGCACACGATGATGATCGGAGCACGCTCTCCGCCGCCGCACGCCTGCCTTCGGCCTGCGCTGGCGCACGATTAGCTGCGACGCGTTGCAACCACAGTGTAGCAAAGCCACAGCGTACTAAAATAATTTTTCCCGCGCTACAATATTTAATTTGATGAGAACGCGTTAATTTACAAAATCAGAAAATGAAAATTTAAACATAATTCATATCTTTAACCCCACGATTCTGGAACTCTTTAATACGATCTCTAACATTCATGAAAACACGCCTCAGAAGTTGAGTAGGAAGGACAAATGTTATTTAATTTCTTGTCTAATGTTTTACATCATCGCCTTCTCCCCCACAGAAGTCAAACCTCATGCCTCCAATTTTTTTTTTTATAAATTAACCGACTTAATATACTAAACAACGAAAAATTTCACTGGATCCATAGTTTAACACGTAGTATATTTTGAGATATTTAATTTTATTTCTCTAAATTAATATAAGTCGCATACCAGTGCACATTACAGTAAAAAGACAAAAGTTTATAAAAACTTGGGAGTGCTACGACGTCTTACAAGACTTAATTTCGTTACCTTCCACAGAAACAATACCGCATAACCTTATTTACACGTTGTAAATAAGGTTATGCGGTCTGAATTCATACATACCCTACCTACCTACCCCAACTATTCTACCTTAGCTATCTACCTCAACTTCTCTACCTACCCTGCCTTCCCAACCTACAATGCCCATGTAGGCCTATGTGAAATAAAAAGATTTTGACTTTGACTTCATTAATTTAAAAAAAAATGATGTTGTAAATATTTGTGATTTTGTAGTTATATCATTTATTACCTCAATTTTGTATTACAATATCCACTAGAAAATAATTTGCAATTATTTAAAACAGCCACTGAATTTCACTTAAACAAATCATGCTAAAACCTGATACATAGTATTACGGCTTTGTGCAGCCCATCTACAAGCGCCATCTATCGGCTAATCAAGACACCTGGTGTAATCACAGTTACAGCAATCAATTAAACAGTGCAATCTGTATAAAGTCACATTATGACATTAGCACCATCAATCAATTTTTTGTGACATTAGTACAATAATTGTATATTCATGCTAATTAATAACCTGGCAATATTACTGTAATCACATCTGCTTATAATGTTGTAATATACACACCAACAACTTTTATTAATGTAATTAATTATAATAAGTTTGTCAATTTGTGAGACTTATTGAAATATTTTGTGCTATTCTTTAGAAAGGGTTAGTATTTTGACTTCAGGTAAAAGTGTTTTTGAGAGGTATTGAGCGTCGTTTGTACAGTGGCTGAATTTTCTTGTAATAGTTTCATACTTACGTTAGGTAAGAATAATAATATGCTTCCCATTAGGTGGGATCGCAATCAATGACTAGTTTATTTATTTGCTTTTGTCTTGTATTAAATTTATAAATAACTTTATTAAAAAACCAACATGTTTTATTATTCTGACGTAAATTATAAACTAACGTTTTAATTCTGTAAAATAGTTGTACGCGACTGTACGTCTTGACAGTAAATAGAGCAAGAGCAAGGCTTAATGTTTTCAAAGAAATCTAAGTTAACAATTGTTTTTATGTTTTAAACATAAAAACATGTATTTAATTAAAAATTTGTCTCTCTCTGCCTTGTCTAAGGACATTAGACCGTAAAAATTGGAAATATATTTTCACATTATAATTAAAATATTTTTTCTTGACAATTTCTTGTAAAATCTTCCAACTAGCTCTTGGTCTATACCTTAAAAAAATAAACTTGTTATATCTTTTAAAATATAACCCGACAAATTCTATGACTTAGCGACAAATTACGACACATTACCGACTAAATTTGGACGAAAACAGATCTTCGCTAGATGCCCTAGTTTTTGAGATACACATGTGGGCAAGCTGGGGACAGCTGACTCTGGCTTGGCCCACAATGACCCCTTTTAACTTCTAAACCACTGACCGACAAATTCTGAGATTTGGCAACTGATTTCGACTTATTGGCGACTAAATCTGGGAGAAAACAGATCTTCGCTAGGTGCTCTAGTTTTTGAGATACACATGTGGGCAAGCTGGGGACAGCTGACTCTGGCTTGGCCCACAATGACCCCTTATAACTTCTAAACCACTGACCGACAAATTCTGATATTTGGCGACAAAAGAGAATGCTCAAGCCCCATAGAAAAAAAACCCAGCTCCGGCAGGAATTAAATGTATCTCAAATTATCGATATTAATAATTAATAGAATAATAACTGGTCATGATCGTCATGCTTACATGCAATCTTATAAAAAAATTAAATGTTAGTTTTATTTTTCAGGCGATCGATTTAAGAAAATATTTACTTAATTATTTTCAACCCTTAATTTAAAAATATGATATAATAAAATGCCTAGTTCTCGGGTCTTCTAATTTTGATTTATTTAATGTGAAAGTGTTTATATAAATTGAAAAACTTAAACAAAATAATTTATTTCGATAACAAAACATTATTTACTATCAAATGTCATTAAAAATACTAAGTAAACAAAACATTATGTTGCATAGCAACAGACAGTATAGTGGCATTTATAACATTTTTTATTTACTTTTTTAGAGATATGCGAAAGAGTTTATAGTACCGCAAACCTTTGTTGAAAAGACAAGATCTTCCGACCAGACGGGTGCTGTGTTTGATCTGTGCCACTACCCGATAATAACCGATTTTGACTTTTTGCTGGGTATAGTTTTATGTATATATTTATAAATACTCTAACATAACACTATTAAGAATATTTGTACGGAGGTACAAATATTTATTTATTTATTTATTTATTATATACTTTATTGTACACCAAGACATAATACATTGAAAGTGAAACTTGCAATAAAAAAACATACAATCGGCGGCCTTATCGCACTCGGCGATTTCTTCCAGGCAACCCTGTAAAAACACATAACCCTGTATAAACATAACCCTGTATAAACACATAACCCTGTATAAATATATAAAATATTCCTCCTCTTCTCGACGGTTCTCTAACCATCATAAAGAAAGGAGAGGAGGTTCACAATTCGGTTATACTTTTTTATGTTTGTCACTTCAAAACTTCGATATCAGTGAACTGATTATACCTACATTTAAATGAATAGATATGGTATCGTCTGGAAAGATTGATCCCATTTTTTTTCTAATCTATTTTTCATAATATTTCATCATAAGAAATAGATGAGGAATTGAAGAATCTTCAAAGATATTATAGGTAGGTAGGTACCTATACATATAGTGATTTTGGTATTTTAATTGAAATCTTAATCATATATACAGTATGAAAATATCATGTGATGAAGTAGAACTGATGAACAAGACCAGAAATGGCCATAGTTAAACAATTATTACGATATAAATAAATGATTCTGAATAGTTCTGATGAAAATAATACCATCTACCTGATTTAATTACGATGATGATGAAGGTGGAAAGTAGGCACTAGAACTCCGTAATTGATCAATCTATACTAACCGTGTTTGGGCTTATTGGAATTATCATAAGATATGAATACTCTAGCTATACGTGATTTTAAAGGTTATTTGTATTAGCACACTATTTAGCTTTAGCAACGAAAACATATGTATTAAAAAAAAAACAGTTTCACGGCATAAAACACAAAAAAACTCAAAGTAACTTTATTTTCAGAAGTAGGTAATAAACCAAAAAAAACAGAAACATCGACTTCCGATATTAGATATAAGTAGTTATGTAGTAAAGTGGTTCCTACGTTGCGTTAAAAATGTCGCTACACTATTAATTAATGAGGATCAATCAGAATGCTGTCTAAGAAAGAAGCAGGATGTCTAAAAACCTCTTCGTGTCTGGCACAACCTAAGAAATATAAAATACTGATTACATGGGTACAGCTTCCTAAAGTTCTCCTACCATGCAAACATGAACAGTAATGTTCTTTAATGGCTTGCCTACCCTGGAGCACAGTGTTGTACAACACATACGTATAGTATTTTGTTCTTGCCCTGTGCCGTGAATTAACCATGCAACGTATTAGCACGTCATTGGAATCCTCAAATATTTGCTGAGAGTGTCGATAGCGTTCTATAATGAACACGTTTGTCCCCCGTAAATGTTCGCTGCAATACGAGCGAGCCATTTTCACATGATATGTCCCAACTGAAAACCGTATCAAGTCTTCAAGAGACAAACGACTAAAATCTGATAGCTGTGGATCATCAGCGTCTAGGCGTTCAAAAGACACTCTTTGTCGGTTTATGTTGTGCTCAAGAACGTAATCTGCCAATCGATTAGGTTTATGGATATTTTCATTTATTATTTGTACGAAGTCGTTTGTATACGGGCTGTCTTCGTAAGGCTCTTGGTAGCAATTAATCAACGCGGCTGCAATTTTAAAGTCTTCAAATATATGTGGCAAGGCACGATTAAAAATTCTATGACGAAATATTTTGTAGTCTCTCTTAAAGCGACCATTAATGGCTTCAACAACCCATCTACACATTGTTACAAGCCTTGACTGGTTGGCGTCTTCTGTTGATAGCTGCGTTTCGTTTCGACTTTTAGTTGGCGGCATATGTGCATTATATCCGTGCAACTCTATTTCAGGAATCGCATCCCGGAAGCCTCTGTCTAGAATAAAAATGTCATCATGTTCAAAAAAATAATGAAATGAATTGTCTTCTATTGGTTCGCCGTGATTATGTAATATCTGGTGCATTATTTCTGCATCGGTGGTTTTGGCATTGTATGGCCCAGTGACGTCTAAAATGTAACCATCAGTACAAACGATCATGAAAGGTTTGATGAGGTTTTTATATTTGTGTAAACTATAACTAAGCCGCTGAAAAAGAAAGTTAGAGCTTTTTTCGACGAAAAGGTAAGTTCCATCAAGTACTGCTATTACCTTGGGAGCGTTTGTGTTTCCAAATATATGTTGTGGTATTAATCTGTTTCGATTGATCGCTTCACTGCGGGATATATGGTCAAATCCTAAATGTAATGGAACAAAATCGTTTAGCATACAATTTCTTACAAAATGAATTTTACGATCGACACTTTGTCTAGACAAATCAAAGGTGGTTCCCAACCGTACACTTGGTTCACCGGTTCGAATTTTGCTTAAGTAAACTCCTAAATCTAATTGAGGTGAACTAGACAGCTGTCGTAGACTTGGTATTTGGCTAATGAGGTGATTAAATTGAGTATGGTTCAATCCCGTCCAAAAGTGGAGATTATCTTCTGTTATTTCAGACATATCTTCAAAGTTAAGGGTATGCTTCTTCTCCAAGGCTGCAGTATATAGTCTCACTATGTCATATATACCACCCGAGTTTATGTCGCTATGCCTACGTGTTATAAGTAGAGTAAAATCTTCCAAAGACGTTGTTCTTAAATGATGTTCACAAATCCGAGCTAGGTCAGGTATGAACAAATTGTAATAGCTGAGAAGGTGAATTTTGATAGTGTTATTAACACAGCGTAGTTGCAGTCTATTACAGTCATCAAACATACACCTTAGGGACGTATTGGCTACTCGATTTATGCCAGGAGATGGAACAGGTACATCAGCTCGGTTTTGGTTTATGCTGCCATTTATTCTGTGCCAACAAATATGACATATAGACCTGGAGCCATTGAACGGAATCTGTGAAATAAGTAAAAATAAGTATTTTTTTTAATAAAAAAAATATGAATATGCAAACCGGAAAAAGAGCGGCAACGCAACAGTGGTTGGCTGAGGAGCGTGGTGAGAAGAAAAACATAAAATGTTTGCGTTTGCATTATTGTGCTGCGATTGCCACTAGAGGAAGTGGAGTTGCATAGCTCCATTTCCTCTGTCAACCATGACTATTGTCCAGTTTTTAGTCTTGAATTCTTATAATTTTCATTTAACCTACCTCGTGTGGTGGTTCGACGGCATTAAGCATAAATTCAACGAGGTCTCGTCTTGATCGAACTAAACTTTCATTAAGTACGTGTGACCGTCTGTTCCGAAGAGTATGTCCACATGAAACACAAAAGTTATTTGCTGCAGCAGCTGGCTGCAATTGATTGCCGCGGGCATTTATGGTATGCCAACAAGAATTACATATGAATCTTGTGCCATTGAATTGAACCTGAAACATTAGTTTTACATATCCATAACATGTGTATCATAAAAAATAAATGCAATAAAAAGTATTTGTAAGATACATACTGCATGGGGTGCTCCTATGGTATTATTAAAATGTTCCAAGAAGTCTCGTCTTAATTGCAGTAAACGTTCATTAAGAACGTGTCTACGACGTCCTCGAAGTGAATGTTGACACACACTACAATAATTATCATCAGCCATATCAATCAAAAAAATAGTCTGGTAAACAAGCCAAATTGTGAAAAATATTTCAAAGCATAAAGAATTGTACAGAAGAAAAACATCTGAATAAACTTTCAAGTTTATTGTTTTCGTCTGCTTGACCGCACCTACCTGTGAAGGTCTTAATAAAGTAAAACTTCCAGCCAGCTAAACGAATACACTCTAAAGGCGCCCTATGAAGTCCGGACTTTGGCTTAGGGCACCGCTGAGGGGAGGACAACAAGCGACAAGATAGATCTAACAAAAGTCATTATTTTGGGGTGAACTTACCGAGCCTGATTTTGTCGAAAGCTTCCACTACATCGAAGATGCTTGATGTTTTATAAAGCATTTCAATAAAGATAAAGTAATAAAAGAAAAAACTGTATTACAAAAAAAAAATATAAATATATAGATACGATTATAGCCAGAGTACCTAATTCTCATGACAATTCCAATAAATCCAAACACTGCTAGAATACATTATTTTATTATGAATTTCCAGTGTCTACTTTCTCCCTTCCAGCTCTTTCTTCAGATCAGTTCGATAGTACCTTATAGTCAAAGTGCATTTCATAACAATTGTATTAAACCCAAACAAGATTAGGATACATTGATTAATTACGGAGTTCCGGTGCGTACTTTGTGGCTCCAACGTCTCTCGATCACTTCGATGATTCCATTTTAAATTAACATTCAGAGCCAATTATTTTGCCATAGTTGCCTAACTAACTATCTTGATTGTAACATCTATGGGAGTTTGAAGTTCCGATAATCATTTCTTTTTTTTTTCTTCACCAGTTCCATTTCATAAAATGTAACTTTTTGGCTGTAAATGCTTGAGTTCTCGATAAAAATATCAAAAAATAAAAATGGTTGCTCTTTAACACTTCAGGAGCTCCCTCGATTCCTCATGGATCTCATCATCAGAATTGGATTTTAAAGAAAAAATTAGGTCTGTCTGACAATCCGGTAGAAAGATATAAACAATAAAATACATTGATATACATATATGAGTAAAAAATGGCTAATTAGTTCATAATCGACGGAGTTCGAAGGTAAAACCATAAATATCGTTTCGGTCGAAAGAATAAAATTATTAATTAAATAAAAAATAAATTAAGTTTTTGTTTTCGTGTACTTCTATAACCTGTGTGCGTAATAAACTGAGTAATCAAGTGCTGCATATTATTTATTTCCTTTGTGACAGTCGTGAAAGTGGCGCCCAACGTGGGACTCGCAACTACTGAACTACATTTGGCAATTTTTATATGTTTGCATGTAAGGAACGCGATAATAATAATTTATAGCCTTATATCTTACTATTATTGATATTTTGAGATACATCTCGTTTCTGTCGGAGCTGGGTTTTTTTTGAGCATTCCTCTTTCGACCAATTATCGACTAAATTTTCGTGTTATCCAAATTAAAATGCGTGATGGTGGGCAAGCTGGGGTCAGCCACACCAACAGTAACAATACCGGGTACAGTAACAGTATTGTTACATCGCGGTCATTTTTGCCTGCTTGAATACTGTGGCACGATGCCAAACCAAATCTTTGAAGTCATCATTTCGAGTGCAAGCAGAAATGACCTTAGTGGTAGTCAGGCGGAACTGTCTTCGATAGTACATACTTTAACGTTTTCAACACATTAATCGTACGGTATGTACAACTAAGAAGCGGAATTTCCGGAGTATGTTCTCTGACAGCTACAAAAACTATTTATGAGGTAAATAGTTTACTTCTAGGCAACCGAGCTCCATTGTCAGTAACATCATCATTTACACATTTCACAGATAGAACTCAACTATGAGCATACCATGGAAGAATACACATGGTGGCAGTAGGTACCATTTTTATTTCACTTTAAAGTTTCACATGTATTGTTACAGGAAAGTTCTTCGCTGGATTCTACCGTTATGTCACCGTGTCGTACGTCACAGAGAGAGCACGAAGGCCAGTCTGGTGCTCCTCATTCACAAGCTGCGAATCGGCTTCCTTAAGCTCGGCAATTTAATGGTGAAAAACTGGTACATACCGAACCCTGACCTGGTGTTCTTCTTCCGTAAGGCGGAGCTCAGAAAATATCTTGCGACAAGAGATCCTGCTCTATTGAAAAAGTAAGAACTATACTGTCACACTAATAAACATAAAGGCAAATGTTTGTATGTATGTACTACTGCGGTAATTTCTGCCTGATTCTTAAAAAAAATTCGCTTAAATCCTGCGGCGCGGTGTCAAATCATACTTTTGAAGTTTTCATTTTGTGTGCAAGCAAAAATGGACGGTGGTGAGGCAGAGGTGTCTTCGGTGGGTATGTGTTTTGTTTGTTGACGATCAAACGGCTTAACGGATTTGGAGGAAATTTATTACAAAGAATTGTGTTAATCTAAGATATAAGCCTGTAGGTAAATGCCATAGCCTGTAATTTATAATGGCATATGGTAATAATTTAACGCAGGTGAAACCGCTTGACAGAAGCTAGTTTTTACTATAGATGGATGCAATTCCAACATATTTGATGTGTGATCAATATAGATGTACGTGTTATCAAATCTCATGACAGTTTTGGTTAATATAATTACAACATGTAAACGATTCGCTGATAAATTGGTCAGATTTAAATCAAGTTGAAGTAACCCACAAAATGTTAAGTTCTTCAAGCTATCAATACAAATTTGTACTTCTCAGAGCAATGCAACGTCAGCAGTACCATCCTGGCTGGTGCAAGTTCAAATTTGCCGAGCTGAACACCGGTTGGGTCAACAAGTTAGAACCCAAAGCGCCGAACCTGTTGGCTGGTGACGTCAAGATATCTGCTACCTCAGTGTGCGGGGGAGAGGTGGTCGCGAGGGCCTGCGTCATCAAGGATCTTGAATCAGAAGTCAGTTACTCTTTTGTTTATCTATTCTTTCTTTGTGGGTTCACTCTATACCGCTTAAGTTACCGCGATGGATGGGAGCCTACGATGAACTAAGTGCATCCAGATAATGCCTGTCTACTCTTTTGAGGAGTGGCGGATTGTAGGCGTTAACACAAAAGCTGGAAGATACTTCCACGCCACTACACCACTAGATCATCAATTCACTCTACTCAAATTACTCCTTTTTCTCTTCATTTCTCCTTCAACTGCGCATATAATAAATACCTATGCAATAGAAGTTGCTTTTTAATCTTTCTGGTCTATAGTTCGTTTTTTTTTAGAATGTCACACACTAGAAAATATATGTTCCCAATTTTCTGAAGTTTGACATTTTAAGTTGTCAAATTGTAGTTTAGGATTAAAAAACGAACTATAAGTAGTAAGAGTTTAATTGGTTCTGTATAAACAGATTGGAGATCTTCGACGAGGTGATGTGCTGATCACGCACGCGACTGACATCGGATGGTCCCCGTACTTCCCGCTCCTGACCGGCATCGTCACGGAGCTTGGTGGTCTTATATCACACGGTGGGTACAATAACATTATATACTGACTTTAGATTGTCAGAAAACCTGCACAAAGTTGTCACATTTTGAAATTGAGAAGACATGTTTGATGACCGTTTCCAATTTCCAGGTGCTGTGATAGCTCGAGAATATGGTTTGCCCTGCATCGTAGGCGCAGTTAACGCTACAGATATATTCAAAACTGGAGATTTAGTACGACTATCAGGAACCAAAGGCACCATTGAAAAAGTGGAGGTGCAAGAAGAGCTGAAAGATGATAGTATAGAGAGTTGAAGAAAAAAGTAATAAGTATATCGTGTGTGTACATATTGGTGTTAGGTATCAAGTATTTAATAAAAGATTGTTTAAAAAAAAATCAATGTAATTGAAATAAATAAATTCAACAACAAATAAAATATATAATTTAAAACATTCTCATAAATAAATCGATACGCCAAATTCAAGGTAGTAAAAACACTGTCGCGATTCGCTACAACTTGATTTAGTATAATCTCAGTTTCTAAATTCGAACCGAATTCATTCAAACAAAATCCAAGAGTATAACCATCTAATAGCGTCATGTTTTCAATCACAACACCGATCAAAGGAAATTAAGTAAACGGAATCGTAAAGGATTTCGAATGCTGAAACGCATAAGTCCTATATTCCCTAAAAATTACTACAAAGTACCTACAGTATGCGACAGCTTAAAATTTCATGGTAAATTGGTAAGAATGGTAAAACTGTCGAATAATGATAGACATTCAAAAGAGCGCAGGAATTCATAAAGAAGAACATACCCGTGCGTAAGCTGTCGTATACAGTAGATTGTTTATCGTCAAGTTCATTGGTCTTCATCGTCCGCGAGCATGAGCAGTTCGTAGCAGTTGAAGGCGAAGGGCCTGCCGAAGATGACGACGTGGCAGTGGTAGTCGGGCTCGTAGACGGCGCCCAGGAGGTGATCACCGTGGTAGTGCACTCGGCCCACGAACATGCCGGGGCCCACGCTCACGGCGCGGTCGGCGATCGAACCGCCCCGCCACGCTAGCCAGCGCACCTCCGCGTTGCACATCACCTGGTCAGGCCAGATAACAATATTATCACTTTTTGTTAGATTTATTAACATGCTGTTTCGGTTAACTAGAAGTAATTATACTCCATCAAAAATATAGCCCTAAAATATGGCGTCGAAAAGCATCTCGACAGTGTCGGCTGGTCATGTGCTCAAAATACTAGCAGCATGGCGTCGATGTATGTTAATTTTTATCATCGGCTCATGGGGTAAAATGAGGCTTCCTTTTAAATTGAGGTCTCGTGGGGAAATTCTATAAATAATACGTGAGCACTAGGATCTAACGAACCAAGAGTTTCAGCCTGAAAAGGTTTCAAAATACAGAGTGGTTTGTGATGGAACAGGAAAAGTTGATATCGTTTTAGATACAAGAGCACAGTCTTAGAGGACGACTTCGTAGATTTTTAGAGAATATACAGTCAACAACAGAATTAAACGATTCTGAATCTAATAAGGATTCATAAAAGTCTTTTAAACAAACGTGGGTTGAGCATTAGAAATTATATTAATCCCAAACTTATCCCATAGGTGCATTTCGTAAGATATCAATAAACCTTTTCTACGAGTAATGTTAAGTAAACAGTTCGAATATTATATTCCTACATAATATTAGGATGCCTGCCTGGTTAGCTTAATAAGATATAATGTAGGTTCCATGACTGAAGAGGAGGTTTGTGTTCTCACCTGATATTTACTGTAGCTGTGAACTTTTCCCTCCGCGTAAACTAGACAGACATGCTTGGAGGGCAACAACGTGGCTGGTAGCACCGTACATCTGTATGGGGAGATAATTGATCACACTAGGTATAGTTCGTTTTTTAATTCTAGACTACGATTTGACAACTCAGAATGTCACACTCTAGAAATATCTTCCCAATTTTCTGTAGTTTATCATTTTAAGTTGCCAAATCGTAGTCTAGAAATAAAAAAACGAACTATAGTGATATAGTTAAAAAGTAAAGTATCTGTCTTATACTTAACAGTAATAGTAATCCACTTGTATTTATATTGCATTTATATACGTAAGGCTTAAAAGCTGACTGAATAATTTCGGGTAATTTAGGTACATTTTTTATTTAATAATCCGTTGTATTCCTAAGATGTAGTGTATTACAAGATCAGGGTTGCGTCCTCCTATAAATTCTAAAACAATCGCCTAAAATAACTTTACAAACTTGATTCAATTCGTAGGACACATTTGTGGGGCTTTATTAGACAGTGGTGACAACAGACTAAATATTACTCGGTGGTAGTGACCCTACGAATCTTTAGGACCAAGTATTGTTCTCGATTTCTTTTTGGCTTCATTGGTCGGACGAAGAGAGAAAGGCCAGGCGCCCACTATTGGCATCGGGAAGGAAAAGGATCCTTCGGCATCCCTACATAGCTAAGGTATAGTTTCCAACAGTGTGCCTTAAGGGTGAGAACCAGCATCTCTCTTTTCGTTTTACTGGTCAGCTTGAAGGTGATTCTCAAAGACTACACACAACGCGTTGCGAGCAATTTTTTCGCTCAATAAGCGTTTTTGGTTTTGAGCCTACCTGCTTCTGGAATCAACCATATATTCCAATCGCCAATCGCCAAACCAATCGCCAATCAATCCAATCGCCAATCGTATGGCGATTATCACACGGTACCGCGGTCCGCCGCGGAGTGTGGCGGCTGTATAGCAATTTTTGTCCGCTTAACCGCGCGGTCAGGCGGTGTACGTGTGTTAGGAATTAAAGGATTGATTAGAGGCCAATACAACTTGACATCCGCTTCACCGCCAACCGCAGCGGTGCGCGGTGCCGTGTGTTAATCGCCTATGTGATAAAAAGAGACAGTAAATACATAAATGGCAGAAAATCACCTGTGCATAGCTCTAGCGACCCAGATGACTTCTCCCTCGCAGACACCGGCGGCCACCGCTCCGCTCGGCACAGCGCCACAAGCGCTCACCACCCACACGGGGCCTGGCTTCTTCCACGAAGGTAAGTACTCTGTCCGATAACCAAATCTTCATTTATACCTCCTACAGTAGCTATTAAGAGTAAAATAGAATAAAATATTCAGTTTTTCACATGCCTAAAAGTATACCTGGACCTTGACCATGACGTTTAAAGTAAGATTGTTTTATTCCTGATCCAGAGTGTGCAAGTGACAGCGTTAGACACGTTCTCTAGCGCCGTATCTTTCCCACTGAAAGTAATATCGAAGTAATACTGCTATAAGGGCTTGTGGTAGGCCCCTAGATGGTGTTTAAGAATTCAGAGCTAGATGTTTTTAGCTTACCTATTAAGTATCTCTAACCCCACACCATTTAGCATCATAATTGCTTTTGAATTCTTAAATATTGCAAGAAAGTACATGAACTAATAATTATCTGGCCGAACGATGTTGTGCGCGAAAGGCTAATAGCCTAATAGTAACCTATAAAAACAAAAAAAAAAACAAATTGTGTCAACATACCCGAAATGATCGCACTGTATTTTTGTTCCCAGGACACTTTTAAGAACTTGTTGTAATTCGCCCAATCTCTGGAATACCCTTCAACTTTCATCTTCAAATGATTCCAACGCCTGTTTTACAAAAAAATACACATTTTATTTATTCCACAAATAATGTACTTCATCATCTCGCTAGCCTCTTTCTCAACTAGTTTGGGGTCGGTTTCCAGTCTATCCAGATGAATACCAATGTTTTATTTGGAGCGACTGCCTATCTTTAACTATTTCTACGATACTCCTTGGACCAATTCAAGCAATAACTTGAGGTTTTACTTTGACTTTTCCTATAAATCTTGTTTCGTTTTATAAAGATTAAAAAATTGGCCCTCAATCCAGAAGCACACGGAGAGATTGATACACTTACTGGGAATAATGACCAACTAATTACTTAAATGTACTTACTTAACTATGCGTACGTATAACTATGTATGTATATACAAAAAAAATGCGCTCAGGCGTCGAAGTACACCTCCACATCACTGTCATCCGAAAACGTGCCCAGAAGACTGGCAACATTGCCACATTGAATGGCAATGCTTATTTTTTGGGGAAAGAATGACAAGCCAGCCGTCTGGTGACACAGTTTCGATCCGTCAGCAAGAAATTTGGTTTAGTTATTTTTAAACAATTAGTGGTAAAATCGTCGAAGGCTTGTAACAAATTTATTTGAAGAACATAAACTGTTTATAATTACTTACATTTGATATAACGGAACCTCTGAGCCTATGGCTTGTTGCAATGCATCGGTTTCTTTAACCTGTTTTGAAAAAGAATACAAATTTGTAAGAAATATTGTAAAATCTGTAAATCTCTTCATCGCATAACTACAACCATGTTAGAGAACCCAATCCTGGTTTAAGCTCATCTTTGTATAAAGGTATATAAGATGCCTTATCTCAGTTTATACGGTTATGGGAGAAGAATAAGAATAGTTATTTAATAGGTATATTATAATTTTCATAAAATATTATCTTACCACAAAGTTACGTTACGTTAAAACTATTTTTAAATTGTATAAATTAGGGCAGTGCAAATCCGCCCCTAAGGCTACCCACTGACCAGTGCCTCACCTAGACGAGGAGGCGCTACCAGTACCAGGTCATGATGCTAATAAAAAAAATAGTTTTAAACCGGTTGCCATATGAGATATCCACCACCACGGAACTCCTTGTATGTTACTGACTGCGTCCTAAAGAGCTAAGACGCTTAAAACCGGCTGCTATTGACTGATGAACTACGGCGCTTAAAGAACCCTGCAAAAACTATTTAACTACCTTCTATTCTAAGTATTCATTCATTCATTATTTTTGTAGGACCGTGCTTTTTTTGTATCAGGATATATCCGGCCAAATCCCGAAGGCAAAGGAGAAACAGGAGGAAAAAAAATGAATGTTTCAACATTACTCACGACTAAAGTTAACCACTGGGTCCATCTGTTGAACATTTCTATGATGTCCAACATTGCCTCCTGGCATTGAATGTAGGTTTCAGTTTGCACATTGGGGCGCTTTGGGGAATCAATCTAAAAACATACATAGACACACTTACACATACATCAGTTTATAAAGAAAAGTCAAATAAATTGAGGCTAGAAAACTTTTTAACCGACTTCAAAAAAGGAGATTTCTCAATTCGATCGTATGTTTTTTTTTACCAACATCTCAATAGAAGTTACGAGATCTCTCTCTCTTCTTGATCTTTATAGTTGAATCTCTTTGAAAATGTCACTAAGGGTATAACCAAACCCACCTTTAAATTTAAGCGTGTCTCTGTTGATTCATTACAAAAAATCGTTCAAAAGTCCTAATATTAAAAACACTGAGAATTTATGGTTTTTTTTTTATGCTGGATAAAAATCATCCAATGATGAATCCAGTGTCAGACTCTTACTGACCAAACGACCCACCCCGGCGTTCCTACGTTGCCTTATATGTATACCAGGGCCAAAGCCTTCCTTTCAGACCCAAACCTTTAATTAAGGTTTTTGATATTTATTAAAACAATTTGCCTCTGTCCTAACAGGAATTGATGTTTTTAGACAGCGATACATTCTGATTTAATGAAACAAACGTACGACTCATCTTTCTAATTGTAGATTGTGGTTCCAGCATTGATAGAAAGATTTATAAATAAATCGTGTTCGACCAGATGTCTAATAGAATAATCGTCTTACTTCTTTGTCCCTGTACCGCAAATGAAGGCGATTGGTCAGTTGTCGGCTGAACACACTATATTGTCGCCACTGCACGGCTTCCGAAGTCACTCTCCTATAGAACGATAACCAAGAAGAGACAGATGTTTCCCCTGGAATTAAGTATATACATGCATATTTGAATTTAGGTTAAAATTTAAGAAATTCCAAGAAAATTATGCAACTGAAAATTCTAGAACAAATTGTGGACACTGCATACCTCTGGCGACACTGGGGAGTCGGTATGATAAGGCGTGATCAACGATCTCCTGGATCCAATCCCGCCACGCCAGCACGTTCCACAACAGGCTCACCATCGTGGCATCCCAGTCCACCAGGTGCTCCGCCGATACGATAGGAGTTCCTAAAAATATTAGGTAACTCTTTAAATAAAATGTTAAGATTTTAACTGGATTAATTCAAAGTAAAACTACTTACGTGAACTGTATCCACTCTTAGCTTGTGAGAGTTTAGAGGAGAATTGTTGTGATCGATCGCGGCTCGGTTTAGAATGTGATGACGATGCTTCGAATTCGTAAGAAGTGGACGAAGAGGATAACGAAAGTGAGTGCGAGTCTTCTAATGTACAAGCATATTGCAGCTGTTCTAGTTGCTTTCGAGCGAATTTTGAGCTATCTTCTTGAATATCAAGCATATGAGGTATAGGGGCCGAAGGTTGTTTCTTCATCATTAGGGCAGATTCTGACGACAAAGGCGTTTTAGGTGTGTAGTCGGAGTCCGAAGTGCTCGGTGTCGGCGACGACGTCTGCTGCTGCTGCACGGCTACATCTCTAGAGCTGTATATTTTATGCGTCATTTCATACAAGAGGTACGAAGTAGTCTGGGGTGGTCCGACGCCGGGGCACAGAGGTAAAGGGTCTCCTAAGGGTAGGTTCCTGGCTTGATTGGGGCAAGATTTGAAGGAGATCTCAACGCCAGGAGCGAGGACATGAGTGTTGTCGGCGGTGGGGGCGAGGAAGTCGGCCGGCGCCAGGTCGGCCAGCGCCTGCACGGACACGTGGCGCGAGCACGTGCAGCACGGCTTCGCCACGCGCCGCAGGATCTCGTCGCACCACAGCTCGCATTGGACGAACACGTTCTTGTAGCATTTGCATACTTTGAAAATCTCTGTCAACAATAAAACAATTAAGTAAGCAAAAGTTTCCTCATCACTATCTTGCAATAGTAAATGTTGATGCAAGTGAAGAAAGTTTATCATTGTGACCGAGGTGCAATTCACCTGAGCTTTGGCGAGGGCGTTATGGAGCCGAGGGCTGCAATGACAAATTTACACAAATTTCAAAAGAAAATTTAACACATTTTTTCAAAAAACTTACGAAGGCAATTAAATTAAAAGGGTTTGACTAAACTACTGAACAAAAAAAAAACTACTGTATCACTGTTTAGCATCAGGTAGGATTGCAGCATTAGTTTATATCAATAAAATAAAGGTATTAATCTTACTTGGTTCCATAAGGTGTACAGCCAGAAACATTGTGGCCTCCGCGATTGCCTCTGAAAACAATATTATTTATAAATTAATTATATTATCTGTTTTAATATTTAGAAGTATTAGTTTATGGACGATTTACCTATATATGATTAACGTCGATGCAATTAATTGCTTAGGTACCTGTGTGGACTTTTTAATGATATATGGTGGAGTTGAAGAAAGCTTGGCATTCTGTCTTACTCTTTCTGAAGAAAATTGTTAACCCTTTAGGGAAGTTGTAAAATATAAGTTAGGTTTGCTTTGTCGTTTATATCGCGTACATCGATGGACTGGAACAGTTTGCCTGCTGTGATCAACCCGTCCGATTATATTTTAGGTGTCTTCAAGGCCAGAAGTGAATAGGTTCTTAACAACCAGAGTGCCTCACCATCAACGATTGCATCCCTGCTTACCGTCAGGTGGGATTACAGTCAAGCACTTGTTTATATAATACGTCAAACAAATAAATAATAAAAAAAATTACAAGTAGGAAAACTGAAAGTAAGTAGGTATACTCCTTCGGCAGTTTTTAACTCACCAATCATAAGTTCCTCAAACTTTGCTGGGGTCGCACCAAACATTAGGTTGTTTAGTTTTATTTGTATTTTTCTGGCAACGACAGGATCGGCATTGGTTACGACGAGGTCATCTGGCTTTTTCCCATCCAACCTATATTATTATTAAAACAGTATTAATAAAATTGACGGGCTAGAAATACAATTTGTTTGTTAATATAATTCACTATTAAAAACTTTTTGTTTTTTAAAAGAAAAGAAAAACATTTTATTTGTCAATAAACTGACA
Organism: Mythimna loreyi; assembly: GCA_029852875.1. Taxonomy (NCBI): domain Eukaryota; kingdom Metazoa; phylum Arthropoda; class Insecta; order Lepidoptera; family Noctuidae; genus Mythimna; species Mythimna loreyi. Next base: position 20,597,998 of record CM056778.1, read on the forward strand.
TTATAATGGATTATAAAACATTTTGGAAAATTAAAAAAAGTAATGCACCAGCGCAAAACGGCCGAACGTTCAGTTTATACTGTGTCCAACAGTGCTGGTTTTCAGCGTAGGCCGGTGACGGTTTCATGTTGGTTTCATGTTTGAAAATCATGTAATGATATCAATCGCCCTTGGAGCGTGAGGGTGTGTCAGACCAAAATCTCACTCCTGTTCCTTCATTGCCTGTCATACCAGGGCAGAGTCTTCCTTTCAGAAGCAGTCCCTAGGGCCCTTGGCTGGGCTTAACTTTTTCGACCAATTCCGTAGCCCAAAGCAGACAGTGGCCCTACGGTGTCACATCTATTTGCTGACATTTCTTTGAGGCAAGCATGGAACACGACACGCCTTCAGACACCCTAGGTAGGTAGGTACTGTTAGATATTTTTTATCAAAACCCAAACCATTGTGATTGTGTGAGGTTTACAAAAATGGAATAATTAAAATGTAACAAGCAGAATATGGTAATCTATTTTTTTAATGAAATGTTTGAAAAAGATTGCCCAAAAAAAATTGGATGGTGATGAAGAAAAATTGTAAATTTTACAAAAAAAGACAAAAACTAACAAATTGGCGCCCTCTTTGTATGATTTGCGAATTGGTCCATGTCTCAACAGGGCCACATCACCTTTTTTCTTCATTTCCGCTACAAGCAAATCCAATGCCTCAGCTTTCGCAGCTAAAATAAAGCATTTTATATTAATAAACGCAATTTTTCTATCTTAGCAAAGTAGACTGATCTTGCTGTGTATTCGTAAATACATGTGTATGCGCGATACGAGTAGTGTTACCAGATAATAAAATGAAAAAATCGGAGAAAAGGCCTGAGAGGTCCTACGATTTTTTACAGTTCCTTAGTTTTTTTCAAAAACAATTAGGAAATTAAAAAAAAGGCTTATTAGAGCACCGTAAATAAAATTATAAATTATATATACCTAATTAATCAAAATTTTATATAAATTTTCAATAAAAACTGTATTTTATTGAAAATTATAGATATCCTGAAAATGTCATGAAATCTTGATATTTTCAAAATCGAGCCGCAATCCTGAGAAGAGTCTAAAACTCCTGTAGTCTCAGGACAAATGCAGAGATAAGGTAACCCTTACAGAATGTAATGAACGGTGACATAAATAGCATTACAATAATGCTTTTTATATTATTGCAAAGTTTGAAATCTCCAAAAAATTGGTTATGTGAAATCTAGATTAGGTAGCGTTTATTGGTATGTAGCTCATACTGCGTACAAATATACATACCTTGAAACATAACATACGACACCAAAAGTGCTGCGGCGTCCACAATCACATCTAAAAAAAAACAAAGCAAATTACAAAATTAAAAAAGAGAGAGAGAGACACTATGAAAACTCTATACCTATACAAGCATGGTTTTGTATATCACTTATAAATATTTGAAACCGTATAAGTTCTTTTTTTTTTCTTAAATTAAATTGTAGGTTTAATGGCGAATAAGTTCTTTTTTTTTCTTAAATTAACTTGTAAATACTATCCCGTTTTGGTTTGATTTTTTAGAGTTTAAATAAGTGACATTTGTATTTCCAATATGTGGAATTATAAATAAAATTAATTGAATTTATTAAAGCCTTGAACACAAGCATAGGGTAGCCAGCCTTTCGGTATTTTACAGGCTGTTTTTTGGAGACTGTGCGCAGGAATTGCATGAGTTGATTCCTCCAACTCTTTTCTATAATCGGACAACACGACGCACGGCGAGTATCCATTTTTACGTTGTTGAAACCTCTATGGTTCAGACTAAGCGTTTCGCTTCATCATTCATTCCGCGCACATTGAAGGACTGGAACAATTTGCCTGCAGCGGTCTTCTCATCCAATTATAATTCAATTTAATTTGGGTGTCTTAGGCTTTTAATAAACTAATGCGCCTTGCCATTAACGATTGCTTACCATCAGGTGGGATCGCAGTCAAGCATTAGTTTATAGCAAATAAAAAATATATACAGATCTTGAAGGAATTTTCTTTTGTTTGTTGTATCTTTTTAATAGTCCAGACAAAGCTTTTTTGTCACATGTATAAATAATTCACCAAGAAAGTTGGACATTAAATACGTACGAAACAGGGCCGGACCGCTAGTTTGGACTATAATTAGCAACAATTGTATATGGAGTAGTATGAAAGATATAGTAATTTAGATAATATGTAGAGTTCGGCCGTCGGATCTTTGCGAGATCGCCAAGATCCGACGGTCGTACTGTACAAACTACCTACTAACTGTAGGAAACTTTTACAGCGTCATTCTGTGTCAGGGACTCGGGATAACGGTCGGGCCTCTCGATTACTCCCGATGCTGCACAAACGGGCTTTCGTGTGTTTCGGCGACTAGCGGCCGACAGCGCTCGGCCACTTTCGTAATTTTTTACCGATCGCCACAAGTGAAATTAATTATGATTTTAGGGTTCCTTGGAAGTTTCTTAAATTACTTACTATTCATAGCGGAGGCGGTACCCGGTCTTGAAGCTGGAGGTGCATGCAACATCATGTTCTTAAGTTTGGACTCAATACTAGATTGCAATGGTCTATTTTGACGTGAAATGACGTCCTTGAATGAGGTGAGTGTACGAAGGCTGTAGAAAGTGAACATCAACATTAAATTGTTCCTAGTTCAATTCCTTGAGGTTTTTAAAATTTCCTGAATCATAGGTACTTAGATGTCGAAGAAATTGGATGAAAATTTCGTCTACGAGAGTCACTCGCATCTTGCTGGCCAGTTCCTACCTTCAAAGGAAGACTACCTACACAGCAGCTAGCCCAGTACGCAAATCGGTTGCGAGTTTGCAACACCACATGGCCAAGTTGACTTTAAGACCTATCTCGTGTGCAGCCTTTACAATGATATAATACTGTAGTGAACTCTTGGACTTTAAAAATTTTCTTAGATTTTATCTTTGGGCGGTTCAAAGAATCCTCATCCAAACATAGCTGCTAGGAAACTCGGCATCATTGCAAAGGTCCAGTGGTACATCACACCAGGACAGCTTTTAATGTTGTATAAAGCACAAGTTCGATCGTGTGTGGAGTATTACAGCCACATATATGGGCTGGTGCAAAATGCCACCTAGCTGCTTTAGACTCTGTGGAAAGGCGAGGGAAGAAGCTAATTGGATCAGATTTGGTTAAGTCAGCGTAGGGTTGCCAGCCTTTCGGTCTGTTAAAGGATGCATATTGGATGGATGTTCAGCAATTGCATGATTAATTCCACCATCTCATTTCTGCCATCAGATAACACGACTAACGGTGAGAACGAGTAAATAGACTCAAGTGCGCCTCGCAAACACTACTCACTAGGTGGGATCGCAATTAAGCACTAGTTTAAATCAATGAAAAAACCAAATACAGGTTAGATAAACAAAATATTAAAACTTACTACTTTGCCGATTCTTTAGCTGTTTTAGGGACCTCACCCTCTATAAGTTGGGCGTCACCAGCAGCTTCCATTTCCGACAGCAGCGTGACGTAAGCCTCAATATAATCATCTGGAAGAGGTCGTTGATTTGTAATCTCAATGCCATGAAACATTAAAGTTAAAGCCAGTTTCTACTAATTTTGAATTTTTTGAAAAATAATTTAATTAAGATAACTGATGATGATGAATTTAATTAAGATAACTATATTTTAACTATATTTTTTATCATGCGTATGTTTTGTTGTAATATCATGTTCTGATTTTTGCATAGCAGTTTGTTGTTAGTAGACTCGATAAAAAAAATCGCGAATCTGATCCTAACTTACCATTTCAAACGATACACGTTTCAAAACAACGGACTAAAGTCATGGAAATATTTGAAACATAAACAAAATATAAAAGCTTGTGAGTAGTTATTTTTTTATATATCATCATGTCAACGACGCCCACTGCTGGGCATAGGCCTCCCCTAAGGATCTCCACAACGATCGGTCCTGTGCTGTCTGCATCCAGCGGCTTCCCGCAACCTTCACCAGATCGTCGGTTCTCCTTGTAGGGGGCTGCCCACGGAGCGTCGTCCGGTTTTTATATATATGAATATAAAAATAAAACTGTTACGGGGCTTCGAAGTCGATGTGAACCCGGGTGGATTCCATACAAAAGGCACAGTGACTAAAAGTCTTTGCTTGGAAACCGACTTACCTGGTTTAGTTACCACAGCTGATAAATACTTCGAAGTGTCTTTGATGTGTTCTGCAACATAAATATTAATAGTTATAGTAGGTATATATGTGTTGGGACCTTTTTTACGGTGGGTAAAAAGTATCCAATGATGAATCCTGCCGCTTCGGCGGAACTGGAAACAGTGACTATCTACGCCGTTCCTTCGTTGCTTTATATACCAGGACCTTACCATACGCAGTCACGCAATTGCCGGGACGTGTCTCCAATGGTCCGTATGCCGCAAGGCGGGTAGGACCTACAGTGGTGTGAGGTGGGATTATACCAGGACCTTCCTTTCAGACCCAATCCATTGCCCCAACTAGCTTTGATCCTTCTGCAGGTGTAGGCGATGTGTTGGCAGGTGACTGTTAGCTTCCAATAGTAAATTTTATTTAAGCGTTGTTTATTTAAAAGTCAGTTAACTTTTATCAAAATAAATAAATAAATATATTTATTGGATAGAATTTCAATCTACACCCTCAACTCTAGTATAAATTTCAGCATTTTGTAGGTATTTTAAGTTGGCTTTTGACTGACTATTTGTATCCTTGTGGAAAATTGCACGCTCCAAGTCTAACTAGATTCGGTTGTGCGATGATATGTCAGTCAGTTTTTCCTTTTAAGGATAAGTACAGTACAGGAGCACGAAAAGTTAGGCTCTGCGAATTTTAGTGCTAAAAAATTTCGTAAAATAAAATAATGTTTGAAATAAATAAATGCAATTTGCAGTTGTTATTGCTGTTAAAAACTGTTTATTGGCATCTGTTTTTTTAAAAACCTTTATTTTTAACGAGTTTTCAAGCGCTAATTCGCAGAGCCTCACTTCAAACTCACCAAGATCCGAAGGCCGTACTGTATCATGGTGTCGCCTTACCTCTCATTGTCATGCTCAATTTTTTTGGCATTGGCCGAGCACGAACCACTTCGTCCAATTTCTTCTCTATGTCATTAACCACTCGGTAGCATGGCTCCACTACGGCATCTGGGTCTTTCCTCTTTAACCTATGATTAAATTGTATTAATTAGTTATTGTTACGCTAAGGCGCTAGAGAAAGTTGTGGACACCATACGACATCTCTCGTCGTTTCCAAAGTTTCACCCCGATGACCGTGGTATGACCTTGCTCGATAGGTAGGGCTCGATCACACGATAGAGGTAGTCGGATACCTGGTGATACCGGTGTGCACCTGCCCTGGGACACCGCATCCCCCATCATGAGGGCTCGCACATTAAAAAATATTTCTCCAATGGTTGGCCTTCAAAAACTACAGATTTAAACAAATAAGCTGTATTTGTTTAAAACTAAAAGTTATGTTAAAACTGGTTAAAAAAAGTTTAATTATCTACATATGGAACATAAAAATAATGCAGTGACGATAAATACCGTTCTCACCTTTACGATGAATCTTGTTACCTACATACGTTCACTATTGGATGATGATATATTATGATTTAAAAACATTGTTAAAACCTTTGAGCGGCAAAGAAGTGTGTTTCTGCAGCGCCATCCACTTCTACTATTATTTCGTTACCACGATGTTGCATTGCGCCCACCAAGTTCTCTTTTACAAGGGATTTGAAATCTGGTGACACACAAAAGGTGATTAATAATCTATAATTAGCATTGTGCGTACAGCCAAGGAGTGGAATTTCTTGCCGGTGTCGGTGTTTCCTGATGGCTACAACCCGGGAATCTTTAAATCAAGAGTCAATAGGTTACTTCTAGGTAAGCGCGTTCCATCGTCGACCGTATCGTCGCTTTCCATCAGGTGAGATAGCGGTCAAGCGCAAACCTATAATCAATAATAAAAAAAAACTACAGACTATCCATGTTAATATAATAGTGACGTTATCGTCGTCACTCAGCTAAGCCAGGACCCTTAAAAAATCCGTAGTAGTTATTAAAAAAAAATCAGTTTACAGTGACCAGGTAAATTAAAAAAGGAATACCTCACTGCAACTCAATATTTGAAGTTAAAGATATAGAAAAGCAGTTTTATGAGTCATCAAACAGATGAAATGCTATGACCAGGTGGTTAGAAAAGAAAAATTAATGCGGGATTACGGGGTAGGTAGTACTCACGGAGCAGAATTCTTTAGTTGTATAAATGTTTATTAATTTAAAATAATTACCTATTAAAAAAATTAAAATATTAATATTTGAAATGAAAGTACTCGTGTCACTGCTGGCTGCTGACATTGGGGTTTGTTCGTCGTTCGCCCTTAAAGTTAGTTGTTGTTGTTGTTAGTTGTTGTTAACTATTCTGATATAATCAAGGCTAGAGTGAATAGGCTCTTAATAAACTATGAACACAACACTAATGTCCCTAACATTGACTCTTATCTAATGTACCATACAACAAAACATAACAATCAGAACGATGGTGTAGTGGTCTATATCAAAGATTACCTCGAACACACGGTTTCAGAAATCGACTTCATGGATGGCACATGTATAGTATTAAAAATGGGTACAGATATGGCGATCATCTGCGTCTATCGCTCACCATCTTTTACAAACACCTCAAATTTTCTATGTTCCCTGGATAATCTTCTAAATTCGCTATCTTCATTTAAAAATATTGCGATTATTGGAGATATCAATATTGATATCGGACATACCCCATGTGATTCCCACACTTCAGAGTACCTTAACCTATCAGCTTGCCATGGGTTACTGCCTGCTCATACGCTACCCACTCGTGGGCAGAATTGCTTTATTTTTATTTATTTGCCTTGATTTTTTTTTTTTTTAAATCATTTATTTGCTCAAACATGAGTGCAGTACATACGTTACAAAATAGAAATGTCAGCATGCATCAGATGTTATAATTAAAAATTGTTCGTCATGTTTGCCTTTGACAATGGCATGCAAATATTCAAATTAATTTAAAACAAAAAGCGTTCTGAATTCAATTCATTAAAATAATAATAACACTAAAACAAATGAATTATAAACAAAAAAATATTAAATAACATTAAAACAAATGAATTATAAACAAAATTGAGGATATAAATAATGTCATATAGTAATGTCAAAGGTACAGGAGTTATATCTAAATTAAAATATTGATGTTAAAATTTAAAAGTTCATGCCAAGATTAATTTATAATTACAAAATGAATGTCAAAATTACAAGTTAACTGTCAAAATTACAAGTTGATTGTCAAAATTACAATTTCATAACACAAGTTGAATGTCAAAGTTATAGTTACAAATGTCAAAATCACAAAGTTAAATGTCAAAATCATAAGTTAAATGTCAAACTGAACAATTTCAAAAGTCAAAATGACAGGACACATGTTAAAATTATACCAGAATCAAGTCAAAATCACACAATTAATTTAAACCACATTATGTCAAAATTTAGTCAAAATCTTTTTCAGACAAAAATTCAGATACACTATAATATGCCTTTTGCAAAAGGAATATTTTTAATTTATGCTTGAATGCATTACTATTTAGCTCTTTCCAACTCTTAGGTAATTTATTAAATATAGTAGGAGCCATGCAGACGATACTCTTGCGCATGAGAGCAGTTTTTGCCGGATAGATGCGCAAAATTGTCATGTCCCGTCTGTTACGCGGTACAGCGTCTTGTAGACGTGGAAACAGTTTAGGATTAGTTTTAACAAACATTGCAGTTTCGAGTATGTACATGCAAGGAAGAGTTAATATTTTGTACCTTATAAAGTATGGTTTACATGTATCAATGGTTTTTAACCCAAACATAGATCGAATACATCTCTTTTGGGCCTTGAATGCCATGTTAGCATCGGTGGAATTTCCCCAAAATATTATTCCGTACCTTAGATGAAAAGCAGCTAAGCCATGGTATGCCACAATCAACGTATTTACATTAACAATTGCACCTAGAGTGTGCAACGCAAATGCAGAACTACATATTTTTTTGCAAAGGTTCTCCATTTGCGATTTCCAATCCAGTCTCTTGTCAATTGTTAATCCAAGAAACTTAGTATTATTTACGTTTTCAATATTTTTGTTATCAATATCTATGACAATATTTTCCATAATGAAACGTTGGCTGAAATGTACAATTTTAGTTTTGTCTAAATTAATTTTTAAATTATTATTATTTAACCATTTTATTATCGATGTCAAGGTATTGTAGATGTCAAGTTTATATTGGATCATGTCATTATTTTTTGAAATTGTCACTGTGCTATCATCTGCAAACAAAGTCATAGGGTGTGAAATAGATTTCGGCAAGTCATTAAATATACAGCGTAAAAAGCGGATCACGTATTGCTTAAAACTAGATATTATAATGTTGGTATCGGGAGTAGATTGAAACACAAGCTCGGATGGAATAATACTGGATTTATTTAGGATAAACATTGCTTATATACGTTACATCAATTGGTAGATGCTTATACACTACATCTCCCTCCATATGGAAAAATAAAATAAAACATTTATGGCTTTATTTTATTTTTATACTTAATGTTAAATTGATAATACATAGTTTCATATTTCTTAACTGTAACAATTTTCTATAAATTTGACATAGTTTGATACATAATTAATACCTACATTGACACATGTATATTATAATATGTCTATACTAGGTTACATTTGGAATATACAATTTTGTACGGTTTTTGTGAACAGTATCGGGTTTGCCGTCTTTTAATATTTTTACATTTGGTGATTCATCTTTCAAAACAATGTATGGACCTAAATAGATATTGGATAACTTATTACCAGTTTCATTTCGAATTAAAATCAAGTCGTCCTTTTTATATTTTATGGGATTTGAATTTTTGTCATACTTTTCTTTTCGTGATATTTTGGACTGTATTAAATTTTCACGAGCTTCTTTCTGAGACACTTGTAGTCGATATTTTAGTTCTAACGGATAGCTATCATGATTGTACAACGGTTCTATGGTTTTTGTTAGACTACTAGGCAAATTACATTTTTTACCAAATACTAGTTCGAAGGGTGTGATGTATTGTAACTAAAACTCCAATAAGGAAGCCAACTGCTCCATGATTCGGGATGATTATCTGTATGTATTCTCAAATACGCACCTAAATTTTTATGTGAGTTTTCGAGTGCACCAATGCTCTCGTGATGATAGGCTGTGGAATTAATTTTATTTATACAAAGTAGTTTACATACCTCTTTCATTGTAGCAGACATAAATTCAGCTCCTCTGTCGGTTGCTATTTCCTTGGGGATTCCATAACGTAGTACAAAATTGTTTACAAAGGTTTTTGCGATTTCAGTACTGCTTTTTGTAACTAAAGGATAAGCCTCTACATATTTGGTTAGTTCACATTGGAGCGTTAATATATATGTTGAATTATGCATATCTACGTCTAATGGACCTACTACATCTAGAAATAATTTTTCAAATGCAGTGTGAGCTGTGCTTGATATAACCATTGGTTCTTTAATACGCACTGAGTGCTTTTGCTTTTGACACTTATCACAACTCTTTATAAATTGTGTTACATCACGCTCCAGTCCTGCCCAGAAATAATATTTTTTTATATTATTGACCATTCGTCTGATACCTGCGTGGCCACTCGTAGGTAACAGATGAAAGTCGTTGAGAATAACTCTTTTCTCGTCTTTATCTTCTATCCGTTCAATATCTTTTAAAACACATAAACGGGGACCTGTCCAGCTACTTATTGTTTTTATAGTTTGTGCCAGTTTTTCTATAAAAGAATTATTTAATTTATCCCTTATAATATACACTTCATTTATATTTATATTTTTACAAAACTTTTCCAGTTCTCTCGCAAAAGCGCCTGGCGTCAGTTGCGATCGAGAAGCTGGTTGTATGTAAATAATCATTTGTTTTGGCACAAATATAAACGTTTCATTTTCTCTCTCTATCATTTGTCCTTGCCTTAATTTTTGTAAAGTCTGATTACTTATAAATCTGAGCTCAACAGACATCTTTGGTTTACTATGAGTTTCCACAACGCTTGGTTGATCAGACCAGTCATCAGTAGAGACTATAGTATCCGAAGTGTCCTGTGTAGGAAGTAACCTTCTTTTCTGTGCACGCGTCATCACATTCATCATACTTTCATGCATGTCTCGCAAATCTTTAGATGTCATAACGACTCGAGACAATGCGTCTGCAGCTGCATTGTCCGAGCCTTTAACATACTCCACACTGAAATCATACTCTTCTAACGACAATCTAAATTTTAATAACCTACTGGATGGCTCTTTTATATTGAACAAATATATTAATGGTTTGTGGTCGGTCTTAATTTTAAATTTGCGACCGTAAAGGTATGGTCTGAAATGTTTGACAGCCCAAACAATCGCTAGTAACTCTTTCTCGATTGTTGGGTATAGTTTTTCCGCTTTGTTTAAAGTTCTGCTAGCGTATGCTACAGGTTTCCCATTTTGATTAGCTAAAACAGCTCCTATCGCTAATCCGGATGCGTCTGTCTGAAGGACAAACTCATTCTCGTTTGAAAAATCAGGGTATTGTAGTACTGGTGGTGAAATTAATTTTTGTTTTAATAAGTCAAACGCTTTTTGGCAATTTTCTGTCCATTCAAATTTAATATATTTTTTTGATAAATTGTTTAAAGGTTGTGTAATTGCAGCAAAATTCTTAATGAATTTTCTGTAATAGTTGGCAAATGCGACTAATCGTTTGACCTCATCTGAATTACTTGGTGTTGGATAATTTTTTACGACTTCTAATTTTTGTGGGTCTGGTAAAACACCCTCTGACGAT